>CM056993.1:340879883-341532383 GCA_029891345.1 Dryococelus australis | reverse complement strand
GCACTGCCACATCATCCCTTGTAGCTGTGCCCTCTTGATCAGTTCCAGGAGAAGTAGATGCCACAACACCACGAGCTGAACCACAACGCCTGATGCCACCTCGTGCCGCCAAGGCAAACTCAACACCTGGCCGGTAACGAGAATCCCTATGGCAACGTACATGTGGCCGTACCCCCTGCATGTTGAACTACATCCCAGGGGTAGGCCAGCTAAACAAAAGCTCCGCGAACACAAGTGTGCAGTGCTCGACGAAGTTAAACAGATGTAGTTGTAAACCACTATGAGAAACATTACAGGACTCGTTATAGATCTGTAAGAAAGTGGCATTTAATCTACCCGACTAGTCAAAGGCAGTGAGATAGGCAAAAACACTCACATTTATGATGGATTAATTATTGTGTATCCAGTAAAAGTGTCTACCCAGCTGTTACCAAGCGGGGGAAATGTAGGAACCAGTGAAGTAAACAACAGGCAGTTATTTAGTCCCTCGTCTATGTGAAAACTGAGCTTTTCAATACAGCAGTTATTACACTGTGCATAATTTAAAGCCAGTGAAAACAGACTTTTACACCTCACCGACGACAAGGTTCCGTAAAATAAGTCGCAGACAGCCCACATACAAGGTAGTATTACCTATAGATGCTCACCACAGAGTGGAAAATACATTCTTACAAAACTGCATTCTTCTTGTAGGCGATTTTCACAAGTACACTGTAAAAACTCATGCTAATATTGAAGGTGTACCTACACATCACATTCAATATACAAAAATCTAAAACTACTAATTCCTTTGAAGGAGTCTTTCTTGTAGGCTAAGGCTAACATGTATTTCGTCAAAGTGTCTGTCTTCAACTAATCACTGGTACTGTGGTGAACGTCTATACATGATACACTATTGGTAGTTATTACCATCACTGTCGTAAACATCTATAGTTAACACTGCCTTATATGTTAGCTGTTGGCCACTTATTTTACAGAACATTGTCGCCGGTGAGGTGTAAAAGTCTGTTTTCACTGGCTTTAAATTAAGTACAGTGTAAAACTGCTGTATTTACAAGTTCAGTTTACACCCGATGCGTGTCTAAATAACTGTCTGTTGCATTTACCTCACTGGTTCCTACACTTCCCCCGCTTGATGACAGCTCGGTAGGCACTTTTACTTGATACACAATATTTAATCTAGCCTAAATGTTAGTGTTTTTTTGCCTGTCTCACTATTTTTGACTGGTCAGCTAGATTGTCACTTTTTTACAGATCTATAATAAGTCCTGTAATGGTTATTGTAGTGGTTAATAGCTAAATGTGTTTAACTTCACACTGCACTTACTTTTGTTCGTCGAGCTTTGGTTTAGCTGGCCTGCCCCTGGGACGTAGTTCAGAATGCAGGGGGTACGGCCATGTGCAATATGATATAGGTCAGCATGGGGATTCTCAAAATATACCTTCTACGAAAGAAGAAAGCAGAATAAAAACTATATCTGTTAGGAATAGAAATTTGTGATCTATTTATTTTGTTGCTAATTTATTGATAAAAATTTCAAAAAGCAGTAAGTTAGTATTTAGGCAACTTATTTTGTTGCCAGGTTAATCTTAAATATCTAAAAGAAATTGCTGCTTATAGAGCTAATAAAAGCCACAGTGTTAAATCACTAACTGTAGTAGAGTTATTTTTAATTAATCTTTCGTTTAAAAAAAAAAAAAAACAAGTTGTGGAGATTTTTCTGTCGACAGCTCCATTCTCAAGAATTTATTGAATAAATGCAGTCGGTTATGTATATGACAAATGTAATACCGTTTAACATTCCATTCTCTTACTTATAATTTATTAACATTTGTCCTTTGTAACTTGCAACATCTTTGTGCCCAGTAACATGATTCTGTTACAACTGATTGTACTTGTTTCAAGTGATAATATTTATGCTTTAAGTGCATTTTTAAATACAGCGTAGTAAAATGAATAAGCAACTTTTATATTACATTCGGCAAAACAACAGTTTTAATACTACAAGACAACTGCACTTAAATTGTGCATGCCGAACCATGTAAATTTGAATTTCCCGGGTATTCATCAGCACAAGCCGCTAGGAGCGCTGTTGTAGCGTGTCTTGCATGTTGACAATGTTAAAAAGCCTCAGTTTCCCATATTGTCCTTCCACCATATTTGGCGGGAGTTCCTGCGTCACAGGTTATTGGGGCGGAGCACTCTCGTCGGTACTCGACGTCCGTGCCTGCAGGAGTTCCTTGGTGGGTGCAGTGGCCGACTCCGTGGAAGTTAGCATGTCCTTGACTACTGCCCCCTGGCGATTCCTTCTCTTCCGCAGTCTGTGCTTGTGCTGAGTGCAATTTCCGGTGGTCTAGTGGCGGGAAGTACTTCACCCTCGGAGCCAGAGATCGACTTTGTGGAAGTTGGAACGGCCTTGACTTCTGGCTTTGGAGATGTACTAAGTGGAGAGATAGGTGCTTGGGTGCTTCCAGTTGCTCACTGATGCGGGGTGTCTGTTGGGGTTCTCTGTCACATGGACTCCGCCATGACAATTTGGAGCAGCTAAGGATTGCCTTATAGCGTTTGGCTCCGATTTTCTCAGCATAGCTGCTTGGCGTTGAGGACATTGATCTGACAGAGAACGCTCCTTGGCGTTGCTCTACATCTGGTTTCCATGGCACGATGTATCTAGGTGCCCTGTCAATGACTATAGGTGTCAGTTCTGACCTCGTCGAGGGCCCTGGCTCGGTATCGGGAATTATCCTTATGGGTGGAGTTTCGTCGTCCCCAAGTGTCGGCTTGTCCCCTGGGTAGGATCGTATCTGGCCTCGGGTGGCCTTTCGGATCCGTCCTCGTACATCTTTGGCACAGTAGACGTCTCTGTTTTCGACAATATGATACGGAGCATCCCATTTGTCAGTAAGACCAGCGCTGAACTGATTACTGGCCTTACAGAGGGGGTGTGTACTGAGTAAAGCCTGTTCACGATAAAGTGAGCACTTCAGAAATGAACCTTACCAAAAAGGTACTGCCCCTGCATGCATATATTTAAGGGGCGCACTGAGACACATTCGCCCAGTAAAGTTAGTAATGATGGATAGAAAGTAGTTCCATATCATAACGTTGTATAAAAAGTGTTATGTAATCATTTGTGATAACTTAAAATTATTTATTTCGCTGTCTGATTTTTAATGTATCGAAGTGTAAAATTGAGCAGTTTTGTTAAATATTTACTTTTCTAATAATTCCACAGTTTCACTTGACCGACGCATGAATAAAGTGAAGAGGTCCATGACAATGATTGTCTTACATAAGGCAGAACAATACACAATGTGCAAACAAGTAGATTTTAAGCAGGGCTTTCAAAAGTGCTCATTTGACAGTGAACAGCCTTTAGTAACGTTTCTCCTAGGGAGAATTCCTGTACCCCGGTTTTCGATACAGGCTACTTCATCCGAATATATTCATCCTGGGCCTTTTGGGCAGTAGTAGTTCGGGCTATGGCAGCTAGTCAGATGTCCTCAGTTTGAGGCATATCTGTGGGCTCACTTTCCCATTGCTAGTCGTTTGGCGCAGGAGTACACTAGGGCTCGTATCGGCTGCTACATTGGTTCTATGACGAAGGGCAAACAGAATGTACTTGCCCCAATGTCGGTTGTCATTTCCCACACTGATAAGAAGGCATTTTTTGATCTGGTTCCTTTATTCAGTGGGGTTGGCCTGGGGATGGTATGGCAGGGTAGTCCAGATTTCTGCTACCCATCCCTGGAAAGCTGACTGCCATTGGCGACTCGTGAATTGAGTGCCATTGTCAGTTAAAATGGTCTTTGGGTTTCCCCATTGTGCAAATATTTCTGTTTCAATTTTTTTGCACAATTGGGGCGGTTTCTTGGCTAGGTAGAGGGGAGGCCTCTACCCACCTTGAGAACTGGTCAGTTACTACTATGCGGGCAACGGTTCCCCTTGGTACTGCGTGGGTAGTGCCCCTTGAGGGCGGCAGCGACGCGTGTCCACACCATCTTGGGTCTCCTTAGTCACGCTGAAGAAGACGTCACTGGGTATGCTTTGCCACGACAGCACATAACACAGTTGCCTACGTACTGCCTGATGTCGCGGCTTATCCCGGCCCAGTTGTATCGAACCTTGATGTCTAACAGGGTCGCCCTTGTGCCCGGGTGCCCAGCTTGAGGGAGGTTGTGGTGGTGCCGGCATTTATCGGCGCGTAACTGCTGCGGAACCCAAATCTTCCAGGGTGTATTGGGTTGTCCGCTACGCGTCCACATGACGTCATCCTGTAATTCAAAACGTTGGTGCTGTTCCCATAGTAGACTGCGTATGTCGGGGTCCTCTTGCTGACTCAATGTTATCTGGTGGCGGGTAATTTGAAGCTGGAGGACATGGATTTGTTATTTCGGACTTTTTTCTATCTGTGGGGAAGGGGACATTCTTTCCTCCTCTTCCTACTTAGCTTTTTCTGCCTATGTAGGAAATCGGGACAGGACGTCTGGCAGGTCGTTTGTTTTACCTTGACAGTGTTGAAATTCAAAATCGAATTAGGCGAGGAAAATATCCCACTGTCCTAGTTTAGCTTTAGCGTTCTGTGACTCATGATGCCATTGGAGGGCTTTTGATTCGATCTGCATAATGAAGCATTGTCCTTCGATATAGTAGCAATATTTCTTCACTGTCCAGATAACGGCCAGACATTCCTGTTCGTTAATATGATAGCGCTGCTCCATGGTGTTAAGCCAGGTTGAGGCATATGAAATCACGTTAGGTTGGCTGTTCTCGTCTTGTTGATATAATACTGCACCCAGACCATTTTGACATGCGTCTGTTTGCAGTATTATCTGTTGATCTCCTTGTGGACGGTGGAGTTGCCCGATGTTCGCAAAGCTGGCTTTCAGATTATTAAAAGCTTGTCGTTGTTCCGGTCTCCATCGCCGAGTGTCCTCGAGGAGTGGGTGAAGTGGTGCCATGTGTTGTCCAATGTTTAGTACGAAATCACGTAGCAAGTTGCACAAATCCAGCTGCTGTTGCTTGTTTGTTGGTTCGTCTGCCGCTCCAATAGCTCAAATCTAATTTTGTTGTTGGAAGTTCTTGTCTGGTGACACGACATTCCCAAGTAATCTATGGATGTCTTGCCAATATAGCTCTTTGACAGCTTGCGAGTCATTCCATGGAGTTCTAGTTTTTCAAGAACTCACTGTAGGTGTTCATTATGCTCATCCCAGCTATTGGAATAGATGATTACATCATCGAGGTATGCAAAACAGAGCTCTCTGATGTAACCAGTTAGTATCTCCACGGACATGAGGCATTGGAATGTGGCAGGGGCACTCTTCAACCCAAATGGCATTACTCTGAATTGAAGAGTTTCGCCCTCGGGTGTAGTGAATGCTGTGTACTTGCAGCTCTCCGGGTGTAGTGCAATCTGCCAATACCCGGACTCCACGTCCAGGGTTCTAAAGCTTTTGCTTTGCCAGTGTCACGCAGGTTGTGCATTAGATCGAATTCTTGGGGTGGGGCAATAGGGTGTGTTACTTCGTTTAGACCCTTATAATTGACACATAATCTAAATTTTCAATCTTTCTTCAGGACAAGGACTACATGGGAATTATACGGTGAATTCGAGGGTTCCACTATCCCCTGGTCATTCATGTTGATTACTTGTACTATGATTAAGTCACGGCAGCATGCTGACATCCTGTAGGGTCGGTTGTACATGGGGACATCGGTTGTCGTCCAGATCTGATGTTGGATTGACCTAGTCTGGTGGAACAATCCCCCTTGTCCGAAGACGCTAGCACGTTTATTTTATACTTGGTGTAACTGGCTGAATTCTTTCTCACCAAGCTCATGATTAATTCGGTTGAGCTTGATAGTTGTAGGTACAATGTTGTCTGGACTGTAGTCCCAGTTCACGGTGGTCCTATCCTCCTCGCCCATGTACATACGGCATTCCCCATGGTCTATAAAGCATTGTCCGTATCCATCGGCAACCTAGTATCACTGCTTCAGAAATTACTGACGATACAATGAATTCGGCAGATGCCGAGAAGCGATGCAGATTTACCTGTAGGGTAATTCGGCTGTCAACCTGGAGAGTAGTATCAGGCTGGGCCATTCGTACGATTTTCTGTTTGGGTCACATGCCTGCTAGTTGCTCCAGGAGGTTTCTTTGGATAAAGTTCCCTGTTGCTGCCGAGTCAAGTAGTGCCAGCACTATGTTCCCGTTTATCACTACTTCTATACAAGGGGCTATGGGGACTGATGGTTACTCATTTAAACCCTGTATGATGATGGGCCCTTGGTGAGCGGTGGTGCCGGCCTGCTTCGCATCCCAGCGGCGGTGTTTACCATCTTGCTAGTGGGAGTCGGTTTTCCAGTCAGTCTTGGTGGAATAGTTTGATTAACCTGGTTGGACGGAATGGCAGACTCCTTTGGTTTCTGGGGCAGTCCGTATTCCAGTGGTTCTCTGGGCAGAACCTACATTTTGGTACGAATGCCATGCGAGTGGTTGTAGATGGTACATCTGTAAGGGATGTGACTGGTGGAACTCGTACCTCAGGGACCTTGGTCAATACAGGTTTTTCAGGACTTGCTTGTGCTGCAAAATTTTGCTGTGCTTCTCGGGTTCAATCAACCAGTTCGTCCAAGGTGGTGGGTTTAGCCATAAGGACAACGTCGTTGGGTACCGTACTCTGGCTATAAAATTGAGTCGTCGTCAGGCTGGCCAATGCCTCGCCAGTGAATTCCGCAGCGAGCCTGTTACTGAACCGTTTCCAGTCGGTCTCAGAACTCGCCGTATCGTTCCCACCAGATGAGGGCTAGGCATTTCAAATGTAATTGAACCCTGTCAACCCATTGTTTTGCTGGTAGGTCCATTTCCCTGGACTCCTTTTCACATTCTTGCGTGAATGCTACCGGATCCTTGTATGGTCGACCTGCAAAATCTGTAATCTGAATATCGTCTCTTACGGTTGCTGGGTGGCCAGGTGCCGTCCCTGGTTGTATATAAAAATGTGACGGCTTGGATCTGCAGGAGTGAGAGGTATGCTTTCGTCGGCACCTCTCGCATTGATAGACCATCCCAGACATAGAGACATGTTTGTTGGGCCATCCTATTCATAAGTGACGGTAAAATTTGCTGCATCACATGCATCTGATACGATTAATGTCTCGGCTGGGACAAACCCTTTTATTGCAGAAGCTAGTGGGTTGTTGACGGCAGGCTGCACATCTGTATTCTAGACCTTCTGTTTTACAGGCCTCTTCTGGCCAGCCTATGCATGCATAAAGTAACATCTTGGTGCAGTAGGTGGTGTATTCTATTAATAGTGAACCACTGCCTGGGCAGCTGGCATGGCTACACTGTGAGATGGGTATGTCATGCTCACTGTCGCGGTTTTCGCTTGTGGCAGAATTGCTCTCCGAGACCGACATTTTAATGGTTATGGGCGCCAGAGGGTGTTTTGTGGACTCTCCGAAGTCCGTTCGGCTTCTCCGGCTTGACCTGTAGTTCTCCGGGTCCTGGTTGGGAGCCAGAAAATCTCTTGATGCGTGCCAGTTTAAGTCCAATGGCACGTTTGTATAGGATTTTAACACTATACCAATAGCGGGTGGTTTTTAATTAGGCGTTTGGCCAAGGGTGGTGCTGGTGATGTTGTGTTGGTCTCATTCGGTGGCTGGTTCGCTCCACTCTGAAGCGGAGATTCCAGACGGACGACTCTCTGCTCCAGAAGGTGGATTGGACCAGCCATACCTAGCCTCGGTCTGATAAACTAACTGTCTCAACACCGGGTGGTACTCCTGGCTGGTACGGAAGGTATGGTGAAAAATATACAATTATGACCGGAGCAGCTGCGACTGCTTGAGGTGGCGCGGTTCCATACCGCCTGCCTTTCCTTCGTAGGAGGTGGTAGTGGAGACGACTGTTTGGCAGCAATGTAAGCTTGGTATTGTTCCCTACGCTTGAGGCCACACCTAACCTTGTAAGGCATAGGCTGCTTAACAATTTACATAGTGCACCTTGACAAGAACAATATCTACAGTGTTCACCCAATAGCTGCTTGCTGGCACGAGCTCTGTAAAAGTCTCACTGATTCCCCATGCTTGGCAGGCTGATCAGAGACCGGGAGCCATTTGGACCACCAATGTCTCTACTGGTTATGTGTTCAGGCAAGGTTGAGTGGCAAGTCTCATACTATGGTTACTTGAGTACTAACTTCATGCTTAAAGAGAGGGAATAGCCCGGGCTTGCAGCCCCTCTTTGGATGAAGGTGTTATTAGTGGTTGGAGCTCCATTGTTTCTCCCATCCAGCACTCAATTAGTGCTCTGGTTACTGAAAAGAAACAGGTGGCCGTCTAATGTGTGTGTTTTTAGACTCGCGGATCCCCTGAGTCCTGAAGGGGGTCCGTAGTCAGACTAATTCGGTTAAGTAACAATCTCCCGGTTTTTGTTGGCAGTATGCACATCGTATCCTGTTTCTAGCCAGTGAAACAGAAAAGTACTCTAAAGAATAAAAAGCTTAAGGATAGAGAACAATAGATGTTTGATGAGAACTGAACAAACATGTGACCTGTGCTACCACCTATCGAACAGTGGAGTGCTGAAGGTAACTGCATTATCCAGGTCTGGGCAACCTGGTTCTAGGTTAAAAGGGAAAGATTATAGTTCTAGACGAATACAAAGTAAATTACTCTAAAACTGTACTAAGTAAACGGGTGTCTAGAAGATACAAAGTGAATTTAATAAGTATTAGCGTGTTCGCTGGTTGACTGGTCATCGAGACGGGAAGTAGCCGCTGGGAGGCGTACTTAAAGCTTCTAAGATCTCCAGAGGTCCCAGCACTGATCAGTGCTCTGGGATGTCGCGAGAGAGAATGTAGAATGAACTGCTGGAACCCCTCTCCGCACGGACTTATATAGTGCTCAAGCTTAGGCTGCCGCAGCGCGTGATGTCCTTCTGCTGTGGTGTGGGAGTTGAAAATCTCTGGTCAGTAGTAGTCAGCAATATTGCTTCGTTCATCTTCCTTAGCGCTTGGCCTTGCCCGGGGGCGGGTGGCTTGTTGACTCTCCTAGGGGTGGGAGGGGGAGGCAGCGTGCCCGCTGGTTACATAACGTTGTGGCCACATTGTAACACTTGCCTACCTCCGGAATACTAAATAGCTCTAAATTGTGTATCCATCCTTACTCTGGCTCTCAACACTCATTTCACCTTAAGTGGAGATGGAATTTTTTTAAATATATATATATATATGTATGTATGTGTATATGTGTGTGTGTGCGCGCGTGCGTACGTGTGTGTATATATATATATATATAACTTAAGACTCTCAATACATTTACTTAGCCTTGAACAGCAAGCTATGTTGCACTACTCAAATAATAAAGTAAGTGCTGATATCCAACCACGCAGCTAATTCCGGTCTTTGCCAATTATAATTAATACAATAGGGGATTTAGAGACGATGTCGCGATACAAGCATTGGTCCCTACCGCTACGCGATTTCTAATCACCCTTGTCTACTTCTCAGTTGGCATCAGAACCCCTCAGGCCAGGGGTTGGTAGGTGCTCTCATCTTCAGCCTCAATCACACACTTAACACTGTCGTAGTCTCGCCACCATCTTGTTGAAAGGGGAAAGGGGGGGGAAGTGCCGGTCTCCAGGCCTTTTATATAGCCGGGCAAACTGGAGCATATTTGTAAAACAACCCGCCTGGCTATAATCTATACTGAGCTCTACCTAAAGTGCGTAGCACCGCCATATGATCTGCACTACCCCCCTTCCACCCTGTCAAATAAGCAGCCGTAGCATATTTGTAAAACAACCCGCCTGGCTATAATCTATACTGAGCTCTACCTAAAGTGCGTAGCACCGCCATATGATCTGCACTACCCCCCTTCCACCCTGTCAAATAAGCAGCCGTACTTGGCTGGAAGGGAAGAAGTAGTGAGCCTCCAGAGCGGCCATGGTGCAGGAGTGTGCGAGAAGCACAGGTTCCAAAATATCAGTGGTGTAGTGCGACATAACGGTATGGAGGAACGGCAACAGGAGACTTACTGTGGTATCAAGGGACCAATGACAAGTAGGAAACACCAGTCCAAAAATAAAGTAAAAAAATATTGTGTTACAATCAGGTGAAATAAAATTTAAAGTTAATATTCATCAAGAGGGTAAAAGACCGCAAAAATATACTAGTTTTACAATTAAAGAAAAGGTTGGCCGAAATTTAGGGCCACTGAACACGTTGTATGCATGACTGAAGGAGGGTAGGGCAGGGTTGCCCACGGCCACATTTAATATATAAGAACATAAAATGTTGAACCCAACAAGACTAGACCGCAGGCACAGTGAAGGGGGGTTTATTGTGGCCATAAATAGTGTGCGCTTGACAACCTTCTAGCAGGATTATGAGAAAAATTTAATTGCCGTCCAGTTGAAACTAATAAAAAAAAAATTGTTTAAGTTAAAGTACTGTGTGCCATTGTTAACATTCTAGAGAATAATGGAAATACTCAAATCGGGAAATACAAAGCCACAGAAAATATTTGCCCTATGGTTGGCAATGCACATGGTGCTTAAACACTATTTGACATTTTGCAGTTTGCTGCAAGTTGCGCTCGCTCAACTGTCAATAATGAGCAGTGCTGTTTTGTTATACATTTTGTGCTAAAGTGCAATAAAAGTGCAGTTTTTACGATGTTGTGCACTCATTAAACGTATTAATTATTGGACTACCAATTTCTACATCAAAAGATATCTAACAGTTGCTTTTAACATTCGTTACATAGCTAAGTTAGTTGAACATTTACAGTTATACTACACGTACGTGTGAGCTACGTGTAAGCACTGAGAGGAAAATTATTGCTTAAAGTTATTTGGCTTACGTACTAGGTTACATGAATTAGTCATAATCAGAAAGAAAACAGAGAAAATACAAGATTAAAATTGCCATACTTAAGTAAAGTTAACATTCTGAATGTGGTAGCCATGGTATAAGCATTGATTGATTGTTTTTCACACTCGCACCATATAAGTTTGTGGAGTAGAATTCACGTTTTAAGGAAAATTTGTCCACACTTATAAATTTTTATTGAAGCACTTTGACGTTCAGTTCATGTTCTTTATATTTATTTGGTCGGCAAGTCTTACCACCACTGATATCACTGACTTGTATAACACAGTGTCACGTGCAGTTATTCGGTTTACCACTTTTAAGTTTGTTTGTATTTCATTTTTTGTAACATACTTATATTTTATTTGTATTTGAAATACAGTAGTGTGCCCAGGGCAAAATTAAATATGGCATTAAAACCATTTGTGACTGAATAAACATGGAGGAAAGAAAAATACAGATGGGGTACCAATAAAGTAAGTTCAATATACCCTTACTCTGCTCACAAGGCAGGGTAAAGTTTGTTTAAGTTAATCAAAACACGCCCGTAGGTTTAAAATATGAGATTATTGAATATTTGCCCACAGGCCTAAGCAAAAATATTGAACCATGATAGCAGCAAAACATACAAACGAAAATACTCCACTGGGAGGAGAAAAAGAAATACTATCTAACTCAGTAAGAGTGAATGTGCATGGCAGTACTTATAAAGTATTAAAATCCTAAGCTCAAGGGTACAATAATAACATATATGTTTTGCTCCTGTCTTCCCTCCTTTTTTTTTGCTTTGTGTTTCTGAACTTGAGAGGAAGACACATAGGCGAGTAACTTGATAATTAATCATAGGTCCTTAGTATAAAATGACATAGTGGCTGCCATATTAACTGATCATCTGAGCGACAACACTTAGAAATAAAACTGACACTGATTTGAGTAGATAACCTAATAGCCATGTAGGCCCAAGCACCAAGCACTAAACAAGGTGAATTATGGCTAGTATAAGGGCATTTATTAATTCAAAGTCAATTTCAAGCTTGGAGAGTAATAAACACTGCCCCATAGGCAGGTAGATATGAGATTCTTTTCAAAATACAGAAGTTATTGAATTATTACTTTTATGCAGTAGCACATAAAAGAGTATACACAAGGTAGGTAAAGCGTTGAGCTGTGTACTAAGTATTTACAAATAAGCGACAGTAAAAAATATCAAATTGTTGAAGTGAAGATTCCTTGAGGTATATGCACTGGCATTACGCATGTATGTTAACTCACAACAAATATAATGGAAGCCACCTGTGGTCCAATCAAAATAGTTTTAAAATAACACATCCAGTCCTCTGGAGGAAGTAATCTTAGTAACACAACCCTCAGTTAAGGAGGGGCACTTGACTAAAAGTAGTGTACATTAATTAAATACTGCTCTGAAGCATGAAGAGTATATCAAAACCTGAGGTTCATTATTTGTACACAGAAAATCATAATACTGTAAGCCTGCTGGCTGAAACCTGATATGCCCTAGGCCAATAATTGAAACATAAATATCCACAAAAGTATCTGAGATCACTGAGGTTGAAATATGTAGCCTCTAATAGCAGTACACAATTAATATCAATAAACAGAGACCCAACATGTGGCGTGCCCTATCGTCGCACTGTGAGACGGCCCTGGAAGGCCGTTGCTGTGGCAACGCCTGGCGCCAGCGCAGTGACTCTGCCCACGCAGTGCAGCCACCTGTGATGGCCAGCATGAAGGACGTCACCGCAGGTGTGAGAACATTGCAGCTACACAGGGTGGCGGCGTGAGGCGAAGAGTGCAGTCGGGAGGCCTGGATTCCATCTACAGATCGGAGTCACGGGACACTCGGACAGAAGTTTGATGTTATATTAGGGTTGCAGGCGTCTGAAACTTATTCATATAATATTAGACAGTATTCTGTGACATATTAAATAAGCAAACGGAAATCACCGAGCATATGCCAAACTTGATGCGTGCCAAACTTGATGCAACATAACTTTGTGGCTTTACAGTACCAATAAACTACCCTCTGTATGGGAATGCTATTAAAAAGCAAAATATCAGGAAACATCGAAACGTGAATGATTACTAATAATAAATTTAATCATCATTAATAAGGAAACAAAGTAAATGTTTGTAATGAATTAGAACATAGAACAGAAATATAAATCATACAACATGGGAAAATAAGAAGGGTTCACATTAATGGGCACTTGAATGACAACTCTTTTTTTTACACCCTAATACACGACTACAAAATGGCACAAGAAAGACTGCACTCATGGCTTACCCTACCGAGGTCAGAAATGGACAGTGCACTCGTGTACACTGACAGGGTACATTATTGTGTCGCACGTAGGAACCCCACAATAAAATGGTTCACTCCCTCTGCTACCAGACTCTCATGGTTAGCAGAGAAAAAAAAATGGGGGTGGGGGGGGGGGGGGTGTAATTGCCTGGCGGGAACCTCCTCCGTCCAAGGTTCAGAATTCTGCGTGTCACGTGAAACAAAAGGGGTTTCAAGGGATGACCTGGGGTAAGAATCTATTCTACTGGGGCTAAAACTGTTAGCCAAACCGCTCCACTTTATTTCAAAATTTAATTCTATCCTTGTTTGTGTCATACTCGAGGATAGCGTGCCATAGAAATGAACTGAGGGGCTGGGGAATTTATATAGACTATATTAACGTACAAAATATAACAGATTGGTGTTAGGGGTGGGTGGGGCGGGGTTGCCTGGGGAAAATATTCAAGAACAACAGGGATTATTTACAAGAACTGTCCGTACATTAAAAACCCTGGTATAGTTATTAAACACTGATAATAGACTCATGCAATGAAAGTAACATTGGACTTTATTAATTTGCCACATGGGAAGTAAATTATGATCGGCGCACACAGAGGTAAAATCACGTAATAGGATACCTGGACACTTATTGATTAAAATTATATATAAATTTAGTCATAAGACTATTGGCAGTTGGTAAATACAATGAGTTAAGAGGAAAGTTATTTAGAACTTAATATAGAAGTGTAAATTATTAGAACTTGATAAATGAATTTAAGCGTGGGTGGGTGGGGAACTTACTAAATGAGGGGTTGGACAGCGTATCACATGAAGTTATATCTTATAAAATTAATAAGTACGGGATATTTAGTTTATGTTAATCCTCTAATATAATCTATGGCCGTATGGATGAAATTTAACTAGTGCTGCATAGTAACAGGTAGTTTTAGAAACACAATTAATAATACTCTAGTGAGGTCACCAGATATGCTGAATTTGAGATGTAGCGGCAAAGTGTAACTAGGGCACGGGCCCGCGATTGCAACACAGTGTTTATACTTGCAACTTCTGCCTGCTGCCTGGCTGGACGGGATGGAGCGGGGAGGGAGGGTGGGAAGAATGTGATGGGTCTGTTGAACCTGAACAACTGGGTCGCCGCAGCACTTGTGCTGGTTGCATGTTACGCATTCCATGGCGTTGAATATTTGACGGTGTTACACTGTCCAAAATGTCAAGTCCTCAGCTACGCTGGAAACAATGTACTCTAAATTTAATTATACACTACCTGCCATCATACCAGCTTGAATATGCTTAATAATAAATATATATTTCTACAACTGTACCTGCAGCAATTCAAACACCCATAAAACTTATGTTAGTGAAGTATTAAAATCTATTCAAATGGCACAACTCCGTGCTCTATAGCACTGTGGTGCTTAATTTACCTAAATTCTCACAGGGACAACTCTATTCGGCTTTGTCAATATAAATGAAAAGTCTACAAGTAATGGATTTGCTGTAAAACAATGTAAAAATTCCTTAAAATTATTACGTAAATTGGCTGATACTTTTAATACAGTTAACTTAAAACTTTATGAAAAACTGAACATTTCCTTTGACGCCGGCTACCAGCCAGCGGTGCTAGAACCCATGACGGTGCTCACGTGTCACGTGTTCCGCACGTGCACAAAGAGGCCGATAATTTGAACTTTCCTATAAATGTTAATTTCAGGGTAAAATGTGTTATATTGTCTGTACAGTGTTTAATATGTCTTAAAATGAAAGTTCTTGTACTAATTTTAATTGTTTCGTTATGAATATTCAAAGTGCCTGCGGTGCAAAGATTAAGAATACTTAATATTCTGGTATGAACGCCATCAAAAAGAGACATTAAAATAATATTGAAATTTTTAACAAAATTATAGAAATGTAAAACAATATCTAATTTCGTTAGTGCCATTTTATTTCCAATAAAATATTTCACTTGGCATGCATAGCACTTCTTATGTGAAGCTTGTAGGCGGCCATGATAGGTCCGTGCGACGCTTGTATCTGGACAGTCTGTCGAGGAGAGCTGGCAAAGTAAGACACTGTCACGTGCGCACTACAACTTTTGTTCACTGATTTAGGTTTCCATAGTCAATTTAGTTTACCGGATAACCTTTGCTAGTGTACACTTTGCCAGACATTTTCCCCAGCACTATGCTTCCACTTTACTAATTCTTACACCTTTGTGGCATTTTTAACTTAATCGAGGAGGAGAAAGATGTCACTACCCACGCATTTTGAATCTGATGCCATCTGCCTACGTTTATATTTCAGTGTAACGTATGCATTATTGCTACATGCAATATTTTTAATTTTATGTATGTAGTTAAGGACAATTTTTGTGTTTGAATATTTTATGGCAACATCACGTATAACCATGTGACCGACTGAAGCCAAGTCTTTGTATACGCCAGCATTGCGTTTTAAGAGTTTACTTGTATAACATCGTATGTGCCATCATTTATTTCAGGGTTCAATGTATTTTTCACGTAAATTGATGCCTTTTGTACTTGACCACGCGGTCACAGTAATGTTTGATTTCACTGCCATCAGGCATGTTACAAGCCTGTAACCACACTAATCGTAAAGAGAACCACTTGCTCAACATGAATAATATTTTATCTGAATTTAGTTTGCAGTTTCCACGCAGAAATATTGCAATTTCACCTGCACCACGTGGTCCGCTACTTTATCCAGTGGAATCTGCGCCACCTAAGCTTGTTTTCACACGTGTGTGTTTATTGTTAATATTCATCTCGTATCCCATCTTATTTCATGTATCATTCAAGGGTCTATGTAATTGTGTAATTAGTGTACAGTGAAATTATTCCAGTCCTAGCCGGCTCTGTGTATAGGCCGTCACCACACTACCCCCGTGCTGGAGGGCAAGCCCCGACAAGTTTGCGTTAGTGATGCCGAGTAATCACGCGTGTTAATGTGCATTAAGGGTATTCATTTGTAATTCACCATGTCCTGTCTTCAGGGAAAAACCGTCAGTCTACCCTAGCGGCTGTCGGCCCTCTTCCCTTGTGAAGGCTGTGCTTTCATGCACCTCGGTGAGATCATCCATCTAGGCGTGCGCTAGAGTAATTGCGGGCTGGGGAGCACCCAAGCGGAATTGACTAGTTATGACAGAAATAATCATTTCATTGGCACGTTGATGTGTATGAACAATATCAATCAAAACAAGTCTACAGTGAACTCAATTCTTTTATTCAGTAGTGACAGTGTCCTAGCCACATATTTTTATTAATTGTTTATTTCAGTGATTTAATTAAAGTTTAGTATTGCCAACATGTTTATAAGTATGCATGGGTGAGACGTACACACACAGAACCCACAGCATCTCTGAGAACCCTGAGTCTCAATAGTGCGGTGATTGGGAAGCACCGCTGGCGCCCAAATTACCAGTAAGTATTTGTGTCATTGTTCGTCTAGTGTCTCACCCGACGGCGTCACCTTTATAAATTACTATGCTCCAGATGGTGACGCTATGCCACTGTCCTACCGAAGTGCATTTAAATCAATATTCACTTGGAAAGAATACCGACTTACGTGTTGTGAGTTTCAGTTATGCTAATGTAATTACCTTCGATATTGGGATTAGCAAAACATGTGTGAATAAGTTACTTAATATTCTTATTGTATTTCTAATGACCTTGGTAGATATCGTAAACTTTATAAGCTAATTTTAATAACTTAAGGCACCTTAAATATATAACACCATTTGAATTTGAGTGTCATTGCACTCGTCAGGAGCCCTATTGCGATAGGACACTTTTGGTGACCTTTTTCTTGGCAATTCCCCTTCTGCTGCATGCCACAACTGCACTGCTCGTACACCATTGTGCAGTTTTCTCATTCCCGTTTACTTTTTGTGGGTCACCATTCCTTCCTTTTGGAAACGTGCGGCGGCCATTGCTATATGTTCCATAGCGTGTCTGCACAGTTACTTTAGTGCTATGCACCTTGTATACTTAAATCTAAACTAATGTTACAAGAGTAAGAATTATAGGATCTCTCTGAAAACACACTCAACACAAGTGGAGAGAATCTAGCAATTATGGGAATGGAGTTCCCACATGCACCAAAAAGCCAATACATGCATTAATGAGAGCAAAAGTAGAACTATGCGGGGTAGAGATGACTTGAAGGTGCTATGCTGGCAAGGATTTCTACACGAAGCGCTGATGAACGCGCGTGGCAAAACTGACATACCGCATTCGCTATCGCTTACAGCATGAAAGTAGGACAGCTGATAGCGTGGGTGAGCGGGGAAGTCTGTAAAAGACGGGGGATGGTGGCTTTCTCGTACAAGTTCTCACGTTTGCATCTACCATAATGAAATAGTATTCAATTTGTATTACTCGCTTGGCCTGTTCTTCCGCCAGTGTAACACTTCCTTAACTCCTGGATACTAAATAGCTCTAAACTCTGTGTCGTTCCATATTCTGGCTTTCAGTACTCATTTCACCTTAAGTTGTGGTAAGGGATGTCTGGGGGACTGTCTCACAGTTAGCTAATAACAATTACTTAAACACAAGCTACAACAGTTACTTAAGACTCACAACGTGATTATTTAGCCTTGAACAGGAAGCTACGTTACACTATTCAAACAATATGGTAAGTTCTGATATTCAACTACGCAGCTAATCCCGGTCCTTGCCAATGATAATTAATACAACAGGGGATTGGGGACGATGTCGCGATACAAGCATTGGTCCATACAGCTACGTGATTTATGCTCACCCTTATCTTCTTCTCAGTTGGCTTCAGAACCCCTCATGTCAGGGGTAGGTAGATTCTCTCATCTTCAGCCTCAATCTCACACTCAACACTGTCGTAGTCTAGTTGCCATCTTGGGGGGGAGGGGGGGAGCACCAGCCTCCAGGCATTTTATATAGCCCGGGCAAATGGGGGATGTTTGTAAAACAACCAGCACAGTTATAATCTATACTGTGCTCTAGGTAAAGCGTGTAGCGCCGCCACATGACGCTACGTGCTCGGCCGCCTGGCAGATTTAAGTGGCTGAGAAATTATGCGCAGGGTTTTGCATGCACAACTCTCAGTTGAAGTAAACTCTTACGTAGGTTGAAGTAAGGGTATACTTCACGTAAAGAGTGATGAGTCCTAATCGTAGTTCATTAGTAGTAGGAGCGGCACGCATCAGTGCTCCTGAAATTTTTTTTTTTCTGAAGTTTGGGTTGACACGTGTCCAATTAGACTGACTGGACACGGTAGTTACAGATTTTACTCGCTAGACCAAAAGCGACTTGATAGCGGATATGAGGCGAGGAGTGTTGGCTAGTTCTGATACACACTCACCTCTAGTTAGGTAGTTGAGGTAAGTTTAGTCTTAAGCGGGGTGAATGCCTGCACGAATGTTTTAAAGTCGTGCTTCTTGCGTCAGAAGACCAAGTTGTCCCAACCTTGGCAAACTTTCACTCCGGTTAAAAAGCCGCAGACAACAGGGTGATACTTGTAGCTGGTACGTACACACGGTGAAAACTCATTAATATTACCGGTCCAGGTGCAACTCCTTGACGTCAGTTCGGCGGCACGTATCTGTTCCGCCTGTCTATCCTGCGTAGGATATGGTGATACTATCCTCGGCCAGGCAGCAGGGTGAGCCAGTTATTGCTCTCTACATCTCCTACCACTCCTCTCATGAGGCATAGGGTAACAGTTCTATAAATCACACAGTGCACTGAAACGGAAATACTAACAGTGTACCCCAATAGTGACTTGTCGGCCGGCTCGATAAGTCTCCACTGATTCCCCACTGTAGGCAGACTCTCAGGGATGTTGAGCTGGAGTCACGTCAAGCCTCTACTGGTTGTGCGTCCACCCACAATACCCGGCAGTACTGCAGGTCACCTTCGCTATGCACTAAGTGAGAATGGTGCGAAGCAACCCGAGTGTGAAGGTGTTACTAGTGGTTGGGGTATTACTGTTTCTTCCCCACGAGCAGTAGTAGTGCTGTGTGTTTGATGGGAAGAAACAGGTAGCTGTCTAATGTGTATGTCTTAGTTTGGTTTAATAACTTCCCTGGATTCCATTGGCAGTGCACAGTGTAATCTACCCCCAACTGTGTGTGTGTGAAAAAAAAAAAAAAAAAAAAAAAAAAAAAAGAGAGAGAGAGAGAGAGAGAGAGAGAGAGAGAGAGAGAGAGAGAGAGAGAGAGAGAGAGAGAGAGAGAGAGAGACACACACACACACACACACACACACGCGCGCGCGCGACCTGTGCTACCCCCTACCAAGTCGAAGATAGCTGAAGGTAAATGCGTGGGTATAGGTGTAGATGACCTCGTTCTAAATATACGGGAAAAGCTGATTCTAGACGAAAATAAGAGTTACAGTTCAATTACTAATTAAAGGTGTCTGTAGGAGACAAATAAAGTTAAAAGAAGAAAGTTCGGTTGGCTGGTTGTCGACGTACATAGTGGGTTGCCGCAAAGGCGTATTTGTAAGCTTTAAACTTCTCTATAGCTCCCGAGCACTAAGAGTGCTGTAGGCAGTGCAAGAGATGCGAAATAATCACTCCAGAGCTCAGCTGCAGCCGGACTTACATAGTGGTAGCTTGTAGGCTGCTGGCCCTGGGTGGCGTGAGAATTATCTCGTCAGCATTTCTGGCTTTGTGCCTCCTCTGATCTGCTCGGCCATGCCCGAGGTCTGGGCAGCTTGACGGCGTCGAGCAAGGGTTGGAGGGGAGGGGCGGGGGCGACGTGCCTTCCAAGTGAGAAGGAAAAACAAACAAGTTCCTGTTGCCTGTAGGGGTAGGCAACGTGTTGCTCACATCTGTAGAGATGGAAGAAGTACTCCTAGGCGATGAGTCTGAGTCGTATTATAATACGTGTAGAAGCTGCACGCGTCAGGGTTTGGATTCTTCCAGTGTGTTAAAAATCTGTAAAAAGATCAAATCAGTTAAAATGGCAGGCGTGGAGGCTTTGGTACGGCTTAGGAGAATCATTTAATAACTGATGCCTCTTTCTGAAGAAATATAGAATTGAAGGAATACAAATTTATCTACTGTTGAATTCAGTTATTTATCCAACAAAGATTGAACTAAAACTAATAAGAATAATTTACTCTGTTTTGAAGTTGATTGAATTGGCAGAGTATCAGCTAATCCCTAATAGTAGTATGTGCAAATTTTGTGGTTTGCACAGGTCTAGCTATAACTGTGCAATATGCTTCCCTTACATGACATTGCAAATGTACCAGTAAATTGTCACCACAGAGAAATGTGTTTTCTTACTGAATTTTACAATAAACTAATTCTGTACAACTTTCCAAAATAGCTTTGTATATTTACAGAATCAAATATATGGTACATAACAAACACTATTTACATTATTCCATAAAACTATTTAACAAGACACATGTTGGATACAGGTCTATGCTATACAGTACGTTGATTATACACTACAATATATACATCATTACAAAAAATAACATATGAATTTTAATATCACAGACAGGTTTGTTGTTAACATGCTTCATGGAAGGTTTGCAACACACAACCCCGAGCTTCACATCCTTGACTATCCCTCGCAACACATATGCCGTATATAATTTATTGTAAGCCAACACAGAATGCAAGCCGACCCCTAACTTTTTAAACCTTCTGAGAAAAAATATAACATGATACTGAAAGCAAAACAAATTGGGGGGATATCGATTGTGTCAGAGTTTTCACATCCGGTGTATGGTTTTGTCAAGATGGAGAAAAGGGGGCGGACAAAGCGAAAAGGTGAGACAGGTAGTGCCATGCAGCCACGTTAAGGCGGAGGGACGGAGAATAGGACAAAGAAAATGTGGCTACTTGTGACGGATGCGCCTACAAGAGGTAAAGGTTTTAGGAGTAGAGGATGAGGAAGGGAGCTGTAGTAGTGTGGGTGTGGCTAGACAGAAAGAGGGTGACAGAAAGGAGTAGATGGGTATGTGCATGACCTGAAGGTAGGGAGTAGAGTGGTGTAGGCATGGTGTGGGAAGGGAAGACAGTCTGTCAGAGGGAAATGAGCAAGGAGGAAGTAGAAGGGAGCGGCCAGTGGCTGTGTAAACTCCACGACTGCTGCCACCATGACTTTATTAGAGGTCTGACCCAGCCAAGCAATACGGGGGGTGCGCTTTACACAAATATTTTGTGTTTTTATGAACTGGAACATCTTTATTAGTATACAAGTATTCGAGCTGCAGCAGTACTGATAAATATACACCGGCCATTTTATCAGCTTGTTTAATATATACTTCAGCAGAACATTACATAATATTGCGTGTTCCAATTCTAAGCCTAGATGTGATTTTGGAAGATTCAAATTGATAAAAAAAGGTCGGCTTACAATGTGGTAAATGCAGTATTTCCTTGGTCAAACATTGCTTTTGTCACCATGGTACCGAGCAATGGATGTCCTGATTAAAATCCCTATCCAGTAACAATAACATTAGTATTTTATTGTATGGTCAATAAAATGCTCTACATGAAAAAGAAACAATTTACACTCTTCTAAATTATGTATAACTTTGCAGAAAAAACCCATTTAAAAGCTTTTGAATTTCCATTTACAGGGGGACTTCCTATCTATCACTTTTCAAGGGACTGTCAAAGAATTTCTATACATGCAGGATTTCAGTAGAAGAGTTCTGACACACACAACAATAGCTAGTGCTAAGCCAATACCGATACCTGATATCAAATATCGGCCGATATTAGTAATATAGGCCCACCCGAACCCACTGAGACCTGATATTTTCCGTTAAATCAGAGGATGATATGTTAGTAATTTGGACTAAGAGGGGCTCAACTGCTGCCCTTTTTTGTCTGCAGATGCAGTTCTTATTCCAAGTATTATACTGACATTGTCACTCCAGGGCGCCAATGACGGGACATGCCTCCCTGCTGTGGGATAATCATCTACAGAAAGAAAAAAGAGTAGGGGGGAGAGAGAGAGAGAGATGCAGCTCCCACTTCACTGTGGCCGCCTGCTGTGACAGGCACTTTAGGAGATAATCGTCTATAGCTTGTATTGTGGGTCACGGAATTACCAGCTTTGCAGACGCCACACTTCCCTTACCCTTGTCATATCAGTATTTAAAAGCAATGATTCTGACATTCATATCCCGGGAATTGGCAGTGCTTCAATTTTACTCTCAATAAAATAAGGCAGCGCTGAATTTAAAAACTATACATAATAATTTTTGATTTTCTGAATATGGACAAAGTTGAATCATGCTGAGAACTGTGATACACAACCTCTAGATTTGATATTTTTAATTTTATTTGTTTAGAACATGCTTAAATTGCCAGTGACCTAAATTTAAAAATAAACTACTAAAGTATATTTTGAGTGCTGCTTTTAAGCTCTGATTTTGAGGAATTAATGTGAAATTAATTTCCCTAATGTTTTGTATGTTTACTTAAAGCAACTAATAGTACATTGTGTGACACTGACTTTAACACAGATTTTCATCTCCTTCCCAAAATACTTTTAGTGCTAGTAGAAGTCTTTCAGTTCATTACTCATATGTCCATGGTATCAGATATCTGTTGTATCGGCAGGAAGTATTGGTTCGTATCAGTATTGGTAAAAACCTGTATTGGCTCAGCACTATCAATAGCATAAAATTTCTGACCTTATTAGACTTCATGTTGAGTACATGAATAAAGATAGCTGTACATTATCTGTGAATAAAGTTTACCTAATAAAGACAATAAAAATGGGCATTAAAAAGAAGTATTACTGTAACAGTAGTACTTTAAATAATACATTAAAAAAATTTCACCTCAACTTATGAAAAAAAATATAGCATCACAAAATACTATTTATTGTAATCCGACACCGAATGCATGCCAATCCAAAACAGTCCACCCCTCTGAAGATGAAAATAACGTCATGCCGAATGCAAGTCCCACGCGCAATCGATCAGCAGTGTGTGGAGTGGTTATCGATCAAGCAGTGTGTTCACGGCAGGCGAGGGAGAAGGTATAGCTTCATCAGAGTTAGAAGGGAAACAATCTTCCCCTCCCCTTCCAAACTCGTCAGCTGTCAGAGGGAGGATGCAGGACGTTATGCTCGTTGCTAGGCAACAAGCTCCCTCCCCACCAGCCATGTAAGGGAAGGACACAAGGGTAGCTAAGGACAGCCGAAGTTTACATAATCCAAGCTATATAATCTGTATGAGTCTACATTTATGCTGGCAACACCTTGCTCGTATGGCAAATGTGTGCTTTTTGAGTCAGAGATAAATTTAATACAGCAATTAAAAATTTATTTCTTTAAAGTCTTCAATAACTGGTTATTCAAAACTATGCCCTCTGATTTTCCCTCACACTTGACACAAGTTGCACTATTTCGGGTGCCGTGCTTATGCATTCCTAGACAACAAAAGGTGTCAAATAGGTCCTTACAGGATGTCAGATTATTCACAAGATGCGTGTCTATTGAAATAAATTAATATAAATCCTCCAATTTCCCAGCAAGAAGTTACCGAAAATTAACTTGGTAATATAAGTAGCTTGGGTTTCAAACAAGTTTTGGCAAAAAGAGGAGGTTGGGCATATAATTTTATTTGCAAGGATGTTTTCTCCATTGATTTAAATTACTGTTTCATTTTAAAATCACGATTTTATGCCAGATACCATTTACGCCAACTTTACAGGAAAAAAGACCTTTAACAACAAAAGAAAACAACTTTGCAAAAAATAATTTGTAATTTCTAGTGAGAATGTATCATGTAACATTTTCATGTGAAAAAATTTTCTTTGAAATAATAGGGTAGTGACGTTAGGTGCAACGGTTTTGAGCGGCAGATAATCTTCATAAAATTTCTATGTTAGCCGGCAGGTAAAGGTAGGGGAGCAAGCACACAGCCAAGAGAGTACGCACCTTCCACTCTCTGTGGCTTGCAAGGGGAGGAAGAAAAGTGAGTGACAAAAAGAGGGGGGGGGGGGGGGGTAAGGGAGGGAGAGGGAGAGGTTTGTGTGTGTGCAAGGACATCACACTGGTTGCTAAGTAACTGCTTCACCTCATGTCAGGCATGTAAGGGAAGGTAACATGCCAGTCCATCAGCTGAACTGGATAGCGCCATGCATTTAATGTATTTTCATATCCAATTTGAAAATTGCATAAAGAATCAGCTTAAAAGCTATCATTGTGGGATATCTTAGGTGACAGGACCGAAAGATATTTTGATTGATGATGCATCCGATAAACGCGGGAGATATCATTGTGGATACGGTTTATCGGTACGCACATTTTTGGTACATCAAGAGTCCGCTGTACACACATGATCACAGTACTGGTTTAAATACATACTAATTACAAAGGCTACAACCTGATACAAAAAGTAGTTAGAAACTTGAAGTATAAAACATAATGTCAAGGTGACAGTCATCCAGTATAACAAATTACATAGTATCACATATGAAACTGTAAGTAAAGGTTTTTCTGAGTACGTACACAAAATGTAAAAGACATTATTAATCTTTAGCTTGCCACATTTGAAATACTGCATCATTTCTTCCAAAATTTTTAATTATAATCAAATTCACTTAATTTATATTATTTATGATGAGCAATATGCCAAGTTATCTGGTCTCCCAGCTTGTTTCCCATAGGCTGCGGGATCATACCAGAACCGACAAATGAAGAATCAATCACTACAGGTTACAGTATCATATTTCAATAAAAGAAAAAATTACATAAATTTGAATTTATAATAAGTTTCACTTTCTCTTGCTAACTTTATCAAATGAAGATTTCCTCAGAGTGCATGAAACTCAGTACATTTTCATGAGAAAATTCTTGACTATCAGAGATTATATAAGTCTACTTCAGTACATATTTACTGCACACACACTTAAAAGAGAAAACAAGATTAATCTACTCAATGAATATTATAGTTATTTTACATTTATATGAAATAACTGTTTTAGTGACAATTTATAACCAGAACCATAGAAAATTATTAAATATAGCTCAACAAAGTTCATTAACCATTATAAAATTAAACTACTATTTTTTTCACATGTATAGGCCACATATTTTCACATAAGTGTTTAGGTAAACCCAGTAGGAACCAAACAATTTAAAAAAAAAAATTGGAGGAAAACAGGAACTTGCATTTACCAAAATTTATCTGTATGAACCAAAATAGCCTAATTTTGACCAATGTGTCCCCCTCCCCCAATTCATCATCCCTAAACATGAAAATTGCATTCATTTTGCTAACTGGGTACTTGGCGTCAAAATTTCACATGTCTCTGATAGAAAAATTATGCATTTTTATTGATGGCATGCAAATTTATACATTAGGGTAATGTATTAACCCAGTTATGCAGAAAACACTTCCGACATGGTTAAAATAAATTAAAAATCAGACCTCAATGCTGCACATATATATTAAAATAGCCAGTATACTGCCCGTGTTTGCATTTACAGTCTGATCCCCCCATACTTCCTCTTTGAACCCCCACCCATTGGCAGTTAGTCCCTTCGTAGGCCTTACTTTAACCATAATTGTATACGGTTACCTGCTTTACCTATGGTGGCTCATCCTGCGGGCCGGTCCCATGATACGACATTATTCATGAACGAAACTACATTAAAAGGTAGATGTGTTACATTTAAAATTATTTCTCAAAACTGCATACATGAACACAAATTCCCATCGAAATTGGCATAAAAATGGAGTTGTAAATCGGCCTAAGATGTAGCGCTGGATGAAACAGTTTGTTAGAAAAATGAGATACTATTCATAGGAACACTTGTTTTTCATAAGGTACGAAATTGCAAGATATTCAATAAATTTACTTTAATTATTTGAAATCATGAAATAAACTAACACTTGGCAAAAACATGCAATAATTGTATAAGTTTCAAGTGTGAACTAATAACAAACTTAGTTGGTTTTGGTGATTGATTGCAGTAGTTAATGCAGAATTGATTGCTAGTCAGTACGCCATTCAATAGTATCGAATGAGACATTAAAACTTAAAATGCTGTTTCTATAGATTATCGTATAATGTGCCAATTTAAACTTGATGTTAAGTTATTGATATGGCAATATAAGTTACAAAGGAAGAATTTTACATTTTCATAATGTTAACGTTGCTATGTGCAAGTATATCACAATATAAATATAAAAAGTGCACGTGTCTTAAACAAACAAAAACTACAGCACTGCATGTTAACAAGAAGAGTTTGGTCCAGTGCAAAACTCTGTAGCATTGGAGGAGAAAATATACATTTATCTTAATGATGGATGGATAGGTTATTTCAACAAAACTAGCCTTCCAGGCTGGAAATGAGAGTAAAAACAAGTTATTTAGTATAATAATAATAATAATAATAATAATAATAATAATAATAATTTAAATAATAAAATATCCTTACTAAAATTAAATAAACTACAATGAAAACAATAAAAATACATTCACTGGCCCATAGCAATAAAATGTAGGTATTTATCAGCGGATAACCTTAAATCAGCCAATGAAACACAAAAATTGGTGAGAGAGGGGGGAAAAAATCTATTAAAAATCACTACAGCAGTTATTTAAGTTGACAGCATGCACGTCTTGCGAGTTAGACTTTTCGCAACACAGGATGAGCAGGATATTCGGCAACATAACAACTACAGTGACAGAGAAAAACATTGATGCATATGCAGCTGAATAGTGAGCAACTGCAGTGATGGGGAAAAACTCCAATAGGGGAGAAACTTTTGGTCGTCCTTGGTTACCTTTGGCTGCCACTTGTCATGAAATTTTGACTCATCCTTCCTACACCTAGTGGGAGAGGTGCTGAGTGAGTAAAGAGGTTTGGGTGGCTCTGAACATCGAGGTCTTTACAGCCAATGAGGGTGAAGCGAGGTGAGTATGGAGCAGCACCGGAATGAAGGGTGGGGGAAATAGGAGATCCCCATGAAAATCTGCTGACCAGCAGCATTGTTTGGGTACAATTCCCACATGCGAAAATACGGTGGCAACCCCACCAGATCGAACCCGATTCACCTAGGTGGGAGGTAAGTAGTCTAACCATTACACCACCGTAGCCCCCAGAGACGGGTGCTAATGGAGATCCCTATGAATTTGTAGAGCACATCCCTACATGCCTTGGTGTAACTTAAGTGCCACAATAAGGACTGTATTTAAGCATTTAAAAATTATGGTCACTTTGTTCTTTGTTAAAATTGGTTGGAACTAGGCATGCAAGTTTGTCTCATGAAATTGTCATAGATACATACTACAAGGTATATGTTCTATAACTATTATACAGAGATGTTAACACTTAAGCAAGTAACCAGTATTACACTTTTTCATTGTTGTAATATGGAAAAAATTTGTATATGACTTAGCAATTAAAAGGTTAGTGCAAAGAAACATGTAATCTCATATTATGTTAGTAATGATAAGGCAATAGTTATATTTAAGTCTACTGTGATTAATATCAGCAGTGATATTTTGACATTCTGACAAGGATAAGCAAATAAAATCCATAAAATATCACGGTATAAAACATTATTGAATTGTAGCCATAAATACCTATAAAAAATTGTTTACATTAATATATATATATATATATATATATATATATATATATATATATATATATATATATATATATATATATATATATATATATATATATATGCACACACACACACAAAATTTCCACACACACAGTATTTTCAGATCTCTAACCACTATTTTTGATATGCATTAAATATTCTAAATGTACTGTAAATATAAAGAAATAATCACCAGTCCTAGTACAGCTATTATGTTCTCATTAATCATTGTGCAAACTGCTTAGGTTATTGTCATCTAAACCAAATATTTCACTAGAAATACCAATGTTTCAAATTCTTTGTCACCATTATTTCTCAAATTAATATAGTGCTAAATATCTATCCGCACATTCCTGTAAATAATATAATTTTTTGACAATAAGAGAGTATTGTATTCCATAAATTCTGGGCCTGTACATGGTACCCACACTGCATTTATACATCTTACAAGGCTGGTTACATAGTCTTCTCATTGGAACATACCATGCTGCTCTGTTTTAAAAAGCTATGAATACTACAAATATTAACAACTTTGGGGGTCGTGCAGTAATTGGACTACTCGCCACCTACCACGGTGAGCCCAGTTCGATTCCTGGTGGGGTCATCCAAATTTTTGCACATGGGAAATATGACTGACGTTGCAATTAGTTGGCGGATTTTCTCAGAACACTGCCATTTCCCCACCTTTGCATTCTGTCACTGTTCCAACTTCATACTCACCTGTGCTGAAGACCATGCTGTTGAGCATCAACCACACCTTCTTAACTACACATAATTTTTTTCAGCTTTCGTAAGGAACATTTACCAGTACAATATGGCCTATACATGATGCTATGCAAAAATACATAAGAAAATGCTTGGTTCTAAAAGGCCCAATATAAAATGAGCAAAACTGAAGTTGTGGGCTCAGGAGGATTTTAAGACAATGGTAGGTTTTTGTTTAAATGGCCAAAGTAAAACCATTATAGACACAGTTTGTGCTGAATTGATAAACTCAGATTGGTTATTCAGTTTGAAAGATTTAAATGTTACTAAAGAGCCATTTATTCCATTAAAACCTGTTTATGGTTCTGTTAACACAAAGCTACAAAAAATAAAATAAAAACCCAACTGGTTTAAGGTGTAACTGAAATTTTAACATAGGCAATAAAAGATGTCATAAAATAAATTTTTAAATTTTCATTTTTTCATCCACATTTTACTTCCTACAGCTGCATCACCTCGGCAATAAAAAAAAAAGGACTGATAGTCACAGAACTCATGTACATTCAGTAAGCAAGTTTAAACACCAGAATGTTTCACAATGTAATATGACTGGCCATCTGTGCCATACTAAAACTGTGTCAGGTGAATAAGTAATGCCAGGACTAACATATTACCTAACAAAATAAAGTGTAGGCCACTGTGGAAGATGTCTCAATGTAGCAAAAGTACCAATCACAAGCAATGGAGTTGGAATCTACATGCTCCAAATGTCCCAACAGACACCTACACTTTCAGGAACCTCGGACAGTTAATGACATATTCATGAGCAGCAATATAGTATGTTACAGTTCTTCCAATGCTTGTGTGTCATGCACAACAACCTGCTGAGATGCATGGAACAATGCCTGCACACGTGCATACTTGGGACTGCCCTCCTGGAGGCGGTCCACAGAGCCCAGCAAGAGGTGCAACTCCTTGGCATGCTCCAATCTCGGCAGGAGGGACCGCAGTTGCAGCCAAGCACCAGGTTTCAGCTGCCTCCTCAGCTTGGCAGCACGCAGCTGTGACAGTGTACGCACCACCAGCTGCAGGCTGTCACGCCGAGCACGTGCTAGGCAGGCACGTGCAGACTGGCTATCCAACTGGCTGTCCCAGGCTGCACACAACCCTACCAGACCCTGAAGGTGCTCCTCGCCGGATCCCAGGTTCGCCAGTACAAAGTTCACCAGGTTTGGCACTGTTACCGGCAGCTTCCGTGGGAATACTCGACTCTCAGATTTTCTGCACCACAAACAAAACAAAATTTTATACATTAGAATAATACAATTCTGATCATAATTTACTATATCATGTAACAAAGTGTGAGATTTTATTTTGTACGAGCTGACTGGTGCTACTTCATTCGCATGACATTTAGGTATTTGAATTGCTCTATCCACTGAACCACTACTGCCCCACTTGGAATTGCTCTAGTCACTGGGCCACTGCGGCCCCATTATATCTATCCACTAAGCGCCTGCGGCCCCACTTGGAATCTCTCTATCCACTGAACCAATAAAGCCCTACTTGAAATTGCTCTAGCCACTGGGCCACTGCGACCCCACTTGATATACAGTAGAACCTGGATCTCACATTCCCATCAGTTACACTTTCCCATTACTTACACCACATTCTTTACTTCCCGGCGCATATTCTATATTTACAATGCTTTCCGTTCCTGTTGTTTAAGTCACATAAAAATATGGCTTCCCGTGATTTACACTTTTTTTGTGCGTGTATTAGGTACTGTATTTACAGTATTGTAAGTTGACGCCCAGCCTGTTTATGGTTTTGTGAAGGGGGAATAAAGATGCGGGCATAGTGAAAAAGATAAGAGAGGTAGTGCCACACCGCCGTGGAATGTGGAAGGGAGGGAGATAGGAAAAAAAAAAAATGGGCTGCTTTAAGCAAGAGGGCCAGAATGTTGATGTATAAGTGGAAAGGCGGTGGAGGGAGAAAGACAGAGATAGAAGGATGAGAGATGAGGTAGGGAGCTTGGAGTAGTGTGGGTATGGCTAGACTGAATGTTTAATACACAAAGGGGGGGAGGGGTATAGATGTGGCTACAAGGAAGTAGGGGAATGTTTACAACAGAGGGGAATGGCTGTGACCTATATGCAGGGAGGGAGTAGTGTGTGAGGAATGCAGTGGCTTGAGTAGAACGGTAGACAGTGAAAGGTGGAGAGTGGTGTGAGCGTGGTCTGGGGGGAGGGAGCGAGGAGGAAGTAAAGGAGCAGCCAGCAACGATAAATACTCCACGGCTGCTGCCGGCAGCGACTGCTGCCACCTGCCGCGACTTTTTTAGAGGCCAGACCCAGTCAAGCAATAAGGTGGTGCGCTTTTACACAAAAATTGTTAATTTTTACGAACTGAGACCACTTTATTATATTAGTATTACAGCTCTAACAGTACTGATAAATATAAACTGTCCATTTTATCAGCTTGTTTTATATATACATATTTGGTCGGAATTGTACTTAATATTCCTTGCCCTAATTGTAAGCAGATGCGAGATTTAGGGAGATTCAAATTGATAAAAATAATGGCTTAGCATTGCTGTAAATACGGTATATTTTCTTCTGACTGGGAAAAATTCTTGTTGCCAGTGTCAATGTAGAGAAGTTTCATTTTGTCATGTTGCAGAACAAGAACGCACCGGAGTCTATTTGCTTCTGTGGTGGCTATGTGTGCCCATTTATCTTTGTTACGTTGTACGTCTGTTTTCTTTTCGTGTGCGTTTATTCAATCATAACCAAACGTTTACAATTCGTCTGTAATTACAGTTACATACATGTTTACTGTATCCAAGTTTTATTATTGAGTGAATGTTCCTAAAACTAGTTAACAATGACAAACGAATGAGACAGAAATTGTCTTACCGTTGAATGCAAAATGGAAATCCTAAAACATATTTATGCACACAGGGGCACACGAGTCTCCTTAGCTAAGGAACTAGAGCTGCCAGTATTGCTGAGCGTAGCGGGCAGATGCAAAAGAAAACAACGTGTATTAAAACTTCAAAATATGAAGAGGTTGACAATCTGCCGAAAGAGTGTTTTGTAAGTGTGAGAACTGCTGGTATTCCCATTGACAGTAAAATTTTACGCGAAAAAGCACGCCATATCGCAGCACATCTTGTTATTGAAAATTTCACTGCTTCCAATGGCTGGATTGACAGTTTTAAGAACCGCTACAATGTAGTTTATAATAAGGTTTCAGGGGAAAGTCAAAGTGTTGAACCACAAACTGTCGAGCACTGGCGAGGAAAGTTACCAGATCTTGTGAGGGGTTATGACTCTCGGGACATTTTCAAATACGACGAAACTGGTCTTTTCTACAATGTGTTGCCTAGCAAAACTTTTTGTTTCCATGGTGAAAAGTGCTTTGGGTGGGAACTTAGCAAACAGAGGCTCACAGTAAAGTTGTTCACAAATGCCGATGGTAGCGAGAAGTTGCTTCCTGTTGTGGTTAGTCGGTCTTTGAAACCTAGATGTTTTGCAGGAGTGAAGACATTGCCTACCAAGTATACTGCAAACAAAAAAGCTTGGATGACAATTAATTTGTTTTCTTCCCATTTACATGTCCTGGATGCAAAGATTGGGCTGCAGAACAAAAATGTTATTTTGTTTATTGATAACTGCCCAGCCCACTCTGGAAACATAGTTTTAAGAATCACCAGAGTTGAACTTTTCCCTCCTAACTGCACCAGTGAGCTTCAGTCTCTAGATGTGGGAATCATTCACAGTTGCAAGATGAAGTATACAAAGGGGCTGGTGCAGAAAGCACTAAATTTGGTCGACAGTACTTCTAGTGGAACATCCAATATGAGCATCTACATTACATTGCATGAGCATGGTCTGAAGTTGAAGTTGGCACAATTCAAAACTGCTTTGAAAAAAACAGGGTTTCCTGTTAAGAAAACTGATGTTATCCTGGAGGAGCAAGAGGTAATTTCTGCTGAGTGGGATGCTCTTAGTGTGGGTGCTTCTTTTGAAGAGTTCATTATCATTGATTCTGATGTTATGACATCTCAAGTGCAGTCTGTTGATGATGTTATATGACAGCATTTGAAAAAAAAAAAGGGCAGCAGGAGGAGGAGGAGCCACCACCACCCACTTATAGAGAAGCATATGAAGACCTTAACATTGTGAATAGGTACTTAACACGTGTTAGTGACAGTGAGCAATGTTTTGTCCACTTCTACAAACTACAACAGAAAATAGAAAAACTGAAGCACCAAACACATAAGCAAATTACCCTCTTTTTTAAATAAATAAATAAATAAAAAAATAAATAAATAAAAAATAAATAAAAAATAAGAGCCATTTTTTCCCATGTCATAACTTCTTCTGCAAAAGCTTTTAGTTTCAATTCTTTTTTCACCTACATGAATGTACAGCAGGTTGTGAACATTACTTACATAAAATTATTTCAAACAAAAGGAAATTTCTTTACATTTAGAGTTTCCCTTCATTTACACTTTCCCCTTATTTACACTATTTTTTCTTTATACCTTGAAAAGGCTCTAGCCACTGGGCCACTACAGCTCTTGGGAAAGAAAGGAGAGCAGCCTACAGACAAAAAAGGAAAGAGAAATGATGGAACTTTTAATTTTAACACTGCTTTTTATTATGCAGTAATAATCCTAAGAAAAGTTTAATCCAGTACCTATGCATATCCCTGATCATTATATTTTATGAACCATTTGAGGTAGCTCGATAAAACAAAGACTATGTTGGTCCTGGGATTATTATCTACAGACTGTGTAAATTTGATGTCAATACGTTCAGTAGTTTTTGAGTTAAATCTGGTGGGACAGATACACAGACATGAAAAAATTTTACATTAGATATGGCTTAGTAATAAATTATACTACAAGTAAAATAATTAAAAGTGGAAAATTCGAAAATCACAGACACTTCTATTTTATTCAGTAGTATAGATAACATGGAATTCGTATGTAGAGTTCAATTGTGAATTTTTCTGCTTGTATATACATATTAAAGACAAAGGAAACATCATAGGGTAAATGACAATAGCGTCTTATAATGGAAAGAAATATATATGTATGATTGGGGTGCAAGTGAGGGCGAAGAGAGGTAGGGGATTGGAGGTTGGTAGTGAGAGATAGGGGATTTGAGTGGAGTGCGTGGGTGGGCAGAGAGATAGGGGATTGGGGGTGGGATGGGTGGAGATAGAAAGATAGGAGAATGTGTGTGGGGTGCATGGAGAGAGAGATAGGGGATTGGTGGTAGTGTATGTGGAGAGAGAAATAGGGGGTTAGGGTGCTGTAGGTGGAGAGAGTTGTTGAGAGGGAATAGGAGGTGATGAGATGTTGGGGGTGGAGAGGAGGGAGTAATTGGGGTGAGAGAAGAGGGATGTGGTGGGGATAGAGGGAGTTCGCAGTGGAGTGATGAAGTTGGTGGTGGGGAGAGAGGGGATGGAGACAGAGGGAGGAATAGGGATAGTGAAAGAGGGAAAGGGAGAGAGAAGTGGATGGTGATGGAGAGAGAGTGGAGATTGTGGTGGAGAGAGGAGATTGTGGTGGAGAGAGGAGATTATGGTGGCGATTATGGTGGTGATAGGGGAATATGGTGGTGGAGAGGGTATGGAGGTGGAGAGAGAGGATAGGAGTCGGGGAGCGAATGGCAAGGCGAAGAGAGAGGAGTATATGGTGTGGTAAGAGAGAGGAAAATTGGGGGGGGGATGATGGAAATAAGGAGTAATGTGTCGGGATGAAAGGAAAAAAAAAGGGGGGGGGAGAGAGAGAGAGAGAGAGAGAGAGAGAGAGAGAGAGAGAGAGAGAGAGAGAGAGAGAGAGAGAGAGAGAGAATGAGTAATAATGCTTTTTTGGCATCAGAAAGTCAGCATGAATTGTAGTCTTGAGCTTGACAGATAGAACTCTCTCTTGCTACTAAAAGGTTGTCTAACATATTGTCAGTGGTAGAGTAATTCTGTTTGCATGTACAGTAATATGGTTAAATAAAACTATTGGGATGTTGCAGACAGTGAATTTTATAGATATTAACTACAAGAAATTTCTGAAATTGAAGATTTCTGTCCAATATGAACAAAAATTATGAAAAATGTATAACCCAGTGCAGACATCACTCACCTGCGAGCAGGAAAAAATAATACTGTAGGGTAGTGGTCCATGGTGTACTCCCAGGGCAGATCATTGTTCTCGCCATCAATGCGGGTGAAGAGGAGAGTATCAACAGCTCTGAAGTAGCGTGCCACAGTGAGGTAGATATGAGATACACCATGGCAGAAGGCACAGTACGGAGTGTGGTACAACACCACCACATCCTGAAGGGCAATACATAACATTCTCTTCTTTTTTTTCATCTTCATCATCAATACAGCGCAAATTGTGACTATATCACTGTACTTACAATAACTACATAACTAAAATAACTTCTTCTGTTTTGAAAGTCTAACAGGACTCTTCTTGGTTACTACCTGTCCTATGGAAAAGTACTATAAGCTCATTATTAGGTATGTAAATGGTACAAAAGTTTTCATAACTGTAAGCACATACATATTTTAACTTGAATTGTTTAATTACCTGTGTCCCAAAGCATGCAGAAAAATACTGTTTTTATAATGTATTTTTTAATAATACAATTGTGAAATGTTACAAAAATGTTTATTAAGGGACATACATCAAGATCTATTTTCAAGCTGTTTACACAATAACAAAAAAAGTGGACGCCTTTTTTTTTTTTTTTTTATTATAACAATGTGAAACTATGGCAATATGTATACAAATATGATGCAGTGAGCAGGCATGATAGCTCACTCGTCTTTTGTAAATTACATTAATATTGTAACAACCACAGAGGTCATCTACGACCACTCCAGGTTTATCTGTGAGGACCAGGTCGGACATCCATACCCGCCAACAGTGGCTTGTATCTCAAACTTTGTTGGGCCTGCACGAAAACATTGATCCCTCCATTTGAGACGACTGCCCTGGTCCTGGGGTCACTGCCCAAACTTTGGGTTCTGAATTTTTTATACTTTTTATTTATTTTTAAATGATTATTGTGGCAGTATACAAAAGCCCCATGTTTTTTTTTTTTGTGAAATTAAGCAAAGGATGTTGATATATGATTACAGAAGAATGAGTTGATTAAATAACTATGAAGCTGTGTGTGTGAAAGAAATTGAGTGTATAATTAATGTGAGTAGGTTACTACATTTATTGTCAAACATTAATTTCTCTAAAAAGTAATGAGTGTCTCATAAAAGAAAAATGTTTCCCTTTCTGTTTACAGACAAAAGTTTCAGCCCCCAAACATTTTGAATTATCAAGGTTATACTGTATTGCCTATCAGTGTTGCCATGTGCGTATAGTTTAGCAAATTATTGTGGCGGGAGCCAGGGGGCCACACACACCACTTAAGGTTGTCTGCACTATAGATTCCTTGCGAGGCCCCTGCTTCTACAACAAACCTTGGGTGACCTACTGTCACCGCCCTATAAAACATTAGTGCACTGTACCCCCATCCCCCCAGAACCAAGGCTGTGATTGAGAAGTGACTACATGTGCGCCGGAGCAGCACGAAAATGAGGGCAACTTTCCACTAGGGTCTGGACGAGCTCCAGGCCATACTGCACCCTACTGTTCTACAATATCTGGTGAGCATAACTCCAGCTTGATGGGTAGGTGTTATCCTAGATATTGAGGCCCCATTATTAATCTATTTAATTGAATAATATTCTGGCAATGTTAGGGACTGAATCCTATAGCGTTAATCATTGTGAGCGGATTTATAGGAAGTAAAGTTTAGAGTAAGGGTTTATTGTGTTATCTAATACACGCTAAAAGATAAAGTATGTCTATCCGAGTTAAAGTGGTTGTATATAAATGTATTAGTAAAAGAATCTTATTTACTGAATAGCCATCTGTTGTTACTAAGAGATGGACAAACCCAAATTTTGGAACCGAACCAAACGACTAGAACTTAACCCAGAATATTTCTATCAAACAGAACCTAACAGAACCTTTAAATTTGTACACAACGAACTCGAACCGAACATTTATATTCGTCGAACTCAAATCAACGTGAACCGAACTTTAAAAAATGTCTATCCTCGCACGAATGCTTGAATTTGTTCAAGTATAAAACACAAACAAACTAAATAATTACATTCAAATTCATATCTAATTGTTAAACAAACAAAAACAAAAAAAAAAAAAAAAAAACACACACACACACACATGCACGAACGTACCCCCCCCCCCCCCCCCCCCCACAACCCAAGATTCACCAACTAATAGTTCCAAAATGTAATTGTCAAATTTTTTCTAGAGTGGAAAAAAAAGGTACAAAATTAACATAATATTAACTTTTGGTTTTTATAGATTTTGTTGATATGATAATTTATCATAACACTGAGAAATGTATCTTTCTAGTCATTTTAGACCTGGTATGGGAAAACCACAAATTAGCAACACACAAAAAATGTTAATTGAAAATGTAATTTTTCAAAAACTCAAGCAAATCATTTATTTTGTGTACAATCATTTAAAAAAAGAATAGTGCCTAGTTTTGCACACTATAGAGTGCACTGCTACAAAAACAATAATCAAATATGACTTGTTCAGTAATTTTTGTTGTGTTGCATTGTTATTTTTCAACTTCTTTGAAGTGAAGTACCGTATTTACTCATGTATAGTGCACAACAAGTTCCGGAAAAAACATTTTTTTTTTTTTTCTTAAACAAAAATTGCACCAACAATTTGTGTGGGAAATATTTTAATTAAATTACTCATGGGGCTATAAGCCAAAATATTGTGGCATTCTGTAGGGTCAGGGTAACCTTATGATCATTAAAAGAAGTGTGTCAACAACACAGGTGGGGGCTGGGTTCCTTTTTTTTGCTTCTTTTATGCAGTGCCAGTCCTTAAAAGAGAATGGTCAACTGCATCAACTGCTCAACTGGGTCCTGCCTTCTGTGGGCAGCCTGCTTTCTTTTTTGCTTCTTTTAGGCAGTGGTATGCTGGACTTTGTTGTGTTGGTTCTTTTTTTCTTTGCTGTGCTGGTCCATTTTTTTTTTTTTTTTTTTGCTGTGGTGGAATGTGACACACTACCCTTCTCTAAAAAAAAATGTGCTGCCTCTTCCCTTCACCCCTCAGGTAGCAATCCTCTAGACTCTTCCCCTACACTTCCTTTTAAACATCTCAGGACAGTTTAGGAGTGGATAATTTATGACTACCACTCTCCCACTCCTCAGAAATTTTTCCTTTATTTTGGGGAAAAAAAGGTAACTTTGTACATAAGTAAATACTTAAGTTTGTTTCAAAGTTCGTTAATGATGTTCCTTTCTAGGACATTTTTGAACCAAATACGAACTCCTGTAAATTTTTCGAACCAAACTAGAACTGATCTTTGACATGGCAATAAATTTCAAATGGAACCCAAACATGACCTTAGAGTTTGGGTTCAGTTCAAAATTCGAACCTTCGACCCATCTCTAGTTGTTACTAGGGGTTACTACATTATGCTATGATAATGGCATGTTGCACCCAGAAGAGAAGAAACAGCATGTCACTACTTTCTTTCACAGGTGCATGCCTGCATTGTGTTCCAGCCAAAGTTTTCTGAGTTTATTGCAGTTTTTAATTTTACAGCTGTGGCCTACCAACTAACGGTAGCGCCACACCTCTAGTATATTATTGATACGTGCTAACGAACATTTTTAAAACAACTTTTAATTGCAACTACTTGCATTTTGCGTTTTCTCTCTCTCTCTTTTCTGACGGTTCTTGAGAATATTGTCGTAACATTGCTGTACTCGCTTGCTCTTTGCTCATTTGGTAGGGGTTTTACTGTACATTTGTTTAATTTATTTGTCACTTTTGTTTCTGAGTCATGTTGCAAAGAAAATTTACATTAAACAAGTAAAATGGAAGAACAAGACACTGTAAATTTCCAGAAATACACTAGCATAATACACACATGCAGAAATGCACACAAACATACCTTATTGGGGTTAAAAACAGTCTGCAGGAAACTGCTGGCAGTCAGCTCAGGGACACAGACCATGCTGCCACCCATGCTACAGTTCTGATGAATAGTTTCTGGGTAACGGTTGAGTGCGCTGACAGGCTCCGAGACAGTGGACCGAATAGAGCGTTTCAATGTGCCTTGTGTGTAGTTTAGCACAAACTCCATCAATGAGCCTTTGTTCACAGCTTCTTCAAGCAGGTACGTACTTTCTTCCTGTAACACACATAGAAAGTTAAATATGTACAAATAATATAACACTCCTGACTAACAATACAAATTCTGCAGAGTTTCTACTGTATCTAAATTGTATTACAACACACTAATATAATGTCAAAAAAGTGCTACAAAATAAACTGTGGACTATGACTGCATCTCTTGCTTGACCCTTGTTTCCTATCATTCTTGCTCTAAAACTTAGTAGTGTATCTCTTCAAATAACTAATCCCATAGGTCCAGTGCCAGGGAGTTTTAAAGGGACTTGAGAAATATTGAAACTAACGCATGACAGTTTTTTTTTGTTATATGGTTCTAAGGTGATGGCGACAGACACTGCCATAATACATGTGGCAATCATAGGGGTTAGTCCCTGGGTGATGGTTGACAGGGGGCTACCACAAAAAAGGACACCATGGCATGCTTCTGGCGTTTGAATTATTTTCAAAAAAGTATTTGCATATAAGATTGTTAAGTCATTCACTTTGTCTTCCCGGGAATTTTCCTTAGACTTGCAGTAGATAGTTCCAGAGAGCTGCTGCAGGAATTGTTTGCATATCATATCAGGCTGAGATCAGCCGTGTGTTAACTGCAGCTGTGTTCCACTTCTTATTTTCACCACTGCGTTGGCAGAGTGCCATCACCATTTCATAAAATCTGTTTTTGGGGTACACGTGTGCCCGTAAGTTCTCAGAGGTGTTACCGACTGGGACATTTTCGAGTCAACAGCTCTGCAATTGTGGTTCCGCAAGGGGAAGAGAGGAGGATTGGTGTTATGCACAGCAGACCCAAGTGTAGGACCCCCAAGGGTAACGGGGACTAACTTCGTACTAAGCCAGAGTTTGTGAGCAGACGCATGTGTGAACAGTGTGCTCGGACTGGCTGAAGGCCAGACGATGTCGCCCGAGGCCAGATGTTGGGCATGGTTGATGGAAGCCAGCTGTGGATGGGTGACGTGTTTCTAAAGAGTAGTCGCAGAGCGTACGAGGAGGAGTGCGGAACGAGTCTAAGAGGGAGTCAGTCAGTATGGCACGAGGAGTCTAAATGGAAGTTTGAGTCAAGAGTCGGTCAGTGAGTCAGTTGACAAGGGACGTGGCAGGCAGGCTGGAGGAGACTGGGTTGGCCATACACCATGTATGCCTTTAAAAAGATAAGTATTCAATGTTGTTTCGTAGTTGTAGGTTTTTTTGTAGCAGCTCCAGTAGGCGGGATCACGTTAAAGATTGTATTACGATTGTTTTAAGAGTTAAAAGTTTAGAAGTCTCTTGGGAATCTGTAACTGCGGGAACAGTTTTTTTTTTTTTATAAAGTATGTAATGCCTTTAGTTGACGCCGACATATCTTTAGCTCTATTGGGTTGGTAGGTCCGGGCCTTTAACGTCAATAATGTGAGAGAAACTGTTGAGACTATTATTTTGAGTTAACAGTCTACCTCCCATTGATAAATGTGTAAGCTGATAATCATAACGTGTACATGTGAATATGTACAAAAGAAAATAACTTTATGGTGTAGAAAATAGTTATTAGTTGCTAAAAACTATCAGGACCATAAGTTGTTTCCCTGTAGATAGAGATGTTTATTTGTGAAAATTTTAGTTTCAACCAATTCTGTTCACCAAACCTGATATTAAAGTGTAGAAATTGCATTTAAAAATTGAAAAGAATTTTTAAAAAGATGTAAGTCAGATTTGATGTTTTAAAAACTAGCCTTAACTGTTTTAAAGTTGTAATAGATGCTCAAAACGATGATCAAATTACTTGTATTCTTTTACTTTTGGTATTCAGAATCTTCATTATTTGTTTAATAAAACATTTTAACCGGATTTCTTAATTTTCATTGTTAAAATATTTTTTAAACTATTTTGTGATTGTAACGATTCCACTTTTCCTCAATTATCAATCTCAATGCCGATACCACTCTCGATTCCAAAACTCGCAATGCCTTTAGTTAAAGACACTTATTTTACAGAACAAATAAAATATAGGAAGGTGTGAAATTTAATTATATAAAATAGGCCTACACTAGTAGTAGGCCTATTATTAAAATAAATAATATAACACTTGAACAGTGGGAGCATATTCATATGAAATTCCCAAAAGTTCAAAAGAGGCATAAATGTACATGTATACAATTATATATTTTGTCCACGTAGTTTATTCAAAAATATTTCCAAACCTCACTTGCCATTGAAAATGTTTACCAACATAAGATGATATTAAAATGTTTGCAAGACTGGCACTTATTGGAAAACAATCATAGTTAAAATTTTTTTAAGCAATAATTATTTAAAAGGCTACAATTTTTAAATACAGTATAGTTTTTTGTAAATTCACAAACAATTTTTCCGGAAAAGCGAAGAATATATATCTGTGTGTGTGTGTGTGCGTGTGCGTGCACGTGTGCATATATATATATCTGTCTATCTAGCTCTCTATCTCTCTATATATCTCTCTATCTCTCTCTCTCTATATATATATATCTATCTATCTATCTATCTATCTCTCTATCTATCTCTCTATCTATCTCTCTATCTCTCTCTCTCTCTCTATATATATATATATATATATATATATATATATATATATATATATATATATATATATATATATATATATATATATTATATATTATATATATATATATATATATATAAAATTTACACTAATAAATTTTAATGCAAAGGAATTATGAGATACCTACATAAAGTAGACAAGCAGTAGCCTCGTAATATAAATATTATCTGCATTTTTTTTTTTTTTAATTCTTCTCAGACCAGTTAAGGTCTGTGTTCGTATTAATTTCTTACACACTTTACACTCGCCTTTGCACTTTTATCTTTACATAAAATGCCCAAATGATAAGACATTTTATGGTCTTTTACATTGGCTGCAGCATCTTCCATAATTTAAGAGACTAGATATTTTATGAAAGTCTGTTTAATGTGTCAATTTAGATATCACACATTCGTTTCGCACACATCCGTCAATGTTAGTAAACGAGTGCTACCTCCATAGATTACTGTACACATTCGAGTTGTGAGTGTTCACTTCGCACAATTGGAGGTTATCTGTTGTCAAACTCTCTGTAGTTTATCTCGAAGTACATGTTTTACTGCTTGTGTAATCTTTGGAATGTTTGTTTACAATTAAGCAGTGTCCGAAATGGCTACGAGACCATTATTTAGGTTACTAAATCAACCACGTGACCAATTTTCGGCCCTAAATATTTGGGGATTAAGGTTGAAATTTACAGAGGTGAAGTAGCACACTAAATCCCCAAACAGGTCCGTAAAATCTTCTGCTGTTGTTTGTTTACGTTTTATCCCCAGTGTTGTGGTGGAAACTGTATTTATTGTTCTTGAAATGCTACACAATAAATGCACATGAAAACTGGAATATCAGGGATCAACATAAATTTATTTTGAAATAAAGTTCGTATATTGTATTGAAATTGCTGGGGGAAAAAAAGTGATCTGTTGTTATTTGAAATGGAATGTTAATTGTAGAGAGCGAAGAAATAATGAGAAAAATTATATCGGCTAGAAACAAAATCAGTTATTCACCAGATAACAGGGGTTACGTGAAATGCATGGGAAAAAGTTATCTTATTTGTTGATATGGTGAAAACAAAATAACGTTGAAATTTCACAAGCCTGTAGTTTCCACCTTTGTCACACGTAGCGCTGTTACAAGCCGTTCGAAACAATCCACCCTAAATTCCTAAACCCTAATTCCCCAAATTTGCCATTTCAAACATGGCTTTAGTTTCGCAAGAAAAAAATTTATTTACATGTGTTGTTGCATTTAGAACTGATTTCCAAGATTTAAAAATTGTCTTGAGATGAAATCGAGAATTTTTTCATCTCTAGAATTTCTCAATATTCCCAAGACTCGCACGTCTCCAGATTTTTACAGTGCCGAAGTAAATTTGTTATATATTATAAGAGAAGAGTTTATTTCTTTTGGGAAATCTCATTTCGTGAGATATCGCACATTTGTGGTATTTTGCATTTTAACTTGTATTTTGGTGTTACTTTGTTTAATCGCGATTTACAAAATCGTACCTCTAGTGATAGGTTATGTATTTTACGGAATCGAGTTTTAATGCTTCAATTCTTCGTAATCCAATTCTCGATTATAGGATTCTTCAAGAATCGTGGGAATCATGGAATCGAGTTTGACATCCCTACTTAAAACGTTTCTTCTTTAATTTGTAGAGTTTTAGAAGTTCCCCTCTTAACTGGTAAAATTTAAAGTTGAGTATGGTGTTTTTCATATTTTATTTATTTGTGCTGTGACATTTTAATGTGAGCTAAAATCTCATTAGAATCTAACTTATTATATCATAACTTATTAGTTTTTCTCACTTAACCTATTCCTAGCCAGCTACATCCAATACACCTGTTCCCAAGTTCCCGAAATTTATTTCCACCTCTCCCTACCAAGTGAGTATGATAGCTGATCTGAGTGAGAACAGTGTGTGTCAGATGTAAGGTTATTAGTTAAAGGCATTTCAGGATGGCTCCCTCCCTAAACAGTTCTGATGGTGGACGACCCCAAGTACTTCAAAGGTTGGCGATGTAATTTTAGACATTCATTTATGCTCAAGTCGCAAGGTTGTTGAAATGCCTAAAGGTTGTGCGAGTATTTGAAAATTGTCAACCTATGAAGTAACCAAATGTTTGCAGGTTCTCGTGGAACCAATTGTCATCGTTGAATTACTTGATGAGTGAAGTATTACATTATTTAAAGAGTTCAATTAATCATCCCCCATCCCAAATGTGTTTGCAGACAATGCAGCTAGTTTTCAAGTTGCACTATTCCCTTCCCTTTTATTGTTTTTCACTATTTTACACATCTTACATTTCTTCGTTTCACACATGTTCAAATTCTTTCTTTTATAATGCCCCCCCTTCTAACTCTTTACAGTGTTTGCCACCTTTTGCAGCTAGATTTCCCCTTTCACTATTCTTCTTCAATTTCTTCATTAATTTTCCTCGCTTATTTCTCTGTTACACACACATTAAACGTTAATCTTTCCTTTATAATCTCTACCCCCTCCACTCCCGTTATAATCAGCGGCCTGAGATGTGGAGGGTGGGCAGAATCAATATGTATTGGCTAGTGCTGGCAGCTTAGGTGGGAGTTATCTACTTGAAGATATGAGCTGGGTGGGCCCATACAACTCTCACCAAATAAAAAGAAACACATAGCAAAAAACCAAGTGCAAAAAATTTTTTTTCACTAGATTTCCATAACATTTCCAACATTTTTAACCAAAGTTTTCACGGTTTCTCAAAAACGAGTTGTAGAAAGACTGGTACTTAAGATGGGATTGATACTGAGAAGTTCTATTGTACTTGAGAGCACAGTTACTCACACAAGCATATGATTCCTGCCTATTATTCCTGTATTCACTCAACCCCAAACTTTTCTAAGCTGTAGTGTTTTTTCATAGAAATCAATAATACAATGATTTTGCAAGTACAATGATTCTGTAAAATTATGCAGCATTATACATATTAAACTCCAAAAGAAAACACTGATAAAAAAATACTGCTATTAAAGAAACAGTAGCCCAACTTCAAATGTTTTCATGCAAACTATATACAGTAGTTCCTATTCCAAGTGTACAAAATCACCACACTACTGTTTATGTACACTAAGGGAGAAGAAAGAACCATCATATAAGATATGAATGTAAAATATTTAGCGTTGTGCAAATGTGACTGTTTTTCTCACAAAACAAAAAAGAAAGCTATGTTATGACCTTTCGTGAAACTGAAATAAAAATTAAAAATAATGTCATTAGAATACCTCAACGAAAGATTAACAAATTTCATAACATTTTAGCAATTTATACAATATATCAAATTTGTTACAAAATCAAATTTAAAAAAAAAAACAGGGAGTCTTGCCTATATTTAAATTTTTGTTTTATGTAGTTATTTCAGTTATAAAATACTGAAAATAAACCAGTTGCCTTACAAGCAAAAATCTTTGTTGCTGATGCACAAAATGAACATTCAATAAACACCCAAAAATTATTCAAAATCGAGAATTTTGGTTTCATTACAACTTTCAGTAAACAAATTTTTTAACAAAAAGAAAACGAAAGTTGTAATTTTTGTTTTCATTTCAGTATACCAAATATTCGCACAACACTAAAAATATTTACAAAGATGAGTTCCGAAGATGGCAGACATGTTCTAACAGACATCACAAAGAAGCATAGCATGTAAAAATGTAGGAAATTACCAAAATAATTGCAAGGGTATGCAAAGAGTGTGATAACCAATAACAATAATCTGTTTAGCATTACAGCTAAAGAGAAACCTGCCAAACTTTAATCACACTGGTAACAATATCAAACAATTACACATGGCAGGTATTTTTACGATACATCTCCAATAAAAATAAATTTCTAACTGTACAATTTATAACTAGAGGTGGTGGAAAATGTTTTTTTTTTATTTTGTGAATTTTCGCCATTAATTGCTATAATTGAATTTAAAAGTGAATTAATATGAAAATGTTTACTGACAAAAACGTTCACAAAATAGTGTATATTTAGGATACACTTGTAGAAACTGTTCACCCACGAGCCAGTGGTTGTCACAACATAATTGATTGGTAATGCATGGCAAACTTGGGTTTCCTGTCTCAGACGGGGCAGGCGGCCGGCACTGCAGTCGATACATATATAAAGGGAGCAGTGCGGGCTAGGAGGCGGGCGAGTTTGTTGATAGCTGCGTCCTGTTGAGATTGGCGACCTTGTCAGGGCAAGTGAGGCAGCCGACTTGAAGTGAGAGGGAAGAGTGTGCAAGCAAGAGGGTGCAGAAATGGGCTGGCTGGTCATGAATGGTTTAGGAGGTGCAGAGGATGGTTGTTGGAATTACAAGGAGGGAAATAGAGAAGAAAGAAAGAGGCTGGTGGGTTGTTGGTTGGAGTAACACCAGCGTATAATAGGGTGGCGACTTTAGAGTAAGACATGCTCAACTGCTGCTGGTTTGAGGCAGCAGGTGCTGTTCTTATTCCAAGAACTAACTGAAAGCCTGTCACTCATGGAAGTGGATGGGAACAGCAGGAGAAGCTACTCTGCTGCGAGATAATTATCTACTGGAAAAGGAATGAGTGAGGGAGAGAGTGAGATGCCACTCTTACCCCACTGCCGCCTGCTGTGACAGGCACTGATATAGGCTGTTCACGGTAAAGTGAGCACTTTTTAAGGCTCTGCTGAATTTTTTATTTTCAATTAATTTCTACCTTTCTGTCTTTTTTTAATGCAAACATTGTAATATGACTAATAAACACAGTGTACACATTTCTTCACTCTAAAATGTTAACGTCTGAGACCGCAATAGGGTATATATTTAAGGGGTTAATACCTTTTGGAAGGGACTTAAAAAGTGCTCACTTTACTGTGAACAGCCTATAATCATCTACAGTCTGTAAGAGGGTCGCTGAATTACCAGCTTTGCAGGGGTCGCACTCAGCTCAGTCTTGTCATTTCAGTATTTAAAATTTTTTAAAGGCAGTATGAAATCTGACATTAACTACCTGACAAATGGCACAGCTTCAATTTTACTCTCAGTAAAATAAGGGTGGGCTGAATTTAAAAAAGCTATACATATCAATAATTTTTTGTTGTCTGAATAGTGTATACAAAGTTGAATTATGCTGAGAAATGTGGCACACAAACTTGTAGATTTAATATTTTATATTTGATAAGTTTAAAACATAATTTGTTTAAGTTGCCCTGACCTAAGATTATTACTAAAGAATTTTTTGAGTGCTACTTCTATTCTCTGATTTTGAAGAATTTATGTGAAATTTATTTACCAATTTTTTTGTAAAGTAAAACCCTTCTATTACGACCCCATTCATTACAACCACCTCTCTATTACGACCCAATCCCGAGGAACCGTGAAAAGTTTGGGTCGAAAAAGTAAAAAAATTTGACACACGTTTAATAATAGATACAGTAATCCTTCGTCAACTGCTGTATCTTGAATCGCGGTTTCAATTATGCGCGGATTTGTTTTTGTAGACCTTTTCTCCCACTGCGGTAAAAGTTTCTATTATCCACGGTTTTTAGTCTATGGGAAACTAGCATTTACTGATATTAGTGGTCGCGCATTTCTCAAGCTGCCGTCGTAGACTTTGACATTGCATGAAACAATAAAGTACTTCATGCCAGAAGGGGATATGGGTGGACTGGTGTATTATCCGTTGAAGCGGAGGAGGGGGAGGGGGTGAGCTGCAGGCCTGGAGAGTAAGGATTCTTTGTCCTAGTTACATGTTGCCGCCTCTGCCTTAACCCTCCCTGTCTTTTTTTGCTTCCATTAGCGCCCTCCTCTTTTGCTGTAAAAACAGCATCACATTACAGCTTAGTTTCTTAATCAGTGTATGTATAAGTTCAAATTTAATTCAATGTTCCTTTTTTAATGAATTTTTTTTAAGTTTATGTGCGCCCATGCCTACGTGAAATATGCTAATTTTTTTTGGTGGGCATTTGTTTTCTTTTCTTGTGAAAATTTTATGTGTATAGTGAATAAAGGTAGGTAAGTATATGCAAATAAAATGTGTTTTTATGTTACCATATTTTGGTGAACAAGGCCTTGTGCGTGTATAGGTCACGTCAGAAGTTTTTGATGAAAAATTCCGGATAGCTAATATTTCAAGTAGACCGTACTAAATTTTTATATTCCCGTAAACATTGCCGGGACTCATCGTGCCAGTGCAGAGGCCAACACGCCGCCTACATTTTGTATAAAGTCAACACATTGATGCGAATTGCATTTATCAGCATGTTTTATCAACACCGGGCCGCTGTTACGAAGCAAACTGGCCATGTAACGACGGCACTGGCGGCGGCCGGCTGGCCCCCGCCCGCCAGAATAATCTTGCAGCGACTGACCGACTGACCGACAGCTGTCCAGCCCCAAGGATCTAGGACCGATCGATAGATGCGGCCGTGCTGCAGAGGATCTAGGCGCTCGCCCAGCTACATGTGCACGGCAATGTATTCGCTGCTAGCCCCAGCACATGAGTGATCCAATGTATTTTCATGTATATTATCAATAAATAAAGTACTGTGTTTTGCTTCAAACATAAGGCATCTCCAACAGTGCTTGGTTATATTTTAATAATACATAGTCTAATCTTTTCACACACTTTCAATGGCCATGTCATACTGTGTTTAGGCCTTCTTTTCTATGACAAGGGGTGGTACAATATAACTTTCTTGGGTATCAAATTAATCAGGAGTCATCCGGCTATTAAAATATAGATAAATGTTTATATTTAATTTAAAAAGTGGTTTTTTATGCGCTTGAGATGATCGAATATGAGCTTCATGCAAAAAATGGCAAGTTTGGGAGCATAGGGGTTAAGAGTGGGTCAAAATCGGTCCAAAATTTTCCAAATTTTTTATTACAACCACCCCTCTATTACGATCCTATTCTCGGGAACTCTGAGGGGTTGTAATAGAGAGGTTCTACTGTATATTTACTTTAAAGCATCAAATAGTACTGACACATGCTGCTCCTACTACTTAACTACGATTACGGCTCATTGCTACGGTTCCTACTTCCTCTGCTACAGACGTAAGAAACACTAACAGTGAATTTACAACATATTTTCTAGGTTGCCTACTCAATCCGGCAACAGGAACTTGTAAGCGAATTCTCGTCACCTGAAAGTTATGCAACCTGGCAGGCACACCCTCCTTCCCCCCACCCCCGACCTTCCTCGCCCTGAGAGCTAACAAGTTGCTCGGACCTCGGGCAAGGCCGAGCGCCACCGAAAAGGCATGAAGCAGAAACGCTGACTACTGGTGACCCGAGTTTTTCAACTCTCACACCAACCAGGGCAGGATGCTTGGCCTCCCCGCAGCCTGCGCCGGCAGCCTACAAGCTTCACCAATGTAAGTCCAGATGCTGCCGGGCTAGGGCAGTCATTCTTGTTTCTTCTCTCGCGTCATCTCAAGCACTGCTCAGTGCTGAGACATACAGAGATCTTCCAAGTGTTGAGCACGCCCTCAGTGGCTGCTCCCTACGTCGACGACAAGTGAACACGTACTCATACGTATTAAACTCACTTTGTCTCCTCTAGACACCTTTTACAAGAACAGTTTACTAGTTATACAGCATATATTTTACCGTTTAGATATATCTTCCTGCTTTCAAACTAGAACCAAGTCGCCTACACCTAGCCAGCGTAGTTACTTTCAGCGCTCTACTGCTTGGTAGGAGGTAGCACATGTCGCATGTTTATTGAGCCCTCAATAAACATACTTTGTTCCCTATACTTCTGCTTCTTTTCTTTCACAGTGCCTCATTCTATTCACCTGATAGAAACCAGTTACAATGTGCACTACTAATATGAACCGGGACGTTTTATTCAACCAAATTGTCTTTGACTACGGGCGCCCCTCAGGGGTCCATCAGTCCTTATACACACCTATTAGAGTCATCTGTTGCTTTCCAAATGCCAGAGCACTGTTAGTGCTGGAGGGAAGGAACAGAGGAGCCACAACCACTAGTAACACCTTCATTGAAGGAGGGGCGGCAATCCCAGGTTATTACCTTGCTCCAGAGCACTGCTAGTGCTGAGGTAACCATAGCCTGAGACCTGCCATTCGACCTTGCGTGAATGCACATCCAGTAAAGACACTGGTGGCCCACAAAGCTCCACATCTCTGATCAGCCCACCAAGCGTGGGGGATCAGTGAAGACTCTTACCGAGCCTATGTCAGCAAGCCGATACTGGACATAGTAAAGTTGTTTCGTCTTCTAGGTCACGCCGTATCAAGTTAAGTGGTGACTCTATGCCCAGTCAAAAAGTGTAGGGAGCAAAACATGGCGTTCCTTGCTGCCATGCCATGAGTGTACTCGCACCTACCACAAGAGAAAAGCAGGCACAACAGGACTGCGCCACCGAACTCAAGACACCTAGCAGTTGCCCCTGCTCCGGTGGTGATTGTATATTTTTCCCTGTCAATTCGTACCAGCCCAGAGTATCATCCCACAGTGTGAGGGTTGGTGAACAAGATCGAGGCAGGGTACGGTTGGTCAAACCCGCACATTTGGAGCAGTGAATCAGCTGCCTCGAACCGCCGCTTCAGAGTGGGGCGAACCCGCCACCATTAAGTGAAGACCCAGACAACATCAACAGCACCAGCTAGGACGACGGTGTAAGTCAATCCCAACACCCCTCGCCAAACTCCGTCGAGTCTTACTTAAAAACCCCGCTATTGGTCTAGCGACAAAATCCTCGACCAATGTGCCATTCAGCTTAACCGGGCACGCGTCAGTACATAATAGTGTGATACTGATTTAACACAGATTTCCATCAGCTTTCCAAAATACTTTAGGTGCTAGTAGATGTTTTTCAGTTCATTACTCATACTTCCATTGTATCATTATTGGATATCTGCTGTATCGGCAAGGACGTATCAGTTTGTACTGGTATTGATAAAAATCTGTATCAGCTCAGCACTAAAAATAGTATGAATTAATATAGATATATTTTCAAGAGTATTTTCTACAAATAACATCTGTTTATAGAAAACAACTATTTTAGAGCAGTAGAATAATGACTTCTTTTGAGTGTGTGTTTTAATTCTATAAACAAAAGGAATGTAATTTATTACCACCTGTATTACTGGTAAAATTGTGTTTACTACGTAACAAATATAAAAATAAATGCTAATAAATGCTATGAGCACACTTTGAAAATGCTACAAGGAGGTAAAATTAATGCTATTTTCCACCACTTCTATAACATCAAATCAGTGGCATGGAATAAATGAGTGCAATCAGAACTTTTGACAAACTGGCAGTAGTTACAGATAAATTTCCTTGTCTTATGGCTCATTCCCCCAAATCCACTACAAATTCCAAAATGTTAATATGTACAGCTTCAAACCAATTTTGAAGTAAACTAACCTATGAAATGAATACCACAAATTATCTTGAAGTAGATACTATGTACAATATGAACCAAAAAATGCATACTTGAGCACTGAAGATGAGGGCAGCAGTCTTGTCCCGCCAGGCCAGGATGTCAACCCCCAGGGCCTCAGCAAACTGATGAAACACCCGGGAGTCCATGGCCAAGAAGGTGAGAGTCCTGTTGGTACTGCAAACCAGGCCAGTAAAGTTCTGCACACTCCTGTGGGGTGCCCGACCACGAGGGAATACAGGTACATGAGCCGAGCGTGCACGCAGCAGCCAGCGACAGGCTTCAATCTGCGCAGCATCTAAAAGACCTTGGGAAGAGTGATCATCTTCACCAAGCAGCACTGAAGTCTTCAAACTGAATAAAGCAATAGCAACATGGCTTTCATAATGGCATATCTTCAGGTAATGACAAAGAACAAGAATGCAATCCAGAAAGATACTTTTCTTCAATACATGTACATAATGAACGTAACGAAGCATTAATAAGATGCCAATGAACTTTTATAAAATGATAAAACCATATAAAGTGAAACCATGCCATTATGAATATAGGCAATAATAATACATTCGTTTAAACAATAATTTTTTAATGCATTGTTGTGTTTTATATTAAAACCAAATTTATACACTTATACAAAACAAGTGCCTTTTTGTATTCTTACTCACTGTAATGACATCATCACACTTCCACGAGTTCAAACATGTATAAAGGCTGTTTACTCTGAAGACTTTTGAATGTCCTGATGTGGTTCTACTTTCAGCCCATTGGTTGTGTATCATTCTGCACACCTACCAAAATAAACTAGACCACGTACTACAGGATGATTTTCTCTGGCTATATGAATGTGTGCATGAAAATAAATATAATAAAATACCAGAGATGAAGGTCTTTCTAGATTATGGGCAAGCTGTGCACGGTCTCATTCGGCTTGCCTACTAGGAGTAGGTGGGTCTAATATACACGCTCACTTGGCAACGGTATAGACCAACTTTTGCACCTTCCTCTGTGAGCCGAGCCTTCTGCCAAAAGGCATAGTGATTGGATTGACACTTAAAGAAATTTTCTGATTGTTGTGAACACAAGACAGATCTATCTAAGTGTATTTTCAATAGTGGTTGCTGGCACGAGCTTGGTGCTCTATTACCATATATACCGCATTGTAAGCCGACCTTTTTCTATCATTTTGAATCTTACAAAATCACCCCTCTGTTTAGAATCTGGACAGGCAAAATTAAATACAGTGCCAACCGAGTATATATAAAACAAGCTGATAAAATGGACAGTGTATATTTAGCAGTACCGTTGCAGGCCTAATAATAATATAATAAAGTGTTCCGAATACATAAAAACGTGCAGTTTTTGTGTCACGCGCATCCCTTATAGCCTGGCTGGGTGTGACCTCTAACAAGGTAATGGCAGGCAGCGATGGGTGGCGGCAGTCGCGGAGTATACGTGACTATGGCACAGTGCAGTATCTACAATCTACCAGCCCCATTACCCATCTGCTGCTGTATTCACATCACAGAAATCTTATCTAAACTACTACCGTTTAAAATGGTTTTATCTCCACGAATATCAAATCAAATTTTCTGAGCAAATATTTGGTTACTTGAAAATCTAAAACAAAAAGTTAGCCACAGAGAAGACAGTTTCTAAATAAAGGAATTTTTATCAGATGCTACTGTGGTTCGTCTAAACTCTTGACACATCCGCGCACCACACCGCCTTCACAAACAAAGTTTGAAAATGAGGGGGCAGGACCAGAATAGAAGAAGCAAAGCGAGCGCTTGAAGGGAAGACCGACCAGGCAGTTATTCAAGGTGGTGTGGGGGGGGGGTTAGAGTTGACGTATGTTTTGCAGCCCCTGGATGTCTACATAAATAAACAATTCAAGGGCTCTCTTAAAACACTTTACACAGACTATGCTCTTTCCGAGAACCAATAGAAAAAATATAATAATGAGGTACTCCTGTGTCATGTATTATTAATTAGTACTCATTACAATTTCTTTATGGTAGTAGTGCTATTCTTACAAATTTATATTATTAAAAATAATAATTACTCATTATCATTACAATTTTTTTACAGTTGGTGTGTTTTTCTTGCAAATTGATTTTACAACTAAAAAACCAAAAACCACAGCAGTGTACATCATTTGGAGTAAGGTAACAATATAAATAAATAAAATTTTAAGTGACATCATTAGATGTAATGGTTAAGTACTTTGAGACATGATTTCATGGTGTAAACAACCTCAACTGCATTCCTTTATTCCCTTTCATTACGCATCAGTTTCCCGCAGCGCTATCGCTCAATCACCAAACTTCATTATTCCCCTATCCCTGATGCTGGCCTCTCCCTTCTACTTCTTCCTCGCTCTCATCCCCTAGTCATCCCATTCCTTCCTCCTCCTAGCCCCACCCAACCGTTCTGCACACGACACTGCCAGCCACTCTCACACCTCCAAGCTCCCCTACCCCTTGTCATTTCTCTCCCACGCTGCCTCTTCTCCTATTCTTCTCCCCTCCACCCCCCCCAGTTCCTAAACCGGTAAGCGCTGAACAAAGCATTCTCATCCTCTTGCTCCTGAACTCCCCCCCCTCCTTCCCCTTCGACACCGTATCAATCTGTAACACGCAGAGGCATTTTTTTGTCCTCTCCCTACATTCATGTCCTGTGGCACTTAGCTGCGACATCTTTTCATCACTTCCGCCCCTTTCCTCCTCCTCCCCCTTCTCCCTTCCTCATTCCTACCTATTCACGTCCGTGAATGAAATTTGACACAAATAACTCACCACAGGTTCTCAGCTGATAGAGCATACAGGAGACGTTCAAAAGTCGGCTTGCATTCGGCATCATGTACGGTAGACAAGTGTAGGCAATCTGTTCCTAACCTACCCCAAGATACCTAGTGGCGTTGACGGCTATGAAAACAACTCAGTCGCAGCTACTCTATACAAGGGACGTCTAGAGGAGAAAATAGAAAAAGGGGACCACTACTTTAAGAGCAGTGAGTGTAGTTGCCTCTACCAATAAGAAGAGGTGCTGCTGTTCCAGGAGGAGCTTCTGGTAGCTGGTAGTGGTTGTCGACAACAAAGCTTCTGGTAGCTCCAGGTGGCTGCAGCAGAAGCCTCTGGTGATAGCAATAAAGCTTCTGGTGAAGGCTGCAGGAGCCTCTGGTAATGTCAGTGGTAGCAGAAGGCCCCAGTACACTAAGTGTTACAGTGAGCTACTGGAGCAAGGACTACCTTCTGAGCCCGGGTGTGCATGGACTTATATAGTCCGCAGGACAGTTACAACGCCGGGCTGCAGTGGGAGGTGTGATGTCGCCTCATGCCATGTCTCTCATGCAAGGCCAGAGTGGGTGTAGCTACCCTCTGCCCGGCGCTCGGCTTCATGCATATTCGGCTGTGCTCGGTTTAGCCCCGAGGCGGGTGACAACTTGTAGACTCTCAGAATGGAAGGGGAGGGATTCTCACTGGCTTGCGCAACCTTATTTTCCACATATTTAGAATTGCCCTCCAGAGTAGCGGCAATCTATGAACACTCGTGTAATCTGTTGCCAGGTTTGACTTTCCGTCAGGTGACAGAATTATGTGAAGCACATGAGTCATAGTCGTTTAGTAGTATAACAGAAAAGTGGCACGCATCTGCGTAGTTTTTATAATCTACTTTGAGAGTAACTTATTTAGTTATATGTCTCTTCCCTTTTGTCATCTTAAAGGAAAGTAATTTAACTGGTATAGAAAACTCTTGGTTTATGATATAAACATTAATAAATAATTTTGATAGCAGACAATGGAGACGAGCTCTCCAAGAGACTCTTAAGAGCACTAAGTAATTTAAATTCTGAGACTACTGAGAACAACTCCCTGATCTGTAAGAACCTTAATTTGTCTGTAGATAATTCACCGCCTTTACCAGTCCCACTCTTTAGGCCTCTTATTTGACTACCAGGCAAATAAAATCTAGCTGTAGCATTGATTTTGAGGGCAATGCCTTTTTACTATGGATCTGCCAGCAACGACCCCTAGAGGAGGAGTACATAGTGTTGGGGTTCTACCATTCCATGTGCACAGAAAGGTTGGTCGTCCAAGGTGCATGTGTTTACTGTACTGACGTGTTTGCCAGTTTGGAATAACATTCTCAATCACATGCTATTCCTCTGATAGGGCTGATGTCTACAAGGAAGGGTACTATGGCTACATGAAAGAAACCCTTAAGTGGATTAAGAGCTTGTTTATTTTGTTTTAAGGAAATATACAAGGTGGTGTTGCACTACCGCCTATCAACGAGAACTTAATGGAAGCTGACTACACATTAACAAGTGAAGGTGACTTGTTCCTAGGACAACAAGGTAGGTAGACAAAGTGTTATGAAAATAACATAAAACTTGGCTAGCTATGGTGTTGCTCTGAAGGGGTCTGAAGTGTTTACGTGTTTGATGACGTTAGATGAAGGAATCTTCGGCACCAGGAGTGCGGTGAAGTCGAAGGTTCGAGGAGGGATTTCGGCATCAAGAGCGTGGTGAAGTCTAGGAGAGCTGGTTTCTTCGGCACCAGGAATGCGGTGAAGGAACAACTGGCATTTCAAGGACCAGGCCCCACTATTTATACTCTTCCTGGTTCGCCGTTGTCATGGAGTGGAAGGGGGTGATGGGTCTTGATCCTCCAGTCATGTGACGTCATCAGCTGGCGCTGGATCCAAGGCTGCATATGGTGATCATACTAGTGGTGCCATCCGGAGGTGCGCTTTAGTACTTGGATGACCTCGATGCATAGTCTAGGTGGCTCAGCCAGTGAACAATGCAAGTCTTCGGGCATGGAGCGTGTCTCTTTTCCCATGGGTAAACAGTACAAGTTAGACGTCTTGAAGTGTGTGGAATTTATCAACCTCCATAGAAATGTGCAGCTGAGTAATGTGCACTAATGAGTAGAAGTCGATTTAATACAGTTGAGAAAGATGTTACACGTTGAAGATGTTTGCATGATAAAATATTTTTATTTTATTAAAGCAAAACATCTAATTTCCTTATGGCAAATATAAGCACGGGCCATATCATCACCTCTGTTGTGTTAGGCATATGCATGACATTATGGTCAGTGTTTCCATTACCATTAATTTTAGCTCGCTCAGCAGTATTTTGACGCATGCTGCTACACAAACAATTACGACTCCTCTCACTGCAACCCTAGTGTACTACTTCTGCACAAGTGAGATTCAAATCCCGCACCATTTCTTACACAGAAGTAATGGTCTGCCACAATCCAGGAAGGCGGCCGGATACATAGATACGAGGGAGTTGCGAAAGACGGCAGGGCATCCCCCCTCCCCTTTTCCATTTCGCTGAGAGCCAACAAGCCATCAGCCACCTCGGGCCATGCACGAGCGCCACCGAGGATACGCAAAGGCAGAGAGATGACCAGATGGTGCCACTCCTAATCCGGCCACGCACCTGAAAAACGTCACACACCCTTCTCCGTGGCCGCCACAACTCGTGCTACCTCGCTATATAAGGCAGTGCGCTGCAGTCCTCGTGACTTGTTCCTGCAGTCTTCTCCAAGCACCTAGGTGCTGGAGTCGAGACTACAACCAGAGACCTTCAACAGCCCTTCCAGGGGCTGCCACCAACAGCCATCCACAGGCTGCTACCATTGGTATCAACGAATCAACAGCCACCCGAGGCTGCCTACCTAGGACGTTGTTCAACAGTCTTCAGCAGCCATCCGAGGCTGCCTACATTAGACTTTGCTCAACAGTCTTTGGCAGCCACCAACGGCTACCAGCATTGACATCAATAGACTTAAGCAGTTACCAGCGGCTGCTACCATTGCAGTCATCGTTAGAGCTATGCAGCACCCAACATCGGATGCTCCAGTGACGCCAATTGAATAATCAAGTTACCAAAAGCTTCTTCAGTAACTATCTACATACCACACATAATTCTTCTTTGTCTCCTACAGACAACCCCTATTTAGTGTTAAGTTTGTATCTAAGTAATTTTTGTCAGTTTTCACTTAACTTCCCCTCTTAGCTTACGACCAGGTCACCTACACCTGGCTACTGTAGGATTACTTCCAACCACTGGTCTGCCTGGCAGGAGAGCATGTGTCACCATGTTTAATAAGTTTTTAATAAACACAGTTTTGTTTCTCTTACCCTCAAGTATCATTCATAGAGTAATCTGTCACCAATTACTGGGAGAACCTCGAGCTGAGTATTGCCGACCGGAACCAGAAAATTATTCTTATTCCAAAATTAGCTACAACTGGAGGCTCCTCAGGCGGCTCCAAGTTGACTACACACCCATTAGACGGCCAGCAATTTTTTTCCTACCAAGTATACAGGTATTGGAGGAATGGAATAGAATAGACAAGCCACAACCACTATCAAACACTTTTCAACCAGGGGGAGACAGTAAATCTGAGTTGTATCCCTACCGGAGCACCTGGGGGCTGGTGGGGGTATTTGCTTAGGTGCAACACCCTGGACTTGGTTGGGATCACATACCCAGTGATAGTCTTGGCAATCCACATGGCTCCAATGCTTCCCATCAGCCCGCAACAGTGGGGGATCTTCTGAAGCACCAGAGCTCACGTTGGCAAGACTGTTGCCAGGCAACACTAAGTTAGGACTATCTGCACAAGTGGTACTCCTTTCGAGGTTCTCCGTAACTACAACCGCTCTATGCCATTCAAGGTGAGGCACGGCGCCAGGAGAGAGAGGAGCAAATAGTTGCATGCCTTGCTGCCAGAAAACTGACTTGTCTAACCCCACTTACAGCTAGTCGATGAGCCGAACGAGATTGTGCCGCCTTACTTCGATCACTGGCACCAGCTACGACGACTGCCATTAACCCAGTTACTTTCCTATCAGCACCGCTACGTACAAACCCAACCTGTCATCCAGTGGTAAGAGAGTTACTGAACAAAACCGAAAACTGACTAGGCGTCTCTAATAGTAACTTCTAGAGCAGGGAATAAACGGACTGGAACGGTGAATTCTGCGTTGTGTCACGTTGTGCCCTTGCTACAGCCCGAGCCGAAGACGAGAGATGTAACCAGCTATATCCCGCTACCCCTCGCCCTCAAACCGACAAGGTACCAACACCTAGCACCTCCTGCTCGCCGTCGAATACGACTAGTTCCGAAACAAGTCACAAGCCAGACCCATCCAAGGGACTAGTAAACCGTTAAGTCGAGAACGTTGTACTAACTCGTAAGGCTACGTGCCCGACCACTATATCCAGTTGTGAGGATAAGCCAACCCGCACGCACAACCAATTTAAGTGCAACCAAAGCATGTGGCTTTGGTGGACCGTGATCCAGCCTTAGCTAATCGGACATGAGTAAATTTTCTATATATCTAGTGTACCGTTTTGCTCAGATTACGTCAGCCTATTGATTTAATTGATATTTCGTCAGTAAAAACAATATGAAATGTATATTATTCTTGCAGGAAATGTGAACACAGGTTGTATCATGGCTACTGTGCTAGCTAGGTTTATGTGCAATGTTATAATCTGCCTGTTTGTTCATTTTAATTTGCTCAAAAGTCTTTTTTGCGTAACTGAGGTACCATTTTACTCAGAACACACTACCCTAACATAAACATTTACATTTCATCAATAAAACCATATAACTTTTCTGTTAAAGATGTGTGAACATGACTTTATGTACCAAGTTAGCAAAATACACTGTTTGGACGTAATTCTCACATTTAGGGAGCCCACATGGCCATATAGGTTCCTACGGGCAAATCAATCATATGGACGAATTTTGGGAATCATGAGTGTGTGTGAAATCAAGGTTTGACTGTATTTTCGCCAAGACAATCCAAAATGTATTATAAGGAACCCCGTTTACAAGGTAGGTTGTTATTTAAAATATACACAAAGAGGAAAAACATGGCATGCAAATACTCTGAATGTTCTGACAACATACTGAGAATATTAAGACTGTAGATTTATGTATTGTGTGTGATATCGTGCCTGTAATAACACATTTGGTATTTCTTTTTTTGATTTCTCAACAATGTTAGAGGAATAGAGGAATTATCTTTAGTAATTACATTAAAACTCCTATTTTACACTTTTCTTTAAACAAATGTGGAAAAATATTTAATACATTGACGTGTGTCCAATTAGACTTACTGGACACGGTAGTAACAGATTTTACTTGCTAGACCAAAAGCGACTTAGGTAGCGGGGATGAGGCGAGGAGTGTTGGCTAGTTCTGATACACACTCACCTCTAGTTAGGTAGTGAAGTAAGTTTAGTCTTAAGTGGGGTGAATGCCTGCACAATGTTCCAAAGTCGTGCTTCTTTTGTCCAGAAGACCAAGTTGTCCCAACCTAGGCCAACTTCCACTCCCAGTTATGAAGCCTTAGACAAAAGGGTGATACTTGTAGCTGATACGGACACACTGTGGAAACTCAATTAATATTACCGGTGCAGGCGCGACTGCTTGACGTCTGAGTTCAGCGGCACGGACCCGTTCCGCCTGTCTATCCTGCGTAGGATAGGGTGATACTATCCTCTGCCAGGCAGCAGGGTGAGCCAGGTGTTGCTTTCTACGTCTCCTACCACTCCTTCTTACACAAGGTATAGGGTAACAGTTCTATAAATCACGCAGCGCACTAAAATGGAAATACTAACAGTTTACACCAATAGTGACTTGTTGGCCACTCGATAAGAGTCTCCACTGATCCTCACCATAGGCGGACTAATCAGGGACATTGAGCTGGAGTCACGCCAAGCCTCTACTGGTTGTGCGTCCACCCAGAATACCTGGCAGCACTGCACGTCACTGTCACCGTGCACTCATAGTGCGAGTGGTGCAAAGCAACCCGAGTGTGTCGTACCTCCTGGTATGAAGGTGTTACTAGTGTTGGGGCAGTACTGTTTCTTCCCCACGAGCACTAATAGTGCTGTGTGTGTGTGTGCGCGTGATGAGAAGAAACATATAGCAGTTTAATGTGTATGTCTTAATTTGGATTAATAACTTTCCCGAATTCTATTGGTAGTGCACAGTGTAATCTTCCTCCAACTGTGAATACAGATATATATGTTGGAAATAAAAGTAACAAAGTAGAAAGCAACGTGTGTTAATTGAAAGTTCAATAGACACGTGACCTGTGCTACCTCCTACCAAGTCGAGGATAGCTGAAGGTAACTGCATGGTTCCAAGTGTAGGTGACCTGGTTTTAATAAACAGGAAAAGGTGATTCTAGAAAAAAAATAAGAGTTACAGTTAAATTGACTAATTAAAGGTGTCTAGAGGAGACAAATAAAGTTAAAAGAAGAAAGTTCTGCCGGGTTGACTGGTCGTCGACGTACGTAGTTGGTTGATGCAAAGGCGTATTTGTAGGCTTCGAACTTCTCTACAGCTCCCGAGCACTAAGAGTGCTGTGGGCAGTGCAAGAGATGTGAAAGAATGACTCCAGAGCTCTGCTGCGGCCAGACTTATATAGTGGTAGCTTGTAGACTGCCGGCACGGGAAAATGGGGGAGGCGTGACGTCCTCCGGCCCTGGGTGGCGTGAGAATTATCTCGTCAGTGGTTCTCGCTTCGTGCCTTGTCGGGTCTGCTTGGCCGTACCCGAGGTCTGGGCAGTTTGTTAACGTTGAGTGCGAGGAGGGGGGGGTGCTTGCCGGGATGCGTGCCTTTCAGGTGAGAAGGAAAAACACAGAAGTTCCCGTTGCCTGAAAGGGTAGGCAACATATTGTTACATCTGTAGAGATGGAAGCAGTACTCCTATGCGAAGAGTCAGAGTCATATTATAATAGGTGTAGCAGCAGCACGCGTCAACATATAAAGCATTAATAAACTGACGTGTGACACTCTGTGCAGCTATAATGCACACTCAAATTCACCCCACCTGAACGCTGTTTCATTTTGCCTTGGACAAGTCATACACAGTACTTGAAAAGGCTGGACATGTGCTTACAAGGTACTCCCTCGCAATGATTGATGACATTACAGACACGTCAGTGCAGCTGGTACAGTTCACCCACTAACTCCAAGCAGACGTCACATCAACCCTTCGAAGTGAGATTGTAGTATCTGTTGAGCCACTGAGCCTGCCATCCAAGGTCACATAATTCTACCGCTCTCTTCAGGGCCGGATGAATCCTACTATTGACATCAACCCCTCCAGAAGCTCCTGCACCTACGGCAATGCCCGCTCAAAGCTCCTGGAAGATTCCACCACCAGCTCCTCAAGACACTGACAGCTCCTTTCTGAACACCCCCTGTTAACAATCATCGGCTGTCCTCTTGAAGGACCACTCCTGCCTTACCAAATGATAATGGCAAACTCTACCACTACCCTTCTGGTAGTAACTACTGCCTCTCCCTTCAAGACAACAAGATAGATAGTTATAGCAAAGTTGTTAGTAACATACCTTGTCTATTATAGCCTTTCCCAGTCAGATTAGAACCAGGTCGTCTTAGTGTATAGCCTGAGGAAACCAAACCACTCTGTTCACCGCTCTCAATGGGGCTGGATGAAAGGAGTAAAGGGTAGGACTCTTGACAGTGCGGCTGCGGCCTTTGGCAGAATATGGAATTGCGTCGCCAGTTTCACTTTTGCAAGAACAAATATGTAACACTTCCTATGCCGTACACTCGGACGAGTCATGCCCAGGAAAAGAATAGAAGGGTAGCTTACACCTACAAAAGTAGCCTGAATTGGCATCCAGTATCTTTTCCTGCACTTGGCAGTACCTAACTGCAGGGCAGAGTTTTTACAGCCCGCCTACCTGAGAGGCATAACCTCTCAATGCCATCACCACCACTTTTCCCTCCTCTCATCAAGACCAATGGTTCATCGCACCCCTTGGTTGAGGCAATACGAAGAGAAAAATAACCACCTCTGGGAATAGCTAACCCCTGGTTTGGGGGCCAGCCAGTAAGCAACCAACAGTCTACTCCAGACATCAGCAGCACACCAGAAGTCATCCGCCTAAGACAACAACAACAACTGGGACAACAGCCTCCAGCAAGGTAAACCAGTTGTTAAGGGCCAGCCCCTCTGCCAGGCCAGGAAAGCAGTACCAGATTTTGTACTGCTCAGACAGGCCACAAGACCTGTATTATATATTGGCCGAGCATCAGTCAAGCACTAAGTCACCTAAATTTATATTTTCGTGATACTGGTTTCACGAACCACAACCATTGTATTGACCACGATGACCGCCTCTTACATCAGCAGCCACATAACAAGGCTTTTCGTGGCACTTAAATGCAAGGCGTCACCCGTCAACGGTTTTTGTGGCACCTATCCTAAGGCAACGTGCTTCATAAAGTTATAAAAACATTATATACCAACATAATAAAATAGAAATAAAAGAATAACAGGTGTAATCTACACCTGTGTAGGAAGGGACCAAGAAATCGTAGATGAACTAAGAAAAAATATGGCAGAAATAAAAATAATTTCTAAAGAGCCAATGAACCAAAGGTAAGGAAAAGCTTCAAAAGGAAAAAAGGGGAATACTAATGAAAACTATCCACATATTAGAGTCATAGAGGGAAAGAACAAACTGAAGAAGGGCAACACAGAGGCAGAAGCAAAACAGTTGACGGTAGAATGCTTCCTCACCCTTGCAAGTGAGAATGGCCTGTGCTATGCTCCGCACTGTGTGCTGCCCACTTCCAGCATATGTCCTGCTTGTCGTAAACGCCCGGAGAGGAGACCACAGAACACTTTCCAGGATGCTCACATACTGTGCACATCCTACAGTGCCCATGCTCTCCCGATTGGCAACTGTCATTGGTCCATTTTTCAGCAGACATCTGGACAGACACCACAGCTCGGCTGTCTTGCTTCTGGCTCCTCTTCTGCTGTGAGCATCTGTGTTCCTCTTCCACGTACTTCATTCTACCTGCTGAAGTACACAATTTACAATTTGATACAAAAAATTTAGGTATTCAGTGGAAATGTTTCCTTAAAGCCACTAATGAACAATACAAATGTTGGGTTAAAGCTCAGCCAAGTTGAGCTTTGTGTGAGTTCAATGAAGAAACACAAGCGCTAAATCACAATTGGAATCCCATTCTTATTAACAGCATTTATATGATTTCGTATTGACATAATTTAATAAGAACTTTTACTACATAAGAACTGTTACATTTGACTTCTTGTGTTGATAACTGCAATTTTTTGGGTTTATTAACTGGCCTAAAAAAGTGTCCAGAAATTGAGTTGAGTCAACAAAGTTTGACTCGCCACTCAAGTCGAGTTTTTTACAGCAGACATTGAGCTAATGAATGTACAAGATAAATCACGGTGCTTTTAGGTTACAAACAACAAACATTTGGACCTAACAACTACTTTTAGTGTCTCACCAATAAATAATTTGATGTTACTAAACCACTACAGTCGAGTTATATTCGTGACTTGAGCCATTTTGCTTCTCAGCGAAGCACTTCTGCTTTGTACCATGCTGGGCGATATCAGATAAGGGGACCCATGTCAAGATTGACAGGTACAGTCTCAGCATAACACAAATACGTATGACCATAGGATACACTGTATTTAAACATAGAAAGCCTTTGTCTCATGGCACGTCACATCGCAGTTAACTTGTCATTACTTTTCTCATTTAATTAATGTTTTAATAACATATGATGACACATGTCACAATTCTCCGCATTGCACATTCGCATTCTACTTTTCAACTTTGCCCCATCATCACGCATTGATATGATATGAATTATGGGCAAGTCGCATGCTGGCAGGCAATAATCTCGTGCCTACAGTGTTGGTCCAAGCATTCCAGACAATTATAGATGCAGAGATAAAATAATGATATTATAATGCTCACTAAGAAGCGGACATTTGCCGCCATCCTTGTGGAAGAAATTGAATTACCCACAGAGCCACCGATACGGCCGAGAGGATGAAACTAGTTGGCATGGATGCTACAAGAGAGCATCATACTGCGGCCAATGTCATCACTGCTGCCTGAGCCTCGCGGAGAGGCAATAAATATGTCATCAGCCTCCCAGGAGGGCAATATAAAATTGGGGCACGCCCACAACCCTAAGCTAACCAGCCCCTACGAAACAAGGCTAGTAACTTCCGCACCCCCGAGGCAGCCGCCAAACTGAATTTTTCTGTAGATAAAGAGAAGAGAAACTGCTCTCCACAGTTCTTGCTGGCCCGCCGACTTGAGTAAGGTAGGAGGGCACTCACCAGTCTGCAAAGACTCTTCCTAGCATCCATAAGACCTACTAGTTTGAGAAGTCTCTCCAAAGTCTGCACAGCTCTCCCAGTCTGAAGAAGGCTCAACCGCTGCAAACCAACCAAGCTCCAAGAGAACTCAAACAGCCGCAGCATGCAGAGAAAACCCATACCAGATATGGAAGAATCTCACATGACGCAGTCAAGACGTCAACTCCAGGAATCTCGACATCCCTACACCTGTTTCCCCATTACCCTAGTCAATCCTCCATACTCCGTGGTAGCAGGTAGTAAACATCATCCCTTCTGAACTGCCCCCCTCGTCTAGCAAGTCAAACTGTAATCTAGAAAATTTGGTATATATTTCAATTTTCTTACAAGCTAGTTCGCCTTCACCTCCATTAAAATTAAATATAAATAATTTAACTTGAATTTTATGTACAGTGCTAGAAATCCTTCTCGCTTTTCTTTCAACATACCTCAGTCAGTTAATAATTGTGAAACATTTACTATAACAATTTTAGCTCAGTTTAAAGTGAAGCGACTGCTCCGGGATGGATACGAGAAGGTCGAACCTACTGACTCCTGGCGCATGAATATGGCTATAGTCTGTACAAGACATGGGAGCTCTTGGGTAGCATCCAAACTGCCTGCACCTACTTAGAGATATGGTCACTGCTACCCAGATCCTCCAAAGCCACTCATTACCTCTGTTCCTCTGAACAAGACAACCCAGGAGGGCTTGAGCTATGCTGGTTAAGACGGGAGTGAGCCATTTTTAAAAGCAGTGAGTGTGAGCTCAAAGACTCATTTAAATAATTGGGGATTATTACTATTAATATTATTAGTCTGTCTGGTAGAGAACAAGTATTTCTAAATGCCACATAAGGGTGCAGGATGTAGTAGCCAACTCCGTTGCTTGGCCTGCTATGTACAACGAGAATTAGGCCAGACAGCTACCACAAAAACATTTAGTGCATCCAGAGGACTCCTCCAGAATACTCGGGTGGCAGAACCTCAGAATAATCTGCCCACAGAACTACCCCTGATCGCAGACGATTGCAACTCCTTCTTCAACTCGTTATTAGGTATTTGTTGGCCGTGGACGGACTTAGAGCATTTGAGTTACTTAGAACCATGAGTGGTTGAAGTCGAACCAAGCCCTCCTCCAAGACCATGTCCCGACTGCAACCCACCTACTCACACGCGACAAATACGCACAGCAGCCAGAAAAGTACAGCCCATATCCTCCCTATAACAGCTAAATCGTGCAAAATTGTTGTTCTTGCCCCTGACTTTGTCCCGGTGAGGAGACCAACTACACCTGCACCGTATATAGACAACCAGGAAGCATCGGAGGGAGAGGTCGAACAGGAACAGCTGGGACCAAACTCCCGGGAAAAGAAATATACGTGGTCAAGCTCACCTTGGGGTTTGATTCCCATCCCCTTTCCAACAAACCTCCGTCAAGTAAGTGTCCCTTCACATCTCCCAACATGGGCAGATCAATGACCCAGCCAGGCAAAACCTTCCAAAACTCCACAACACTGTCGGAGGAAGTACAGTATAGATGAGGGAATCAGCGCTCCGCTTTGGATTCGAACCTGGAGGCAGAACCGGAGACTGCAGTAGCGGAGAGCGACTCAATGTTAAAAAAACAACTATCGCGTAAGAAAAGCCTTTAAATGTGGACTGCATGTCACCTCACAAAAACTATAATGTAACCAAAACTTTAAAAGTGGACTGCTTGTCCTCTCATCCAGTGGCATGCTGACATACCAGCCTGAAATTTACCCTCCCACTCTACTCCTCTAAAAGGTATCTTTTTTTTTCTATCACCATCACGCAGCTGACATTACCATTATTACCATAGTCATTCACTCAACAGCAAGTGGATAAAGGAACGCTGTGAATCACTCACAATGGCAAAAATTTTATTATACTTATTGGTAGAAACTAGTGCCAAACTTTTTCCTTGGTAAACTGTTACTATAAGAGGGGGAGGAAGTTATATATAAGGGGCGGGCATTATACCCATGTACATAGGTACACAATATCAAACTCAATTTCAACCAAAAAAATGTTATACTGAACTCGACTTGAGTCAACTTTCATACAACTTGAAACTTGAGTTGACTCGACTGACAAAACTAAATAAATCATTACAACAGTAGGTATCAAACAAATCAGGTGTGTGTATTTATTCACAAAAATAACATTTTAAAAGATAGGCATGTTCTTTGAAAATTATTCTTTAGAACTGCAAATATGAGCACAGAATACTTTCAAAAGGCTATTATTATTTTTATTATGCAAGTTATGTTTTTGAATGCAATCAAAGAGCTTGAGCTCGAGCTCGAAGTTCAGGAACATTTCAGTAGACTTGCTCAGCTCGGGCTTGGCTACAAATGAAAATCCCAGGTTTGCAAACCTCTACTATCCTGTCTTGGCTATGAGAATTAAAATTTCTATATTGCATCACACTATTAATAGACTTACAACTAAACAAACATAACTTATAAAATTCTTTCCAAACACAAACACACAAACCTGTCCTGTCCTTGCCGAGATACTGAACCAACTCTGAAATCCAAGAATTGCCATCACAGTTGTAATACTGCAACCCCACCTCATAAAGCTGTAACATACATACACCTGGATAGTTATTGTCTAACCATAATCGTCTTTGTGAATACAAGCAAGGTACTCTAAACAGAATGGTATAAATTTTAAATGCAATGTATAAACAATATCAAATTATTTCTACAAATATTTTAAGCCAATTTTTGCTTGTACAGTCAAACCTTGTTAAATACTAAGTTTACAATAATGCAAAACTATAGTCCATTCACGGTTTCTTCGGTATTTTTGAATAAAACCTTTGAGAAAACTCCCGATGTACGACGTGCTTGGTTGACGAGCTTGGTTGTTTCCAAAATACACCCTGTATCATAAGAGTTTTATACTTGTGTTCATTAAAGTTACTTTCTTTTCTGTTAAATTGAAATGTTATTCATATTTTATCTATAAATTAAGATGTTTCATTTATAAAAATTTGAATAAAAACAGTGATAAAACATGTGTGTTGGTAGCGCCTAGTAAGAAATAGTTCTTATACAAAGTACTGTTACAACACAGTGCGCACAAATCCAGTGTGTTGTCCCTCCGGTGTAATCTTCCAAACTTAGTTACGCTTTGTTTGCACAAGGTGAAGGAATATCCTGGAAGCAGAATTTTAGCAGGGCTTCAGAAAAGGACGAAGGTAACGTGAATCAACTATATCTTCTTTCTCATTGGAGTGAGATATGGAACTTAATGTTAATTTGAATGATACAAAAAATATTAGTTATTTTGTATTGCAATGTAATGTTAGGTTTACTGGTAAAAATAGGCTATGTTGGTGATAAGAACACATTTCCCAATATGCTGAAGCACAGGGATGGAATTTCAATTTTTTGATAATTTTTGTGATTAGCACAAACACCTGTTATTACAAACCTCATTGTTACAATCTCCAAATATTCAGGTCCCTTCAGATTTGTATTAAAGAGGTTTCACTGAAATTTTTTAACATCAAAAAAATAGTATGCTTGTGTTCATGAAGTTATAACATTACTTTTTTTTTCAAAACTAAGCCACTGGTAGTACATATTTACATTCATGACATGTATTCAAATTAACGCTCTTTTCGGGAAAACAGTATTAAGATATGAGAGCACTGTTATTAGTATGAATTACAAGAAATTTGATGCATAACTGCTTTCGAAAGGTGGCACATCACATTACCAAAATTATTTTGGTGGAAACAAGGCTAGGCGCGTCCTGGTGGCAGGTATCTCTAATCACTACGCGGAACGGAAGCTCAACCTGTGTACAATACTGGTCGAGTCGCCTCCCGGCAGGGAACAAAATCTGATTCAGTGAGCACTACATTACGCTTCGGCAGTACCATTCATACTGGTATACCTGGGCGATGATTAACATGCAGCTGTGCCAGCTGAGGCTCGACTGGTGGCACACTAGGGGCTGCCCTTGTGGTGGGTATGCTGGTTGGCCTAGGTGTGAAAGGTTTGATTGTCACCGAGATATGCGTGTTTGATAGAGACAAGAAAAGAGTTACTTAATCGGAGGACCAGGGTTTTATCCCGAGACATGAGCTGACACGAGCATTCAACCGACTTACCATGCCGCCATCTTGTCAGATACTGACGAGAGTGCTGCCTGGTGGCAGATGTTTTTATTTGCACTCGGCACCAGATTGTAGATCATAAGCATGTCCCCGCACAATAAGATTAACAAAAAAGGCTTCATACACACACAAAACACTCACAATGATGTACACAACATTTCCTGCCCGCCTAAAACGACTATTTTGCAAATAATTGAATACACTTGAACAGCAACAGATTAGCTCACAGTTTCCAGAGGGAGCAAACAGAGCTCGTTCACCGGACACACTAATTCCCCATTTGCTGTCTTGATTCTTGCCACCCTTACCAAGTAGTCCTTACCTGGAAAGACTTCCATCACTCGAGCCATGCACCAACATAATGGGGGAACATTATCGTTTTGCACAAGGACAAGATCACCAGGAGCCAGGTTCTTCTGCGCGATAGTCCATTTTCCACGACTCTGCAGTCTGTGGAAGTACTCAGGATGCCACCTCTTCCAGAAGTGCTGGCTGATGGCTTGTACTAATCTCCATCGCTAGAGGTGGTTCACATTATCATGTGTATAGTCTTCCTCTGGGAACATCAGGAGAGGTCCCCCAATCAAAAAGTGTCCTGGAGTGAGGGCCAAAAGCTCAGTAGGATCGTTAGATAGAGGAGTCAGTGGACGTGAATTTAATGCTGCTTCCCACGGGTAGCAACTGTAATCAGCTCTTCGAAGGTCAATATTTGGTTTCCCATTACTTTCCTTAAAACAGTCTTTGCTGATTTCACTGCCGCTTCCCAAATACCACTGTGATGTTGAGCTGTAGGTGGGCTGAAATGAAAACTGATGTGATGAGCCAGGGCAAAACATTGAATATCATCTAGCAAGTCATCTGACTAAGGAAACTCTGCCACATTTTTTGCAACTGTGAAGCAGCACCCACAAAATTAGTGTCACAGTCAGTGTACGAATCTGAGCAGATATATCTATGAGCAACAAAACTGTTGAGAGCTGCTAAGAAGGCCTCGGCAGTCAAGTCAAAAACAATCTCTAAATGTACTGCTTTGGTGGAGAAACAGATGAACACACAACTATAGGCTTTCTGAGTATGTGCTTTCCTCAATTTGCTGAGCGTAATGGTGAAGAAACCTGTGAAATCGACTACAGTGCAAGTAAAAGGAGGGCTGGTGTAACCCGAGATGTGGGAAGATCACCCATGAGCTGAGGAGTAAATTTGGGTTTGCATCGAAAATATTTTATGCATTTATGGACACACGAAAGAACCAGGTTTCTAGCACACAAAATCCAAAATTTCTGGGTTAACATTGCCTGCAGTAGTTGGGGGCCAGCATGTAAAAATGGCAAGTGGTAATGGTTGACCAACAGCTTGACCACTTGGTTACCATGGGGGAGTATGATAGGGTGTTTGGTGCTATCAGGCAGGGACGAGTTTTCTAGACGCCTGTCCTGATTAAACCCCTCGAGTCAAGAAAGGGCAACAAGCACTGGATGCGAGGTGAGCATGGTTTCCTTTTGTGTAGCAATTCAATTTCCTTCTCAAAGGTAGTTTGTTGGATCACCCAACAAATCCGGTGAGTGGCGTAGGTGATTTCAGCATGAGTCAGAGGACCTTCACAGCAATGCACTCCTTTAGCTCGGTAGAAGAATCACATGATCCATGTAACTGTGTATTATAGCTTCAACCATGAGGATAAGGTTTCAAACAGTGACAATGAAGTATCTAGACCAGTAACAATTATTGCTGCTGAATAAAGTGGCTTCACATTGGGTACGTCCTGCAAGGGCATCGACGGGAATTCGGGTTCTGGCCAATGAGAAGTAGGAAGTGACAACCACCTGGGTCCAGACCACCACACGTGCTCGGGGGTCAATTGGTAACAAACCTCGCGAGGCACAGTCAGCAGGGTTATCAGTAGAGAGTACATGACCATTCTTGAATATGAGTGACTCTATTAGCAACATAGGTCTTGAGGATATGGAGGAAGTAGGGGGGGGGGGGGGCTTTTGAGTCAAACAAGTGTTATACTTGAGCCTGACCGTGCATTCACTGAGAATTTTTATAGACCTGCCCAAGAAGCTGACAACAATGATGAGACAAAAACCTTGATAAGAAGTGGGCACCGCATAATTCAAGACGAGGTAGAGAGACACGATTCAGAGGAGCAACTTTGGTCTTGGCAATCACTATACTGACCGTAATTTGCTCGCTTGCACTGACAGAACGGAGGTACACCACAGCTGAATAGCCCTTTTCGGATGCATCTGAAAAGCCATGCAGTTGCAAGTCTACAGCCTCAGGACAGGCAAAGGGACAAGGTATGGAAAGCTGATGCACTGCTAAGAGTGTCAAGGAAAACTGCTGCCATTCCTGACAGAAAGATGATGGTAGTGGATCATCCCAAGTAAGTCCCTGCAGCCACAACAACTGCATGAATACCTTTGACCACATCACAATAGGAGAGAGCCATCCCAATGGATTAAATATTCTAGCAATGCACGACAGAACAGCTCGTTTGGAATTCACTTCTGATATATTATAACCCAGTAAGCGAAAGTGTGATTGATAACCTGCCACTGAATTCCAAGAAACCCACATGATTGAGTAGAATCCTGAAACGTGAGAGTTTCACAATCTGCTTTGGATAACCCTTCCAACAGCTCAGGCCTGATAGTTACCCATTTGCGGAGCTCAAACCCACCTTTTTTCAATAACTCAATCAGCTCCTTCTACAAGAGCAGAGAATCTTCAAGGGAGGCAGCTCCAGTGACAATGTCATCAACAAAAGTTTCATTTCTCAGTACTTTTGAGACATGGGGGTATAGGTTACCTTTATCCTCAGCCAACTGGTGCAGTGTTCGTATGGCCAAAAAAGGGGAGCATTTTACACCAAAAGTCATACTGTTCAACTGAAAGGCCTGTAATTCCTGCGTGGGGTCAGGGCACCACAGGATCAACTGATATTTTTGGTCATGGATGTACAAGGATCTGGCGATACATCTGCTTCACATCACAACAGAAGACCACTGAATGGGTCCTAAAGTTACAAATAAGGTCAGTGATGTCAGCCTGAAGCTTGGGACCAGAAAAAAAACCGTCATTCAATGAATGTCCATGGGGTGGTTTAGCACTAGCATCGGAAACTACTCTGAGTTTTGCTGTTGAACTAGTGAACTTCAGCACTTCATGATGAGGAATATAGTACAATCCTGTTTCTTGTGTCCGCAGTCCATGCCACTGTTCAATGTGCTGGAAACTTTTATATTCTTCCATGACCTCCCCATACATGCAACGAATATCAGGTTGAGTGAGGAGGCTGCATTCCAGTAATTTTAATCATCTCTCAGCAACCCTCAGCGAGTTCCCTGGAACTACCTCTTGATGAAAGAGAAGACGTACCCCATAACGTCCACAGGGGAGCCGATAATGTGTATATACATAATGTGTTTCACATGCCAAATCATCAGGGACGGATTGCTTAACAACAGGGGGCTCTTCCAACTCCCAGAATTTTCTTAGTGTTGCTTCCAATGAGGTAGTGGGTGGGATCGTTCACCCCACCTTTTGAGATGCTGCTTATGGACATTTTCCCATAAAAATCCAACCAAACTCAGTTTCAAGTGCAAATGGCAAACTTTCTCCCAGACTGAATTTGCTTTCCGTGAGAACCTCAGAAAAAACCTCTACGCCCAAAATGAGATCTACCATTCCAGGGGTGTCAAATGCTGGATCAGCAAGTGGAAAAGAGCAAACCTTTTGCCGAATACCCATGTCCACTTGAGTAGGAGGTAGTAAATGGGTGATTTTTGAAACAACTAGCAATGACTGAGAGGCTAAATATGAGTGAGCGGCAACCTGTGCAATCATAGGAGTGACAATACCATGAACTTTAACAGGGCATTGAGACAAGTCCGATACTTGGTCAATACTCTGGGAACGAGGCAGACACATTTTTCGAGCCAGACTTTCCGTGACAAAATTTCCTTGTGCTGCACTATCTAATATTGCCCGACAGTTGTGGTAGTGACCCTGGGCATCCTGAATCTTAACTAGTGCAGTTGAGAACAACACAGTGGTACGAGCACTTTTACGTGTTGAAAGGCCAACAAATGTTGAGGTCTGAGATTGAGTAGCAGGTGCAATATTTGTTGGTGAATGGAAGGTTACCTCTGGGACTGATTCTGAAGACCCTTCCTTAGACACCTGATCTACATGTAACGAGTGGTGCTTCTGCCGACACTGACTGCATGTATACTGTGAAGAACAATTAACTACCAAGTAAGCAGACCCGAGACAACTGAAACAGTTTTTTGCTACGCACCAACTGCTGCCTCTCATTTAGAGATTTACCCAGAAAGTCTGGACATCGATAAATAGAATGGGACATCTGGTGACAACACACACATTTAGCTGGAGCTGACAGAGAGTTAGATAGTAGAACAGCTTTGTTATGGGTTGACCTGACTGTATTTTGAGCTGGAGTAGACATATTTTTTACCCCAACATCATGGGCACACTCCATTCTAGCAGCTTCTAACTGCAAGAATTTGACTAGCTCATCCACCTCTGGAAAGAGGCTTGAAATTTCTTTTGGGGAGAGAATTTTCAAATTTTGTGCATGGTAGCAAATCCAACTTTTTCAGTAAAATGGTGACCAGAATACGGTCGCTTGTGGTGATAGAATGTCCTAGTCCCTCCAAGGCACTGGCATTTTCTAGAAATGTATTTATAAATTGCAAGACAGACTCATGATGAGCAGAGTTAACAACAGGTATATCTATAATTCTACTGCTGTATAAGGTCGTCAGTTTTCTGGAATTTTGAAATAGAAGTCAGAGACTCCCATGCAAATGAATAATTTTCTGAAGTGAGTAGAATACTTTTTGTCACTTGAAATGCATCACCTTTCAAGCAACTCACCAAATATTGAAATTTTTCAATGTCAGCGAGAGTTGGATTATCCTGTATCATTACCTGAAAGAGTTGGCAAAAGTTAGACCATTTGTCCCATTGTCAGGAAAAGGTTGGCAGATTGATTTTAGGCACACACACATTCAACGGTGAGACAATAGTGGTCATCCATGCATGCTCGACTTAAGTGGCAAGAAAGGAATACAAACCAGCTCTCGTATCTAAAAAAAGGGTAGACAGAGAAGAATGATGATTAAAAAGATATCTTCACTGAAATCTAGGGGTAAGTCTACTGGATCTGCCAATAGGAATGAGTCGCTTGACGAATTTATTGTTCGCTGAATCTTATTTACTTCATCCAAATAAGCCCTCGCCTCGTGGTAATTCACAACTGCTTCATCATTTAGAAGCTTGTGAGCACGTTCTTTTATTTGTTTTAACCTGTTCTCTTGAATTTTCAAATTACATACAAATGCCTTGAAACTCATGATTAGACTATGTAAGCTACAATGCAACAAAACAATAACTAAATTTGAACGATCTGTTGTGCTGACCAGGCAACTGAAAGTAATGCACTGAGAGAATAAAAAACAGCAAAAAAACCAAAACGAAATAAGAAAAGACATAGGCCTACAAGATGAATATCCTATTGTATGAGATAATGGCCACACAATAATTGCGCCAAAATTACGACACATAACCTAAATAGAAAAAACAACTAAATATTGCGACTTCCACCAAACACAAAAAAACAAGAAATATGAAACATCCAGATATGACGAGATGTACTCCACTAAACGAGATGAGAAATACACAGATGGCGACTATCATGGCATCGGCGTTCAGAGTTGGTAAACACAATCACATACACACAAGCACTGTTTCAGTCACACTAAATCTTCTGCCTTGAAGACATTCATCCGGCCCGGAGGACCAAAAATGTTTGATAGAGACAAGAAAAGAGTTACTTAATCGGAGGACCAGGGTTTTACCCGAAACATGAGCTGACACGAGCATTCAACCGACTTACCATGCTGCCATCTTGTTGAATACTGACGAGAGTGCTGCCTGGTGGTAGATGTTTTCATTTGCACTCGGCACCAGATTGTAGATCATAAGCATGTCCCCGCACAATAAGAATAACAAAAAAGGATTCTCACACACACACACACAAAATACTCATAGAATGTACACAACAATGCGAGTTTCGTGGCATCCTCCAAATATCCAGAGGTTGGTAATTCCATTTGACCAGTCTTGGTCACTGAGTTTGGCCTGAACTGTGGGGTGAAGTCCCTCAGTGGTTTTTGTAGGCAGTTCAAATGTAGCTGGTTTGTAGGTTTACGAAGCTGGTATGGAGAGTGTGCTAAGTACTGCGGCCTGCTCTTGTGGACTGAGAAGCTCAAACCTGTCAGGCAGGGTTTTAAGCCCCAATGGATATTTACAGGCAAACCTTTGCCCGTTTCATTGTATTATGAATACACCACTATGGGTATAGGGCACAAGGAAAGATAATTCTACAATCCGACCTCGCACAAGTAGGTTTGGGTAATTAGTGTTCATACTGCGGCTGCCTGCCAATGCCGTATCTCACTCTCAAACTCTAACACGAATGGTGTAGGGTTAGTCGAGCTGCGTAACAATGGTGACTGTCCTAATACGAGGTGAAGTCCTGATAGAATTGGTCTCCCCAGACCTGAAGAGGTACTCCTCTCGGCACTGCTAGTGCGTGATGAGAAGAGCAACCTCCAAGTTAACAAACCAACCCTAATAGGAGCGAGTACCTAGTGTCATGGCTCTACAGTTCACTACACTAGATGCAGAGAATGAGCGGCCTTCCAACGTTGATGTGGTGAGTGTCCCAGAGGAACCGGTCCCCCCCAAGCCCGGGGAAATATTCCTCTCAGCACCGCTAGTGTGCGATGAGAAGAGTGAACCTCAGAAATGGCAATCCAATTCCTAGAGAAGCAGTATCCTACAGTCCATTCCCGATAGGAAGCGACTTATGAAATTCAACCTTTGAAAAAACACTCTAGGCAAAACACGTCAACCTGTTTTATTCAATAACTCATATTCCACAAATATTGGTTAACGGTTAACTTTAGAGTACTGTATTATTGAATAAATGAAACTTTACCTTAATATAGTCTATAACTTGTAATATTTATTTCTTTTTAAATATGAACTAACAACATCAAGAGCAGCGAAATGTTGGCAACAGGTCAGTAAGGAATAGTTCACAGTTAAAATATTATTTTAACCTAGTTTTTTAGTATATTATTTGTAAATTAAACAGTGCCTATTTAAATATTTAGGTAGCCCCGATGGCTACATATCACATTTTTATAGTTTAAAATAACAGCGGAAAATATTGTGAGTAGGCCGTAATGGTACGGTGTTGTTTTATCGAGCCAGAGCAATTTTGAAGCAACTGTCTGCTGAGCAAGCTTTATCGCTCTCTCACTGTCTTTGTCTCTTTCACACTCAGGAAGTTTCACTTCAATAGTACGCGGTCAAATTGTACTTGTTTTCAATTGTATCATATTTTACAGCAAAATGATGATTTTTGAATTCGTAATTTACAACTGAAAAGAGATTTTAATGTTTGAATATTTATTTTTATATATTTAGATATGATGGTGGGGCAGACACAAAGTGAAGTTGGCAGACGAGGTGAGCCATGACATGGCATGTTGCTGTTTTACCAGACAAAGCGTAAATTATACTTTCTCCAAAAAATACTTCAAATTACATCACGTTTGTAGACATTGTGTTTTTTAAACCTACCTAAGCAAGTTACGATGTTGTGATAAATCTGTGTTTCCGCAGCAGTAATAAATATACTGTTAGGGTGTGTTTCGTTTACCACTGCATGTGAAATAGCATGGCGTGGCTGTTTGGAGATAGTTATGCTGGATCTGTGTGTGCGTGATTTCAAATATTGGATGGGAACTATTTATATGTTGTAAATGTGAACTGCTTTTATGACAAAGTTATTTACAGCCACGTATGTTTATTTATCACAACATTGTACCTTTGCCCTGGGTGTTTGAAACACAGTCGTGTAACGTGATTGACCACCAATCCCAACAAACTAACCAATCCCAGCCCAAATAAATTTCAATAAACCTAATACACAGTAAGTAGCAATACATATAAATATCAGTGGAATTAAAGTTATGGTAGGCTTATTTGAATGCATGTTCACCGCTATATTTTAAGTTTCTGTAACAAAAAAAATAAGCAACACGAGTTGCGTGCTTGATTTTAATGTCGCTTTTTCGTTGGACTGTCTATTCCTTCGTTATTCGAACTGAGGCCGTCCTTTTAAAGAAATAACCCAACACATAACAATAACAAAAATTTAAATACTACAGTTCATTACCCTGCAGTTGTAACAGAGTTCAACACAGTCGCGGCAAAATACTAACGTGCATTACGTGTAATGTGCTATTTCGTGGAAAAAAAAATATGATAGTGTAATGTAACCGTAAGAACTATCGTTAATTCAACCATTTTTAAAACATCATAAAGCTGACCTAAATAATGTCATAGGCCTAAACTGTGAGTATTTGTATGAAATGGTTTTTGAAACAGACCTAAGACAGAATTCTTTTGAAAAGCTGTAGATAGTAAACAAACATTTGACAGGTATAAAAGTAGAAGTCACATTTTAATGTTTATTTTTAGGTGTAGCAAAAGTATACAAACACATGTACACACACAATGACATGTAAACATTGATTTTGACAGATGCTACATGGCAGTCACATGGCAATGTTTGTTTACATTTGGCGGAAGGATACAAAACAGGCCTGCAAGTAGATATTTAACAGGGTTCTGAGAAAGTTGCTTCCAATGGGGAATCGACTATAGTGTCATGGTTTCACCGTTCACTACACGAATGTAGTGAATGGGTTGCCTTCCAAGATTGTATTGTGGTTGATTTGAGGTGTTTTGATATAAATTATAAAACCTCGGTCACCTGCTGTCCCTTGTAAGAGCCTGATGTTTACGAGGAAAGGTATTAGGACTATGGGAGCTATAGTCGCAAGTAAGTTACAATGTATTAATTTATTTTTATGGAAATAAACAGTGATGGCCAATGTACTATTTCCTACCCACGTGAGCTTACGGAAGTTTAACACCCTATGTGAACACAGGTGAAGGCAACCTCCTTTTAGGCTAACAAGAGTAGGCTGTAAAGTGGCTAAGAAATCAACTATGACTTTAAACTACGCTATGACTGTTGTCCTGAAGGACCCGGTACATCTCTCAGTATTTTAAAGTGACGTAATACGTATGTTCTTTGGTAAAGAGCTGAGAGTACAAGGATCACCCCCGAAGGGTGCGGTGAAGAGTAGAGGAGATGTTAAGTCTTCAGCACCACTAGGACATGATGAAAACTAAGGCAGGAGAGCTGATAGTTACCATGGCACCAGAAGTGCAGTGAAGGAACAGGGAAGGCATCAATTGCTTGAAGAGTGGTGAAAAGCCTTGGAGCAGCCATCTATTTATACAGCTCGGTGGCATGCCCCTTGATCACCTGGCATAGGGGGTTGTCCTGGAGAGGGGGTTAACAGCTGCGAAGTGCGTGACATAGATCCTCGGTGTGTGTGAAAACAGTGGCCGGCACTGGATCCAGGCTCATACATCGGTGCTCATACAAGTAGTGACATATGGTGGCACGCTGCTGTACTCGGTTGATCCTGATGCATGGTTTTGGTGGCTCGGTTAGCGAAAGATATTATCTGGCATGGAGCGCCCATCCTTTGCCTTGGGTAAATAAAACAATTCCTGACGTCTTGTTGGCAGTGGCGGCAAATCAAACTGCACTGAAAGTGCTCCAAGTTCATTTGCACTGATGAGTAAAAGTAATTAAATAATATGCAGAAAGACGTCACATGCCAATTTATTTCAAACATTACAAAACACATACATTATTAGTAAGAGTATGGGATGCTAACTGAAAAATAAACTGGACAAAAATAAAATAGTATTGACAATGAACTGTGAAATGTCAAGCTTCTGTAAAAGCAAATCATTTAGTGACTCTATGCTATGATTCATTTCAGGAGTACCATTACATGAAAGAACATTGTTTATTTACAAAAGGTGGAAACCTTCAATCTGCTACCAGGGTTAACACTTACCTTATTTTAGCATGTATAGGCCACACATTTTATACTAATTTTTCATGTGAAAATACTGGGTGCAGCTTGTACACAAAACTTTTTTTGGGGGAAAAAATAATAGGTCAAGTGTAAAAAGGTTTCTGATCATAGTAAAATGACTCCCAATGTCCCACATCATCAGGGAAAAGCCTAGAGAGTACAAGTAAATTATTTATGTGATATAATTGCAATGAACAGATACTAACAATTGCGCAATCTAGTCACTGGCATATTGAACAATCGAGTTGCCGGCAAACATCCTAGTAGCAAGCACAAGCTGAAACAATTCTTCTTCCAGCTCTGGATATTTACACTTTTTGCCTCGCAAAGCACATTTGTTTTTTTTGGCAATTTTCCCAAAGTATTTTTTTCCCTGAACCACTGCATTACAATTTTATAGTTGACATCTAATTATTGACCAGCTGTGCTTTTTCCATGTTTACGTGCATATTCCACAAGTGACATAATTTGCTCGTTCATTCCCATTACTATTCAAGTTTGTATAACTGGGAAGCACGCATGACACGAGAGAAAGTGTACGAACTGAAACAATTGAGACTAGTACAGCTATAACCAGCCTAGCAAGGTCGCGCACCAAATGTCAGTTGTTACAATATGTGAACAAACTTCAGGCTTTGAATAAAGCTTACGATGCCTGTACACGCACACGGCCAATGCATGCCACAATACGGTACATCCATAATTGGCCGTTCCTCCTCACGGCAATGCAGCATGCTCAGTAAACATGGGTGAGAAATTGGACATTTTCTCTGACGCGTGCTGCTTATACAACTAATCTAATACAATTACGAATCATCGCCAAGAGTACCTCTTGCACCACTACAGACGTGAGTGACACGTTGCCTATCCTACAGACAGCAGGAAGCACGCCGCCCACCCTTCCACGCTCTGAGAGCTTACAAGCTGCCCCGACCTCGGGCAATGCCGAGCGCCACAGACCAGGCATGAAGCAGAAATGCTAACCAGAGTATTCCCACGCCAACCAGGGCAGAATGAGAATGGAATGACGTCAAGCCTCCCCCACACCGGCAGCCTACAAGCTTCCACTATATAAGTCAGGATGCTGCCGAGCTCGAGAGTCATTCTTGTTCTTCTCTCGCGACTCCCCACAGCACTGCTCAGTGCTGGGACCTCTAGAGAACTTCAAAGCATTGAGTATGCCCCCTGCGGCTACTTCATCGTCATCAACGATCAGTCAACCAGCGGACACGCTCCTCAAGACACCTTTCTTTGACCAGTTTAGAAGTATTACATGTATTTTCGTTTAGATACTTCTTTCCTGCTTTTCTATTAGAACCAGGTTGCCTACACCTAACCAGCGTAACCTTCAGCACTCAATTGCCTGGTAGGAGGTAGCACGCTTCGCATATTTATTGAACCATCAATAAACATACTTTTGTTTCCTATCTTACCACTTTTATTTCTGAGAGTATCTATCTGTTTGCCTGCTATACAAAGGTTGCTATGTACACCACTGACAAGAACCGGGTATTTGATCTAACTGAACTAACTTCAGTAGCGAGCACCCTTCAGGGGTCTGCCATATTTTCTACACACCCATTAGACTGCCATCTGTTGCTTTCCAACTGCCACAGCAATGTACCAGTGCCAGCAGAGAGGAACAGAGGTGCCACAACCAATAGCAACACCTTCACCCAGAGAGAAGCGACAGTCTCGAGTTATTACCTTATCCCACAGCATTGTTAGTGCTGGGATGTCAGTAGCTTGAGACCAGCTGCCCATCTCTGTGTGAATGCACATCCAGTGAGGCATTGGTGACCCAAACAGCTCTCCATCTCTGATCAGCCCGTATGCACAGGGTATCAGTGGAGACTTAACAGAGTCTGGTCAACAAGCCAAAACCGGACTGATACTATAAATTGTGTTTAGTTTTTTCATGTCAAGGTGTACCTAGAATACTGTAAGCAGAGACTCGATGCCTTACGACCATGGGCACAGTCGTAAACATAGGGAACAAAACGCAGCGATCCTTGCCACCAGACAGATGAGTGCACTTCCTCAACCCACTCTGGAGCGACAGGCGGAACGGGACCGTGCTGCTCAACTCAGGCACGAGTCCGTATCGGCTGCTCTGGTAACCATCTTATTTGTATCTCCGTGTATACGAATTCATCCCTCGTGCCATCCCATTGTGAAAGAATTGTTAACCGGCACCGCTACAGGATTCGGCTGGGATAACATCCCCATCTGGACAAATGAAGCTCACTTGTGGAATCACCAGTTCGGCATAGGTCAAGCTCGCTACGTCTGGGTATAACACACTACGACCACGGCACCCAAGAAGCAATAATAAATACGTACTAGTCAACACCCTTTGTCTCTCACCGTCAATTTAATCTAGACCACACCGCTTTTGGTCTAGCGGACAAAATCCTCGACCACTGTGGCTGGTAGCCTATCAGGGCACGCATCAAGAGATTTTCTGGCGCCCAACGTGAGGCGCCAGACAAATAGCTGAGTACAGTAAACGGCATGAACTAGACCGACCATTACCCGAGAACTAGGGGTCAAAATGATCAGTCAAGCAGACATCGAGGAGTCCTCAAAACACCTCGTGGTGCCCTTAACCATTACCATGTCAGATGCCGAAGTAAACGCCGCCACTGGCGAGAAATCTGATAATGAACCCGACATATCCAACGTACAGTGTAGCCATGCTGACTGCCTAGACCATGAGACACTAATGATAGAATGCACCAATGCAACAAACTCTTTCATTATGCCTGTATAGGCTGGCCTGAAGAGACCCGAGCAACGGACGGTTTAGAGTACCGGTGTACCGCTTGCCGGCTACAGCCAACAAGTTTCTGGAACAAAATTACATGCCCCGGTCGAGGCATAAACCGCATACGATGCACGATGTGCAGTGAACCCTATCACCACCTATGCATAGGGTGGCCCGACAAACGCGTGTCTACCAGGACACGCGTGTCTACGCCCAAACAGTTCTCCATCTCTGTTAGGACCAGAGTCCTAACAATTAAAATCCGTACTAGATGAGCACACCCGTGCTTTCGGACAAGGAGGGCTACTACGACAAACACGTTCCATACAACATGAAATACGGCCTACAACTTACACACCAGTCTACAACCGTCCTTACTGAGTGTCAGTCCGTCGTCATGACATCATGGAACAGGTGAATGACATGAAGGACCAGCGGGTCGTGGAGTCGTCGAACTTCCCATATAACTCATACATAGTCCTTGTATCTAAGGACGGAAAACTTCTATTTTATGTAAATTATAAATCGTTAAATGAAGTCACTCATACGATTGCTCCCCCAGCTATAGACTTGTCTCATACTTTTCGAGATATTGGTAAAGCCAAAATATTCAGTACTCTTGACATGGAGTCTGGATACTGGCAGATTGCAGTCCATCCAGACAGTCGAAAATATACGGCCTTTACAACATCCGAGGGCGAAACCCTACAATTTCGAGTCATGCCTTTCTGCTTGAAAAACGCCCCCGCAACATTCCAACGATTAATGTCTGCAGAAGTACTAACAGATTACATCGGCAAGTTCTGTTTTGCTTATCTCGACGATGTGATAATATATTCTATTAGCTGGAAGAAACATCTAGGCCACCTGCAACGAGTATTGGAAAGGCTTGAATTACATGGAATGACTTGTAACCTATAAAGAGCTTCTTCGGCAAGTCTTCAATAGCTTATCTGGGACCCATCTTATCGCCAGAGGAAAACTTCCTGCAACACAGTTCAATATGAGCAATTGAAGAAGCTGAAAAATCTACGAATAAGCGACAGCTTCGACGGTACCTGGATCTGTGTAATTGGCTACGAGACTTCGTTCCAAACATTGTGTAATATATGGCGACTACCCGTGACTACCTGTGATTACTTGCGACCACTTGCGACTAACCATGACTACCTGCGACTACACGCAACAACTTGTGACTACTTGCGAATTTGTAATACAGTAGAACCCTTTTTTTACACCATTCATAGGGCTCCAGCAAAAATTATGTAAAAAGCAGGAAAGTGTAAAATGTGGGAAATGCTGTAAAGTGTTCCAAACTTAATGAAGTTGTAATAAATCAACATTGACATACCATTAATACTATACACAACTGCTGCACATAGAAAGCTGTAACAAAACATAATCTAGTATATTTTAAAATTGATTAAAAAAGATATGCATTGGAAAAGGAAGTTATATTACACTGGCAAATATTGAAGAAAGAACAAATAAACTGACAAATATAAGCCTACTTACAAATTTTGCCTAAAACTTTCTTGAAAACTTGTCGCAATTTGTAATCTTCATAATAAAGCACATAAAAATAAGAATCAAAGGAATACAAATTGAGAATTATTATTTACTAATGCACTACTACTTATCACACTTTCTATTTAATTAGGCTTAGAAAACAAATCTGAAATTTTTGTCTGCTTCAGCTGCTAGTGTTGAGACTACAGTGGTGCTGTCACGTGATCTAGAGCAACTTACTGGCCAACAACATGGCATAGAGTTCCGAATGACAAGTGTTTCATCTACGAGATTGTGAGCGCTCTAACATTGATTGTACAGAATAGTTATACTTCTCCGTGAGCAATGATATTAAAAATATTTTGTTCGTGGTGTTAACGTAAAGAAATAGTGTAAATAGCAGGAAACGAAAATATTTGTATTGTAAATAGCGGGAAACAAAAATATTTGTATTGTAATTAGCGGGAAAGATGTACATAGAATCAAATGGAGATAAAACGGGACCAAAAATAAATGGTGTAATTTGCGGGAAAATGTAAAAAGCTGTAATGCAAAAACCGGGTTCTACTGTATTTAGATAATATTAAGATCCACTAAGCCACTGTGGCCCGATTTAAATGATATATATTTATCTACTGAGCCACTGCGGCCCCACTTGATATTTTTATCCACTGAACCATTGTGGCCCCACTTGGGATTGCTCTAGCCACTGAGCCACTGCGGCCCCACTTGGGATTGCTCTAGCCACTGAGGCCCCGCTTGAGATCTCTCTATCCACTGAGCCACTGCAGTCCCACTTGGGATAGCTCTAGAAACTGGGCCACTGCGGCCCCACTTGGCATTGCTCTACCCACTGGGCACCTATGCCCCACTTGCTATATGCCTATGTCCATCTGAAATAATTGTAGCTATTTAATAGTGAAAGAATTATAAGAATCGACCCTGTAGTTTTGGTAGAGCATGCTTACAAAGCAGCCAAGTAGATCATTTTTCTCCGACTTGGTTAACAAATTTCGAAATTTCCCAAGGACTTTTTTTTTTAATTTAACATAGCCTATGGCCATCTGGAAGAATGTAGCTTTCTAATAGTGAAAGAATTATAAGAATCGGCAGTGTAGTTTCCGAGATTACCAAAGACACATAAACAAATATAAATAAACAAACTCACATTACTTCTTTATAATATTAGCATACATTTTAAGAAATGGAGTACAACAAAATAGCAGTATTGCATTCTTAACAGTTGAATGTTGTATTTCAATTAAAACCTTACAAAATACAAAACGCGAAATACTTCCAAATCCATTGGAACATGGCCTCATTCACTGATATAACCAATACATGTAGAAATGTAACAAATTTCTGTTTTAAATTTGGTTACCACTACCCAAATTAATTTTACTGTCACCTATCTTAGGTTACAATACTATTGCACAAGTTATTTCTGGCCGTAGTCTTACAACATATTATATAGATAATACTTTGCTGGAGGAAATGGGATTACAGCGAGAAAACGCACGAACAACGGCAAATTCCGCCAGGTGTTCTACATGCAGAAATCCGCCAGGCACTTGGATCGCCCTGGTGGAAGGCAAGCAATCTGATTACTACATTATGTTTCCCACAAATGAAAAGTTAACAATTTAAGTAACAAGTTATGAATATGTTGTAAATTAAAATTAATTATTTCCCGAACACATATTACAATCTATACAATTTAAAAGTGGTAAACGGTATATATTCATAATTTAATATTTTTGTATATAATATTACATAATAATCAGACATAATATAACGCTATAAAACACAAACAATCAAGGCAGACCAATAGTTCAATTTTAATTACGGTCTCTAATACCTTTGCAGTATATGCAGAATGGTATGTTAATCATAATCAATTCTCCATTCTGATCAAACAACCAAAATTTCACATTTTAGCCGGTGTAGAGCATGTGAAAAAAAAAATTTAAAACTTGCTGATTTTCTATAGCATAATTATTTTAATATGAGAGATCTATGGAGCAAACGTTTATGCTGAATAATGATCAAATGTAAGTATCAATGTCACACATCATTTTTCTTTTTCACTTTGTAGGCCTACTACCTGCCATAAAATAACGTTGGACTCAAATTGAATATAACATTCAGGCCTACTTCAATGTTTTAAGTGTAACACAAATTAATATTACGTTTGTGAGGTGTACCGTAATTTCTTTAGTCTTTCTTATTAACAATTATTTCTTATGACACAGTTCAGGAAGGAAGCAAATACATACCCAAAGAATTCATAAACAATACCCTTTGTTTCCTATAGCTACAGTTGCCGATAAGTGGTAGGGGAAGAGTTGGAAGAAATGTGAAGGTCATTGTCAACAAGCATTTTCTAGGAACCATCATGTTATGTGCCACTGCAGGAGGGTAAACCACTTACCTCCACCCCCCCCCCCCAAATTCTATTCTACATTACTCAACATTGGCCACAGACTACCTGCAGGTGTCTAATTCAACGAACTGGTCCGTGTTTCTTAGAAGTGAGACATGTGCCTTCCCTTGAATGGTGATTGTGTTTTGTTACCAAAACGTGTCGCTGCTATTGCCTCCTCTCCTGGAAAGGCTGAAATAACAGGAAAATGTTCAAGCTTCGTCTCTGAAGACCGTCAACAGGTGCAACTTGCTGGCTACCTCTTTTTTGTTTGGATGGTTTAGATTTTATGCCAGCAGGAAGTTCCCTACCCCTTTGTCATTTTTTTGTTAAGATGGGATAGGCCGACTGTTAATTGATTTTTCATTTAGTATTTTTCATGTGGCAATCCCATCCTTGGAGATTAGCTTAGGATATTAGGCTGTTTTGGGATGGGTTAGGCCCTCTTTATTACTTGTGCCTTTTGTTTATTAAGAAATGTGTTTTCTTTTTCTTCTTTAATAAGTAAGATGGTGCTAGATATTTTATTGATTTTTTTAAATTTCAAAATGTGTTTTTGGGGAAGTCAGTTTCAACAATCATGAACTTAAGCTACATGCCGAAGTTTTGGTGGGAAAGTTAACTGACAGTCGCTCTTTTAGAGCCCTTCCTTTAATTTTTTTTTTTTCCTTTTACTTGTTTAAATCTACCGACGGTTATTTATTTGCCAATTTTATTTGTTTCATTCATGTTTCCTTTCTATTTTAAGGTTAGATCATTTAAGCTATGGTGGGATCGAATTAGAAATTGGTTATTTTACTGTGTTATTTTTAGGTTTTGTAAGAATAAAGGGTTGCTACTTTTTTTTTACTGCAGAGTTCTTAAGGAACTGAGGGTCACTAGTTATTTTAAATATTGAAAGCATTTCATCACCTCTTATATCAGCAGGCTTCCTCTAAAGCGGTGGCTGCTGGCCAGATTTACCCAACCAGATGCGAGTTATAATTCCCTATTCAGCAGTTTGGGAGAATTGTTATTTTTCTGCTTGTTCGAAGCATCGGGCGCAGCTGCGAGCTAAAAAGCTGTGTTGTCTATTTCCTTGGTAAAGGCAAAACTTTTGTGCTGGCGAGAGGTAGTAAGGAACTGTACACAGAAACAGGGATTTAGCTGCGAGGTATCACAGTATCGATTCCGGCGGTGGCGGGCTCTGATTGGCCCATCATGATGTCTGCCTCGCTCATGACGTCAACACGGCAGCTGGTGTTTATCGGCAGTAGATATTGAGGTCAGGGAGTTGTGAGTGTGGGAGAGCGAGACAATATCAGACAGCTGTTGTGAGTGGCTGGTTGTGGAGCAGGGGGCCACCCCAAAGGAGGCTGCGACATCAAAATAATGAGTTTTCTTTGGAAACGTTTATTTTTTTGTGCATAATCGGGTCATTCGTCCCTGTTTAGCTGGAAGAAACACCCTGAATCTGCCTTTAAATAGTTGGACCTTAGTAAACAAGACGCTCAGTTGGAGAGGATGTAGTACGCCGCATCCAAGATGCATTGGTGGTGTCGAGTCAGGACAGCAACTTCATAGATAAATATGTACTCTCCATCAGTACTGGCCGAGGGTCCATCAGGGTTAAGTTTCCCATGCTTTAATTAACTTAATAGGGATTTGGGAGGGAATCTACCTTTTTTTTAAATAGTATTGTTTTCCTTTGTACGGATATGAATATCAGTAGTGCATGGTGTGTAGATGGCTCCGAAGATTGTTGGGTTCGTAAATGGTGGAGTTGTGTAGGCCCTACTGTACTGACAGAAACGGAAGTCCTTATTGTGTAGCCCGATCTTTTCTTTTGATTGGTTCTACCTTAAAACTAAATGGTAAAGTATTTTCTTTTATACATTTTAAAGTTGTTTGCTCTTTTCTTTTGTTTTCTGTTTAAATTCCATCTTGTTACTCTGTTAATTATACTGGCCTATCTATTAATAAACTGAATGAATTTATAAGCAACCTTTAGTGATCCTGAGTTTCTCTCTTTTAAGCCCTAGGGGGCAAAGGGTAAGGAAGTAAATAAAAAATTTTCCGTTGCGCAGATACCTTTTATAATACCTGTGTGAAGGGCATCCTGTGTCAGCCCTACAATACATTTTTTTTTTGCCCTTAATAATTTAATTACTGTAAGCAAATGTGTTTCATGATTTTTGTTTGTTTATACATACATACCTGGTAGTTGAGAACTAATTTCTTACCCATATCCTGTAAAATATTTTTATTGTTTCTGTTATTTAATATTATTTGATAACCTGTTAATTTACTTGTTTTTTTTTTTTTTAGTAAAACTACATATATTTATTTTTCTTTAAATCATAGTTCTTCCTTGTCAGTTCAGGAGGATAACCCCCCTCTCTATTTTTTAGGTCTAGAACACATCAGATAAAATTAGGAGCATAGTATTTAGGAACTGGGTGCCTATTAACGGATAAGTTATATTTTATTAGTTTTTACCTTGATGCATGGTCTCTGTCTGTGACTGACCCATGAAGCATTCGCGGTTTTCCTATCTGTTGCCTTCTGAGTAAACTTCTTTCTCTTAACCACACTCCCTCACTTTTCATTTCCCTACTCCCTGTCGCTTTTGCTTTAAATGAGCCCTTTTTTTTAATATTAAAGTAGCTGGTTATGTTACAGGGTATCGTGCTGGCCCTGCTAAGTAAAAGTTACAGCACGTGGTGGAGGCTTTGCAGGATAGCTTTTGGTGTTGGCTCATTTGTCTACTATTTCTTTTGTAAATCTAAATTTTATCCTTCCCTCACCCTACCTCACCTTTTCCCTACCCCCTCTCCCACCACGTAACATTTGGTGTAGTCGCCAGGTAGTTTCTTTGGTTGGTTACTCCTGGAGATCACACCTCTCTACATCCCACTCCTACCCCTTCCCACCCTCCTCGTAACAATATCTTTTCTCATTTAGATATTGCTTTCCCCGCTTTTCCATTAGAACCAGGTCGCATACACCTGGCCAGGGTAGTAACCTTCAGCACTCAATTGCCTGGTAGGAGGTAGCACGCATCGCATGTTTATTGAACCATCAACTCAGACACGAGTCAGTATCGGCTGCTCCAGTAACCATCATATTTTTATATCTGTGTATCCGAATTCATTCCTCGTGCCATCCCGTGGTGAAAGGATTGTTAACCGGCACTGCTACATAATTCGTCTGGGATAACATCCACTTCTGGACAAACGAAGCTCACTTGTGGAATCGCCAGTTCGGCGTAGGTCAAGCTCGCTATTTCTGGGTAAAACCCACTACAACCATGGCACCCAAGAAGCAATAATAAGTATGTACTAACCAACACCCCTTGTCTCTCACCGTCTATTTAATCTAGACCACCTCGCTTTTGGTCTAGCGGACAAAATCCTCGACCACCATGCCTAGTAGCCTATACGGGCACGCGTTAGTTCTTATCTAGATATACTTTCTACCTCATTCTTTTGTAATGTTTCTCGAAATTTCTAGTCTCAACACCAGTTACATTATGTCGAAATATCTTCATACGAGTGGACAACATTTTTTAGCATGCTTTTTATCTGCTGTAGATAGGTCAGGAGGAAATTTATTTGCAAATGTTTCAATATGACAGCAATTGGATCTGCTCGTTTCCTACAACAGCACATTAAATGTCACACCCATAAAAGATCTGAGGTGGAGATCCTTACCAATTTGTACATCCAGTTGTGGGTGGCAATCAGGTTGCGGGGTGTAAACAGCATCAGAACTGAGCTGTCCTCTACATACGAGGACAGGGTCAGGCTCTTTACACCAGGCGGAGTCACCCATGCACACATCTGGTGAGCGCTGTTTGACACCCAGTTGGTTAGCCCCTCTGCTGTGAAGGATTCATCATATGGAAACTCCTAGCAAAAACACACTTCTTTACATCAGGACAAACAAAAATATCACCCTAATACAGTTACTGCTTCAATCTACATATATATGTACACTATTGTTTGTGAAAATTGCAACAAGAAATAATCGCCCCAATGAATCCAAACTCGGAGGATGTGTAGAACAGTGTACCAGTAATAAATGATTATGATTGCGGAGAGATGGCGTACAAGTAGGCCCAGCAGCACCCTCTCGTGTGTGACCAGAAAGGTCAGTGAAATACCAAGCTTTGTCGGTGAAGAGCCACCAAAAGAAGTGAAAAAAAGTGACAGTATGCCTTGTTGACATTAAAGCGCACCATATCAGCATGTGAGTGAGTTAGAACGGGACAGAATGATTGGTCTACGGGAAACAGGTTTGTCATACCGTGACATTTTGGCTCATACAGGGCAAGCTGCTACGACAGTGAAGCATGTGTGGAACCAGGGGATAGAAAAGAGTCGTACGCAGCGACAAGCAGGTACTGGATCACACAATGTGACCACAGCATTGGATAACCGCCATCTTGCATGCATGGACGTAAAGGACCGTACAGTCACGTCCACAGTGTTGGCTCGACACTGAAATACTGCAACAGGTGTGGAACTGTCTGTGTCGATGGTTCGACACCGTCTGCTGCACGCTGGACTGGTGGCATGCACGCCATTGTGTCAACTTCCATTGCCTAGAAACCAGAAACGCCTCAGGCTGCAATGGGCATGCAAATGCAGTCGCTGGCATGCTGAGTGGCAAAATGTAGTGTTTTCAGACAAGTCTCATTTCAACCTGTCCTACGGTGATAGTCGCATACATGTTAGATGCTACCGTGGTGACCACAAAATGGCAGCCTGCATTATGAAGCAGGCATAGTGGTCAAACGCCAAGTGTGATGGTTTGGGGCCCCATTGAATAAAACATGTGACCACAACTCCTACGTATTGAGGGCAATCTGAACAGCAACCACTACATCAGGTAGGTTTCAGAGCCCGAAGTACTGCCCCTCTTTCAGGAAACTATGAATACCATATTTCAACAGGACAATGCCCAGCCACATATGGAGAGGAATGTGCAAGCCTTCTTCAATGAACAAAGGGTACCTACCACTGCTTCCTGGCCTGTACATTCGCCTGACATGTCGCCCAACAAACATATCTGGGATATGGTTAGTCTGCAACTTGTTTGTCACGGTCCTCCAGCAACCACTGTAAATGCTCTGTGGACTTGCATATAAACCACCTGTACGGAGATTCTCCAGGAACATATCCAGGTTCTTTTTGATTATATGCCACGACGTTTAGGGGCTCTGATTGCATCATGTGGGGGCTTCACACTATAATGAATTCTCAAGGACAGAAATCATGTACGGTTCTGTAATCCTAATCAATTTTGTATTGTCACATACCTAATAAGAGGTATAAAGTTCATTTCAATCACATGTATCCTTCTTGGTGATGTTTTTTTTCACAAACATTAGTGTATTATTAATGCTTCACTGATTTCAGAACTATATAATGTTAAATGCTTACTGTAAAAACTCATTAATTTAAAGTGCTTGTAATTAAAAAATATGAATTTCAAATTACATACTAATTCTGAACTAACAGTGAAAATATATACATGTTTAAGGACAGTTTAACTGTGCACCCTAATACCTAAAATCATTTTTTTCTGAAGCAATGAACTATTGTGTATGTAAATAAATCACAAATGCCAACATTGTATGTGAAAACAAATGTAGACGTCAGACATTAGTTTTTCTTAAATAAGTTTGTTCCAAATGACCTGGCATAGCTGCATACCTGCCCCGATGCCAGATACTTCAGGTTACATAACCTTCACAGATATATATAAACTCTGCTACGGAACTAATACGTAATCCAGTAAAGATCAGTAATGAAATAACTCAGCAATAAAACTAAAAAACTTAATTACCTGGAAACTACAATTTCACTTTCATAATGCAGGAAATATTGGCTACCAAAAAAATCAGTTCTGTACGCGTGATGTGATACACAAACACAACTTACTTTGGTTACACAAAATTCCTGGTAAATCACCTCTCTGCCATCTACATAACCTGTCATCCCTTCTCCTGTTCATCCGCTAGCTTTGAGTGAAAAGGGTGACAACTTAACTTGTTAAGAGCATGAACAATACGTCTCATGTAACGAAATCACCTCTCTTTGCCTCAAGTTGGAGTAAGCTGATCTACTCTTGCTGTGGTGGTCTTTGCAGTGTGATTTCCTTTGTTATCACTCATAGTGACCACTAAATCAAAACTGAAAGGACAGTCTACTGTTGTTTTATAAACCCCGGAAATTGCAACCCTCTTGAAATAACAACACTTTTCCTGGGAACTAAGAAGGATCTTAGAATCAAAAGTTTACTGCATGTAAATAACTGAAGAAAACACTTCCATAACAAATTTACATTATCACTTTTGTAAGCATATGAATGTTTAGCAAAAGCATCATTTTCCCTTCATGATACAACAAACTCTGTCTTAACCAACAACCTGTTCTCAATGTCTCCTTTCTCTACTAGTATCAGACAAGGCAATGAATCTAACCTTATTATTATAGCTCCCCATCACAACTTCTCGCATCACCTCTACTCTTTCTACTGTTCCTTCACAACAAACATGACACTTTATATGTTACGCACATCAATAGTAGGGTGGACACAGCAACCACCAAAGGGATGCATAAATATACATGAGCTGTTAAAAAACTACACAAACTATGAAACACAAAATTATTCACATATCAACATACCAGCAAAATGCTTCAAACTACATGTGTATTAAAAGTAGGTAATTCAAATAAACCAGAATAAAAACCAAAATTAAAATCTATTACTTGTTGCGGACTGATACCAACTTCGAAAGATTTCTATTTTGAACTAACTGATACTAAAGAAAGAAGCCTTTAATATGCATTCAATTTAATTTCAAGATAAAGAATCCATCTGCAATGAAACAACATGATTTACTAAAGCTCTTCTGTGTTATCTCCTGCCAAACACATAGTTTTATATGTGTACAGTATGAAGTCTAGTAAAGGGACTTCAAACAATAAACAAACTATGCAAATAAAGGACAACACATGAAAAATTCTTACAAGTGTTTCGTTCCAGAGGTAGAGTCTAGTGGCAGGAGAGTGGTAGATCCCAAGCTGTTCCCGCACATCATGGCTGGTCACCACAGCGAACCCCACCTCACGGTACGGATCTCTCTCGAGCACCTTCAAAGCTGCCATGTAGAATGCGTGGAAACCACGCCCAGCCAACACCCCCGAGAAGTCAAAGTAACCAATAACCAGGGCCTAGAAAGAGAGAAATCAAAACTTTTGTACACATTAAAAAATATTACAGCATGGTTTAGATCTTCTAGTTATAGACCTTCTAAAGCATTCTGTTTCTTCATAAATGAAATTATTAGTCTCATGAAAACAAAATACAGGTACTGAAAACTGATTTAAATAAAAATAAGTGATTTGGTAAAAATATTTTAGTATTGTTTTCTTAATACACTGTAAAAATACTTTATTTATTTATTTGATTACAAAACATAAATTTTTTAAAAATATATTTTTGAAAAATAAGGGAGCAGCTTAGAATTAAGTATCAACAATTATTGTACCTGAAAGAAAACTTTTAGCGAAACTGTACTATTTATTTGAATAAATATTTTTATTTCTTATGACGCATGCCGCCTGCCATGCCTGCGCCCTCTACTGGACGACTTTGCCCCATCAGCAAGCACTGAGCGCATTTGAGGCAAGTCAAAAGAGGCAGACAATTAATCTCGTGCCTATAGGTTTGATTCCACACGTTGGACAACTACACACACATGAATAATTAATGCAATTAATAATTTAAGTTTTACTGCGCACCCAGAATTCGGCATGCGGTCACCACCCCCAAGACCGAATATTGTTTCACCTGCAGAGCAACGGACATGCTAGAACAGATAAGAAAGTTCGCAGAGTCACAGCAAGAGAGCAGCACCCCTGAGACCTGTGACGTCATCGCCACCGAGCCTCGAGAGGAGACGTTAATATGTCATCAGCCTCCAGTCAGGGTGATAAAAAAATGTGTGGCGCAACCCACTGCCCTGAAATAACAAACCTATGCGCTGGAAGGCCATAAACCACCGCACCTAAGTGACAGCCGCGAAGCTGAGATTTTGGCTGTATAAGGAGCACCGAAAACGCTCTTGCCAGAGTACGTCAGCCCGCCCGACCTATGTAGGGATGGAGGGCTCTCCTGGGTCAGAAGAAGGCCACCATTATATACCAAGCCTGAAGAAGGCTAGCCTTCCTCTACAAGCTTGCAAAGGCCATCAACCTACAGCTCCAACTCCAGCAACTGGCAGACAGCTCCTCCAGCAGCTCCAGCATCCACCCTACAGCCTGCAGAGAAAACCCCTTAGTCAAGAATCTGAACGTAACCTGTCGCCCTCAACGATGCACCCCCTTACCCAAGTCACTTCTTGACTTCCGCTGTAGCAGGCCATAACGATGTCCCTTCTAGACATAAACAATCCCTCCTACTCGCTGTAAATTGAGAGGTAAGCTGCTTGGAATTTTATTTGGAGTTCGAATTTATTTAATCAGGTTCATCTTCACCTGACTTAAAGTAAAATAATTTCAATGAATTATTTAAGCTTGGATTATACAGAACCGCTATCCCCGTTGTCCCCCAAAGTGGTAATAAATAAGCCACGTAAAATTTAATCCTTTTTTGAGGTAGTTATTTCTCACTGCTCCTTCATTTCAATTTAAATCATTTTAAATTTAGAACTTATTATTGGTAACAAGTGGCTTGAAACACTAACTAAGCGACCTCGGCAGAATACATATGAGTGGGCCGAACGCCATAGGTTTCCTGGAGCTTGCATAAGGCTACAGTCTGTATTAGATCGGGATTCCTGAGGTGTGTCTGATGCACCCAAGCATATCTGTGGAAGTGCTCTGAACCTAGCAAGTCATATCTCACATTCATCGCCTTGGAGTGATTGTACAAGACACTTCTCAGGAAGGCTGAACCCCGACTGTTAGGATACGAGTGAGCTACTCCAATCAGTTCATGGGAAGAGCCCCATTTGAGTTGAAATTAATAAATTTATTTACCTCTCTATTTATATTTTGTCAATAAAGAGTTCAGATGCCTAAAAAAAAGAGGTGGTCAAAATAGCAGTATTAGTCGTTTATCTCGACAAACCCTGCAGTGAGAGCTATCCCAGTCAGAGGGTATACCTCTCGTTGCACACGCTAGTCAGTCTGCATCACTTCCACCCTAGCCCGAGGTAAGAACCATCGAACCACGAGGGGAAGTCCCATCAAGCAGCAAAAATCACGATTCATGACACCTATCTGGATGCACTATTAGGGATTTGTTGGCCGTGGTCAAATTACGATTACATAAGATATCTCATCCCCCCAGCACCAAAACCTGTAGTGAAACCACCCCCACAACCACAACCCAGTAGCACTACGCCCCTTACCAAATGTAAAATTCATACCGCTACCGGAAAAGTGCTCAACATCATCACTCATCCCAAACCAGTAAGTAAACCAAGGATAGCATTCCCTACCCTTGATTTCGTACCCACTCATAAATCCACGAAGCCTGCCCCGTATAGGCATCCTGGAAGTGAGCGAGAGGCCGAGTAGGGCACTATCCAGGACAGTATCTTAAACATCCCTATTTCGTTATCATTTTCATTTCCATTTTATGTAATTCATTTAATTTCATTCGTCCCTTAGTAAAGCTGGCATCCCGTATTTTGACAGCCTTTACGGTGAGCAAGGTCAAACTCCCTGGGAAGGAGACCTTTACGATCAAGCTCACCATGTGGTTTGAACCTCGCCACATCCACAGCCCCCTCCTAAGAAGAGCAGTTACAGCGCACACGCCACAGTAAGCCTTGAATCCCAAGGTTAGCTCGAGCTCCTGCTATGCCAAAACCCTTTTCACACCATGCCGCCACTCTTACCCCTCCAGCTTTTGGCCACATGAGAGGAAGTAGCTCCCAGCTTCAGCAATCTCTGCCGGATCACCACTACCTTCTCTCTCTGCGACTACTCTACAGCTACCTCCGCACCCTCCGCGCTAGTACTGTGCTTCGCATATAATTAGAGCTTACAGTCCTGCTTGTCTCTTGTCAGTCCAAATGCAGGATGTCATGCTGCCTGAGTACCCACTGACATTGTGATATCTTTTGCAGAATGTCACTCTACTCGAGAGTCAACAAACTTCTTCAAGTCATCACTGACATTCGCAGCACTGTCAAGAGTCTTACTCTACATGAAACTTCCTCACTGCCCGTCAGCACATCAAAGCCTGCTGCACTTCCATCTACTTCGTAGTTCACCCGCAACTGACTTGAGTTTGAGAGTACCGCTGACTTAGTGTCATCCTCACCCCCTGTGCTTCCACGTCTTCCGAGACTGGGGATTATAACAGTTGGCAACATAGGATCGGCACTTCAGGCCATAGTCAGGGTACAGACAGGATGACAAATCAATAAACAGGCATAAATCAACTTGGATGTGTTCTCACTCTGAGTGCTCTGATCCTCGTTTATTAGTGATGCTTGGGTCTGCCAGTGATGTCTCATTCACCAAGTGTCTACAAGAACTGGCTCTCCCAAACCTGATACTGTCACACTCAGTTTGGTACTTGGGTCTGTCAGCAATGTCACACTCGCTAAGCCACTAAACTGAAGGCCAGTAGTCCGGGCTTCCTACCCTATCCAACAGCCAACTCATTTCCATCAGGCCGTGCCTACCCCTATTGGACACCTACTATATGCCTCTCTGTTTTGTCACCCCCTACATTTGCCTCATCATAGGGCTGGGCAGGGGATGGTAGCCATGCAGGGGCTAGCTCTGGCTGGAGTACTGGAGGGTAGAAATTCAGGTTCCAGCAAGGTATACACATGAAAAAAGGAGGAAGCTTATTGTCAGAGAGGGTCAGCCACCAACTCGAAAAAGTCATCACAGAGTCTCGTCTGGCACGTACCCCATGATGTGTCACCACTTCCACCAATACCACCGAAGAAGCCGACCTCATTCACACAGCAAGCCAGCGCTGACAAGGTGGACATACGCTTAAGCATTACACCAGGGTACACCCCGACGCATGTGCTCACCAGCGCATTTCCAAACGCCCAGTGCCAGGTCATTGAAGTGGCCAAACCTTATACCACAAGTCCCACGAACAACCCAGTAAGAGTGGCAACCTCTGCTTCTCAGTCGCCTGGCGGAGGGGGAGGGGGGAGGAGGAGAGCCTTGGCACCGCCCACCAGCAGCTGGATGCAGTGGGGTGTATGTCAGGTTTTTTTCTTTCTTGGACTCCAATGTACGGCCATTAAAGAAATACCAGCCATTATCCAACTTTCTCAAGACCAGAAAGCCCCTGAGAAAAGCCCATAGGTTTCTACCAAACCCCCGCTGGATTTACGTAGGTGAGTCATAGTAAACACCCCGTGGCACCAAGTTTCCAGAAACTGCAACAGAATGGCCACAGCAGGAGACATAGAAACAGAAGGGCAGGTCTAAGCCCTAGAAGAATGCCCTGGCATAGGATGCTACTTCATCACGTTCATGCACTGCAACACTGCCTTCCTCTATATATCTGCCTGGGATGGGAGGACCAGAAGAGAGACGCCCATAGACTTGAATATAGATGTCTGGACTGCACGGACAGACATTGCCGCTGTGACCACGTTGACTGTCCGGGAAATTGTGTGTACCGGATATATTGCCACGAGTGTCCTCACATGTTCCATAACCTTTGCTTTGGATGGCAAGACAGAGTCAGAGACCTAAACGGTCTGTACATCAAATAACCAACGTGCAGATTAGCACCCGAATGAGTACCATCAAAAACCAAGCCATTTATGCAAGAATGACCACCAGCACTTGACCCTCTACCTCTACCAGAATACTCGGGGAAGGCCCAAGAGTATCCAAAATTCCTTCAAGCATGCAGGAGAGAATTAGAGAGGACATGGCTACCTAAAGTCTTGTGGGTACTTAAAACTTAAGCCCAGCTGCAAGGAGATGCAGAGAGGTGGTGAAATAAGCACGGATAGTTCATCACCAGCTGGGAATAACTGTCGAAGCGACCAGTAACACATTTTTCAGGACCAGAAATAGCGGCTCAGCTAACCAATGAGCTCTATGGGTAAGTACAGAGGGGAATGAAGAGGCCGAACTATTCATGAGGGACAAGGCCTTCATCTTCCAGAGAGTACATCCTGGACGAGAAGAGCTCAACACAGTTGAACTCATCACCAGACTACTCCTACCTGAAATACGTGCCCACCTACGCAACCAGAGATGCTGGAAGAACTGGTAAAGCGAGCACACATCCAGAACATAGACCTGACAGACATACACAAATTGCAAGCCAGAACAAAGGCTACACCTACATCTACAGGGAAGACTGTCATTACCAAAGACCCTGCATGTGAACGGTCTTTGTAAGTGTCCTGCCAGAAACTTCCACTGAGACTGCACAGTGCTAACGCAGAAAATTACAGAGCAGGCAGGCAAGACTGATCCGAGCACCAAAGCCAAAGAAGGAGGTGCCTTCAAGAGCGGAAAAGACACTTAAACAATAAGGGAAACGGAAAGGCCGGGAAGCCCGACAGTGCCAGGGCCCCTGCAAAATAGGAGAGGCCCTGCAGGTAGCTGTCATGCAGAAAGAGAAAATCTTATGAGATCCCTCATGTATCACAATACTCATTGGGACATCCAAAGTACTGGCCACACTCTTGATACTGCAGCTACTGTAAATTTAATCTGCAAGGAAGCCATACCCCATGAGTACAGGTGCAAGATCAAGCTTGCTGGAGACACCATGATACACATGGCCCGGAAAGCAGTCCATTTACAGACAGTAAGGAGACTGTCATTGATGCTACGGTTCCCCAACAAAGCGACCCAGACACAGTTACACGTTGTGGAGACCTGGGAGAAGCAGTTATCTTGGGGCAACCGTGGTTTTCAGAGCAACAGGCAAACCTGGACTGCCAGCAAGGGTAAATCTATCTAGGCACTACAAAAGAGAAAGTTAATAACATGGTGCAAGTTTGCAGAATTCGAGACACAACAACCAATCATGGAAGAAGAGTTGAACCACCAGCTGCGTCAACAACTACGACCTGAACAAGATAACCCAACCAGTAGCTTTCCCATCACTGAAATTGGTGCACATGCTTAAGGCACTTGGTGAAGCTAGAATCTTCGGCACCATCAACATGAGATGGGATATTGGCAGATACCAGTGCATCGGCAGTCAAGGCCCTACACCCCATTATCTTCTCCCTACGGAGAAAAATACCAGTTCAAGATCATGCTTTTTGACCTAAAGAACGCTCTCCCACTTTTCAACCCCTAAAGGCCCCCTCAGTTCTCACTGGCGAGTTTTGCTATGCATACCTGGATGACATCATAATCTACTTATTGCGACACAGAGTCACCCCACAAGGCAACTTCACTCAGACTGAGCAGATTCGCATGACAGCTGAAGCAGCTATGCCCAAGAACAAGAAGCAGTTGCGGAAATTCTTGGGACTCTGCAACTGGCTTCGTGACTTCATCCCCAACATCGCCAAACTCTTGGGACAGCTGAACAACCTTACATGCAAGGACCAAAGCTGGAAGTGGTCAGAGAAAAATGAAAATGCCTTCCAACAACTCAAGAACCCATCCACACAGCCAGAAGTGGTCTATCGACTACTCCCCGACCTTCCACTAAGCCTGCAAACAGATGCAAGTGGAATAGGCCTAAGGGCCGTTCTCGACCAGGAAACTCTGGAAGGAAACTGGTGGGTGATTAGCTATGCAAGCACCCTCCTGACAGATACAGAAAAGAGGTACTACTCAAATGAACAAGAATGCCCTCAAGAAATTTTCTTATCACCTAGAAGAGACACATTTCATTCTGCGGATCGATCACCACACCCTAATCTGATTGCATACTACCAGCACAACCAAATTTAAAAAACCAGGCTTCTGGGCCTTGCTACTTCAAATGTGTTGAACTTCACCATTCAACACTGCCCAGGGAAGCAGAACGAGCTACCCAACACATTATTGAGAGCTCCTAACCCCCACCAGAAGAACCTGAAAGACTGGAAAAGGGTCCTCCTTCCAAAATATGCTCAGCACTGAGAAAAAACACAGAGCTTTGTACAGCCAGATTCGTGGAACAACAACATGCTAATCGTAAGGTACATGACCTACTCGCAATATACCCGAAATGCTTCAAAGAAGAGTAATAGTACGTCTGAGCCCTCCCCCGTTACAAAACTGAAGACTGGAAGTTGCAGGTGCCGCACAGCCTCTGAACGGACACGGAGCCTTAAGAACAATGGGCATCTCACGATGACACACACAAACATGGTGCAAATCACAGTCAACCTGATGGAGCAGTACCCCCGCACCCAGAAGGGTAAAGAGTAGATATTAGTAGTCACTGACTTGTTTTCTAGGTGGGTTGAGGACTACCCGCTAACCAAGGCTGACACCAGAACAATCATCGACATAATAGAAAAAAGAGTTATTTTCCCATTGGGGATATCCCTGCTGCATCCTAACTGATAACGGTCGTCAGTTCATAGGGGCAGCATGTGAAAATGCATTTCACAGATGGGGTGTCCAACCATGGCTTACACCAAGCTACCACCTCCAAAGAAATCTGATGGACAGGAGAAATCAACAGATAAAGAAAGGTCTCCGCATCCAAATGCAGGGAGATCATCGGAGATGGGACACCTATCTTCCTGACGTCTTGTTCATTCTGTACTGTTAACAGAACAAGGCTTTGGGAGCCTTGTCTAGTGAATTACTGCTTGGCCTCCCCATACAATGATCTAAGGAATGGGATTGGGAAGCAGAGTTCAACAAAATCCCGCAAGCAGGGGAGATATGCTGGGAAAACATGAAAAACATGGCTGCTGCATGTGCCAACCAATCTCGCTTTATTAAAGGCTGTTCACGATAAAGTGAGCACTTTTGAAATCAACCCTATAAAATTGTCACTGGCATTACCTGCGTATATTTTAATGGGTGCACTGAGTGACATTCGCCCAGTAAAGTTGGTAATGACGGAGGGGAAGTAGTTCCATGTCCTAAAGTCGAATTAAAAGTGTTAGGTAATACACTTATGACATCTTAAGATTTTTTTTTTTTTTAGTCTTTTTAATGCACAGAAATGTAAAAATGAGCAGATTTGTAAAATATTTACCTTTATAATAATTACACAGTTTCATTTGACCAACACATGAATAAAGTGATGGGGCCCATGGCAATGTTAATTTTACATAAAGTGGTAGAATACACAATGCGAATACAAGTAGATCTTAAGCAAGGCTCTCCAAAATGCTCATTTTACCATGAACAGCCTATAAATGGAAATATCCAGCGCTGACACGTCAACCTGGAGAAGCTATCCAAGAAGGGAAAATGCGTCTGTGAAGATACGACCCCTCAGCTGTAATCAGAAGATCCATATCAAGTGGCAGAGAAGTAAAGAAACACCTTTGTGGATCCAAGACGGCAACTGTAACATACGCAAAGTGCATGTAACGCACGCCAAAAATGCCAGCAAACCTGAGATCAAGCAGGAAGCAGCCGCTGCCGCCATAAGTAGAACCAGAGCATGGCCACGTGATTGTGTGTGACTCCGCAGACTTCATGGCACCAAGAAACCTGCTGCACCCCATGCAAGGGCTCCTACTCCTACCACACCACAGCCGTTTCCAGAGCAACTCCACCCTCTAAGCCAGCTGCCGCAGAGACGGGGAAGCAGCCGACTGACAGACTTCCTGGAGGGAAAGTGGTCGCCACCCGTCCAGCCAATAAGCTGAGACCAGAGGCCACAGTATTTAATGCTGCAGGTCACTGACCCCCGGCCTACTGACTTAGTGCGGCTAGAACCACCAACTGAGCCTCGCTACGTTGCTGCTGCAGTGCAGAGTGCAGCTTTAGCAAGCCCGCCACATCAGAATCAAAGGGAGGTCCAGGTGTTATAGGGAGATGCTGTGGCACCGCCCTCCCACCTTCAACTGGTTGGCTTCGCAATGCAAAGACTCTGTGTAAGGAGCTTACTACGGTAACTCCTTACCTGCTTAAAGCAAAATACAGACTCTGTGTGTGACGCTGTCCTTGGCTACACCATAACCCCTTAGAGCCTCCACCACACAATGTGAAGTGCCCCAACCACGAGCGAGTGTGTAAGCCTAGAAATGCTATCGTCTAAGGAAAGTGTAGTGATAGCTAGACATAGCATAGCAAGTGCTACAGAAGCACATGACCTGTTTTGTGTGAAAGCAGAGTATCCCCTTGCCCATGTGTATGCTAAATTAAGAAAACACCTGGTCATGTAATGTGATCAAGCTAACCAGGAATGCAAGGCTTGTCTGCTCAGCTGATTTCTGTATTGTAGCCTTAGACTATGGTAACAGCTATGCTTCCACAAAATACATTGGCTCATGAGGAGGTCGTATGTACTGAGTATTGTTGTTTCCTGCTTTTACATGTACAGTTTTGCTTGTTTTTTTATTGAAGTTTGACAACTTAACTGCTTTGTTGATGTTACTCACCCTAACTACTATTTTGTGATTGGAGGCCATGAGCCAAAGTAAATAAGTAAGATTGTAAGCATATGTAAATATGATCAGCCTATGATATAAACCCTAGACGAAAGCAAGCCTGTAAAACAAGCTATACCTAATGCCAACCAACCTAATCCCATTTACTAATGTTTACATTGCTAAATGTTTAGTAATGTGCCTCACACTAAAATGGCTTCAACCATTCCTTAATTTGTATTCACTGGTATGTGTAGTAATGTGCCTCATGCTACAATGTCTTAGCCCATTCCTTATTCTTTTAAATTGCTATGTTTAGTAATGTGCCTAATGCTAAATTGGTTAGTCCATTCCAAACCTAATTCTTATTCACGAGATGTTTTGTGCAACTACTCTCATTATAATAATCATTGTATTAGCCACAACTGTACCTAGTATTTTGCTAAACCTGTCAATTTATGCTCACATTATAGAGTACTACTTAGCCAAAATCTCTTGAATTATAAACCATTGTTTAACCTTGTAAACTTTACCTCACCTATATAGCGTCACTGTTTACAAATATTCATGTTGCACCTATTATTCTTGCTCATTGTTTACCTTTGTTCAGATTTTCAATTTGCTTAGTTCTCAGCCTAATACAATTTTACTAATGTTAATCCTTTTGCAACCAGTCTCTTGTTACTTATATAACGTAAACCTGTGTAACCTTTTGCACTATTAACTTTTCTTTTCACCTGAATCAATACTATAAAGCACGACAAATTTTGAATGAACATTTACCTCAAGATAAAACAATTGAATGGCTCCAACCTAATTGTTCATTTGGTTGTACTTTGGAAGTGTACCAGCCAAATTTCGTACCCTGTAGCAGCTTCTATTATCAATGTAAGTACGGTACCATATAATCATTTTTTTACTGCACACTTTTCTCACTAAACTTGTGATTGCACCAGTTAACTTCCTTTGCCTACGTGCACCGTGAGAGAACTTAGATACTCCCTTAAGGCTAGGATTCAATGTAATTCTAATCTTATACTTCATTTTTCACTAGCTTTGCAATGGGCTATAAAAATTTTGCAACTGCATATCCCTCTTAAAGCTACAACCTAATCCACTGGGATATAATATTGTATCTACCCAAGCCTTCAGCCTAACCTGTGTCACAGTCCTGTACCCAAGGGCAGGGAATGGGATCTTTCAGATCCAACCCCATTAAACATACATTGCTTCACTGCTGAGAGAGAGCGAGAGAGAGAGAGAGAGAGAGAGAGAGAGAGAGAGAGAGAGAGAGAGAGAGAGAGAGAGAGAGAGAGAGAGAGGGGAGAGGGGGGGGGGGGGAGGGGGGAGGGGGAGGGGGGAGGGAGGGAGGAGGGAGGGAGGGAGGGAGGGAGAGAGAGAGAGAGACAGACAGACACACGCACACACACATACATATATATACACGCACACACACATATACACACACTCATTCTCTCACTCTCTCTCTCTCTCTGTGTGTGTGAGAGCGAGACACAAACAGAGAGAGACACACAGACAGAGAGAGACACACAGACACGCACATGCGCACACACACACTCTCTCTCTGTTCCAGATGCATTTGAGAGGATGTTCGTCCTTCACTCCTTAGGTTCTGGATAATGTCCTGGGGAAGGGGGGTTTACATGCCATGGGTGTCATCATTCACCCAATCTAGCTTCGCCACAGCCACAGACCCCTCCAAAGATGTGCCATTATGCAGTGCACACCACAGTACAACTTCAAGCCCAGGGTTGGCTCAGGCCAGCTGATGCCTCCTGCTGTGCTGCAACCTGCTTCGCACCATGCCACTGCTCTCTTACTCCTCCAGCCTTGGGCCACGTAAGGGGAAGTAACTGCCAGCTTCGACCACCTTCTGCCATCTCCACCACCCTCTCTCTACTCTGCACCTCCCACACTGGCCCTGTGCGCCACGAGTAAACAGAGTTTGCAGTCCTCTCAGTTCGAAGCTGTCTCACGTCAGTCCAGTTGCATGACATCCCACTGCCCGAGCATCTACTGACATCGCGACATCCTTCGCAGAGCATCACTCTACCCAAGAATCAACCGACTTCAAGTTGTCACTGACATTCGCAACACTGTCGAGTCTTACTCTACTCGACACCGCCTCACAGCCTGTCAAGCATGCCGAAGCCTACCGTGCTTCCAGCTACCTTGCAGCTCACCCACAGTTGACTTTAGTTCGAGTACCGCTGATTTGGGGTCATCCTTGCCCCCCACACTGCGACATCTTCTCAGATTAGGGAGTATACCAGCTGGCCAACTAGGATCAGCCCTTCAGGCTCTCGTCAGGGTACAGGCTGGTTTCTGCATGTTTAATGAGCAATCAATAAACAGGCATAAATAAACTTGGTTGTGTTGTCACTCTCAGCGCTCTATCTTTTCTTCACCTCGCTTCCTCTATCTCCTGCTTCCTCACCAATCGCAAATGATACTTTTGCAGTGATAGTCACAAGCCGTAACCTCGTTTCCTGACCTCACACTTTGGGGACTGTCTTGACAATGAGCTTGGGAAGCCCGCATTTATGGGTAACACCAGAGCAGTTGCCGCTTTGGACTATCGCCTCCTCCAGTACGTGCCTGGGTCCCCAGCGGCATACCGCTCACCAGTTTAGTGGCTGGAGAACAAAAGGCCAACCCCCAACAAGGAGCTCCATTTCTTCATGTAACAGAGTCAGGTATACAAGCAGCAAAAGTAATAAATTTTCTAAGGTCACTAAGCTTAGAAGTACAAGAAGCTAAGTTTTAAACGTGTACACCAAAACAAAATTACTATTTAATATTCTCAAAGTACAGATGAGGCCACAGTGGTGTAGTGTTTAGACTAGACGCCTACCACCAAGGCAAATCGGGCTGGATTCCTGGCAGGGTCGCCCTAGATTTTTGCATGTGGGAATTGTATCGGACAATGCCACTGGTCAGTGGGTTGTTGCTGTGATTTCCCCGTTTCTCCCGCCCATGTAGTCCAGCGCTGCTCCATACTCATCTCGCTTCACCCTCATTGGCTCTGAAGACCTTGATGATATGAGCTGCCCATATCTCTTCACTCATTCATTCACTCACTCTGTACAGCTGTTTGTTGTATAGTCCATTCTTGGTTACTTCCAACTTTTCTGAAGCACCTCTAAAGATTTCCAGGATATTCATCCACTTCATGCAAACAAAGCTTAACCGTGTCTATGAAATACACAAAAGGGAAAGAAGTGCAATGCATTTGTGTATATTCAGTGTATTAGAACCATCATTGTCAGCACACCTATTGTCTGCCTGTTTTTATTCATATTAATTATAAATAAAATACTATAATTTAAATATAAAACATGAGTGGAAGTTCAATATCATTAAAAAATAAGACAATTTTATGTTAACACAAGTTTTATGGATATATATTTTTTTATTAGTAAGAATACCAGATGGTAATTTTTTTAAATCATGAACAATAGTAACTGAATTTTCAACTGTGGCAAAACAATGCAAACTAAGGCAATTATCCTCAACATGCTGACATGAAAATGTCACAGAATACTATCAGCGCAGTGGAGTCGGAGTTTAAGCAATTTGGGTGGAGTTGGAACCAGGTAAAACATAGTGACTCAGACTCTGTTTTGGGTGACAATAATTTGAAGCTCGAAAATAATGTTACTCACTGTTCAATGTTCAGTTAATTTACAATTACTATATTTAACAACAAGAAAAAATACTCTGACAAACAAAATTAAACGTCTGATCCCCAGGTACAAATTCACATGTGTGGATGACAAAACACACAGAATACTTCCAACTTCGGGTTTAAAGATGGAGTCAGAGTAGAAGTCTGAGCTTGGAAGCACTGACAAGTCGGAGTAGAAAGTTTGGTATACGAGCTCTGGAGCCCTTATGACTATACATCACAATGTGTTGTTGCCATAAACCATAGATTATTAGCACAAGACACACGTACCACATTCTGTTTTCAATTTAGATCAACACCATCATTCTCAGTAAGCCAGTAGACTTGTTTCTTGTGATATTAGTTGTAAAAAGCTTGTATCTCTGTGTGTTCAAAGACTCTTTGGGTATCAACTTGAAACAATCAATTCTCCTTTGCAGGCGTCGCGTACTCGTGTTCCTGAGTCAGCTGGTTATCTACCTTGGTAATGGGGGTGGAGGAGGGTGTGTGTGTCCCTGCCTTCGTCTGGTTCTACTAGGAGAGTTGAGAAATGCGGATGCAGGTGTTGATTCTCTCCGGGGTATGAGTGCTTTGCCCTTTGGCGGTGATAAGGATTCTATCGGGTATTTTGCCTGGCGGGTCACGGTTTTGCCCACGTTGGGGAACCTAGTGGGGCACCACCTGATAGAAGGGCTGAGAGTGGATGGAGTGGAATCAAACCCAATGGTGAACTTTATCATGAACATCTCCCTCCCAGAGAGCTTGATCTTACCCACTGTGAAGATCATCAAGAAATGTGATGCCAGCTGTCACTAATAAAGAAATAGACTAAATAAATAAAAGAACTGATTATAATAATGAGGTGGGGTGTACTAATTACTGCCCTGGACAACCACCTAGTCAGTTTCGCGGGTGCTTCCAGGGTGCTTGTACAGGGCTGGCCTGGTTGGCTTACATATTGAAACAAAATCAGTTGCAGCAGTAATTACCTTGTTGCTTCGTACTGGTTTAGTGGGGATGACTATAATAAGGACTTTGCCGGCTGTGGTACGAATCTGGCAAGTGGTATGTGGAGTTCTCTTGTAACGGATCCCTGCTATGGCGTCAATTTCACTACCGGCTTGGGCACTGGGGGAATTAAAAACTTACATGATCCAAATCTGGCCATGGCTAACAGATCCCTAACAGCAGGTACAGGTAAGAGTTGCAATTTTCGTAGATTGGAGGGACTTCACTGATTGGTTCAACGAGTTTCACCACAGGTTGAGGAAGCAGTAGCATAGGATCACTGGGGGACTCGACAGAGGTTAATTCGTCCAACTGAGCTACCTCCCGGTGTAATGCACGACGGGCTAGTAGTCTGATCCGGCTATTTTGTCCACCTCCTTTCTTATGCATCTAATTAATTAATGAAATTTCGGTGAAACCAATAAATCCTTTTAATTGACTCTTAAGAAAACTGATGATTATTACGCCGGACTCGTGACCTACCTAGCAGACGGAGCTCAAGCCCTCCTGGATGAAGTCTTGTGCAAACACACCGGAGTAATGAGCATGTTACAGGACTAACTACTAGATGAGGAGCATTTCTGCCGGTATGCTCAGATGTACCACACACACCTCAGGAATTCCCGTTCTTATACAAACTAAAACCTTATTCAGGCACCAGGAAATCTACGGGGTAAGGTTACATTTAGCATAATGTATTTATTGTTGCTTCGTGAAAACAAAGGGGATATGTATACAGTTCTGTATAAAATGGTCAAACTAATTAAATTAATCACTTTACGGTATATTACATCAGGTGAAGGCAAACCTGAGTATTCAAATTCAAACCAAGAAAAACTCCAAAATGCTATTTGTAATTGACAGAAAAATAAAGAGGAATGGTTTTGTTGAGAAGGGACTACATTTACAGCCTGCTACCGTGGAGTGCAAGGATTGAATCTGGTGAGAAGGTGCAGGGGTAAGGACGTCGTGATACTTTTGAATCTTCTCTAGGTGGTTTTCTCCGCAGGCTGCGGGTTAGATGTTGGAGCTTCTGGAGGAGCCGTCTTCCCGCTGCTGGAGTTGGAGAGCGTATTCAAGCTGGAGAACCTTCTTCAGACTGGAGAGTCTTATGCAGACCCTGAAGAACCCTCTGACCTTATACAGGTTGGCATGCCGACGCAGACTGGCGAGGGCATTTTAGCTTCTCCTTAAATAGCCAAAATCGCAGCTTGGTGGCTGTCACAAGGGTGTTGGGTTTACTAGTCTTCAATCACAGTGGTTCATTATTACAGACTGTTCATGTTAAAGTGAGCACTCTAGAAATCAACCTGTGAAAAAAAACCACTCCCCGCAACTGCATATGTATAACCATGTGTGTTGCCGCACAGACTGGGGATGAACACACCCAGTTAAGTTGGAAATGAAATTTGAAAAGTAGTTCTAAGAAATAACGCTGTATTGCAAGTGAAATGTTTAAATTTATGGCTACTGAAGTTGTTTGAAGTATATTTTGTACAGTTTAAAGTAATTATTGGCATAAAGATAATGTATTTACTAACTCATAATTATATTGTGTCACATGATCAGTGCAATGGTCAAAACCAACGGCCCATTGCTGTGGCTCCTTCATGCTTGTTGCTTGGCTTTGCTTGTCTGGAGTGGTTGCGAGGCAAGCTGCAAATTTGGAAGCTGGAAGTAGTTGTGTTTTAATATTTCTCATTTATTTTTCAGCATATCTGCAATCATCGTTTTATTATAGGTCGTACAGAGTTTAATTGTGTTCTAATGATTTTGTGTAAAGTCATGAGTTCCAGCAAACTACGTACGAATAGTCAGCGTCAGGAAGACATTAAAAATCTCGCCGAAAGTATTTATTTTTTAATTCGTTGAGGATAGAAGAAGCAGTGCAAGGTGATTGAATGAATTACAGAAATAATGAAAATTTCAACTGCAACTGTCCGGAGGTAAGTGTAAATGTGTTTTTACGACGTGTTTTCCCCGCTTATTGCCAGAATGTTATTGAAGTAAATCGTTGAAAAGAACAAGTAGGAATTGACAGTTGAAAACGTGATATTATAAACGGAAGGTTAAATAGTAATAATGAAAGTAAATGAATGACAACAGAAATGTGACATTAATATTTTTATGTGAGTTATATCCTAAGTTCGAACAATAACATAAGTTATATGTACCTACGCCCATCTGTTTAACCTTTCTTTTAAATCTGTCTTGATTGTAAGTGAAAATTTTGCAGTCAATAATTATATGTTAATTTCACATGTTTTTGTATAACTGTGTTGTTTTGTACTGTAGGCCTAACCTCAAAACATCTGTACATATCTATTTACGCCCAGCCATGTAAGCTTTCTTAAATTTGCCTTGATAACAAGTACAAATTTGGCCATCAATAATTATACATTAATTTGATACGTCTTTAAATCTCTGTGTTGTTTTATCATGTACGCCTAACCTCAAAAATGTCTATACGTATCTATTTAGGCCTAGCCATGTAACCTTTCTTAAATCTGCCCTAACAAGTGCAAATTTTTCCGTCAATAATTATACGTTTATTTTACACCTTTATATTTTACTGTGTTATTTTATAACGTAGGCCTAACCTCAAACTTGTGTTCATATAGTTATTCATTCCAAGTTACAGTGTTAAGTTTTACTATTGTTAACATAACATAAACGTCACAGTTTGATGCTATACCAAAGGTGTTATAACATCCTATCAACTATAAAATCTCGAAGCTGGTTTTGTTAATTAATTTATTTATTTATTTATTTTACACCTATAGCTGTGCTTGTTTCCAACATTCTTTCTTGATGCCTGTGTACCTGTTTTATTTGGTAATGCTTGCCGTAATAAGAATTAGAAAGTATTTACAGTTAATTGTCAACAGTTATAGAATAATTCCATAATTAAATTTCGAAATGGATGTTCGACAAGACAACTTACTACCTTTTGAGAAATATCAACGAAGATAGTATGCGTTCTTGAGTAGGCATAATTGTTTGTTATATCTGCCACTTTGGCCACAAAAATATTGTAGTTATTGAAATTTAATGTAACTGTAAATTACACAGCATAGTCAAAATCCCAGAGCTCCCGTTTGCTTGCGAATTACATTCACCTGTCCGTGCTGATTTCTATCTGTGTTGGGCAGGCAGACATGCGTTAAAATCGACCCTGCCTGAACGTATTACTTTCATAAATTGTACTTTACATTATAATCTTGCTGTAATTTGTGGATATGTATTGGTTTTACATTAATAATAAGACATATTTCTTTCAGCTTTGTGTGTGCATGCATGAACCATTTTTTGTAAGTATAGTAATTTTCTTTAAATACTTTTCTCATTTACGTTTTCAGTTTTGCTGCCGTCATTGTAATGAAAGAACCACAACAATGATGAGAGTCCAAGCACTTTACCTGTAAAATAGGTTTCTTGAGTTCTGCGTGTGTTTGATAAAAAGGAAATGCAGCACTCAATTGGGCCACAAGAGAGACCGGAAGTGGGGCCATTACCAAATCGGCATTTCATTTAGCTATAAATAATATACTACATTTTTAGAATTATTTTGTACAAATGAAGGTGGTGCCAGTTACAAGACTGGTATACCCTTCTCTTACCACTTCAATTCACACTATAAATGTCCAGTTCTATTTTGGAGGGTCTCAGAAGGGTACAAACACAAGTAACAGTGTCAATAAAAAAAAGTATATATACACACATGCATTTGTTGATATGTTTATATTTTTAGTGTAAATTATTTTAATTTTATATATACATAATTGGACTTGACGCCGTCAAGTGCGACACGAGATGAACAATGACACAAATACATACTGGTAATGTGGGCACCAGAGGTGCTTCCCAATCACCGCACTGTTGAGACTCAGGACTCTAAGGGATATTGTGGGTTCTGTGGGTCCTTCTCACCCGTGCGTACTTACAAACATGTTGGCAATACTAAACATTAAATAAAAATCACTGAAATAAACAATTGATAAAACATATGTGGCTAGGACACTGTCACTAATGAATAAAAAAATTGAGTTCACTGTAGACTTGTATTTACCGATATTATTCATACACATCAACAGCCAATGAAATGGTTACCTCGGTCATGACTAGCAATTTCCGCTTAGGTTCTCCCCAGTCCGTAAATAACCTAGCGCACGCCTAAATGGATGATCTCACCGAAGTGTGTAAAAGCACAGCCTTCATAAGGGAAGAGGGCAGACAGCCGCTAGGGTGGACTGAAGGTTTTTCCCTGAAGATGGTGAATTACAAATGAAAACCCTTAATACACATTAACACGCGTAATTACTTGGCATCACTAACGCAAACTCGTCGGGACTCACCCTCCAGCACGTGGTTAGTGTGGTGACACCCTACACACAGAGCCGGCTAGGACGGGAATAATTGCACCGTACACTAATTACACAATTACATAGACCCTTGAATGATACATGAAATAAGATGGGACACGAGATGAATATTCACAATAAATGCACACATGTGTGAAATCAAGCTTAGGTGGCGCGGATGCCGCTGGATGAAGTTCGTAGCGGACCACGTGGTGCAGGTGAATTTGCAATATTTCTGTGTGGAAACAGCAAACTAAATTCAGATAAATATTATTTGTGTTGAGCAAGTGATTCTCTTTATGATTAGTGTTGTTACAGGCTTGTAACATGCCTGATGGCGGTGAAATCAAACATTACTCTGACTGCATGGTCAAGTACAAATAGCATCAATTTACATCAAAAATACATTAAACCCTGAATGAAAAATTCATAGAACCCTGAAATAACTGATTGCACAAATGATGTTATATAAATAAACTCTTAAACTGCAATGATGGCGTATATGACTTGGGTTATACGTGATGTTGCCGTAAAATATTCAAACACGAAAATTACCCTCAAATACATACACAAAAATAAAGCTCTTAAAATTGCGTACAGCAATTATGCAGAAGTTACACTGAAATGCCGTAAACATAGGTAGATGGCATATGATCCGAAATGCGCGGGTCGCGTGACCTCTCCGACATCTTTGTCCTCCCTCTCCTCAATTAAGTTAAAATAGCCACAAGGGAGTAAGAATTAGTAAAGGGGAAGCATAATGCTGTGGAAAATGTCTGGCAAAAACGTATGCAAGCAAAGATTATCCGGTAAACTACATATATTTTATATTGAAAATAAAAATGGCACAAATAAAATAAAATATTGTTTTACATTTCTATAATTTTCTTACGAATTTTAATATTATTTTAACGTCTCTTTGTGATGGCGTTCATGCCGAATATAAAGTGTTCTTAATCTCGGTGCCGCGGATACTTGGAATATTCATAACCAAACAATTAAAATTAGTACAAGCACTTTAAAACATTTTAAGACATATTAAACACTGTAAAGACAATATAACACATTTTACCCTGAAGTTAACATTTATATGAAAGTTCAAAATTATCAGCCTCTGTGCACGTGCGAGACACGTGAGCGCCGTCATGTGCTCTAGAGCCGCTGGCTGTTAGCCGGCATCAGACTATGTTGAAATATATTTATCTCCATTAATAAAGGTGCATATAAAACTATTCTTAAAATGTACATATACATGCACATATTTTATATATTTTACTTTTTTATATATTACATATATTTATGTACTGCCACGTTAGCACCGTCGCGTTAAAATACTGAACACCATCTGCTTCTGTGCAGTGGTGTACTCTTTGCTCGGCTCAGATCTCCTTGTCTTACCGCGCTATTCTGCCTCCCTGCCTTCTCCTTTCCCGGGTCGTCATTTTTTGATTTGTCATGGTTGTTTATTTAAGGCCTTGCACAGCATCGCTCTGTCTACTTTATACGCTTCATATGTCTGCTACATTACGCCGCTACCTTATGGCTGCAGGATGTATGTTTTATCCTGATGGCTTAGTTGCACTTCACTTTGGTCAGCTGAGGCCAAACACAGCTACCATGTTTTACTAGTCACGTTAAAGAGCGATGAGGCATTTAGAAAACGGTGAGTAGTGGGAAACGTTAAGTTTGTGGTACAATTTTTCAATGTTTGGTAATTTGTGTGACAAGTGGTGTTGTACTTTGGGTGTGCAGTGCTAGTCTATTTCAAAATCTGGATTTAGCTGCCCTTCTAAATTATTTTTCGGCTTAACTAATGTGTGTCCTTTTTTTACGTGTTGTGTTGGTCCTTGTTCACAGCCCAAGTTTAGTGTTTGCTATCTCATAGTTTCCATGACTTCATCGCTAGGGCATTCATTTTACAATTGTTTGTTGTGTAAAGTTTTTGTCTATTGGAGTTTTGAAATTACCCAAACGATTTATATATATACACACACACACACACACACACAGAGAGACACACACACATGCACGCACACACACACATATACACATCATATATGTTAAATGTTTTATATATAATAATATACATGTTACATTTAGCAGTCGCATGGCAACGTTTGTTTACATGTGGTGGAAGGATACATAATGGGCACAAAAGTAGAACTTTAGCAGGGCTCTCAAAAGTGCTCACTTTATTGCGAATGGCCTATAAACGGCGGTGGGCTGCACCTTGCATTCCTTATTGCCCTGGCTGGAGTCTGATGAGATATTTACCGCCTCCGCATGAGGCTCCGCAGCGATGACGACACTGGCCGCAGCTCTTCTGCAGCGCCTCTGTTAACTATCTTATCTTACTCTAGCGTACCCGTGTTTTAGTGGGTGAACCAAGCTTCGACTTCGGAGGTGGCAACCACATATCAAATTCTGGGTGGGCAGTACAATCTCATTAAATATTTTAATTATCCGCATGCCTGTAATTGTCTAAATCTGCATGGAATTAACCCTGTAGCCACGGGATTAACCTGCCGGTGTGTGGCTTTCCTCCTAATTCTTTCAGCGCGTCATGATGGGGGTGAAGTCTAAAAGTAGAGCACGCAGTAGGGCGGCATGCGTCAAACTATAGGTGATAGATACCTATGACATGATGTATGTTACAAACTCTTTTGGCAAAAATGCAGCAAATCTTCTGCTACACAAAATTTTTCCCCCGTAAATAAAGGTTGAAAATTAGGATAGTCAAGCAATAAGATACATACAGCCTGACCTTGCTGTGTAATAAACCAAGGGCATTGCAAGGCAGGATTTGCATAAAGACCTAGCAAAACCAACAGAACACTAAAATGGTAAAAGCCATGTATAAACCATTTTTTTCTGTACAGTGTAATGGTAAGTTGAGAGTGATAAACTATTTTTAACAGAAACAGGGAAGTGTGGTAATATTCTTTTATTTTGGTTATGTTTATTTCAATTCTTTTCATTTACCATTAATATTTCATGTGGACATATTTTCATCGGTATCAATTTTACATATATGCGGAAAAGTTAACATTATCTCCTCTCCCTTCAGTAACAAATACATAAAATACATAAACAGCCAGGTTGCCAAATATAGAGGAAAATGCAACCAGAAATTACAAGTACAATAAATTTGCAAACTTATACTTGTAAAATTCTACACAGATTATGTTTATACCTCTAACTGGCCATATAATAGGTAAATACAGAAGGCCATTAGAAAATCTATTGAGCAAATTACCCTAAATTACCATTGTTACAAAATGTCTGTCACAACGACATTTACTCCTGACATTACAGAATAATTTTTGTTCCTACACCAGGAAACCCAATTTGGTAACACCTTAATGGTCGGAATCCCAAGTGGATGGGAGCAACTGCTCAGCAATGCCAGCCTTAACTCCCACAAGTAAATATGATTTTGCAAAATGCACTAACTTTGCTCGTTTTCAAAATGCTAAGACCATAATATTTGTTTTTGGTTACAAGTGGTTACTTACAACCACCCAAAACCAGGTTAAGACTTCGTCACATACCTCCTTATAGGTTGTTTACATAACTGGTTACAGAAAGTAACTATATCAAAGTTTGGTTAAGAAGCCAACATTTCGCAATCTTTAAAATATTTTTAAAATTTCCAGCCATAATGGCCCCCGCCTAACGTCAGAATGACGTAAAGGACTTATTCACTTGAGGAGCCTACATTTGTATATCAAACAAGAATGCTACTTATCTGGTAGAAACTCGCCCCCTGACTGACACAGAAGGAAGCGTGAACAGGCATTAAATACACAAGTCTGCAACCTAAACCTACCAATCAAATTAAAGATTCGTTATTTTCACTTCAAAAAACAGTAATTCCAAGAAATAGTTTGGGGCTATCTCTAGGAGGGGTTGTGATATTCACGCCCCATGGCATTTGACGTTACCTAATAAGGTGAACCAACGCATCGGACACCTATTTCCCTTAGGGGGTCTTCACAGTTGAAAAGTCAAACACCAATAATATTACAGTACACCATTAAACTTCCGGCCTCTGGCCAAGTTGCGAAACTGCATAACCAGACGTCACCATTTTGGGGTACGCGCGCATCAGGGCAAGTAGTTCTCCTCACTCGCTGTCAACGGTGCTGCGCTCAAGCGACGAACCGCTGAAACATCAGCCCGCTCAAATTATCAGGTAACCAAACACAGTAAGTATTCGAATGGGTGACTGGTGATGTGGTTCGGCCTGCTAATTACTTGTTAGTTTTAAATTTTCGAGGGCGTGTGCGACGTGGTCCAGTCCATTAATTTTAAAAGATTTAAGTTGTAAGTTTGATGGTTATTCAAAGGCGTGCTGTGATGTGGTACAGCCCATCACAACAGTAATTTAAAAATTGAAATATAATTAATGAAAGGATAAAATTTAAATAAACCAATAACAATATGTTACAGAGTATCTTGATTATAAGTGTCCTGAAGAAGGTGGGAGGCAATAAGAATATCAGAAACCTACTTCCTGAAGATTCAAATAAACTTATTTACGAACTAAGACTTTTGATCACTTTGCTATGTGGTGGTGATTTCTTCTGCAATAATGACATATCTTCAATCATCAATGAACAGGGGTTACATTGAATGAGACCATTAGATTGTTCATAAACTGCAAATATCCAACAAATACCCTATTTACAGCTATATGACACTAAATACAGTATTTTGGCGGGTATATGCAGCGTGCATGTATAAGCCGCACCGGAGTTTTTGATGAAACATAAGGAATAATTAATATTTCAAGTACAGGCCACACAGATTTTTTGTATTCCTGTAAATATTGTTAAGTCAGGATTCCATACCAATATAATAAATTCCGACTTAACTTCTCCCCTACAAAACATTTGTGACAGAGAATTTGTATTATGTTACAATAATTACAAATATAAGCCAGGCGATTACTATTCCACAGATGGTAACGTGACTTGAGAAACAAAACCACAGCAACATGTTACACAAAATAGCATCTACCAATGTGCACTTGTGGTGCAGCAGCAGGCGTATGGACTACGAAAGATATCTCTCTCTTTTACAGTGGCCAAATTATTTTCTCATGTACGGCATCTACTGCCGAGTTCCTACATATTTACATCTCACATGTGTGGGATGAAGAATATTTTGTTTATAAATGTGAACAAATTATTGAACGAGTGAAAAGCTATTCATTTGTCCTTATATTTTTTACTCCCTTAGCAACTAAGTTAGAACATTAAAATGTACTGTATTTTGACAAATTGCTAAACATGTTTTAGGGGTAAAAATTTTTTTTTATGCCAATATCTTGTAAATAAGCTGCATTCCACTTTTTCAAGTCATTCTTTTTTATACTTTTGAAAAATGTGCGGCCTATACAAGCCAAAATACATTATGCACATCTCATTAACTATGACCCTAACCAGATGGTTCAAAGATGCTCCTAAAATTATCACATGAAGTAGAAAGGGGAGCGAGACTCACATCATACTCAGCCATGAGTTGAAGCACGTCTCGGGGGGCATGGACTCTCTGGAAGGGGTGGAGAATGTAGCTGAGGAATGCAATCATGTAACTGGCCTCCTTGACACCCTTGTACTGGATGCCCTTGGTGTGCTGCACGTAGGCCACCAGCACTGGGAACTGCTGCACCTTCGAGAACTGCTGCCGGCACTCGCTCAGTGGCTGCCAGCAGTTGATTGCTGCAAAGAATACCTGTGGCAACACACGAAAATTTAAAGAGGTTGCACAGGGGGCATGTATTGTGTCTTATTAATCATTAATAGACATTAGGGAAGTGGAGGTTGAGGACTTCATGATTCAAGAGCAAAATGGAAAATACAGCGAACCCTCAATTTAATATACCTCCATTTAGTGGACATTGTTTTAATCCATTGGAACATCAATTGGTCTGCCAGCCATCAGCCATTTACGTGGCCCTAGCGCACAAAAGTCAGTCTGCTCAACATGAAAATTAATGAATAAAAATTTTATACTGCTTGTAGTTCTTCATCTACCATTCAAATGCATCTGTTATATGTGCATGAAATGTTATACTTTGCTTGGATATTTACTTTATTTTGTTATCTAGGAGATCAACATTCAAAACTGTGAGGGCTAATTTACAAATTATGGCAACCATTGTATACCTCTGGAAAATGACCCAACACAAGAAATGTAATATGTACCATTGAAAGTGTACAACACGTATATTTTAAAGATGACACCAAATGGGGTATGGATGTAGGAATGTCCAACAAGGAACAAAGACAAACACTGCTGTTTGAAATCACCATTTAACTGATATATTCTCCTACAAACTGTATACAATCACATGAACTGGTACATTTTTTACATGTACAAGCTGTTTAACATCTTTCAAAGTAGTCTCAGAGGGATGGGAAATACCATTGGCTGCACGAGATCTGTCAATGTGCGCCACCTCTCATCAAAATGCTGTGATGATGTCTGCCTTACCATGATGTCAAAATTGCTTGTCATACAGGAGTCACCATGAGAAACACAATGCAGAGCGATCAATAAAAAGTGCAACAAACTTATTTTTAGGCTAATATCCCTCAAATTACCAACTTTTTCCACCAAATTTTTATGACTACACAAAGATGGGTCTAAAAATAGTCTGATAGTTTTAATAAAAGAGGTCAAAACAGCGAGATTTTATTGTAGTCAATTAAATCAAGGGTTCCATGTAATAAATTTACTTTCTAAAGTTAAAATTATTTTTAAACACCCTGTCATGTTTCTCACAAGTCACATTTTTATCTTATCTGTACGCATTTTAATAAAACATAACCCACATTTTCAAAAATTACTTTCATTTCACATTTAATTTAAAGGTTATGACTTGCGGACTAGCAAGGGTGGCAAAAGGCAAAAAAATATGCCTACTAGGACATGCTATTGCCACGGCCCTCCCACCACTTAAATCAATTAATGTGATGCCTCCTTTTACATTTTATTATAGATTTGTGCTTGTGCAGCAGTCGTATTACCCACTGGTGTCACACTATGTCACTGACTTACCCGCCAGCTGCAAAGAAGCAACTGCAACAATACTGAAAGAATACTGGAGGAACTTAAAAATGTTTTGGTCTGACATTTCAATATAACACACAGAACATAACTACACTCGGGACCCTAAGTTATGGTAGGGATTGGTGGCCAGTCTGACTTCCCCTATCACACAATTATGATGCCTTAATTATCAAGGCCACAGGCCAGCGAGGTCCCCATGTTGGAACTATATTGGAACTCAAATGTTATTCACTTGTACCCTAACTGTTCTGAAGTAACTTTTCCATTATTCTCTTCAATATGCGTCCCACAAAAACCAATAAGCAAAGAACAAAATAAAACTTCCATAATTTTGCTACTTAAAATGGATCACTTACTTATCGAAAATTTAAATTATGAGTTGATGTAACCATTTAAAACAAAAAACTACTAAAGCAGTCTATCTGAAGAGGTTCACAAATCACTTTATTTTATAACTATAAATCAAAATATATCCAGATCATAATATTATTATAGTCCAAGCAAAACATAATTAAAATGAAACAAAAATTGTTTGTATAAATTATTAAATAAAATATTATATACAAGAAACTAGTAAAATCACTTAAATATCACACACCTCAGTTAAATGTTGGCAGTATTGTTTACATTAAGAGGAGTGTGAAGCCCACAGGAGACCTCAAATAAGTATTCACGGGCATGTTCTATTTTCTCCCAAACTAATATATATACTTGAACATAATTTTTACAGGGAATGTACAAAATGTGTATCCGTGTCTGGATATTTTGGTTTTTTCAATTAGAGGTCAATGAATTTTTTAAAAAAATTCACGAATTCAGCAAAAATAGATGATTTCATGTCAGTTTTGAGTACACTTTATGTGAGAGAATCGTGAAAATAAAAAGATAAAATCATAGCTAGACATGTTGGCTACAGTATTCTGCACTAAAATAATGGTGTCACTTGAATTTTGTGTAAACGGAGCACAACGAAAACAATTTTCAGTGTCTTTGCTGGCAAGCTGCCGGCGCTACCTGTACACGACGCGCACAGCACACTGTCTTGGCTAGAGAGGAGGACAGACAGCATGTCAGATTACCACTGTGGAGGGGGCACAGTGGAGTATCAGCAGAGGCACAAGGGGAAGTCCTGATATGTCCTCATGCGCAGTTGTCGACAAATTCCTCTCCTGTTACCATAATTGGATCGTGAATATGGCGGGATGCAAAGAGTGGAGGAAGGGGGAAAAGTCTCTGTTATTTCTCACACTTAAAAGGAGAAAGAGAATCGGTGCAGAACTTATGAGGTACTTCGAGGAAAGATAAATATATACATATTTATTATAGAGTGCAAATAACCTTGCACATAGACGTATAAACCTACTCTATAAATAATTGTATTAATAAGTTATATAATTGCAAATTACTTTTTCTGAAAAGCAAAGAAAATTGACAATCAAAGAGAATGCTATTCAGTGGAACCAGAGCAATGCAGTTCACAGAAATGCATCTACAGTGAAACAGCTGTAGTGGATGAACTTTAAATTCTTATGTTCAAGTTACTAATACAATTTTAATAAATTTATAATACCTACTTGAATTCGCAGGAGTAGTATGATTTTTTTTATCTGTAATGTTGTATCAGGAGGTTTTACTTTGAAGAGAAAAATGCGAGGAACTGCAATTTTTCGGTGGCATGGATAGCACGACTTTTTCACTGACATACATGCGAATAAATAAACCAACAGTACCCAACTATGGGTACTGCTCACTGCCTTCAATACACACGTATCTCACACTTTAAAACCGGTGAAATTCTATACATTCCAAAGCGATTTATATAGCCTGTAAACTCGTAACCAAAGGTTTTCAGCCTTTGCTTAAAATAAAACCGTTCTACAAAGTGAACTCAAAATTCGAATCAGCAGGAAACATCTGATTCGCAGTGAAAATGGCTCCACTTAGAATCAGTGAAATTTGACACATCACTAACTCAATCGGCGTAATTTTTCCACTCACATAATCAGTGTCTTTTTTCCCCACTGATTCGAATTTAGAGTGTATTATGAATTGTAGCGGAAAACTCAGAAAGTTCTTACGCCAGCATTCCAGAACGTATTAATAAAGCTTTTGGTGGAGCAAAAGTCGTATCCAAGCCTTATCTGTAGTCCACAAAGTAAATTTGCACGCTTATCGTAGGCAAAGGCCAAACCCTTGCTTATTTGTGACCTATTGCACAACATGGTGTGACCGGAACATATTAATGTTTATAATGATATTTTACAGAAAATTAAAACTTTAAGATGCTAAAATTGTATTTTAGTACATAGTTTACGCTAGTACAAGTACTCTGTAATATTCTAAACATCCCTGAAAGAATTAAATATTTATAAATTAAGCGCAAACATATTTTATGAATATGTTGAAGACATCTTGTTTCTGTCTCCAATATTTGGAAGTCATGATACCTCCATGGCGATACAGACTCTATCTGTTTATGTTTCAATAGTTGTTGTTTATTTAATTTATATTTTTTTATTTCTTTATAAAGTATACATGATTGTCACGTGTCAAAAGTCTAGAGATATGCGCACTTGAGCCTCTGTCCGAAATTTATTTGCTATGTATGTAATTACAACACAATTATGTAACTGACATAGTTTTATACAATAGAATGGTCTAAGGTGCGAGCGCAAAATTATGTGACAGTAATGTCCATATTATCATATTATGGACAGGAGAGTTTGAAGAGGAAGTGCAGAAAATTACATGTCGAGTGGAGAAATGAAGGGATGATAAGATGTAAAGAAATGATGAAACAAATGGGTAGGGAGCTTAAAAAGAAGATTAAACAGACAAAGAATGCAATCCTGGGGAACATGGTAGAAGAAGGAAAAGGCAAGGAATGGGGGAAATTGTTTAGGTATGTTAGAAGGTTAAGGGGAGAAGAGGAAGGGATCCCACTACTAACAGGAAGGGATGGTATGCATGCGACTAATGACCAAGAAAAATCGGAGATGCTGCAAGGACAGTACTTGTCAGTGTTTGAGGCAAAGGAGGAATGGAATAGGGGGGCAAATAGGGTTCAAGGAGTGTTTAATAAGTTAAGGATGAGGGAGTGGGAGATAGAAATGGTAATTAGAGGTTTGAAGAACAGTAAGGCAGGGGGTCCAGATGGGATAGGAAACGCAGCACTAGAGTTTGGTAGTAGGGAGTTGGTGAAATATTTAGAGGTGCTGTTTAAAAAGTCCTTATGGGAGGGAAGGTTACCACAAGATTGGAAGGATGCTATGAAGGTACCTATACACAAGCAGGGAGAGGATAAGGAGAGGCCTGGTAGCTACAGACCGGTGAGTCTCACATCAAGTACAGGAAAAGTAAAGGAGAAGCGGGTGTGCAGTATGTGGTCACGGTTATGAACAATAGGAATTGGTTGGAGGAGTCCCAGCATGGATTCAGGAGGGGATACTCATGTGAGACTCAGTTGGCTGGGTTATTAGAGGATCTGGTGCATGTCCCCATGGGACATTGATTAGGAAAGTGGAGGCGCTGATACCAGACAGGAGGGTAGTGGAATGGATAGGGGACTTCCTCAGGGGGCGAAGGCAGAGGGTGAAAGTGGGGGAGGCAATATCGGAGGAAGAGGAGGTTACGTCAGGGGTACCACAGGGAAGTGTGCTGGGTATTTTGTTATTTACCACAATGGTAAATTACATGGGTTTGGTGATTTGGGGAAAAATAAGATTGTATGCTGAAGTGGGAGGGGGAGGGGGGAAATTTGCTGGTGGACATTGACAAGATATGGTTGTGGACCAGGAAAAATAAAATGAAGGTAAATGTAAGAAAAACTAAGGTAGTGAGGTTTACAAGGAAGAAGTTGATAAGCAGAGACAAGTACAGATGGGAGGGACAAAAGACAGAAGAAGCAGCAGAATATAAGTATCTAGGGATTGTACTGCAGGAAGACCTCAGATGGGAAAAACAGGTAGAGAGGGTGGTTGCAAAGGTAAGAAGGGCTCTGGGTATGCTGGGAAGGGTGCTGAAGGGAGTCAGCTGTGAGGTGAAGGAGAAAGCGTATGGCACAATGGTACGGCCAATGTTAGAATATGCTGCAGCTAAATGAGACCCATATGTGGAGGTGGAGGTGCGAGAACTTGAAAAGCTGCAGAGAAGGGCAGCAGGATGGTTGAAGGGTAGGTGGAGAAGGCAGGGGCAGGATGATGAGGAATAAGGAAACAATAGGCCATCAGTGATGATGAAAGAAATGGGGTGGAGCTCATTGAAGTACAGGAGGGAAGTTGAATGGCTAGTCAGGATGTACAGGCTGGAGAATGAAGAGGGAGGATGGGGAGGGCTACACTGCAAGCTAAGTAAGGGGATGTTTAGAGGAAGAGGAAACAATGGTGAGAAGCTTCAGAGGGTGTGGAGGAGAATGGAGCAGGGTAGGCAGTCCATGCTTGTGAGGTCTGTGAGGGAGGAATTGGTATCTGTGAGAGGGGTTCGTAAGTTCAGGGAGGGAGTGGAAAAGGAGGTTGGGTGAAGGAGAGATGAGAGAGAGTGCCACCGGGCGGTAGCCAATTGCAAGTGTGTGTATGTATGTTAGAATCTTGTTCAGGATTAAAATTTTCAACAATAATAGTATTATATAATTAAATATACTTATCACAAAATATTAATTATTTTCCTTTGTGTCTGTTAACGTTCATCATAATTACGGTTTTCTCCCCCAAAATTAAACTAGTGGTAGGGAGTAGGCCAACCTACAGCAACACCAGAAATATTTCAGTTTGTATTTAGACTATGCCTGATTAAAATACCAGTTATACATCAAAATGTGTGTAATTTAAAAGTATTTTGTTGTGCTTTCGCCAACATAAATTCAAAGTAGATGAAGTGTTGCTGAAAGAAAGTAGTCATTATCAGTATCAGATACAAAGCCAACTACATATCACTGGCAAAAGTAAGTGCATATCCATAGTGTATACTTCCAAATGTATAACACTTATATCAGTGTACAAGTATGATGACTCCTGGTTAAGAAAAATGGAAACCATGCTCAAAATGTAAATGGTGTTGGCTACAATTTCAAGTAAATAATAGTAGCAATAAGCTTGTCAATATAACATAATTCTTGCTCTCTAAACTTTGAAAAATTAATGTACACTTACACGTAAAACATTAGGTTTTAATTTTATTTATGTATGTGTAAAAAGGAACCACATTATGTGTAATTTTATACAGAGTTCTTAGGAATTAAAAGAAGACTACAGGTCATAGGTTAAAATAGACGAATTAACATTAACATCATGTTAATGTTAATTTACACATTTTGAAGTATGTACAAGCTAACCCACTTGCATAAATAACTTAAACTGTGTATTTTTACTGCAAAACACAGTTGTTGTATAAACACTCAATGTCCGTTAAATTGTTCATCTTACACTCTCAAATTTTACAACGACCATGTAGGAGTAAACTTTCTAAGTATCGGTGAGCGCACAGCAACACATACAAGTTTTCTGTAATAGTAGTTATTTGTTTTCAACAGTTCCGAAATATTTTTATAACTCTTTGTAACAGCCACGTTAAAGAATGGAGTAAAACAACTTGAAAAATTGTAAAACTACACATGTGTAGTATTTAAATAAACATGACGAAGTTGTAGAAGAGCTGCTATTTATGGTAAAATTACATGGCAAAATAGTTTAGCATGTACGAGAAATGAACATGCAAATTTACATTTGAATTATTGACAAAGAGACATAGGATTTCAGCCAAATATAACTGCAATATTTGTGCAAATTATCTTGTAATGAAGAAACAAATACATAAATATTTCACTTCATCTATTGCTCCTTGGCAAAAGCTATTTTACACCTTTGAGTGCAGAGTCAGTAGCACAGAGTACATTATATTTTCTACTTTTGAGGACAGGTGTTCTTGAATGCAGAATAAAAATACATTATTGAAACTTGTAGGTGAAAACACATCGACTTCACTGGAGACTCTGCTACCACATACATTTCTCTTAAATAACTTAAACTGTGTTTATTTTACACTATTTTTTACAGTTTATTTCGTTTACTTCAAATAAAACATTGAAGACTCTGCCTTTAAGTCAACACACTAGAAGAGTAGCATAATAAATCAAGTTTGTAGAAAAGAAACGCTTGTACGTGGACTACTTTACTGCCATATAGGATGTATAATCTGTACTCCAGTTCCGTCCATGTCTGTTGCAACACACTGAAATCAGGACGTTTCACAAGAAAGTATGAAATGATTCTCATGTATTCCATCTGAAGTATGTACTTATATAAAAAAAATTAACACAGTTGACATAACATGTGCCTGTAACAAATTGACTTGTGTACCTGGCAGGACTACTACTCAATGAGCTGATATACACATACAATAAAATTTGCAGACTTTTGCAACCATACAGTATCAATAACTCCCATATGAAGCATGTTAATGACATGAGCTTATAGTTAACAAAGTAAACTTCATGTAATCCCAACTACGTGATCTGCCAGATACTATGATAAATGAAATAGGAAAAGTATGGACACTGACAAATAATGATATTTATTTGCTTAACGGTATGGTTTGGGATTTGCAACCTATTACTTTTATTTCGTACTTATGCCTGTTACTTATTAGTATACGAATTAAACATTTACAAACATGCAGCATTTCAGGTGTTTCTCCTTTGCAATTTCATAACCTAAATTTGTTAGTGAAATACCAACAAAGCGGAAAGCAACGACAATGCCGTTTGCGGCAGAGTAAATTATGATTGTCTTTTCTACCGCCTGAATCTCACTTAATTCGATAAAGAAAATGTGGTTTGTACAATCATTACATGGGAAGGGTAACATCCTTTGCTACTAGTAATGAAATGAATTTATTACACCTATAATTGTGATTATGTCTCTTCTTTGTGATACAAAATTGTTAATATCATAATCAATCAAGTAACTTGTAATACTCTTCCTTACAAATTCTTTTCAGGTTCTATGAAGAATATAAATAGTTGCCCCAATGTATGGATGGTGTTTGCTGAAAAACGACATATGGGATCCAACGTACATTAGGGAAACAATTACTTCAAAAACAAAACTGAAGAATAAGCACAACATTTCCATTTGGTCATAATTCTCTAGCATATTTAGTGAATATTACTGTGTTTAGCAAAGAGTTTTTATGTACAACCACAATGTGTTTCTCTATATTATTTCGGGGCCACGGTGGTTGAGCGATTAGTACGTTCGCCTCCCACCAAAACGAACCGGGTTCAATACCCGGCTGGGTCACCGGACTTTCACATGCCAGCTGATGCCGTTGATCAGCAGGTTTTCTTGGGGATCTCCTGTTTCCCCAGCCCCTTCATTCCTGCACCGCTCCATATTCACTTCAATCACCCTCATCGGCTCTCAAGACCTCACTGTTAAGAGCCGTCCCAATCTCTTCATTTCAATCACCCTCATCGGCTCTCAAGACCTTGCTGTTAAGATCCATTCAAATCTCTTCACTTCACTTCTGTATTATTTCATTAACATTATTTTGGAACGTGACTGAAATTAACATAGCCATTATGCAATGTTAAGTGCCAAATAATATTATTTACTATGGTTCTTGGGGTTTTTATTTGTACTATGGAAATATTGTGATAGTTTATTAACGCAATACACACAGCTGGCTAACTTCATGATTTGTGAACTTACTGTATTCCTCTTGGAAAATTTGAAAATAATTTATTTAACTAACACATGCCAGAATCAAATGAAAATAATGTTTGCAATAGGTTCTATTATAAATATTTTTGGAGAAAAGAAGTTTACCATCATACATACAACTCTACACACCATTTCTTACAAAATAATTAATTTAAGAAAATATGTCATGGTGATTTTACTTTAGTTACTTTTTCCCGTTCCAGGAAAGTTTACTCTAAACAATGTAGTTGTACATTAGTTTGAAGAAAGAAATTTTAGTAATGCTAAGAAAACAATGTGGTTTAAGTTTTTTTTGTAACATTATATTAGTATTTTATGTAATAAGGAAACTATTTGTTTGATTCAAATTAAACACTTAATTGTCAACTTTTATTGTGCAAATTTTGTGCTGTTGATTATTTTTTTACTGCTTGAAATAATTTTTTTTTTAAACAGACCTGCATATTATGTAAGTTGTACATACACCTACCTGTTTTGAAAACCATTATGTGTGCATCAAACCGGTTGGGTTTCTGGACATTGGCACTCAGTGCTCCAAATAAGATAACTAAAAATGTTATTGGAAATTTAAACACACAGAAAAGGTAATGGAATCTTCAAAATACAGTAATTCAATTTTTTCATCCCGCAGTAGCTTACAACCTACATTTTACGTATTTCATAATTTCTAATAATTTTTATACATTTCCGAATTTTCTCAGCAAACTTCAACGGAAATGGTAATCTTATTTATTCAGTGCATCTTCATACTGTAAAGGAAGCTATGGCACCTTAAAGTGCAGACCAACACGCTTAGCCACCCGCCACAGTCTTTTTTATCCCTTCTTTTAAAGGTCACGTAGATAGCATGGTCATTAGAGACTATGAGGGGAGAAATGGAATCCATCTCCATCATGACCTGAAGAAATTTTGGAAAACCATGGGGAACCTAAATCAGGATTGCAAGACAGGGAATAGAATCTGGGAACTCCCATACAACTGCGCCACCTCTCATCAGTGGCAAAGCCGTACCTTATTAGTATCGTAGCATCACATATTAATTCTTTTGCCAAGCTCTGAAATTCGCAGTGCCTTCTTTATAAGGGAGGGTTTCAAGTCAGTCGTCATAGAATGCTAAGAGTTACGAGGAGCTGTTTCCTTCCACCGCACCAGCTCTCCGCTCTACGGCACGAACCTTCCACCACGGCTATAGAATGCGAGTGCTAAAGGAACGGAGGGGAAACTATCGCCCGCTCCCCCACCATTAGAGCTAGGACTGGTTACATCACTACTGTGTCACTGCGATTAGCTCCACCTCTCACGTAAAGACACGCCCCTTGGGCCAATCAGACACGTGTCGCAGATGCCTCATCTCAAGGATGCTCTAGCTTCACACTTCTCTTAAGAATGGCAGAATTTGTGTACGCCTATTCATAATTTGAAACAGATACCAGTAATATAATGACCAAAAAAATGTCATATATGCAATGTTAGTGCAGCAAATACTGTTGTATAAACTGCTAATCTTTTGATTTCCTCCAGTCCACTATCAATTTTCTCACAATATTTTACATTCCTGACAGACCACTTGTTAATTACCATACATCTTTTTCACAAGTGGGAATCGTACTGGACGATGCCGTTGGTCAGCGGATTTTCTCGGGGACCTCCTGTTTCCCCACCTCTTCATTCTGGCGCTGCTCCATACTCACCTCAATCACCCTCATCGGCTCTGAAGACCTCGATGTTAAGAGCTGCCCAAATCTCTTCACACTCTCTCTGCCATATGTCTTAACCTTTAAAACAACATTTCACAATATTTACTAAATGCTGTTAAACTTTGAAAATACCAACATGCACAAATTTATTTATGATTCTTTACCTGTTTGCGGTAAAACCTTGCTACATTTGAGAAATGAGACCTTACAGCTTGGCTTTCTGCATCCCATGGTGCATAATACATCACAAAAGATACATCAGATTCAGAAATCCTTCCAAATGCAGATGCAAGCTGGCCACTGTAAAAATCTGTAACTAGCGAATTCTGTGCAAAGAAAGGGACAGGTGGTGGACCTTTGGAAATTTTTGGTGGCCTGAAACAAAATAAGAATTAAATTATTTTTAGTTAATTTTTTTATGAATCACAAACTTATAACAACTGAAAAGTGTTGACAAATAGTGACATAAACAATAAAATCAGTAAATAACTGAAAGTAATCTCGAGGAATACTACTGTAACAATCTTTAAGTCTCTTTTAACCCTTCAAGACAAACAAAAATAAATTTTTTGATGACAAGTAACTAGCCTAAAACTGAAACTACCTGAGGTGTTTCAATACATACCACTTTACATTACATAGTTTGCTACACACTGGCTGAAATGCAAGAGCTTAGTGGTATCTGACATGATGCACATTGGAGTAATATAATAGGTACTGTTATTTGCTTGCTGCTTCACATCCCGCGATAGCAAATGGAAGTTGGTCAATATTGGTATCAAACTATTCAAAACTGTATCTCTAATAACCTTTTATGGTCCATAATTCGGAATTATTTTTTAATGCCGGAATAAACTAAAATAACATACCTAACTCGGAAAGAGCTAACACCCCACTCACCAAACATATTTCAATTGAAAGAGCACCCTTGAAAACTATGGGAATATTTAACTTTCATTGCTCAGTATTCAAATATAGAGACAATAAAAAAGGAAAACCAAATGATGAGTGCCTGTAAAGAACCCTCAATGAAATTAAAAACCTCATATCTTGTGAACCATTTATCCAATTTTAATGATCGATATATCACTGGATTCCACTAAAATTCTTTATAAAATGAGATTTGAACGGATCCCACTAAGTTGTAAACATTTAAGGGGAATAGTGCATGAAAGCAATATATTTACCCAATTTTTAATATAAGACGTTTTCCAAAGGGTTTATCAAAATTTTTGGTTCAACAAGACGTAAATAATAATTTTCAAATGCCTTTTTAAGTGGTAAGATTTTCACTGTCTTCATTATTTTCGAAACACTGATGGAAGGAAAGAAAGGATTTATTTTTCTTATCTTCAGAGCTCCGAGAATAACGAACGCAGAGAATTTTTAATCAGGTATTGAGGTGTTCAAAACTGTTATTTACAGCTTGTAGAACAAAAAATTTGAAAAATCTCTTGTACAACAAATTGTGACTTTATATAAATATACGATTTTCATGCACCATTCCCCTTAAGAGAAATCGAAAAATGTCAAAATAATAACCTATATATAATACATATCTCGGACATGCCTAATATCACACTCATCAGACACATTACAATGGAAAGAGCATCTCCGAAAACTAAGGGAATATGCATTCTAAATAGCACAGTGTGTCAAAAAGAAAACATGAAAAAAGAAAAACTAAATTTTGAATGCCCTGAGATAAAAAAACTCATTAAACTTCAAACCATCATATGTCGTAAACTATTCACCTGATTTTAATTATTGATATATCGTTGGATACCTCTCGCAATATTATAAAAAATGAAAGGAAAATAAATCTGATTAAGTTAACAATTTTTAAGATAAATAAAAAAAAATGTCAAATATCAACAAAGGATTCCCCTGCAAAAAAATTTTGTAGGCCTGAAGAACTGTTTTCAAAAAAGTTGGTCAATATTGGTATCAAACTATTCAAAACGGTATCTCTTAAAACCTTTTATGGTTCATAATTCAGAGTTGTTTTTAATGCCCAAATAACTCAAAACAGCATACCTAAGACGAAAATGGCCGACACCCCATTCACCAAACATATTTCAATCAAAAGAGTACCCCTAAAAACTATAGGAATATTTAACCTTAATTGCCTAGTGTTCAAAAATGGAGGAAATAAAAAAGATAAACCAAATGATGAGTGACTGGAGAGAACCCCCAATGAAATTTAAAACCTCGTATTCTCACTAACCATTTATCAGATTTTAATGATCAATATATAATTGGATTCCGCTTAAAATTCTATATAAAATGAAATCTAAATGGATCCTCTTTAAATTTTAAACATTTAAGAGAAATCGAAAAATGTCAAAATAATGATCGATATACACTATCGACCAAAAAGTAATTGGGCACCTGTCTATATGTTTGCTCGTGGTTGTCACCCCATTAGAATCTTGTAGGACCACCTCTTATGGCTATAACAGCAGCCACCCTAACTGGCATGCGCTCTACAAGTGTTTGCAGGACATCCACAGGGATTCATTGCCATTCCTCTTGCAACCATTACATGAATTGAGCAATAGATTTTGGACGTGCCTGACAAGTCCTCACCCGGCGATCAAATTTGTCCAAAAAATGTTCTATAGGGTTGGGGTCGGGGCTCTGGGCAGACCAGTCCAATTGGTGAACATTGTTGTCGGCGTACCACTGCACAGCATCCCTTGAAACATAGCACCTGGCATTGTCATCCTGGAAGTAATACTGGTCCATTCCGTAAAAACGCCACAATGTTGGTAGCATTTCATTATCCAGAATGTTACAAAGGCCTCTGTGTTAATAATACCACAGACAAACACCAACGGTCCTACACCGAAGGCCGTGAAACAGCCCCATACCATCACTCCACCACCACCGAATTTCCTAGTTGGCACTATACACTCCAGTAGAAGCCATTCCCCTGGTAGATGCCACACCCAGACACGTCCATCAAACGGGAATAATGTAAACCTCGATTCATCACCCCACATAACTGATTTCCACTGCTCCAGTGTCCAAACACCACCTGAGTCACCAAACTTTATAGCTTGTCGTAATATGGAGCTTATGTGCAGCTGCTCTTCCAAAATATCCAAGTCTGCGGGTCTCTGTACGCAATGTTCCAATGGAAACCGATACTCATGTTGCTGTATGAAACTCCTGTCGGATGGTAGCCATTGATTGTGCCCTATTTTTGACTATTTCATGTTTCAGGGTTCTGCCATTTCTGTCGGTCAAGGTTGGAGGTTACCCAGAACGTGCAGCATTGGCACAATGTTCCACTTATGCAGGACAAATGTGACCGTTGATTTGGGCCTGTTTACCTTCCGTGCAATTGCCCGGCTAGACAGACCACTGAGATGGCAGCCCACAATCACACCCTTATCGAAGTCTGATAGCTCTGTACCTCATGCCATCTCCTTGTCAACTGGTTCTACACTGACCTGCAGAATATGGTGATCACACAAGTCAACTGACGTTCTAAATTACCTATCTTCACAGGTGCCCATTTACTTTTTGGTCGATAGTGTATAATACATATCTCGGAAACGGCTAACACAACACTCACCAGAAATTTTCCAATGGAAAGAACAGCTTCGAAAATTAATTGAATATTAAACCTAAAAGGCAAAGTGTGGCAAAATGAAAACAAGAAAAAAGAAAAAATGAGTCCCCGGAGAGGAAATCTCACTGCTTCAAACCACGATATGTCGTGAATACTTCACCTGATTTTAATAATTGATATTTTGTTGGGTTCCTCTCACAATATTATAAAAATGAAAGGAAAATAATTTGGATTAAGATAAAAACTTTTAAGAAGAATTAAAAAAAGTCAAATATCAGCAAAAAATGTTGTAAGCATGAAAAACTTTTTTTCAAATAATTTGGTCAATATGGGTATCAAACTATTCAAAATGGTATCTCTAATAACCTTTTATGGTCCATAATTCAGAATTATTTTCTAATGCCCGAGCAATCCAAAATAACATAACTAACTCAGAAACAGCTAACACCCCATTCACCAAACATATTTTGATCGAAACAGCACCACCCGAAAACTGTAGGAATATTTAACCTTAATTGCAAAGTGTTCGAAAATAGAGGAAATAAAAAAGGAAAACCAAATGATGAGTGCCTGGAGAGTATCCTCAATGAAATTTAAAACCTCATATCTCGCGAGCCATTTATCCAATTTTAATTATCAATATATTGTTGGATTCCACTTAAAATTCGTTATAATATGAGATCTGAACGGATCCCACTAAGTTGTAAACATTTAAGAGAAATTAAAAAATGTCAAAATAATGACCTATATATAATACATATCTCGGAAATGCCTAATACCACACTTGACAAACACAGTACAATGGAAAGAGCAGCTTCGAAATTTAATGCAATATCAAACCTAAATGACACAGTGTGGAAAAAAAAAAAAAAAAAAGCCCCAGAGATGATATCTCATTGAATATCTTCATACAGACTTGTTGTGTACAAAACTGACTCGTTGGGAACAGAGTTTCTGTTACTGGATAATTCTACTTCTTGAAGTAGGTCAATTTAACTGAGTCACCAGTAATAGCTACCTCAGCTTTCTAAGCCCATAAACATGAGTTTGTATGTCACTGGAATACCAGCCAACATTATTACTCCTATCCATCTCTCTCCAACTTTAAATCCCACCTCATTTAGGCACTGAGAAGTTGAAATTATATTGTTTATGTATTCCTTGACTGATTTGCAGTTTTCTACTTGTATTTTGATAAATTTTTTCATTAAACTTACTTTTCGTGTTAGACCAGGATCTCCAAATGCCTTATTTGCCAAACTTCCTTGGCTGATACAGTTGCATCTATGAGTGGATATATTACAGTTTCTACCAGCAAGATGAATTTAGCTCTGGCCTTATAATCTTTGGCAGGTGCATCTTGTGTTTTGTGTGTTCCTTCAACTACATCCAATAAGCCTTAACACTCTAGATATGCTTTACAAGTCAATTTCCAGGAGGAAAAGTTTTCCCTATCTTTTGGTCAACTGATTTGTGGAAAATTTGAGGAAGCCATAGTTTGTCGCAAATATGCAATCTTGTCACAATACACTATATTTTATAAATTCACTTTCTTCTGCAGCAAATAACTGTCTACAAAAGAAAATAAAATTTGTCCTTAATGAAATATGAGCAACAAGAGTATCCTGGGTAACCTGTCGAAAAATAATGCAAATATTTGCTGTTTGAAAGGATAAAAAATGTACTTTCCAGAAGTTATTCCTTTTTCCTACAGATAAAAACAAAGGAATAAATAAGTTCATGACATATAATAATAATCTATATTTTACACGGAGAAATGTTTTGTTAACATTTCCAACATCTATTCAGTTTAGTGTAATGACATAATATTCAGTGCTGCATAATATTTTACATGCTTCTGTTGAACTGGAGAACTTTAAAACTAAGAGAAAATTTCTTGTCTTACGTACCTTGAGAAGGAATACAGGTTTGTTCCATGGAATTTGCAATAGTGTTTTCCAGTTACCTACACGTAAAATTAGCAGTGTAGTATATATTGGGGTGCAAATTTTCAAGGGTATTTTTTTTTTGTTGTTGTTGTCTCTGATATCTGTCAAGTTTCTGCTATGAGCCATGACTGTGTAAGTGAATGGTTTCACATCCCGAATGGTAACTACAACTCATAAACACTTAACATTTTTCCCACACATACGAAACTATATAAATTACTACCATCATAGAACAGATTGTATAAAGGGGAAAGTGTTTTAATGCTGCCAAATTTTCATTTTCAGGTTTTTGGCTGTTTATAAGTTGTGTGTGTCACCTAAACTGTTTCTCCCCAAGAATTTACTAACAATTTAACCAAACAACATGTGGATTTTTTAATCGAATAATATGCTTGCTACTCGTAAGTATTTTTTTACAATTTTACACTAATCAACTGCAAGTGCAAAATTTTCTGGTGACCATACCCAGAGAAATAACTTAGTTGCTTGAAAAGGAATAAATTAATAAAATACATTTTAAAAGCATTGAAGCCAAGGCTATTAGGATATAGTTACAACCAACAAATGTGAAACTGTTTTTGTGCCTTATGTAAAATTAACATTACAATGGGCCTCATCACTTTATCCTCAGTCCAGTGAAACTGTGAAATTATAAGAAATGTAAACTTTTACAAACATGTTCATTTTTACACTTTGATGCATTAAAAAATCATAATGCGAAACTAATAAGCAATTTAAGTTATCACAAATGGCCACATAACACTTCTTATTTAACGTTAAGATATGTAGCTATGTACTTTCCACCAATCGTTACCAATTTTACTATGTGCATGTCACTCAATGCTCCCTTTACAATATATGCAGGTAGAAGCAGTGACTTTTTTCTAAGGTTGATTTCAAAAGTGCTCACTTTATGGTGAACAGCATTTACAATATTGTAAACAGCATCCTCCTGTTACAAAAATAAAGTTTCCTACAGTAACCAAGCTAGGTTCTACACCAACACTGCTTCCACTGCGAAGCATGCTTCTACTGGCCAACATATAACTGGCAAACATCAACATATGGTAATGTTATCGCTAAAGTACCAGGTTTCATTATATCCTAAAGTGGCTGCATTTCAAAATAAAGCAACACAGAGTTAATTTGTATTTAATTCCAATAAAATTTACTTACGTATTTTGCAAAGCAGCATATGTGGTAAATGTGATGGCCATAAAGAAAACAATTTCTCTCGCAATGCAGTACATTTTATGATAAAAATTGTAATCAGTTCTTCTATCGTCAGCATCTCGCTCTTCGGACGCAACTTTGGCCACAGGCATCACTCCACGTCATATGTTAAATAAGTGGAAATATTAACGTCGTATTTCAATAACCAATGAATGCAATATTCGCCCGTGTAAACTCGCTCTGCTCATTTTCAGTTGCCTGTAACGTAATTACAACTTAAAACGACTTTTAATATTAGCAGTCAGCACGTTTTCATGCTGCGGAACAGGTGACAATTTCGACGTAGTTTACAATTTGTTCACCAGGATCGCTAGCTGAAGTTTAAAAATGGTCGTTTTGTTTGTAAACAACGATGCACGAGGACGAAATAGTTGTGTTAAGTGTCGTGCTACCTTTTGGATGTGAAAGTGAAGATGAATACGGTGCTGATATTTTTACCAAGTAACATCCAGGATTGTTCTCCTGGTTACCTCGTAGGGAAGATCGAACAATATCCTGTAGATAAAGCGAACGTGTTCTTCGTTTGTGGAAAGAGAAGCGAATGTGATGTTTACAAAGAAGTGACAGATAGTAAAGTGAACGTAATCGGATACTGCTTCAAGAGTGGTTCCAATGAAACAGAAACTTTTTTCCATGGGAAAGAAAACTGGGTCGTTGTATGGGCAGATGAAGATAAACCCATTATTAAGGAAGTAAAAAGCGGAACTAACACATTACATTCAGTGAAGCATAAACTAGTTTGCGTGCTTTACGATGTGCATTCGGTGATACATGCAGAGTTACTGCTTGATAACGCACACTATCAGCTTCGGTACGACTATTTTAAAACACTAGCAGACAATGTCAGGACCATGGTACTGGCAGAAATTGATCCCCAAAATGTAACACAATCAGTTTCGAGATCAAAAGCCGCCCAAATAACACTGGCATTTATCTTGTATACTACTAACATCCTTGGGACATTTTTTAATTACCTGTTCCCCGTTTGTAAATATTCATCCCTGGGATTACATTTGGTTATGTACATTACTAGTATTTCCTGGGCTTTTAAGTCATTTGTTGAACACAAAAAGGTAACACTGAAAATTGGTAATTTTTTACTGGCAAGAACTGTGGATATAAGTAGTGGGATATTTATATTGTACTGGCTAATGCCAGTGTTGACGTCATCTTCACTTACCCACTACCTGCTAAGTGCTGCAAATGTAAGACATCATCAATTATTTTTTCTTTTTATATTGAAAATTTGAAAAGTGTCTGTAATTAAATTATTTTTTGTTCAGGATGTTGTGACAGCACTGCAAGAATTGCCCATATGGTTAATGGGAGTTCCAGCTGGATTTAAACTTAATCATGCATTCAATACTATGCTGGGGAAATTTTTTCTTTATCACATAAATTTGTGGTGGACGTTTTTAGGTAAGGATTCTTGTATGTGTGCAAAACTTATTTGTATCTCTAAAGTGGAGTAGAGAGGTTTTGTCACATCCAAAGAGAGTATATATTGTAACATTTTCTTTGAAATTGTTGTTTGCGCGAATACACATATCTCAGTAAATAAATATTCTGGAATTATGACTTCTCCTGAAAAGGCAAAAAAAAACAATTCTCTGTGCCCCTATATTTCTACTTATATGTACTGTACTCATGGAGAAAATAATTTGTAACAACATTTTTAAAGCTTGCCTATGCAGTTTCCAGTAATTATTCAGAATTTAGGCTTTTCCGAAAAATGGGTGTATAATCCCGGAAAATGGTATGTATCAACATTACTTATCACACAGGACACAATTCTACTAAAGGCTTCAAAATGTTCACGTTAAATACTACCAAATACATTATTGGGGAGAGCTAAAAATATCAGGATAATTGTGGGGTGAAACATGTAAAATGTATCTAAATTAAATATATTTTGGGTTCCTTAACAACGTTAAATAAAAATTACTAATCACACAGAACACAAATTTACTACAGGCATCATGATAGTTGTAGTAGGTACATACTATAATACAAAATGTGATAGTGGGGAGGGCTAAGAAGATGAGGAGAAATTTTTGGGTAAAATACATAAAGTGTATGTAAATTACATATAATTTGGGTTAAATGCAAGAAGACATAAAACGTAACCAAAGTCCACATTATGTGATTACAGGGTGAGAGTGTGTCAACATGAGATAGTGTGTTAGAAAAAGTATAATAAGCACTTCCGCTTGTGTGAACCCCGTAAGCATCCATTGTAGGTCTGCACGACCCCTGCCTCTGGGCAGTCGTCCGAGGAGAGCTGGCGAGGTAAGATGCTGTTACGTATGCACATCATATTTTTGCACTCAGATTTCCATAGTTCACTTTAATTTACCGACTAACCTTTGCTTTGTAAACGTTTTGCCAGACGTCACCCGCATAATGCTTCCGCTTAAATCAATTTTTTTGCAGCCCTTGTAGCTTCCTGAACTTAAATCGATGGAAGGAGGAAATATGTCCAAGAGGCCCCGCGGCCGCACAACTTTGAATCAAGCCTCATCCACCTATGTTAAAGGCTTTTTCATTATAATTTCTGCTTCATTGCCACGGTAAATGTTAAGGGTGTATTTGTTTGTATGTATGTATTTTAGGGTTTTTGTTGTGTTAAATTGTTTTATGGCTACACCATTTGCGACCACGTGGTTAACCGCCACCAGTTCGTGTTGCACCATCACTGCGCTTAAAGTGTTCTTGTTGATAATTTCTTCTGCGCCAATATTTTTCTAAGGGTAATATGTATTGTTTCATTACAAAGGGTTCTTTTAATTTTGTCATGCTTAATGTTTTCTAACCGACCTCGCAGTCAACCGCACACGTGGATATTTCCGCCATCAGGCAATCTAGCAATGCTTGAGTGTTTGAAATGCAATCAAAATGATTTTCTGAAGAACGCAGAGTTTTGACCAACTGGATTTATATGAATTTCACTGAAAATATTGCATTTCATCTGCACCACGTGGCCCGCTAAGAACTTCATCCAGCGGCATCCGTGTCGTGTAAAAATGCTTTCACGCATCTACGTGTTTATTGTGCCTGTTCATATAGTGTCCCATGTTTTCTCATCAATATTTGTGTAATTTGTATGGTGACATAATATTCGTTCTAGCCTGCTAAGTGTATAGACCGTCACCACATGGTGGGAGACGCGTCCCGGCGAGTATGCGTTAGCGACATCAGTAATCACACATGTTAGTGTTCATTCTTGTAATTCTCTGTGTCCTGTCTCCAGGAAAATCTACTGTTCATACTAGTGGCTGTAGACCCCTTTCCTTATGTGGGCTGTGTTATCAAACACCCCGGAGAAAATCATCCATGTAGAAGTGCGCTAGATTAATTACGAGGGGGGGGGAATCATCCAACAGAGTTAGCTAGTCACATCCGAGCGTAATCATTAATTCATTTTCTGGCACATTTTTGTACTTGGGAATCAATAAATGTTATATTTCTCAGTGTTAAATTTTTAGTATTGAGCAGTGATTTGTAAAGACACTTGGGTGAGATGAACACACAGAACCCACAGCATCCCTGAGTCTCAAGTGCGGTGTCTGGGAAGCACTGCTGGCGCCCACCTGCAGTAAATAAAAGTTTATTCCTTCATCTCGTGTCTCACCCGACGGCATCAGCAGTAGCTTTTGAAGTATGATACCTGAACAAAATTGAAATGAAACTTCCAAAGAGAATATTCAAATGATAGAATATTAGTAAACAATACTTTATTAGCACAAAATATTTAAATAAAAATTACTTAAATGGTCAAATAAACCAAAAAATCTAAATATATAAAATATTTACCAACATGAAAACTGACAGAAATAAATGTCTGACCAGTAGACTTCCATAATGAATTTTGTAAATCTTAAATACGTCAAACTTAAAATAATAAAACCCATGAGACAATTAATAATTAAAATTATCACAATCGTACTAATGAGTGAAAACTAAAATAAAGTTCTTAAAACAGCTCAATACAAAGTTAATTATCAAGGACATAAATAGTTATAAAATTTGCAATAGCAGTAACTGACCAAAATATTTTAAAATTAAGTTTTCTAAAAGTTTATAAATACAGTATCTCATATCAATGACACCATTATAAATGTTTAGTTGTAGCGTAGGCCTGTATCACAACTGTAGTGACATACTTTAAAAATAGAAGTGTCATACCGTACCATAAAACGGCACACAAGAAATCACTTAGCAAACCAAGTTGCCTACAGACTGCACATTGAATACCACTGCCTTAGACCCATACACAATTCACCATATGAGTATGTGGGTTGTTGTAGCAGGGGATTTGAATATGTCAGGTGTGAAATGGGTAGAGGGTGCAGAAGGAATGGGTAGCATGATGCAGGGAATGGCAGCACAGTTAGTCAACAGAGGATTAGTCCAGGTAGTAGAAACACCTACGAGATGGAATGAGGAGGGTGTTGGTTAGACCTAGGAATGCTGTAGTTAGTGCAATAGTATTGGATGGTATAAGCGACCATCATATCCCGGTTGTGAGATTGGGATTGGCAGGATGAGTGAAGAGCAAAAGGCAGAAAGGTTGGTTTGACATTATGGGAGAGGAGACAAGAAGGGGGCAGAAATCTTCATGAGAGACAGGTTTAAAAAATGGTCTATGGAGAAGGGTGAAGAGGCGTTGTGGAGGGAGTTTAAAGGATTAATGAAGTTGTGTTGGAGAAATTTGTGCCAATGAAAAGGTTACGGACTGAGGGAGATCCGCCATATTATGGACAGCAGATTTTGAAAATGAAGAGCAAGTGCAGAAAATTCCATGCCAAGTGGAGAAATGAAGGGATGATAAGATTTAAGGAAATAATGAAACAAATGGGTAGGGAGCTTGAAAGGAAGATCAAACAGACAAAGAATGCAATCCTGGGGATTATGGTGGAAGAAGGAAAAGGCAAGGAATGGGGGAAATTGTTTAGGTATGTTAGGAGGTTAAGGGGAGAAGAGGACGGGATCCCACTGCTAACAGGAAGGGATGGTAGGCATGCAACAAATGACCAAGAAAAATCGGAGATGCTACAAGGACAGTACTTGTCAGTGTTTGAGGCAAAGGAGGATTGAAATAGGGGGGCAAATAGGGTTCAAGGAGTGTTTAATAAGTTTAGGATGAGGGAGTGGGAGATAGAAAAGGTAATTAGAGGTTTGAAGAACAGTAAGGCAGGGGGTCCAGATGGGATAGGAAACGCAGCACTAGAGTTTGGTAGCAGGGAGTTGGTGAAATATTTAGAGGTGCTGTTTAAAAAGCCCTTATGGGAGGGTAGGTTACCACAAGATTGGAAGGATGCTATGAAGGTACCTAATCACAAGCAGGGAGAGGATAAGGAGAGGCCTGGTAGCTACAGACCGGTGAGTCTCACATCAAGTACAGGAAAAGTAATGGAGAAGCTGGTGGTGCAGTATGTGGTCACGGTTATGAACAATAGGAATTGGTTGGAGGAGTCCCAGCATGGATTCAGGAGGGGATACTCATGTGAGACTCAGTTGGCTGGGTTATTAGAGGATCTGGTGCATGTCCCCATGGAACATTGATTAGGAAAGTGGAGGCGCTGATACCAGACAGGAGGGTAGTGGAATGGATAGGGGACTTCCTCAGGGGGCGAAGGCAGAGGGTGAAAGTGGGGGAGGCAATATCGGAGGAAGAGGAGGTTACGTCAGGGGTACCACAGGGAAGTGTGCTGGGTATTTTGTTATTTACCACAATGGTAAATTACATGGGTTTGGTGATTTGGGGAAAAATAAGATTGTATGCTGAAGTGGGAGGGGGAGAGGGGAAATTTGCTGGTGGACATTGACAAGATATGGTTGTGGACCAGGAAAAATAAAATGAAGGTAAATGTAAGAAAAACTAAGGTAGTGAGGTTTACAAGGAAGAAGTTGATAAGCAGAGACAAGTACAGATGGGAGGGACAAAAGACAGAAGAAGCAGCAGAATATAAGTATCTAGGGATTGTACTGCAGGAAGACCTCAGATGGGAAAAACAGGTAGAGAGGGTGGTTGCAAAGGTAAGAAGGGCTCTGGGTATGCTGGGAAGGGTGCTGAAGGGAGTCAGCTGTGAGGTGAAGGAGAAAGCGTATGGCACAATGGTACGGCCAATGTTAGAATATGCTGCAGCTAAATGAGACCCATATGTGGAGGTGGAGGTGCGAGAACTTGAAAAGCTGCAGAGAAGGGCAGCAGGATGGGTGAAGGGTAGGTGGAGAAGGCAGGGGCAGGATGATGAGGAATAAGGAAACAATAGGCCATCAGTGATGATGAAAGAAATGGGGTGGAGCTCATTGAAGTACAGGAGGGAAGTTGAACGGCTAGTCAGGATGTACAGGCTGGAGAATGAAGAGGGAGGATGGGGAGGGCTACACTGCAAGCTAAGTAAGGGGATGTTTAGAGGAAGAGGAAACAATGGTGAGAAGCTTCAGAGGGTGTGGAGGAGACTGGAGCAGGGTAGGCAGTCCATGCTTGTGAGGTCTGTGAGGGAGGAATTGGTATCTGTGAGAGGGGTTGGTAAGTTCAGGAAGGGAGTGGAAAAGGATTTGTTTGGGTGAAGGAATGGTGAGAGAGTTCACCACCGTGCGGTAGCCTAATTGCAGGTGTATGTATGTATTATTGCAGGTGGAAGATATTGAAGATGCATGGTTGTTGAGGTGACGCATGGAAAAATGGGGCCACAGTTGATGTTAACCACAAAGGACTGCATTCAGGAGTCACGACTTAGAGAAAATTTCCTCAACAAGGGTATCAATGACAGGATGAGAGAACCATCTTGCTGACCATGTTTCCTCTGCTTATGCGAGCCTACTGGTTCTTCATGTGTTTAGGCTCGGAGTTTCTGACACTGTGCTCCATCCCCCTTGTTTTTCTTCCAGCAATTTTAGAGATTTTTTGTGTTACAGATATTTGCTTGCAGTTTTTTTATGAGTCAAAACTGTTACACATACTTTCCTACCACATGTAATAAATACTCCTGTTACCATTTTTTTTTATGTTTTGAAATTGTTAGCAATTTGTGACTGTGTTTGCATTAATATTGCCCTCAACTTGTATTGTTTGTTCAGTTGACTTTTTGTTTTAAAAAACTCACGTATTTCTAACTTTTTTAGTAGCCAAACCAATTTCAGGGAAAAGTATAAAAGCATTGTACTGTATACTTCTTTGTATATATGAGAGTCTGGGTCCTTTTCTTTTCAATGTTGGTAGGCTATAAAATTCTGACTTTAAAAGATAAGCATAGATATTTCACTGTAATTCATGTTTCAAAAGTTGTGCAAATATTGACCATATTGTGTAAATATTGACTGCACATTGACGATAGCGTCTAAGAATGGAGGCTGGCCATAGGGTGGGTACCAATTGGAATAAGCACTTCAGAAAACAACCGCAACAAGCTTTTAATGTGTCATGATGCTTGAGTAATATCAGTAGGACTAAATATGCATGTTGTGTCTAACATCTGTGCTCTATCTCATTAACACCTTTTTCATTTGTATTTATCAAAATCCTTGTTTAGTCCATGTTCAATAAATGTTTTCCTGTTGGCATGTGCTTTTATTTCTAGTTATGGCGAAACCGTTGCTGGAGTTAGCATTTCAAATCTTCCTCTGTTTTGGTCAACTTGGGATAACGTTCCAAGTATCCATCCTAGCTGACCTCTTGGCCCTGGTCAGCTTTCATGTGTACTGCATATATGTCTATGCAGCCAGGTAAGTCACATGGACATCGTAACAGTGCTTAGCTATTTATATTTTTTACCTATTAGAACATGACCTCCAGTAGCACCTAGATCAAATTATTCTGAGAATTTTTCATAATGAATTTGGTGCATCTTATTTGCAGATTAAAGAAGTAGGAGACTAGTAGTGTGCAAAGTGGAGGAGTAGGTGATAATAGAAACTCCTCCCCAAATTGACAAGGAAAATTAATTTTCAACTATGTATCTCTTGTAACTGATTTTTAACTTTTTTTTGTTAAACATTATAACTGATGTTTCCTGTATATGTGATAGTCGTCATTCACCATTGACTGCATTTTAACAATTAAGTTATGTTTTGATCGTAAGTACATATTTGTGTATGAATTTTATTTTAAATCTTATTTTGACAACTTGTAGCCATGTTGCAGCTATTAATTTCTGTTGTATATATAATTTCCTTGGTAGGTGCTGAAAACTGTCACAACAGACAAGTGTCTAGAAACAAAATTATTTTGCTGTGTGTATTTGGAAATTAATGCAACCTTTTAATGTGCTAAATTGTAAATGTATAGGTAATATATTCTGATATAGTACTTACTATAAAGCACACTATTTTAAACATGTTATACATACTGTAAGTATTGCTAGGAATCAAAAGGGTTAATCAAACAGAATATTTGAAGAGCTCAGATAATTAATAATGCCTCCCTTTCACTTATTACAAGCTTTTATTTAACTTGTATGTATGTGGGTGGGTGTGTTTAGTACAAATTTTGCATGTCAATTTTAAACCACTTCCCATTATCCAATTTAGCTGAAATTTTGCATATGTCAGCAGTTCAAATGACTATACAACTTGAAGGTACCACTGAGTTGATCTGATGATGGAGCCGGAAGTTACAAGCTTTTATGTAACTTCACATGTATGTATGTTAAACCACTTCCCGTTATCCAATTGAGCTCAAAACATATGTAGTTCCAATGACAACACAATGTGAAAGTACCACGGAGCTGATCTGATGATGGAGCCAGAAGTTACATGCTTTTATGTAACTTCACGTGTATGTATGTTAAACCACTACCCGTTTTCCAATTGAGCTTGCTGCGACAATGTTGACAGATCTCCCTGTCATTGACTGTTGCCCTTGTGTGGGTTGCACAAGCCTGCCTCGATCAGGCAGGGTGGCTTGGTGCATCCGATCAGCTGTGGTTGCGCGCACATGGGCACACAAGGATCGAGTTGCATTGTTATGTAGTGTATTAATGCTGGTTTTTCATATTACATAACTAATGCATTTTGCATAAATGTTTTAATATGTTGGCGAAAGTGTATGAGAAACTTATATGTCTTGGAAATGTTGAGTTAAATTAATTTCTCTCCTCACATAGTAAATGTATCGATGTTAGCCTCGTTGGACTTGTCTCGATGAGTACTTTGGTTGTAGATGGTGACCAGGCTCTGATGATGGAGTCAGAAGGCGGCCATAGGAACTCTACAACTACATGCAGTAAACGTATTGAGTTTGGCCTTGTTGGATTTGTCTCGATGAGTACTTTGGTTGTAGATGGTGACCAGGCTCTGATGATGGAGCCAGAAGATGGCCATAAGAACTCTATGACTACATGCAGTAAACGTTGACGCATACCAGCATGCTGCACTACTGAGAGGCGCACTCTATGGCCAACTTTGCCCCATCTGAGCGTGCCAAGCGCGGGGCGAAATAATATTCATTGGCCGCTGAGACTTGGAAATAATAAATTAAAAAGACTTAATACATTGGTGAGTCAACTACGCAACTGAACTTCACGTCTGAAATTATGATCTTCCACATCTCAAGAAGGATCGTGCCAGAGCAACCCCGACGAACAAATAATATTAATTATTTAAAATATACTACGCTACCCTGCCTGGCCAAGACGTTCCAAACAACCCTCAAGATAGCAGCACCCCCATGATCTTCTGATGTCACGACCCGCCTGCCTCAGTCCGGGGCACATGAAAACGTCAACGCCTCCTCCAGGGGAGATAATAAATTGAGCAGCGCTTCCGCAGCAGATAAAGCAGCTCCTATGTTGGAAGTCTACGCTACCCCCCGCCCCCAGATAATCGCTGACCCAGGGCAATTTTCGTATAAATAGACGTACAGCACCATGGTTCAGCAGAGACGCCGGGCTCGCCGGCCGCATAGGTTCGTGAGCTCTCGTACAGTCTGCGGAAGACTCTCCTTTGCAGCCCTCCCAGGGCTCAACCACCTTCATCACAGCAGCCAGAGGCAGGGGTTGAACCTCTACCTCCAGCCAGCAGCTTCAAGAAGGTCACTAGCTCTCCAGTCCCAGCTTGGATAAGACTTCCTTCAGCTGACCGCACAGGGACAGCTCTCCACGTTTGGTAAATGACACACCTGTACCCACTGAACTGTACCTCAGTCAACTTTCCTTGACTCCTGCGGAAACAGGTTGTTGCGCGATTATGTCCCCTTGGATAGAGTCCCTGATACACTCATGCTGTAAATAGCGTAAATTGGTTTTATTATTAATTAGGAATTTCCATAGGAGTTAATTTTTAATAGGTTAATTTTTCCCAGGCTTGCCTTCGCCTGTTGATTGAGATCCATTTATAAGTGTTTAGTATTTCTTTACCTAGCTTTTAGTGTGTGTACTACATTAGCCGGGTCTCTGCTAAAGTGTTGAGTTAAGCGTAATAAAATATTACATTACAAGCTTAACCCCCTTGTGTGTCGACTACCGTAATTTTAATTTTAGATCCTTTGTCATTGTTCTTTATTGCTTTATTAATTTTGTCCGTAAGTGCAGTGCTGTGTGTCCAATCAGTTGTGCAGTAATTCTAATTAACCTCATGTCTCTTACTGACTGTGCAATGTGCTGTATCCCTCAGGAAGTAGGGCCTGATAAGGGACCAATCCCTGAGATTCCACCCGCCGCCGATACGAGACACAAGGTCTAGTTACTTGGGTTGCACTTGTGAACGACAGGTCCGCGGGAGTGACTGCAGATTTTGCCCCGCCCAGGACTACTCGTCCGCAACCCCTGTTGGCAGCCTTAATTTTATTTGTTGTATTTCACTGTTACGTGCGCAAACAGCACGGAGGTACCGGAAGCCGTCAGAGGCGACACGAGAGGCACACCACACTGAAACAAGCCTTAATAAATCAACTAATTAATAACTCAAACCCAAGTACACTGGTCTCTAGTGAACCCGAAAGCGACCATATTGACTACAGCATAATAATACCTCCTGACCACGAAACCCCCTTGAAGCACTTGCTAGGTTGGTGTGAACCAGACGAAGAATCCGACTCAGAAGAAACCCCATCCAACCAACCCCTACACAGACATCAAATTATATTCCAGACACACCGAACCCCCCTAGCAGATCAAGTATTGTAAAATTGAAATCTGGCAGAATACTTCGGGTTCGACATCCGAGAACAGGACTACTCCCAAACTTCTGTACGGTAACGTTGGCATCCGGAAAGAAAATCAAGGTTCAAATCCCTGCCAAGGTAGTTCCCCGAATGCACCCAGAACAATCCCTAGCCAACTTTATCCCCGCTCGACAGCCAACGAGGCCACGGCGGATAAACCCTGTCAGTTCAAGCCAGATCATTCACCACACTACTAACTCACCTCTTGTATCTGATTGAGCATTTCACCCTTTTTGGGACAGCTGGCATCCCATTTATTGACATCCCTTGTAGTGCAGAGAATCAGACTGTCCAGAAGGGAGAACTTAACGCTCCGCTTCACCTTGGGGTTTGACTCCTCTCCACCTCATAAGGTTCGAGAGGGCAGTCAACGCCCTAACCACTTGTTAACCAAGAGAAGCGTACATCAACATATTGAATTTGGACTCATTGGACTTGTCTAGATGAGTATTTTGGTTGTAGATGGTGACCAGGGTCTGATGATGGAGCCAAAAGGTAACCAAAGGAACTCTACAACTACATGCAGTAAACGTATAGACTCATTGGACTTGTCTCAATAATTACTTTTGTTGAAGAAGGTGACCAGGGTCTAATGATGTTCTTTAGTATTTAATTCGACAGATGTAGCAATGCACATTAACAGACATAAAGCTTGTTGCGAGATGTGCATTACTACGTAATATGATAAAAAACAAATTGGTGAAACTAAAAAGTGAAAAATAAAATAACTGTAAAAAAACTTTTAAAACCAAGAGTTTATTTATAAATGCACTAAAAAGAAAAAAATAATTAAAGTAGTTACACAATTTGTAGAACTTGCAAGAAGTGCTCGAACAGCCGTAATAAACTTTACTAAAAATTAATATGTTTGTATCGATTTATATTTAGTATATAAAAGCTTGGTGCAAATAGTCAAGAGCCTTACTCAAGATATGTGCTAACTACACTATCGCAAATGAGTTATACACTCTATATTGCGTATGTTTAAAAGCATGTGCACATTATGTGCTTACTACTCTTATGCAAATATGGTATATATTCAATTTTCAAATGATTCTTTATCAATAGAAATGTAATTTTTATTATTAAATTCAGTTTTCACAACACATACTATTACACAATGGATACTTGACATATGTGGCAACAGGACTTGGTAACACTTGCCGATAGACTGAAACTGGGCGCCAAAGAAGTTGTGTGCTGGGTGTAACAGATTCATTGTTTTTCTTCCTACTTCATTCAGGAAAAATTTTTCAGCCTCAGGGAAGTCTCAAGTAATTTAAATGTTAGCCTCCAATATGAATGACAGTGTATCATCATTAACTGATAATCTTCAGTCTTCTATTAGTTATGATGAACTTTAAAATATTAGTTAAACAATACTGACCATACCAGTATCAACAGTCGTAGTCGAAAGGTCCTGTAATGCTATGAACAGAATAATGACTCAACTGAGAAACAGGCTAGGAAATAGTTCACTGGATCACTGCATGAAGATTTCTATTAAAGAAAAAGAAATTCAAGTGAAGAATATTTACTGTGAAATCTGGAACATAATGTTATTAAAAGACAATGGAGAAAATGTATGATTTGAACGTGGACCAAAACAGTTAACAGATAATTACACTCCACGGGTATTTGACTTTATTTTTATTTATTATTCTAAACATAAAATTCATCTGAATATCGCCAACATAACTATTTTTCACACACACAACCCCCCTCCCCCTCCATTTTTCATTTTCTGGGCCCTCCTCTCTCTCCCTCCCCCACCCAGAATTTTTAGTACAAGAAACACTGCATCATGCAACTCATGTTCGTCAACCCCACAATATGACCCATATCTACAATATTTGCCGTATCGTTTTTTCCAAGTGATTCTGTACAAATTTGTACCCCTGAAATTGTTCTGTGAAGAATGGATATAACTTCTTCCATGCACCGAAGACTGGACTCTAACATTCCCTTCCATCACTCTGTAATGTTTTCAATAGAATGTTTAATGTTCTAACACTTGCAGAATTCTTTGATGGTTGGTTTATCATCCCAGTGCATTGCTGTTATGAGCAGGTGGAATTGTATGACTCTAAATTTATATTTCCACTCAATATTTACAGGACAGTAAACCTAAACCTATAAATGGAGATCTACCATTGAAAGGCCTTCACTCTTGGAATAATGCAATTTCTGTTTTGATCAGTTGTCCCTGTTGGATGTATATGAAACTCAGGCGTCAATAGTTTACAACACTGCAGTGACTTGTGTGGTTGAAGGTATAATTAGCACATGAAAAGAAAGTGATGCGTAAAGCATAAAGCAAAGTGAATGTTGTAAAAAAAAATTAAAAGTTAAATGTGCGTAATACGTAAATCATACAAACAACTGTGTTCCAGCTTGTGGCTGTTGCTATAATGGCATGTAAAATGACTGTAAAATGGTACCCCAAAGAGAATTAGCAGCACTCGGTATTGCCTTTGAAGCAAGTAGGCTGTACTTCCAACTGAAGTGTCCAGTGTTCTTGCAGCAAGTATTATCAGTGCACAGAAGGAAGCTCTTTTATATACCACTTTTTAACTTGCTTGATGTGCATGAGTTGTTGGCGTTAGTGTGTGGAATACCTGCTGGTAAATGCCACGACGTCATAAATTGTCCGAGAAGGAAGTAAAATTTTGGTAATGGATGGCACTGGACATAGCGATGGATAGAATTTTTCATGAATAGGACAAAAAACTAAACGGAAAAAAACAAGTGAGTCCTTATTGGAAAGTGACTAGCTTTGTAGATTAGAAGTCTTCATAGTAGTGTTTGACGCCGTCCGGTGAGACACGAAACAAACAATGACACAAATACCTACTGGTAATTTGGGCGCCAGCGATGCTTTCCAATCACCGCACTATTGAGACTCAGGGTTCTCAGGGCTGCTGTGGGTTCTGTGTGTCTGTCTCACCCATGCATACTTACAAACACGTAAGCAATGCTAAACTTTTTACTAAACATCACTGGAATAAACACTGAATAAAATATATGTGGCTAGGACACTGTCACTACTGAATAAAAGAATTAGGTTTGCTGTAGACTTGTTTTTATTGTTATTATGCATACGCATCAACATGCCAATGAAATGATTAACTCTGTCATAACTAGCCAATTCCGTTTGGGTGCTCCTCAGCCCGCAATTACTCTAGCGCACGCCTAGATGGATGATCTCACCGAGATGCGTGAAAGCACAGCCTTCACAAGAGAAGAGAGCCGACAGCTGTTTACAGTAGGGCTAAAGTAAGGGTAAAAGTTTAATAGGTCACCTTGTTAATCCTTCCAACAGAAGCATAGATAGTGGAAGGGTCATCTGCCATGGGAAATTATACTGAATCTTCCTGCACTTGGGAAGAAGATTATTGTGTATGCTGTGCCAATTTCAGCTCTTGGTCATGATGGTAGCGTGCAGTTGGTCATTCTATAATAACATCTCTCAGTCAGTGGCTCTAAGTTGCTGCCTTCAGTTGTCTCTGATCCTCACTGGTTGAACTTGCTTTGGGGTGTTTACAGATGTTGTATCTGGGGCAGTTATTCAAAGCTGTTTTCTAGGCTAAGTCAAACAGGCCTCTGGTCCACATCCAGATGTGGTCCTCTCGAATAGGCAGAAATGCATGGTCTGTGGGTGGTGTAGATCACCAGGTACCATGCATCAAAAAAAGAAATTGGATTAATTCTTCCATTTAGATAACTCATTCAGCATATTGCAAGATAATTGGCAGTGAAATGGTGTGTAATGATATGGTTAGCCAGCAATGTGGCTGCAGTTCCATTTGGTGGTTAGACTCCTCACCTTTTATGGGCTGAGTGTTGTAAATTCTGAACCTTCCTTTTCCTTTGCCTGTTGACAATATGGCAAGGGTTTATATGGGATAAGAGTGCAGATAAAGTTTGTTAAGCTAGAGAAGTAAGTAATAAAATTGGAAGGAGGAGTTATATATGTGGGAATGTATTTGTTATAGTTATGAGTCTGCCTTCCACAGGCTCTAAAAGGGATCACAACTTCAGTAGAATGGGTGGTTAGATACTGGTCCTTAGAGGACTGTAGCGGATGTTGTGCTGTGTGAACAAATGATGAATAAAACTATGTTAGATGAGTATGATTGCAAATGAGAGCAAGGTTCCTGTAATATATCACAACTGGCAGGTTGGCTGCCCTGACGTCTGGGCAACACAGTTCTGTTATGGCCTCCTTGTATTGTATGAGTACAGTGTGTTGTAATGTATCTGTATTTGTGCAAGTAAATTTCTCGTAAGTTGTTATATTGGCAGCGAGGTTCGGATGGGCATGTGCATTTGCTAGGGTCTGTAAAGTGTTAAAAAAAAAAAAAGTCTGGATTCAAGGTTGATAAGTTCATGCCCAGTGAGGGCATATGGGACTCATGTTGAATGTCTTTAGCAACTTTTTATTGCCAACTGCATGGGAGACAAAATAGATAATCAAATTAAGTATCATCCATTCTTGTATTGTCCTTGGGAAAATAAACGTAAGAAGTGCTGCATACTTTGTGTGAACCTTAAAAACCTTTTGAACGTACCTATGACGAGCTAATGGTATTGTTGACAATTTTCCATAATTGATGTGTCCCAGGAATTCCAGCAGCTGCAGGTTGATGAGAAATCGCAAGCGTTTTGTACCATCAATACACACAGGGGATTTTTTTGGTACAGTAGACTCCCACCTGGAGACATTTATTGTTCCACCATTTTCCAATGTACAATGGAGCAGATCCTTTGAGGGTTAGAAGGGGTGGTGTGCTTCCGAGATTACATTTTGGTAACAAGTGCGACCAAGGAGCTGCAGTGGAGAAATCTATGTGGGTTGTTGCAGCGGTCACTAGACTGCAGTTCTAAGTTGAACAAGAAGAAGTGTAGGGGTTTTTCTGCTCATCAGTGTCGTTTCTGGGCACAGAGTGGATAAGGATGGGTTGCACACATGTGATGACAAGTTTAAGGCAGTAGTGGATGGCCCACCGCCATGCAGTGTTAGTCACAAGCTTGGCTTGGTCTCATTAATTACTGTGCACTGTTTCTGCCCATCCTAGCCACTATTTTGGCACCATTGTATGAGATCTTGAAAAGGTGTCATGAGTAGTCATGGTCAGAGGTGTGATTCTGCCTTCAGAGAGTTGAAATTGTTGATTGTGTCATCAAATGTTGTCATCCGTTAATGCCCTGATTTGCCAGTTAGGCTGGAATGTGTTGCGTCTCCATTTGGACTTGGGACCAGTACTCAGTCATATCTTACAGGATGAAGAGGAAAACCAATTACATTTACTTCATGCACTTTGTCACCTTCAGAGAGAAAGTATTCTCAGCTCAATAGAGAAGCTTTAGCCATCATATTTTGTGTGAAAAAATTCTTCCAATATTTGTATGGCTGCAATTTTACTCTCATCACTGATCATCAACTGTTGACACACATTCTAGGTAGCCATTGTGGTATTATGCAGCTTGCTGCCAACAGGTCGTACCGTTGGGTGGTTCTTCTCTAGGGGTTTGATTATACGATTCAGTATGCTAAAGGTGACACCAACTCTAATGCAGATAGACTCGCTAGGTTGCCACTCCCAAGTATTGACCCCACCTCAGCTCAGTTCTCATATTTGCATGTTGGAGCATTCAAATTTTTGCCAGTGACCCCACAGGAAATATGGCGGGATTCTGAAAGGGATGCAGTGTTAAGCACTGTGATCCTGCGTTTGTAAAATGGTTGGCCTGCACATTTGACTGACCCACTCACGCCATTCTATGTATGGAGGAACAAACTTGCACAAGAGGAGAAGGGGCACAGGGTCATCATATCACCTGCCTTGCAAGATCGCTTCTTACAGTATCTTCACACTAGCCAATTTGGCATATGCAAAATGAAAGCCTAGGCATGTTTGTATGTATGGTGGCCCCAAATAAACAAAGATTTAGAAGAAGTTCAGCCTGTACCATATGCTTTCAGAATAAATTTTTCCAGACAAGTCCATCCTCCTACCGTGGGTATGACCTAATTGGTCATGGCAGAGCGTGCCATGTTGACATCACAGGTCCGTTCATGGGGAAACACTTCCTAGTGCTCGCTGGCAGTAACTCAAAATGGTCAAAAGTTTGTTTGCTTCCCAGCATCACCTTAAGTGCTGTAATAACCCAGTTGTATTGGTGATTCACTATCTACGATCTGCCAGGACAACTTGTTTCAGATAATGGTGTTCAGTTCTCATAGGAAGAGTTCAGCAGTTTTTGTAAGAACGTTGGCATTAAGCACACATTTCCACCGTCCTATTACCCATCCGCAAATAGTCTTGCAGAGAACATGGTGAAAACTTTCAAAAATAAATTAAAGTAATTGGTTTAGTCCCAAGTTCCACATAACACAGCTTTACCCAGTTTCTTGTTGAGCTACGAAATAATGTCACATACTCGCACAGGAGGTAGTCTCCCAGTAGTTTAATGTTTGGCAGGATGGTTCACAATTGGTTGTTAGTACTTACTCCATCAGTGTCCGCTAACGTTGCAGCTTGTAAATGGGTCCAGTTGTCTCCAGTTACACCCACAGGGCCAGGACCTTTGACAAAGGTGATTATGTCGGGTTCACAGTGTATACACATGGAGAAAAGAGGTGGGAGAAGGGTGTTGTCATTTCCAAATTGAGCCTCCTTACATACAGGGTGTAAGGAGCTAGTGTGGTCACTTAACACCTCACCTAGATCAGTTTCGTTCTGTTCTGTCACTGCAGAAGAAGGAGGCAGCATGCAGGTTGGAAGCAAAGGGGCAGGGCTGCTAACTTGTAACCAAACTTGCCCAGCTCCTGTTCAGACAGACAGCAGGGTAACACTCGCAGAAGAGGAGCCACAGGAGGAGGCTGCTGGTAGCTCAGCAGGCAGCAATCATTAGGAAAGAAGAACTTGGAATAATGATGCTGAAGAAGGTTTTGAGAGGTTTCCCCATGTGATAGCTGACACTAACAAACCTAGGTACCCTAAACCAAGCAGGATCCCCAAGAGAATGGTGGACTTCAGTGTAGTAGTGCACGCACAACGCTGTGTGTCCTCATTGTACTGCAATAGTCCTTTGTTATGGGTAGGAGCAGGTTGACTGCTGCCTTAACATCCGGACAGCGCAGTTCTGATATGGCCTTCTTGTATGAACACTGTGTGTTGTAATGTATCTGTATTTATTGCAAGTAAATGCCTTGAAGCTGTAACAGTTTTCTCAACTTGGTGACTTAATTTAATTAATTTTTAACTTTTCAAATTAAAATGCAAAATTATTTGATTTGACCAGTGAATCTCGCTGTTTGACACAAGGATTTATGTTTTTCCTTTCTCTCATTTCGAACATTAAAATGGTTTTCTTTGAAAATTGGCTACAATACTTTTTTTTTTAATTGGTGCCTGCACACTACACGTTACCCTAGGGATTAAGTTTTGTTCTTTTCGTTATCTTACATGCTGAAGCGTGTCTATGATTTGTCTTCATTTAAAGTGTCACTATTGATTTTATTAAGAGTTAAATTATGTTCAGTAATATTTTTTGAAGTGTTTGAGTGTTTTGCTTTAGATATTTTTGTATTACTTCAATACTTCAATTTTCTTCAGGATTGAAAGTTTACAGATCTCTTACACTTCACGTAAACCTATGTGAGGGTATAATCAAAATCTGGAGAAGCTTTTGAGCTTTATATGGGCTTATTTTAAGGTTAGTAATTCTCTCACATTTCAAAGCGTTCCAGATGATGGTGAGAGTGAGAGGAAAAGGTACAAAAAAATGGAAATATTTCCAGCAACCTTTTATTTTTATTTTTTATTATTAATTTTTAATTCCTCTGTGCAAAGTGAAGTGCCAAAGTAAGTTTCGTGTTGCATGCTTTGCCATAATTTTCAGGATACGCCCTTGTAATCCAACATTTTATATATCTGATACACACTACAGTTTATTAATAAATTCTTTATAGTGTTAAAATATTGACTTTAAGTAAAACTTTATGTACATAGGTTATATTGTGTACTAAGTATTACCAAAATACCTATTTTCTCTCTGGTTTTATTCATATTTATTATAAATAAAATATTATAATTTATAGATAAAATATTATTAAATGTTCAATTTAAGCAAAAGTGAGATACTCTTTTGTTAACAGAAATATACAACACTTGTGTTGTGATACATGACTTGTTTAGGAAACAACCAAACACATCATACATGAGTTGAGGTTTGGTTCAAAAAGGGAAGATACTGCAAATAGACTATACCACTAAATCATTTCAAGGATTGGGGGCAGCGGTGGCACACGCTAGGATGCTCGCCTCCCACCACGGCGATCCAGGTTCGATACCTGGTGGGTTCACTACTGGATTTTTGCATGTGGGAATCATGCTGGACAGTGCCGCTTGCCTGCAGGTTTTCTCGGGGTACTCCAGTTTCATCCGCCCTTGCATTCCAGTGCCGCTCCATCCTAGGGTCTCATTTCATGTCATGTCTGGGGATGACGGGCACCTACGGGTCCCGGTTGGAAAACCCGTCACTCTGAGAGTGTTACCTCGCCTTGGGTTCACTCCCCCACTCGAGTTTTTTTTAAATTTCAAGTAATTGCCAGTAGAGCTTAGTGCCTGCCAGGTGCTGTCGGATGACAGATTGTTCAAAGCCCTGATTGCATTCTCTTGTGCTTGTCCTTGCTGGGCCTGACGAGATTGCAGCAGGAAGGAAGACAGTAAGGGTTGTCCATATGAGTGATTGCTATGCAGGAATGGAGAGAGGTGTAGTTTCTTCTACCCTTTTTGTTTGTTGGGCTGCTGGACTGCTTGCTAAGGACTCTTAGAAGCTGTCAGAGTGTATGAGTTCACAACAAAGTCTTGAGAGCCAATGAGGTTGAAACAAGGTAGATATGGAGCAGCACCAGAATGTATGGGCAGTGGAAATGGGAGAGCTGCAAGAAAACTCGCCAGTCAGCAGCAATGTCCAGTACAATTCCCATATGTCAAAATCTGGGTTCGCTTTGGTGGAGGCAGAGCCCTCCAGCCACTACACCACCTGTGGCCCAAGGTGGTTGTTGGCTCAAGTATTTTGTATTTTTTGCCAATGCATGCATCACCCTTATGACATTGCCAATATAAAACCTGCCTTTCGAAAATTCTTGTCCTGTTGAGGACATGGGAATGCACCAGGGAACTCATTGAGTTTCTTTTATACTGTACTACCAAGCTTTATTGATGTTTTGGTGTTGGCAGGCTATACTATCTCCAACTGTATGGGTTGGTGGCACTGTTCAGACTATTCCTGGGAAAGAAACGCAACCCTTTAAGAGACAGAATTGACTCTTGTCATTACTCAACTGACCAACTCTTCATGGGCACCCTTGCATTTACAATCCTGCTCTTCCTCCTACCCACAACACTGATGTACTATGTGGTCTTCGCTGCTGTAAGTATTCAGTCGATACATTGGTTTTGATCATTGTTAGGCTACATGCAGTTTACTAATATGTACTTTGCTTTCCCAGTTACGAGTTGCAATAGTTGGACTTGGTGGTTTTCTGTCTCGCATCCGGTACTTGATTGAAGTCCTGCCATTGTATGTCACAATTCTGTGGCTTTTTAGGTCTGCAAAAGTTGGAAGTAAGTACATTTTCAAGTCATATAGAACATCACAGTTTCACATTTTGCAATCATATATTTAATAGTATTATATGGTCAGACTGTTTGCATTAAAAAATTTTTGTCTAAAACTGAGTATTGAAGCATATTGAGTGCACTGCAGAACAGTTGATTTACTGCAGCTAAATACAGGTGGCCAAAGTTTGAAATTATGTACCAGAATAAATACTCTTATCAGTCTTCTGATACGTACTGCCATTCCAATAGCATGTGTGCATGACAAAATAGATAGATAGCAAGTGCCTATATAGCCAGTCTGATAGCAAGTGGGAATGCCAAAATGTATATATTTGAGAATGCTATAGCAAATGATGGAATAATTTTTGTTTCAAAAGATTTATATTGTAACTTAGCATCATTGCATTTTGTGTGTCTCATCAATGATGAACAAATCACATTAAATCTGTTGGAGCAGGAAAATTGGTTTTAAAATACACACCTTTCTATATTATGTTCTACTGGGTGAGAAATTCCAATTTTCATTTAAAAAAAAAAAAAAACTAAACCATCTACGGCAGTGACATGTGTGGGTGATAACCCATATTCACCGTACACACACAATCCATGAGAGTTCAATGTTTGCTTTACAGTTTCGTATTATTAAAAGAATTCATACTTCACTAGTATCATCACTGATTACCAAACAAAACTAATTGCAGTTGTGTAAGCACTTGTAACACTAGATAGAGTTGAACAAAATTATAGAATTTCAATTTTAAACAATTTTTTATTTTATTTCATGAAGCATAATATTTTTTATTACTTCTTTAAAATTAAATCCAGATATTTATGAAAAATTTAGAAAATTTCCATAAACTTTTGATTACAAGTATACTAAACACAGATTTGACTGTAGTTACAAATTCCATAAATCAAATCTTGTAGCTACAAAGGGTTTGGCTTTATGTTTCAGTCATTTTACAGTAATTGTATTCAAGAAAGAACTGTGCTACATGTTAACTTTGTGTTGGGTCAAAATTGATTAATTTTACAATCACAATTGACCAAGTACATTTTACAATCAGGTACATATTATGATGCAGAACACAGTGCATAAATGGCCTACAAAAAATTACCACATTTAAAGAATATAAGCTAAAAGTTTGATTTCATGGGAAAAATTTAATATAAAGATCTACAAAAGCTGACATAAATTTAAAAATATATACATATTAAAATATATATTAAAACCTACACTAACTGCCAGCAAGCCCAAAAAAATTTACATAATGGCTCTATCGAAGCTGGTACCAATAAAACTATAAGTATTAAAAGTTAATGCTAAACAACACAGACTGTAATAAGCATATTACAAGAGAAAGTACATAATGTGGCACGTGAAAGAAAAGAAAAATTTGTGGCTGCACCAACTACTAATAACGGGCTGCACTTAACAGTTCTGCAAAACATCAGTGACAGCAGCAGTAGGAGCAACGGCATTATACAATCAAATAAGTGCAAAAGTGGCACCATGACATTTCATTAACCTGTAAATGCATTTAGGAGGAAGATATCACAAGGTGGGGCTACCCCTTGTGTCATTAAATAAAATTATAGCAGAAAATTTTTGGATTTTTTTTTTTAACGTTTACATTTTCCAAGTATGTTGTGGTTCATCAGTGTGCATAGCAATAATAAATATCTGTACTTATTGCCTAATTAACAGTATACACTAGTTCTATATGCAAGTGGGAATCATAACAATATAGTAAAAAAAATTTACACAGCCAGGCCGTCAACTACAACCAGCTGCAGCCATCAGGGCCGTACTTTCGGCCCAAGTGTAGGTATCTAGGGAGGCGAGCCGCCAGGAGTTCTGTACATATTGTAATTTACATATGTTGATCTGATGTCGGCTTTATACTTGAGTGGAATCAATCTTGAATAGTATACATTTTTTATATAATGTTTTGTTAGGAAGACAGTTAACTTGTTGGTATTTTGTTTCCTATACTGGCTTGCAGGTAACATATTTTGGAAAGTTAAGCCAAAGGTGAAGGGTGAACCGCTGACAATGTGGGTGCAAGTAGTGCCTGGCTCTTGGTGGGAAACTGTCGTGCAGTGTGTGCCTGACTCTGCCCAGCCGCCTCCGCCAGTCGACTGGTTCAAGCTGCTGCAGGATCTACTTGTTGGCCGACTGATCTACCCTGTCTAGTCCACCTCTGTGTTAGTAACTGTGCAAATCAAGTGTGTGCCTAACACTTGGCTGGCTATATTTTGAAGGCATCAATCAGTATTATTACTACAATTATTGGAATCACCAAATTTTTTGTTGAAATTTTTGTTCCTGTACAGATTAAGAGAACACAAATATCTATGAGCACAATCCATTCAAAGATAAATTAATTACCTTGGATCAGCCACACTTAGTATGAAATTACATGATTCAAATTCAGATACACATTCTGTGGGAAAATTTGCTGAATATACAACTTTGTTCTATCTAAGACAGTTTTCTTGATTTTTATATTTTTGTTACAAGAATTTCCTTGACTAGGAATATCTTTTCATATTAGCTGATATTTAAAAAAAAAACTAAGTTGGCACATAAAATACACACATTGCAGTATTGGAATGTACATCACAATGTAGTGAGCTCACAACTGAACTACTGGTAGGTCACAGTGTTTTGCAGTGCTATCCTCTGCAGGTTTATACTTCCATCCCACAAAGTGTGAGTTTTCTGGGAAAAGCTCTATTATAGTGTCTCTTATTATCCAGCTTTACATACAAACAAAAATATCCATATATCTGTGATTTCTAAGTTGTTAGTTCTACTATTTTATTCTTACGTGCTTCAGAGGCTCAATTAAGTTACATAAATTGACATAAATTTTTGTTTCTAAAATTGTTGCAAAAATTATGACGCAGGCTGAACACAAGTGTGCACTACACACAAGTATTTGAGTTAAGTTTGTTGCACTTCTTTTTGTCTGTGCATTTTACATTTGTCGTGATGAACACTGTATTACAAACAGTGCATATCTTAAATAGGTTAAACTTCCCACCCCAAGCTACTCATGCTAGCCAAATACCCTTTGATTCAGTTAACTCTCTCCCTCTCAGACATCTGAGTGTTTCCACACAATGTGACTACAGTTATATTACATGCTTGTCTCACCATTCTGATCACGCTTGTTTGTGCTTTTACAATTTAGATTTATATGCAATTTTTGGGTTTCTGTTGGTTTTGATTACCGTTTGTTTAAGAGCCTGTAGTGTTTCTTGTGCTGAGACTCAAATACAGTAATCAAACTAGCTAAGCTTGAAAGCATGATACTCTGAATTGAAAAAAAAAAAAAAAAAGTTCATTCATAAACAGAGCGCCAATAGTAAATAAATAAAAGATGTGGCTGTAAACTGTTCACTGAAGATTTATTGCAGTTTCTTCTACAATATCGGCACAACATTTATCACTTACAGCAGGAAAAACAAGAAAGAGCTAGAATACCAGCCTGTTAAAGTTAATTTAAACTTCTCACTTTGAGGATGATTTAACTAAGAAGGCGGGACAGAATCGCGACTTTCTCTCCTGGCACCCTAACAACTCCTCACGCCCTCATAAATAAATTTAGTAGTATTTAAACATCCACAATATTAAGGAAAGTTGAAGTCACGGGCACTGCCAGTGTGAGTTACGATGGTCACTAGCTGCTCTACATGAGCGCTTCTCGACTTCTGTGATACGGTGTTACTATTGCATGAGAAAGGTTGTGCTTACCCTATGTATCAATTGAAAGTTTCGTCATCTGAACACTGCCCAATATGGCATAACATGATGTGGTAATGTCTAAAAATAACACACTAATGCAGACGTGGCTTTGGAAATTTAGTACATATTACATTCATGTAGTGGGTCATGTCAGCCAAATGTGACCTGCACTTTGCTTATTTCATCATGTAGCGCAATATGATGGCTACGTGTCAAGCTTACTAATGGCCAGCTGCACCATCGTGGTTTGAAACTCGATTCAAGATCGGATTTAAGATCGACACAGAAAACTTTTGCACCATTCAAGTTCAGAGCTTGACTGGAGATCAAGATGAACTTCATTTCGAACCACAGAATTTGGCAGTCCGAAATCTCGATCTAAGATCAGAGAAAAATACAAGTCTGTTGAATATAGGTTATGTGAATTTAAAAACAATGTTAAATAAATTTATGTACTATAAATAAACTTAGTAAGATTAAAAGTGTTAAAAAATGGATTTGGTTGTTGTTTAGTAATATAAAATGTAAACTGAGACATTTTACAAAGGCATAACATCAAATGCATTTAATTGAAGATGTAATAATGTTTTGTAACGAGAGAACAAAATTCATGCTTATCCCTCCAATCAGACACAACGTAAAATTGGAAATGCTATTCAGACTATCAAAAACTGTCCTAATTTTCCCACCTAGCTAACTATCACGTCAAATTTTTTGATCACAAAAGAACAGCTGTCGCTGACACATGTAGTTTGAAAATACACCAAGAGATAGAACTAAGTACAGTTGTTTTCTTGGGAAATTAAAACAACATTATACACACTTGAATAATATTCAGTAAAATTTGTACAACAATAATTCACTTAAAACAGATAATACATTGGAAATCTAGTTCTATGTAAGCTACCTTCTTCTGTCCCACAGGACAAATAAGCACAAACACTTCAAGGGCACAACAGTGTTTATTTCAATCCTCAGGTGCAATCCAACACTTCATGCAAATACTCTCCACAATCAACTTTCAAAGAGAAACTCTTCACAACCCATGTTAATAAAGAATGACAATTAGAAACTATATAAAAAGAGCTCCAAACAATAATTAATGCATAAGTACAGTAGAACCTCTCTATTAGGACCCCTCACGGTTCCTGAGAATAAGGTCGTAATAAAAAATTTAGAAAATTTAGAGCCGATTTTGACCCACCCCTAACCCCTATGCCCCTAAACTTGCCATTTTTTGTATGAAGTTCATGTTCAATCATCTCTAGCGTATAAAAAGCCACATTTTAAATTAAATATAAATATGTATATTTTAATAGCGGGACGTCTCCTGATCAATTTGACACCCAAGAAAGGCATAATGGATCACCCCTTGTCATAAAAAAGAAGGCCTAAACACAGTATGACATGGCCATTGAAAATGTGTGAAAAGATTAGACTCTGTATTATTAAAATATAAAGTTATTATTAAAGATCTATTACGCAGGTCTTGTGGGTCATACATTGCTATGAGGCATGTAGCGATCAAAAAGGTTAGGTGGCATTGCGCAATATGTGTGGTCTGCTTGTGTACATAGCTGGGCAAGTGCCTATATTCTTTGCAGCGCGGCTGGGCTTGGGCGTGGCAGTTTGCTGCTGAAGCTCAGCCCTAGATCCTCAGGCTGGGCAGCTGTCTGTCAGTCGCTACAAGATTACTCACGGGCGACGACCACCCGCTTGCCGCCACTGCCGTGGTTACAGGGCTGGTTCACTTTGTAACAGCGGCCCGGCGTTGGGAAAACATGTTGATAGATATGATTCACGTCAATGTGTTGAATTTATACAAAATGTAGGCAGCATGTTGGCCTCTGCACTGGCACGATGAGGCCCGGCAGTGTATACGGGAATATTGACGTTGCCTATTCACACACACTGCCTCACTCACCATAAAATGGTACTGATAACATAAGAACACATTTTATTTGCACACACTTATTTTTATTCACTTTACACATAAAATTGACTTAACAAAAAAAATTAGCAAATTACGTAGGCATGGGCGCACATAAACTTAAAAATAATCATTTAAAAAAGGGCATTGATTTAAATTTGAAGTTATCATACACTGATTAAGAAACTAGTCTGTGTAGTATGCCGCTGTTTTTACAGCAAAAGAGGAGGGATAATGGGAGGGTAAGGCAGAGGCGGTGACATGTGACTAGGACAAAGAATCCTTACTGACCTTACCTGCAATTCCCCCCCCCCCCCCCCTTTGCGGTCTTTCACGGACAATATACCGGGTGTCCCCTTCTGGCATTAAGTAATTTATTGCTTCATGCTGCTTGGGACAACAAATGTCAAAGTCTATGATGGTAGCTTGAGAAATGCGTAACCACTATCAGTAAAGGCTAGTTTTCCATAGACTGAAAACTGTGGATAATAGAAACTGGTACCACGGTTTGAGAAAAGGTCAACAAAAACAATTCCGCACATAACTGAAACCGCGGTTAGCAAGGGATTACTGTATCTATTTTTAGACGTGCCTCATATTTTCGACTTTTTCGACAAAAACTTTTCACGGTTCCTTGGTATTGGGTCGTAATAGAAAGGTGGTCGTAATAAATGGGTTTGTAATAGAGGGGTTTTACTGTATTTATCTACCAAGAACTCATATATAACATTTGTATTTCCATAGAATAATCACTAAGATATTCTTTATTTGATAAACATGTTGCCCTTCTTACAACACATTACTTTTCTCCATGTGAGAAGCTAGTTTCTTTAAATTGTCACAGCCATTTAAAATTTAGGCACACCCACAAAGTCGACTATACAATTTGTATCAACATTACCACTTAGTTCTCAAAAAGTACAATGTTGATCCAATATAATTCTCTTGCAATATTCATACAGATATAACCTTATCTCTTACATAAAATTAAATGTATGAACCCTTTCATGAATAATGCCTAAGGAGATGCCAACCTGATCAACCGCAAGCATATTAAAAACAATTCAATAAGGTACAATTTAATAAGTTAGTTAAGGTTGCAAGTAGGCCGCTAGGCTACACAAAGTAGGACAACACGTTTTTCACGCTGTAGCACAATCGCAGTTTTGCTGGCTAAGCCAGCTTCAGGCTGTGAGTTGTAGAACACTGCATTATGGTGAATCAGCACCGTTAGTGGTAAACCTAGCGACCAGGTGACAAACTAGGGTGCGGCGGGAAAATTGAAAAATTTCCTGTATAGCTGATGAGTGTGTTAGGAATGGGTGGATCCTTCGGGGCTGATAGTTTGTTTGGTCTTTGTGGTGGGCTGCAGCAACAAACCAGTTTGTTGCGGAGGTTAGATGGCCTTTTGAAGACCAATCTGGGCGGTTTGGAGAGCAGGTCTTGGGTTTGTGGTGAGGAAGCCAGAATTTTGTATCCAGAGTGGAGAATGTTTCTGAGTTTACTTAGGCCATCATGATTTGGGACAACCAGGGGTATATCAGAGTTGTTGACCTTGGTTTGTGTTCCGGTATTTGAGATGGTTTGTTGAATCTGTTTGTGGATGACGTGTCTGGGGTAGTCCCTGTCGAGGAATGCTGTGGCTATTTGTTCACACTGTTTGTTGAGATCACTGTTGGTTGAGCAGATACGTTTAGCTCTTGTGGTGAGACGGTAAGGTAGGGATTTTTCGTCATGATATGTGTGGTAGCTGTCAAAATGTAAGTACTGGAAGTTGTTGGTGGGCTTGGTGTGTACAGGAGTTTGAATTGTGCCATTGTAGAGAGAGAGTTCAACGTCCAGGAATATGGTGTGTGTTTTGTAGTATGACCAAGTTAACTTGAGTAAACTGTGTGCGTTCATTGTTCAGAAAGTGAATTAGGATGTCAGTGGAAGTCCATATTATGAAGATGTCGTCAATTAAATGCATCTAGCAGTGTGGTAAGGTTGGTTGGCTACTGAGGAAGTTTTCTTCTAGCCTGCCCATAAACAGATTGGCATAGGATGGGACCATATGTGTACCCAATGCTGTGCCTTGACCTGAAGGTAGTGTGAGTCTTAAAATCTGAAGTTCTTGTTGCTGAGGGTTAACCTGGCAAGTTCAACCAGAAATACTGTAGAAGGTTTGCTGTGTGGGGGTCTCTGCTTGAGGTAATATTCTATGGCCGACAGTCCAGATGAGTGGGGTATATTAGTGTAGAGAAATGTAACATCTATGGTAACCATGTATGCATCTTGGAAAATGTGGCCTAGGTGTGTCAAGCATTCCAGGAAGTGGCTAGTGTCCTTGACGTAGGATGGAAGCTGCTGCACCCAAGGTTGAAGGTGGGCATCTACAAGTGCCGAGATTCTCTCAGTGGGGCTGCCAATCCTTGATACAATAGGACGTCCTGGGGGTGGCCGTTGTTCCTTGTGTATCTTTAGAAGCAGATAAAGAACTGGTGTGATGGGTTCATTAAGTGTGAGCAGTTTAATTGAAGCCTCGGATAGGTCTTGGAGGGGGGGCCCTGGGACGCAAGTAATTGGTCAATATTGTCACAGAATTTGGAGGTTGGAGTACAATTTAATAACTTAGCCATAACGAACCCAATCCTACAACTCTTCAATGTCGCACTGTGCAATAACAACATGGGCAAATTAAAATGTTAATAATGGCATCAATTTCCTTTAAACGCAAACAACTAGTAATTATTTAGCACCAATACATTATTAAAACATACTATAATAGCCATAGGGGCTGCATGACCTCAAACAGACTATTTCTTCTTGAAAAGGAGCCGACGGGCGACCATAAAGCCCGAACAAAGCGTCGGCCCCATTAAAACAAATACTTTAAAACAAGAGAATAAAACACTAAGCGAAGATGCAAATGCCTATCAGAACTTTGCCCGATAAAACACACTAAGACAATTAAAACGGCTAACGGTGATGACAGGTGAAAAGCAGGCCGGAGAATGACACAGCCGGGCACACAAACCAGACCTAGGAGAGGGGGAGTGGTAGAGGAGAAGGAAGGGAAAGGAGGGAGGTGGAGGGGAGATAAAGAAGGCGAGAGGAAGAGGGGAAACCAAGGAGGAGTAGCAAGGGATGGCGAAAGCCGGGATACGGCCAGTGAGACAATTGTCAATCACAAAAAATACTGTCTCAACTTCCACCCATTAAGTGTCCCTGGCCCTGGGGACAGGCCTGTAGCCAAGGGGGGTGTTTTGGGTGTCTGGACACCTTCCAAAATATTGAACTAAATTGGAAAAAATACTCATGGTAACATTTATAGTAGTCTAGCTATTGCAATGAAATGCATTTAGAAGTAATAGATAATGGGGCATTTTACTGTTTGTTGTGCATAAAAATACTGTTATCTGGTCGGGTTGACCTTGGGCACAAGATCATTGACATTGTAGCTTTTACCTTGCAGTGCGCCTGTGTGAGCTGCATCTGGCCAAGTTCTCCATCCCCGCAGTGGGCCTGTGCGAGCTGCAAAAGGCCAAGTTCTTACTACATCCGCATAGCTCTGATATAGAAGCAGCTCATTGTGTGTACAGATGTTGGCATGTTGGGTTGTGGTGTAGTTCATCGTACTTTTGTGTCACAGAAAGATTCTTTCTCTCGTACAGTGGGCACTACATTCTTGATTTTCGATGAATAAATTTGTTATAAAGAAAAAAAGAAAACTGAATGCGGAAGATAATGCCACAGACACTAATTCAGACACACTGGTACGTAGTCACATTGTGTGTGCTGTTCAATAATGGTTCATTATGACATATGTTTGTAAAGTGTAACTGGATATATTTGAGACAAGGCTGTGTTCGAATTCGGTGCAATATGCCCTTGACCACTTGCCCTTGTTCCCTTCCCGTGTCACGGGCACATGTACATCTCAAGAAGGGCAAGTGGTTCGTGCCGTTGGTTGAAAGAGACATTCTTGGGTGCATATGCACTCTTCCCGCAAATTTGAATAGAAACAACGTGACATCACATCCGCGATGCACTATTCAAGGGCATGAAGCCAAGTAAGAGTCCTTAGGTGGTGAAATCGAACACAGCCTTGTATGACTGAAACACAAGTTTTCATGATATGATATGTAAATGCAATGCTGCTACTTTTGAGAGTAATACTTTCTCCTGTACAATGCTAATCTACTTGAATTTTTTTATTAGTAATGTAATTGTTTAAAATTATTATATTCACAGGAATTTTGCTTTAATGTTGAACAGACAAATTTTGTGTATAATGTTATTGGGGGGGGGGGGCACCGGGGCCCGTGCCCCCAGCCCTCCATTAAATACTTCTAAGAATTTTAGAAAGTTGATCTTTAAAAATATTACAATGTCTGCCAGCTATATATTCAATATTTATATTCTAGAGGTGGGCAAAGCTGGATATTTCATTTTAAAGTGGATTCGAATTGAATTTGTTAAAATATTCCCAAATTCAAATTGAATATCAATTCAGTGTTTTGTTGACAAGTATACATTGCACCAATTATGTTTATTTATTTATTTTTTTATAAATTTAATAACTACATACATTTTACAAGATAGATAAAAGACAGATAAAAATAAATGTTTTCCACCAATTTGCAAAAAATATATATATAGTTTTTTTATCATGTACCGTATTTACCCGAAAGGAAGACAGGAATTTTTTGACAAAAAAGGGAGAGTAAAAATAAGGGGTCATCTTCAATTTAAATCCTAGGACCATAAATACCATAAATGTGACACACTGTTAGTTCAGTATTTAAGTTGGTGGTACACATTTTTTACTCAAGAAGCAGTTAATCCTCCAAAATTGGCATGCCATGAGAGAGGATTTTAACAAATACTTTTCATGCTTAAATACGGTGTGTCCTATGTTTGGACTCATTTTGTAGTGCCGAGACTGTACCTGCCAACTTTGACAAGGGTCCCCTTATTTGATGATCACAGAGATAAAACGCTTTAGTAGTAGCAGGGGCGGGCGGGTTCTAATTCACTAGATGAATGACATGTTGATGGGATGGTCTAAAAATAGAGTTTGTGGATTAAGGGCTGATCCAATTAATGGCTAATCGTAATCCGATTAATTTGCAAATGGCTCCAAAGAAGAAGTGCTTTGCTATGAAGCAAAATGGCTCAAGTTACATAATATATGCGTAAAAATCAATTTTCCTGACCAAATTTGATTCATAAAATCATAATGGTGTATGTAGAGAGTTGATACAATACTTCTTGTATGAAACCTCACTTGTATTTTATTAACAATTCCCCGTTTTTTTTTTTTTAATTATATTATTGAAAAGTGAGATTTCAATAGCAGTTGGTTCAATTTGACACTTTTCACAGCAGTTAAGTCTGTAAAACTACCAGTTTAATGTCATATTTATCACACTGCAAAACTCTGTTGTACATGAGGAAAATATACATATAATACAGATTAAAATGTGAGGTCCCGAATTAAGTTTGGAAAGATAATGAATTGTTTCGTAATATAAAAAGATTTTTTCCCAAATAATTCAGATTTGCTATATTGTGAGTAAAATAAGATACCGACAATTATTTTCCACCGAATGCAAATTCCATGTGTGTGTGGCAAATGTGGGATAAAAATGTTGATGATATTAAACGCATATTGTCTTCTTTTGCTTTTTGGGCTAATAATGAATAATTTATGTTGCCTAAAAGTATTTTTTTGTTGTGAAGTTCGAAGCAAAAATTTGATTTTGAATACGAAGCCAAATATTGAAAAATATTCTATTCTAATTTTCGAAGGTTCCCCCACCCCTATTAGGTTCTAAAACCACTTAAATATACCAATTTGTAAATCCAAATTTTCCTGGTGGAGAACCCCCGGACCCCCCTCCCCTCGCTTTAATTGGTGGTAGCAGTGAACAACACCCCCAAAATAATATCCTGGCTACGGCCCTGCTGGTGGCCCACACCGCCAACAACAATACTTAAGTTAAAAAATTACCTACAGGTGTCCACAGAAGTCACAGAAGAAAAGTTTAGTAAAAGCATAGATAAGCAGTATATCCAAAAAAAAAATTCAAGATAACACACTATTCTTTGTAAAAAGGAAATTGAAAGTTCACTAGATTAATGTTTGGATGTAATTGAAAGGGGAATAATTGATATGTATTGTTTTGTTGCAGCATCCCAGTAGATTTCTTAAATCTTCTTGAACATATGAAATTAATTTTTCTTTGTGTAACGTAATCGAGTTTCGTACTAATTAATCAAGAACGGAAGTTTTTGCACTAAAATGCTGTTTTTGGAAGGACGCTGTGGGCAAATGGATGGGTGGGGCAGAGGCCAACCCATTCCCACCACCCCCTCTCTCTGATCCCTCAAACACATTCCCCCCGCCCCCAGGAGGAGTTAAAGGAACAAAGGGGGTATGTTTTCCATTTTGTGGGATTAGGATGCAACGCGGTGTGGAGAGGTTGACGCTCGACAGTCCCGGCTGTCAGACTGTCCCCGTTCCTGGGTGATTTGGGCGATGCTAGGCGAGCCGTATCTTAACTGGCTTTTCTGTCCTGGGCACTGGGGTCCTCACAGTGTGTAACACGGGCCTAGTAGGTGCGCGACTTAGTACGAAGTCGGACTCTGCGACCTTGATGCGGTGGAGTACAGGCTGTGGTGGTGGTGCAGCAGCAGTTCAGCGAGGTGTTGGGGTGCTTGCATGCTTTTGTTTGCTGTGACCAGTGTTGCACTCGATTGGGGGGTAATCGGTTCAGGTATGGAAGCCAGCTACGGTTCTGGCGTGCTAGACTGACGAATGCCAAATAGTGCCTCTTGCATTATATGGTGGTATCCCTCCGCGATCCTGGTGGGTGGCTCGAACAAGCCTAAGGGGATGACGTCTGGCACTGGTATGCTGAGGTGTCACAATAGCACAGCTTACTCTCATGGACTAAGCAATCTGAACCCACTGGGAAGGATACAGAGCCCCTGGGGAAGCTTAGCAATTACTCTCGTCTTTCTGGCCCATCACTCAACTCCACCCCTGTGGGTGTAAGGCATGGTGTACTAGATGGGTGCTGCAGGAGGTTGGCAGTTGACGTGTCAGTGTTCACATGTATGTGCTAATTACTGGTGCCAACACCGGCTCGCCCTCGACGACTGCCAGGTAGAGCCGGTGTGGGCTGTGGGGTGAAGGTTGGCGGAACCCCACAGTGTTGCCACGTGGGGGTAGATTTCCCTGCACCAAGATGCAGCCTTCTCAGCACCACAAGGAGCAATGAGAGTTGGGCACCTGGCCGGCAAGTCTATCCCACCGTAAGTGTACCTAGTGTCGTGGCTCTATTGTTCCTTCCACGTGGTGCAAAGAACGGTTGGCATTCCAATGATGGTGAGGGTCCAGTGGTTACTGTCTCCCCGAACTCAAAGAAATCCCCTCCTCAGCTCCACGAACGGGAGCAATGAGGAAGGGCCGACTTTATGTCGGCAAGACAATTTCCAAGGGACGGTATGCTAGTGTCGTGGCTCTACCACGGTCAGAGAATGGGTAGCCTTCCAAGGATTTACTGTCGTGTTGTTCAGAGTGCATTTGGCAGAAACAAAACCCGGTCTCCTGCCAAGTCCTCCAACTATGATGTGACACAAGGAGGAAGCTTGAGGTGACAGTCAAGGTGACTGGTAAGTGTTTGAACTGTCGATGTCTGTTGGAACTTTCTTCGGTCCCGCGAGGAGAGCGATGAGGCATAGGAAAAGTTTGAGTCTCTGCACCAAGAGTTGGTGTGATGAGAGCTCAGGAGAGGTGATCAAGAACTGACGTTCTGAGGGCCGGGGTGCAGCTCCTTACATACTCCTCGGCCATCCCTTATTCTACTGGTGTAGGGCATCTGGAAAGGGGAAACAACAGGTGAAAGACCAGTGCCTATATCCTCTAAGTGTGCTGCGTAGTGGTGTGCCAGGATCTATGCATCTTGCATGTGGTGGCATGCTGCTGAAGTCGCCACGGACCTCTTGCATGGTCTTGGTTGCTCATAGGCTGAAATTATTATTATTATTGGGATGCCTGTGCCGGCATGGTAGGCAAGACAATCTTGCAGATGATGGCGGCAGCGACGTGACTCGATAAGTTGTCAGGAATGCAGTTGGGCTGATGAGTAGCAGTCATTTAGTATAATTGAGCAAGACATCATGCATAAAGGTAATCCTCCTACCACCACCCCTCCTTCGACCCCTGCCGTGAACACACTGCCAGATAAATAACTTCTCCACTCTCTCTCTCAGCCAATAGAACACGCGCTGGAAATTCAAAATTAGTCTTGCATTGGGTATCATACTATCTTCATTTTCAGAGGGTTTGAAAGTTTTAGATCAGCTTGCATTTGGTGTTGGATTACAATCAATTATATACAGTATTTTGAGGCGTTATTTTCTTTATTTAAACTAGTTCAGGTGAAATGTTTTTTAACTTATTAATTACAATAATATTTTTCCTAAAATTCAAATTTTCATTGTGTTTATTAGCTAAACTGTATTCACAGATAATGTACAGTTCTTACTATACTCAACATGAAGTTTTATAGGTTCGAAGTTGTATTTTATTGATATACATGTCAACACCCTCATCTACTGAAATCCTACATGTATGTTCATTTTTTGGCAGTCCCCTGAATAACGATAGATCGAGATTCGACTGTATATCCCAGAAATACATAATACCGTGGTAAATGAATCCTGCTGTAAAATCACTACAGTAGCCATTGCTGCACTAATTACCATTGTATATGTGCCCACAAGGCCTTTATATTTAGCCTATTTCACATCTCTGTCACAAAGGTCTTTTCTCACCATTAAACTGCTAGTTACTCACAAGAAATATGCACCCACTTTTTTTTTTCTGATATCACCAACCCCTCGAGTCCCCTGAATAGAGGCACCAGAAAAAAAAGAGGCTCAACTGTCATCATTTTCAGGCAGCAAATCATGCAGTTTCAAACTACAGTAGAACCCCCTTTTCGCATTACCTCTATTTACATTTTCCTGTCAATTACACCATTTATTTTTGGTCATGTTTTATCTCCATTTGATTCTATGTACATCTTTCCTGCTAATTACAACACACTATATTTTCATTTCCCGCTATTTACACTTTTTCTTTACGTTATTGCCAGTGGACAAAATCCTCATGACAAGATAAGCATGTTGGATGCATACCACATTATTTCTTATGCATGGAAGGAAGTTACACAGAAAACAATTGCGAACTGCTTCAAGAAAGGTGGTTTTCCATAATTAGTGGGTGGCAATGAAGATGAAGCCAATTGAGCCAAATGTATCATTCACTTATTTAGTCAACATTGACTCCAACATGATTATTACTGAAGAACAGTCAGTTGAAGATATTGTAAGTTCCCAAGTCATGGAAAGTCAAGACCAAAAAGATGAGACTCGTGAAGAAGAGGAAAAGGTACGTGTGCTCACCAAGCATGAGGCATTACAAGCTGTATAAACTGTGAGGACCTACTGCTCAGGAATCGAATGCGAGGACAGTATTTTCAATCAGCTGAATGTCCTTAACAAAATAATTTAACATGTTAGCAGTCAGCAGATGAAAATCTCAGATATCTTTTCAAAGTAATTAAATATAAAGTGTGAACTGTTGTAGTGCATTAGTAAATAATCATTCTACAGTTGTATTACCTCAATTCTTATTTTTATATACTTTATTATGAACATTCCAAAATGCGACAGAAGTTTTTAAAAAATTCTAGGCAAAGTTTGTAAATATGCCTATATTTGTCAGTTTATATCTTTTATCTTCAATATTTGCCAATTTTACATACTGTTTCTTGCTATGCATATTCAATTTGTAAATGTACTGGATTATATTTTGGCAGAGATTTCCATGTTCTGCAGTTTTTATTTTATTTTTTTGTATAGTATTAATGGTATGTCTATATTGATTTTTCACAACTTCATTCAATTTGAAACACTTTACTGCATTTCCCTCATTTTACACTTTCCTGCTTTTTACCTAATTTTTTCTGGATCCCTTCAGTGGTGTAAAAAACGGGTTCTACGTAATTTACATTCCCGGAACAGGGGAAGTCTCAGGCTCTATCCTGTGAGACAAAAGTATCTTCAACTTATGAATGAAAAGGAAGAAAAGAAAACACAACTTTTTTGTGGGGAGAGGAGGAAGGAGATAGGCAGTAATGGCAATATAGCAACAAATTAGGCCAATTCGTCTAATAAAAAAAAAATTATAGAAGCTTTTTTATTTTTTGTACATTCTTCAGTTCATCATGGTCTCGTCTATCAATGTAACGCAACAGACTATCCACTATTTGCTTTGGAAGGAGGGATATGAAGTGCCATCATAGATATTCAAAAAATTCTATTACAGTAAAACCCCTCTATTATGACCCAATCCCGAGGAACCATGAAAAGTTTGGGTCGGTAAAGTCGAAAATTTGAGGCATGTCTAAAAATAGATACAGTAATCCCTTGCTAACCGCGGTATCTTAAACCACTGTTTCAGTTATGTGCGGATTTGTTTTTGTAGACCTTTCCTCCAACTTCGGTACTAGTTTCTATTATCCACAGTTTTCAGTCTATGGAAAACTAGCCCTTACTGATGTTAGTGATTGCCTATTTCTCAAGCTAGCATTATAGATTTTGACATTTGCTGTCCCAAGCAGTGTGAAGCAATACATTACTTAATGCTAGAAGGGGTCACTGGTGCATTGTCCGTGAAAGCACGCAGGGGGCGGCAATTGCAGGCCGGGTCAGTAAGGATTCTTTGTCCTAGTCACATGCCACCGCCTCTGCCTTACCCTCCCTGTCATTTTTAGCTTACATTATACCTCTTCTTTTGATGTAAAAAAAGTGGCACATTACACAGACTAGTTTCTTAATCAGTGTATGTATGATATCAAATTTAAATCAATGCCCTTTTTTTCAATGATTATTTTTAAGTTTATGTGCACCCATTCCTACGTAACATGCTAATTTTTTATGGTGGGTATTTTTTTTTTTTTTTTTTTGTGAAGTCAATTTTGTGTGTGAAGTGAATAAAGATAAGTGTATGTTCTTATGTGCGTGTATAGGCAATGTCAAAAGTTTTTGATGAAATATTCAGGATTTTATATTACGAAGTAGACCACACTAAATATTTATATTCCCGTAAACACTGCCGGGCCTCATTGTGCCAGTACAGAGGCCAACATGCTGCCTACATTTTGTATAAATTCAACACATTGACGTGAATCATATCTATCAACATGTTTTCCCAACGTCGGGCCGCTGTTACGAAGTGAACCGCCCCTGTAACTACGGCAGTGGCGGCAGGCACATGGCCGATGGCCGCTGCCCGCGAGGTATCTTGTAGCGATCGATCGACAGCTGCCCAGTCTGAGGTCTAGGACTGAGCTTCAGCAGCAAACCGCCAAGTCCGCACCCGGCCATGCTGCAGAGACTCTAGTTGCTACCCAGCTACGTACATGGCCAGACTAAAGCAAGAGCACAGTGTGCGCACACACATATTGTGCAACACCACCTAAACTTTTTGATCACTACGTGCCTCATAGCAATGTATGACTCACAAGACCTGCGTAATAGATTTTTTATAATAATTTTATATTTTAATAATACATAGTCTAATCTTTTTACACACTTTCAATGGCCATGTCATACTGTGTTTAGGCCGCCTTTACAAGGGATGGTTCAATATACCTTTCTTGGGTATCAAATTAATCAGGAGACGTCCAGCTATTGAAATATATATATATATATATATATTTATATTTATATTTAATTTAAAAAGTGGTTTTTCGTGTGCTGGAGACGATTGGATACGAACTTCATGCAAAAAATGGCAAGTTTGGGGGCATAGGAGTTATGGGTGGGTCAAAATCAACTGAAGATTTTCCAATTTTTTTTTGTGACCCCGCCCCTCTATTACATCCCTATTCTTGGAAACCATGAGGAGTCGTAATAGAGAAGTTCTACTGTAGTTAATTTTCTTGGTTTTTTTTTAACTTCATGTTACCTGAAACAACAGTACATTAAAATTCCAATAAAATGCACTTCACATTAACATGTCTTTCAATTTAACATACTATTTTCAATTCCTGCCCAACTAACATATGCTAAATATTTAAAAGTAGGCCTATTTCACTTTACCATACAAAACTTACATTAAATGTCAGTACAACAAAGATTATTTACCTGGCTTCCAACATGGGGTTAATAAATGTCCATACAGTCTTTACAGAAAGGTATTTATATTTTAAACACTTCCAACCTAAATGGGGTTTTGTTTACCAATACAATATGTAAAAAAATATATTGAATTTCAGAGTTACTTTAAATATATAATTAATGCATATGCTACAAAACTGCTATTCTCAGTCAGCTGTCAACTCGCAACATTATCTATCTGAATTATTTTGTACATCAAAACATGAATGTTTTTTGGTACCATATCTCATAACAAAAGTAAACCTTACAATGTAAAAATCAAAACTAATAAATTTTAACCTGTAAGAAATTTAGAAAGTGCATGTCAAAGTGCATTTTTTCCCTCTGAAGACCATTTTTTAAACATCTCCCACATAAAATCAAAATAACTCTCGTATGAAATACGGGGGTTGGGGCATAACTCGTAACTATTGGCATACTATATCCGCATGCGCCGGTTTTTTTCACATTACAACATAGTTGCCATGACTTATGCCCCAACCTGTGTATTTAATTTTAAAAAGTAGGTAAATGTCCTACGAATAAAATTATACTCCAGAAGCATAAACTTTATCCCCCCTCCCCATTTCATAAAAAATGTTTATTACCTCCAGGCTATTTATTTTACTACGTAAGGCATCCATTTTCAAATGCTTCTTGTGGGAAAGATAAAGAGGCTTCGTTACTGAAATATAATTTCATTATTAAGTACTTTCATTACCAAGTATAAAAGTTAAGGGTTTACTGATATACATTATAGCCGTGTCCGAAACGGCTACTAAGCCCATTATTTAAGATTAACCACATGACCAACTTTCGGGCCTAAATATTTGGGGAATTACGTTTGAATTTTACCAAGTTGAAGTAGCACACTAAATCCCCAAGTAGATCCGTGAAATCATCTGCTGGTGTTTATCTACATTTTATTTCCCCATTGTGGTGTAAACTCCGGCAATTGTTCTTGAAACACTGCACAATACATGCATGTGAAAAAAAGACAGTCTGGAATCTACATGTTATTTCGTATGTAATTAATAAGTTATTTTAAAATAAAGTTTGTACGTAGTTTTAAAATTGCCAAAAAAAAAAAAATTATTTATTTGAAATGGAATATTAATTGCATGGTGCGAAAAACAATGAAAAGATTAATATATGCTAGAAAGAAATATCAGTTGTTCACAAGACGAGGTTATGTGAAAGTACTTGGGAGTAAGTTATATATTGATAGTGTGACAAACAAAATAAAGTCGAAATTCCGCAAGTCTGTAGTTTCCAATTTTGTTGCATGCAGCAGTTACATGCCGTTAGAAACCATCCACCCTAATTTCTTAAACCATACTTCCCCAAATTGACTGTTTCAGACGCAGCTTATGATGAGAGAAAACAGTACACCCAAAGTTTAGCATGCAATATTTGTTTGTGAGCATTCTATCTTTGTTCTGTCATTCAAAAATTGACCATAAATGTACTGCAATAAAAATTGATTATAAAAGTTCTGCAGCAATGCTTTTCAAACACACTATGAAATTTTGTCAGTCTGAAAAGGAGGTAGGAAAACACGTATTCTAAACAAAAACTTTTTATTTCTAGTCAAAAAATCAGTTCTTTACAACTATACTGCATCACACCCACAGTACTTAAGAGAATGGGTTCCAATAAAGTTATATATGAACTCAGGCACCTGGCCTGTACATTCTGTAACAATCCAGCTAATGCAAAAATAGTATAAGATAATCTATGTATATGAATAATATTTATTTACAGATAGTGTTTACTTAAAGATAGTGTTTACTTAATGCATCTGCAATGTTTAACATCATTAAAGAAGCCAAAAATTCTTGTTTTATAGCATTTCCAATCTGACAGAATGTACATACGCTTTCACAAGTTACAGTAAAACAGTTTTTAAAGCTGCAAGAAAAGAAATTTAGTGTCTAATAAATGTGAATCATTTTGCAGTTGGCTTGTAAATGCACGAGTACTGTATTTTGGCATGTATAGGCTGCACATTAAAAAAATACTACAAAAAGTGGGGTACAGCTCATTTGCAAGATATTGGCAGGAAAAAAATATATTTACCCCCAAAATATGTTTATAAATTTGTCAACATACAGTAAATTTTAATGTTAACTTGGTTTATAAGGAAATAAAAAATAAGAACAAAATAATAGCTTATCACTTGTTTAAACGCTGATGGGCCGCCCAGTGCCAGCTGAGGGCTCCCTCTTTTTCACATTTTTCCTTCTCCCTCATGATCAGCATCTCTCCTTTCCACTCTTCCCCCTCTTATCATTTAATGTCCTCACCAACCCACAAGCTTGCTTGTTCCTTTCTTTTCTCTCTCCTTCTCGCTTGGCATTCCTTCCTTCTACTAACCCACCCCCTTCTTCCACGACCTGTTTCTCTCACTCCCTTCCCCGACCATGTCTCTTTTTCACACAGTCGCTTGCCAGTGGTTGGAGGAGAATTGCGGAGGGTAATCGCTATGAAGGATGGGTGGTCTACTGGCATATTTAAAATTCCCCTCCTCACCCCTCTCCTTTCCCTTATTGCTTGTCTCTCATGCTCTCTCTCTCTCTGAGTGGATGAGACAGCCAGCAGCATCTGTGTGTGTGTGTGTGCGCACGTGCGCACACACTTGCCATAGTTTGATGTTGCTGCGCTGGTTTGCCAGTTTGCCTCCGCACTAACACAATGAGGCCCGACAATATTTACAGGAATATAAAAATTCTGTGCGGCCTACACTTGAAATATTAATTATCCCTAATTTTTCAATTAAACTTCCGGTGCAGCCTACACATGCTCAAATGTGACTATTTGATGCTTTTAAAAATAATTACTATAAATTTTCATTCCCTGCAAAAATGTCTTTGAAGGTTTTACTGTAAATCAAAACCTACATCCAGGTACAAACATAAAATAAAAATAATTTCCTGAGCACAGAGGTAATCTAATATTAAATATCCTTACTTTACAAAACACATGTTTGAAACTAAAAATGACACTGTCTTACATCCTGTTGCTACTGTTTTACTAACCCAAAGACATTTCAAAAAATATTCCCAACATGAAATGTATGAATGGGAAAAACAAAGGGTGGATTTTTTGGCAATGTATATTGAAATTTCAATTTTTCGTGTTTTGTGTGCAATGTAATAGGCATTCACTATTTCTTTCCAATACACAATTTATACAATTACCACTGCCCTTGTTTCAGCATGCACTGCTGCCAAATACATATCTTGAAATATTTCTGTGACTGATACACATTGTATAGTCACGAGTGTGGCGACTGGACATCACAACTCAAGTTCACTCAGTCGGTCGAGAATGAGACAAAGGTGCCACATTGAAATTAAAAAATTTCATTTCCATCTCTGAATATTTACTCAGTTTTATTTACATTTCCCAAACACAATATCACAATAGTCAATTAATGTAGAAGCATGAACGTCATATTACCTAGATGAGATTAACAGAACAGCGCCGCACAATCAATGAATTAGTCACTCCCAAAACTCGCATCGCGAGGCATGGCACCCGCCATCGTGCCTCCTTTGCGGCGGGTTATCATTTGCTTACCGGACAATGGCCAGCAACGCTCACTTAGATGCATGCCTATCACCACTTTTACTTTCAAATATGTAAATGCTGGGCACAAACTCCTCCTATTGGCTAGATCCAACTGCATCACGTCGAAACTATTGAGCTTTTATAACAAAACTGCTTACGATTGGAAAACGGCATACGAAGTCAAAAAAAAAAAAAAAACTTTTCATCTCTGAATGTTATGCAACCTCCCTACAACTTCAAAAACTTGAAAGAAAACTGTGGACAAAAGTAGAAAAAGGTTTTTATCACTGCGAACTGACGCAACCTGAACAGCGGGTCTCGAAAATACAAATGCACTCCAGATAAATACCCGAATATGGCCACAGACTTTCAAACACTGGTAAAACATTATATTCTATGTGGCAGCAAAGACAATAAAATACTACACCCACTTGTAAACGAAAATGAGAATTCAACCAAAAGTTTGATTTAAAATTACTATAAAAACTATTTTAAAAATACATAACTTGTAACATTTCATGATCCTCCTTGATTTGAGAGCAATTTTGATGAAAAATTTTCCATACCTACCTGGAATGTGGCTAATTTACAAACTACAAAACTCTGTTGTTCCCAAACAATTCACATTTCCAACTCAATAACAAATTCACTCACATATAAAATTATTCCACATGTTCAAGAAGAGTGATTCAAGCCATCTACTGGGATACTGCAAGAAAATAATGTACTGTATTTACTCGTGTATAGCACGCACTATGAGTTTTGCAACAAGTTCCAGGGATATTTTTTTTTTATAAAATTGCACAAGAAATTTGTGGTGCCATGTCAGTAAGTATGGAACAAACTAATATTTTTTACATTAATGTGTGGTGATAGTGATATGTTTGGAAAATACTTCAATTAAATAACTTGGGTGCAAAATGCCAAAATAAAAAAAAAATCTGAAAACCTCATGGAGCATGAGGTTTTCAGATTTTTCTTTATCAGTCAAAGTTCAAGGTCAGGGGGGCATAAACACGTGGCAGCTCAAGTTTGCGGCATGACAGGATGCCATTAGTGTGGCGGGGCGGAGTTGCGACCTACACATAACTGAAGTGTATGAGAGAGAAAGGAGATGAGTGATCTGAGAGAGAGAGAGAGAGATGAGGCAACAGTCCCGCCGCTTCCCTCAACATTCCCCCCCCCCCCCCAGACAATTTATGGCTACCCCTACTCCTTTTTTTTCTGTGTACAGAACGCACCCTAGAAATTTTTTCCTTTATTTTGGGAAAAAAGAGTGCGCTATACACAAGTAAATACTGTATATCACTTACCCATATTACAATTACATCCACATATTAATTGAAAGTTAAGATTTTGGACAAATGTTCTTTTCTCAGAAAGTTTAAAAATTATTTAAAGTGCCTGCAAATTCCAAAATAAAAAATTAATACAGATTTGTAAACATATTCCATTAAAAACCATACATCCACAAAAAAATTACACCATCAAATATCTTCACCTTATAGCATTACAAGAAAAAACCATCCACAATATTATTCAACATCAGCATTATCATCAAATTTTAAAATATTGTTCACAGTATTCATACATACTAGCTCAAAATATTTTTTATCAAATATTATGTTTGGTTTAAACTAGAGCTGGTTAGAGTCCAATTTTACTCGATTCTGACCCCGATACCGATTCTTTGGTGGATTCTCGATTCCAATCCCAATTCAGATTCTCTTATATAAAATGTATGTTAAAATATTGTTTATGTTGTTTTTAATCATAGCGTAATATTGAAGAAAGTTTAATTCCTGATACATATTTTTATAACATTCATTTTACACTGTGGGCAAATCAACTAAAAATTTCTAGATCTAGAGTACAAAAAATACAAATATCATGTTATTAAATTCAGTTCTGCACATTAAATTATGTCTAGTGTAAAATAATCCAAAAGAAAATACATATATACATTTAAGACAAAACATACGAATAGTAAGATGTTTCACACCTCAATCATAAGTGCGCCTAAATTTGCCATTGACAGAAATGCTCAAATTCCATTTCATTGGGGCGGACACTGTTGAAAATTCTGTCTGTTGAAGAATTGCTAGGATGGCATTCCAACTTGTTTTATTTTTGTAATTGCTAAGTTTACTTCGTTGGGATTCTGTTTAACGTCTTTTGTGAAACAGCAATGTTTTGATGTTCTCACGAGTGTGTGCTCTTTCGAGTTCCATATTGTTTTAATGGGGCAGTGGAAAAATTTGTTAGTATCAAAAAACAAAACGAAATACATGTCGCTGTTCATATTCATACAGATGCAGCAATACACACACACTTCGACTCAAGTTAACCTTACACTCAAATTTGCACAATTTAGACATAAATAAATATTATTCATGCACTACAAGTGTGTTGAAAGTGTAGCTTTTTCAGGCCACGCACATTTCAATAATTATAGTAAAGGTTTACAAATATATTATTTACAAAGCACGCAAACTTATTGTTTGTAAAATTCGCAACCTTTGGAACATGTTTTTTTCAATGGGGTAATCCTTGAAAGTTTACTTCAATAAAATTATGCTGTTCATCACTAGCACTGGATAATTTATTTGTACAATCATTCAGTAAAATTAACACTGTTCAGGTTTCTTGAAATCAACAAACTTACAACTGTATAACATACAACGACCACAGAGTAAATACACAATGGCGACACCGCATCACTTAACAACAGTGCTGTTTTCTCTTTCCAGTGTTGCCACAATTTTTACTGCTCATGACACCAAATTTATCGCGCTGTTTGCAAATAATACCAAACTGTCCACTGACATGCAAGCTTCTGGTAAAAGTACAATATTTACTGTATGGCAGAAAATACATCCGCAAATATATAGAGATTTTTAAAAAATAAGAAAGAATTCATACACATTGTCAAGGATATCAATTTCTGTAATAAACAAGGCAAGCCTCCATAATTCTGTAACTTGATGTTAGAATCAGTGATAATTATGGAAAATCCATAATACTTGACAGCTCTGTATTAATTTGCTGAGTCATCATATTTTCCAGCCGTTAAAAAACTTATTTTATCAAAGCATAGGCTATATGAATCAAAGAATCATCTTGACCCATCCCTAGTTTAAACAAAACTGTTGCAATTATTAAGGTTTGAGGGAGTGTGTGTGCATTATATATATATATATATATATATATGCCATGCTAATTCTATAGATAGCTCATTAATACTTTAATTTCTACCAAGGATCAACCCACAACACTTATGTCATGCGTCAAAGTAACCACATTAACTGCTCCAAAGTAGTGACGATAAAATGTTAGATGATACTTGTAAAAATGTTAACAAAGTCGTTAATGTGATTACTAACTGTGGTGATGTAAGTGAAGAGAGTAATAATGAATGTAGAAAGGTTTTAAGTAACTCGGTTCCTGCAAGTGAAAATCAATTGCTGTGGCAAATTGATAATTTTGAAAAGGGTGTACCTAACTGAGGTGAATTAAATGTGTCAATGAGATGTAGTACCGGAAGGGAAACTACTGGAAAAGGGGGGGGGGGGGGGGGCATGTTTATGATAATTTAAAGATATCATTAAGAACAGATATGTTGCACAAGTCAGGATTTACTGAGAGAACAGTACATGTTGTAAAAGATTATTGTGAAAGTGAGTGGTACTCTTGAAACAAAATTATGTATTATTCAGGAAGAATTTTGTAATGCAAAGGAAGAATGAAACACAAGGTCAGACAAGTAATGACAAAAAAGAAACAGGGGGTAGCTGTAAGACAATAGGGAACTTGTAAAGTATAGTATGAGGAAGTTTGCAGAAAGAAAGGAGGAGAGAGAGTGTGAGAATGTTGTGGAGAAAGAAAAAAATAAGTATGAGGAAGTTTGTAGAAAGAAAGGAAGAGGAGAGAGAGAGTGAGAATGTGGAGAAAGAAAATAAATAAATAAAAGCAGATAGACTGCAATTTAGGTTAAGTAGATAATTAAATTTTAAACATTTTCTTGTATAGATTTTTAATATTTTTCTGGTATTGTTTTTAATCATTTTATTTTCAGTAATTAGTATTTTGTTAAAATAAGTATATGAGAGGGAAGAGAAAGTAGGGTTATGGTATTTACAAGATAAATGTGATAGATTATTATATTTCCTTTATTTTTTTGGCCTTGGGTTAGACAACAGGTAATACATTATTAAGGTGAGTGAAAAATTTCAAACTTGCTAAATTGTAAAAGGAAAATTCTTTAAAGAAATGATTACGATGAAACTGTGTTTCTATTTTTTTGGGATTTAAACAGAATTTTATACCAAATTGTTAGTGTATTAATAGTTAATATTAACTGTTAAAAGAGTAGTAATATCAGGACAAGCAAAGGAGTACAACAGGACCACTTCTTTAGATCAATTAAAACTACATTCAGAGCACATAAGAGCTGCAGTAATTACTGCTGCAGCTTCTCTAATTACAGGAATATCACTGTCTCGTCAAACCTCCACCCCAAAACTTTAGCCCAGTCCTGGTCACTGTCCAGTAGCACCCGGACAGCACCCTACGTGTACGTGTATGAGTATGAGTGTGTGTGTGTAAAGTGAACAGGAATAATGTGAAGTCACAGGCAGTTAGTTACCAGTGTCCTGGGTGGGCCTGTATCTTGTAGTTTATAACTAATCCAGGGTTACAGTTTTCTGGATTTTATCAGTTTTCACTGATATTTTAATGCTAAAAAGATTATACGAATAAACACCCAAAACAGCAGATAATTCCAAACAATCATAAATATTTACCAGTATCCAAGCACTCCCACTTCTAAGAATTGTTCCGTCACATTTAACATGGCAATGCGAGTTCCGCGGCAATGCCTAGAACTACGGGGCGATGCTGCGGAACTCGCATTGCCATGTTAAAAGTGACGGAATAATTCTTAGTGGGAGCGTTTTGATCTAGGGTTTTTTTTTAAATTTGTACTGATGTTAGTATGGGGGTCTCGGTTAGTATATAAGCAGGTTCTGGGTATAGTTTTATTCACTTAGCTCCGTGTCATTAGAGAAGACACATCACAATGTTGCGGAGGCGCTCACATACGTGTTATCATAGGAAGGTATACCGTAATATTCTGTCGTTTTCAAAGGATGTTAATAAAAATGATAGGTCTTAAGACTGTTAAAATTGTTGATGCAGAAGAAAGTTATATTTTGTCATTTTTTTACTGTTTTGGTCTTGAAGGAATTACTGCTAAGGTTGTAGGGGTGGGCGAAGCTGGATATTTCATTTCGAAGCGAATTTGTTAAAATATTCAGGAATTAAAATCAAATATCAATTCAAAGTGTTTTGTTGACTAGTACACATGTAAAAACTATGTACATTTTTACAAGCTAGGTAAGAGGCAGATAAAAAATAAAAAATATATAGTTTTTTACCACTGATGTACCGTATTTACCCAAAAGGAAGACAAGGTTTTTTTGACAGAAAAGGCATACAAAAAATATGGGGTCGTCTTAAATTCAAAACCTAGGACCATAAATGTGAGACACTGTTACTTCAGTATTTAAGTTTATGTTACATGCACATTACTACGGGCTTCTATTAGTAATCTTTTACTCAAGAAGCAGATAATCCTCCAAAATTGGCATGCCACAAGAGAGAGAATTTTGACAAATACTTTTCATGCTTAAATACAGTCTGTCCAATGGTTGGGCATATTTTTGTAGTGCTGAGACTGTACCTGTCAACTTTGACAAGGGTCCCCTTATCTGATGTCGCCCAGAGAAATAAAACGCTTGAGTACTAGTAGTAGTAGGGGCTGGCGGGTTCTAATTCACTAGGCAAATGACATATTGATGGAATGGTCTAAAAATAGCTTGCAGATTAAGGGCTAATCCTAACCCGATTAATTTGCAAATCCTGCAAAGAGGATGCGCTTTGCTTGGAAGCAAAATGGCTCAAGTTACATAATATATCATGTACACTAATTTTTTTTGCTAATATGACAAACTTTCAAATCAGTATCTGAATATGCGGAAAAATCAATTTTCTCAACTAAATTTTATTCATAAAATCATAATCGCGTATGTAAAGAGTTGATACAATACTTCTGGCATGAAACCACACTTGTATTTTATTAACAATTTCCTGTGTTTTTATTACATTACTAAAAAGTGAAATTTCAATAGCAGTTGGTTTAATTTCACACTTTTCACAGCAGTTAAGTCTGTAAAACTTGCAGTTTAATATCATATTTATCACACTGCAAAACTCTGTTCTATATGAGGAAAATAAACATGTAATACCGATTAAAATGTGAGGTGCCGAATTAAGTTTGGAAAGATAATGAATTGTTTAGTAATATAAAAAGATTTTTTAAGATAATTCAGTTTTGCTATATTGTGAGTAATATTGGATAGTGACAATTATTTTACACCAAATGCAGTTTGGACTAATTTGTGGGCATTCTGTTGAGTTGAAGTTATGTGATAAAAACGTTGATATTATTAGGCGCACATAGTCTTCTTTTACTTTTTGGACGAATAATAAATAATTTAAGTTGCCCAAAATTATTTTTTGTTTCGAAGTTCAAAGCAAAAATTTTATTTCGAATACGAAGCCGAATATTGAAAACATTCCATTCGAAATTGAATTTTCGAAGCTTCACCCACCCCTAAAGACTGGTAGTGATTTGCTGGAAATGTGTTTACTCAGAAAGCAGCAGCATGAAAAGGATCCTGCTACTACGGAAATTGGTGAAATCGATACACGTGACATAACATGCTGGAAGACTTCCAATTCATGAAGGGATGGTGGACAATACTGCTGTTATTAATATCTTTGGTAAAGCTTCATTTTCTTCACGTAGTGAAGATGAAGTTCATAAGTTATTAGTGTTTTTAAATGTAAATTTTTTACTATTGAACAATGTATTATTTTAACATAAGTCGATGGAAGAAGAAGAAAGAGCTATATATTCACAGTAAAAACCCTGATAATTTTCTGTATTTACTTACCTGTAAAACTTTTGTTGACGTGAATGAAAAATACACAATCTTGTTTTTACAGGATTTTGCAGGATATTTAATTGTAAAGTACAGGATTTGATAACCACTCTTGGTGACATCTCTGATGTATGTATCTATTTTAGCGTGTTTTGAAGTATGTGATGACGTTTCCAGTTAATTTAACTATAACATTGTGTACAAAGAACCTTTTGTTATCTGACGAGTTGAAATACTGAATTACATAAAGGTAAGTAATTTTGATACAAATTCAATCTTTTTGTCTTTTTTTAACATACAGGATTTTTTGCAGGATATTTTTTTTATTTAAAATAAGGATTTTACAGGATATTTTACCTTGAAAACAATGATATTGTTATGAAATTGGTGGTAGCCCTGAACTAATCTGTTTGTTACTGCTCATTTTTTAATTATTTAGAACCCTTTTCCTTTACTCCTACGACTGCCCTTACCTCAAGCTGACTCATTAATTTAGCTTTTATGGCCTGGGATGCTGTGCCTACAGCTGGCTATATGCGTAAGATACTCTGACTCTTGTTTTCTATCAAGTAGCATACCGGACAGCAAACATCACATGAAACTCATACTTAGATCAAATCCTAGGGGTACAACGTTGACTGGCAGTATAAAGTGTATATTTGTGTGGGAAAAGCAAAGTTATTTAACATTGTTCTTGGATGATTTTCCATGTGGCAGCTACAGTCAATTAATAGTTATGTTCCAACATAAATGTGTGCATTATCTTTCCATAGCAGTTTTAACTGGTCTCTCTATGAAAATGCAGTATAAACCAAACAGCAATGTTAATTGCTGTGTGTGTTCAGAGTGTCTTCCCAGTTCATTTGCCCACCAGCCACACTGGACAAACGTTCCATACAATCATGAGGATTTATGCTTCTCAATAGTCAACTGTGGTTAACTTGTACCCAGGGAATTTCACTCCATTTTCCACCTGTATTGTGGTGGGTAAGTGGTGAGGCAAACCTCGTCGAGAACCCCAGACAGCGACAACTGAAACTGTGGCACGTGTTAATAATCGTGCACAGCTACATTACATGGAAATATGTATCAGTATCAGAAATGCAAAAACCAAGTCATTAACATAAGTAACAAAAGTTCTCAGATAGTAAAATTGAAACAAATTATAGATTTTTATGATTATATATTGGTACATTTCAAAACCATATTTACATATTTTATTTTCAAAGATGTAACTCACCAATCAAACAGCTGCCCTCCACAAGATTGGTATGAAGGTACAGCCTTCATGGACAGGTGAAAACCCTCCAAGAAAAGAAAATGTGAGCACTATTAAACAGTTTCCTGCACAATGACTTGAAAAAAATACCAGCCAGTTACCCATGTAGTTTCACATACGGTTGTGCAAATTACATATTTGGTATACCAAAATATGACAAAAATCAGAGCTTTTCATTATCGATACTAGTTAAATGTTCATTTAGTTGAATAACAATGACAAGATGTGTACATTTGTCCATTATAATACTACTAAAATAACTATATAAAATAAACAAAATGTTGGCAGAATAGGTTTATTATGTTTTTTAAAGATATTGTAACAGCATTTAATTCTTCCTGATGCAATTCACATAATTCACTTATTTGTGTGCGTGCGTAAAGGAAATATTTTAAAAGTGTTGTTATAATCCACTGCCATTGACGGTACCATAAAAGTTTTATTTCATATTTTTTATTGTATTTAACTCATTTATACCAGTACATGTTTGACTATACATAGATAAAAATTCATTATATTTTAATCAAATGTTTGTTACAGTTGAGGTATCATGAAACTGTTATTTATCTTTGTTATAGTCTCATAAATTATATACACATATATTTGTCATTTCCACTTTGTGACACAAAAAGTCACATTTGCACAACCCTACTAAAATACTTGTTGGACCAAATGGATCGGTTAGCATTATTTATGATACTTCTCTACGAGCAGCAAAGTATTTGAAAATCCCAAATTTTTAACTGCCAAATATTACTAGTTTTTGGGGGTACACAATACAGCAAAACAAAAGTAATGTCACAGCAAGCATTTAAATATAGCAAGTTTTTATTCCTTCCAGCTTGCAATGATCTGCTCAAAATGCTAATGCTCACTAAGGCTGGAAATAATATTGCTGGGAGCAGCTCCAAAAGTCACGTGCGAAAAGCTGCTCTACATGCATCATATCAGATCAGACACAATCAATAAAGTAACGTAACTACCAACGTAACATAAAATACAACTAATTTGTAACATAATCCAATTCTACTACAAATAAAACTATTTTGTCTCTCAGATGAGATCATAGTAGATTTAGATTGCTGCAAGGGCAGGAGGGAAACATATAATACTATTGTTGAGTTTACTCAACAGAACTGTGCCATCTGAGCGGACTCCTGCTGAGAAAATCTTCTCCGCCATGACATACCCATTCTTATTTACACAAAATATTAAAAAACAATTTCTATCCATTAAATCTGTCTGATAAAAATTAAAATAATTTCTTTTCACTAAAATTACACATGCCAACCTAATGCAGAACACCACACTAATGTTAAATTAGCAAACAAGACACACTTATTGAATACTTGTTTGGTCACAAGACATGACCTGATGAGAGTTGCACAGATTGATCACAAATGTTAACCTGTCAAATTTTACAGATTTTCAGAACACAATTGATGATGCAGAGCAGCAAATATATCATGACTGTGAAAATGTGTGTTTCAGCAAACACTTCAGAAGCATGCTCTTGAAGTTAAATTTGAAAAAATTATAATCTGCCTTGAAGGCCTGTCAGGTAGAAGTACGCCACCTCCACTGATGCAGACGTCAGGCTTGATGTGATATTGTTTGTATGTTATTTGTGAATTATGAATTTTGCAACTGCCTCTTGGTCAAACAAGTAGCATTTGTTTGTACCAAAAGATAAAATAATATTTAAAACAGGTGCCTGATGCACCTTAAAGATTGCTCAGACTCAAATAAAAAATATGCAACACCAGACCCATAAACTTATGCGGAAACTGCACACAATCTCAAACGTATATATTTATCCCAACATCATTCTTAGGTTGGACATTTTACAGCTAGTGGCTACCAACAAAAAGAATAGTAAGATGTTTTGAAAATTTCCAAGCCACCTGCCATGGCCTTAACAGCATTACTATTGATTTAAAAGGTGCACACATTTATTGATTAAAAAATAATAAGCATTTATTGATAAAAGTAACTATTGCAGGACATAAATGTGAAATTGTTTTGCACAAATGTTAGACATCTCTATAATATTTTAGATAGTAAAACAGAAATTCATTGCAGAAAACTAAGCACTCACAGATATTTAATTTTTTTACTTTCTTTTTTTATTATAACATAAAAGTGCATTCTACAAAGAGTGTCAGTGGTACCACTTGGGCATTAAAAACTTTGGAGTACCAATCCCCCTCCCCCCTTTCATTAATTTATTTTCTCAAGGTAAGTATTTAACACTATAAATAGCATGTCTTCCAAATATTTTAAAGGCTACTGTAACCATGGTACATGGCTAACCAATCCATTCTGTTGAGGTAAATAATTTAAATCTCATCTGTGGTGTTGCAAAGTCTAGTCTACCGGAATTGTTTTAGGTTGACCCCACATTGCTTCATTGGTCTCATACTCAAGACTTTCCTTGCTTAAGTACCACAATAATTGTGTAAGATGGACTATGGGGCAAAAAACTGTAGTTGGTTTAGCGCAATCAACTGTGGTTTATTGTGCTAAATTTATTTCGAGAATGTTTTTGTATAATCAATCTCTAGTTGTAACTACTTTCAAGCTTCAATATTGTATAGTGAGACATTAAAAGATCTTAAAGATTTGTTTGTTTCAATTTTCAAATGGTGTGTTAATTTATTAAACTGGATGTTAAATGTTTTTATTTTATTTTAAAGTGCAGCACAGTCAACTCTCACAGTCTTGTAAATGCCTGTATTGATAAACCGTATCCACTGTTAGTTTTCAATGGTCCCGGCAAAACTCTTATATAAATATTGATAAAGCTAACAACGTGTATCGTTTATCTGATGCGTCATCGATTGATGTACATTTTGGACCGGTCATCTAGGATTTCCCGCAAACAATTGTTTTTAAGCTAGCTGTTTAAGTAAATGTCTAGTAACTGTATGTGTCTGTCTTCCCTACACGTCTGTGACGTGGTGCAATGCGACATGCAAGTCTGGCTTGCTATCTACCCTTACACGCCTGACGAGAGGGGAAGTTGTTATCAAGCAACCAGCGTGGCGACCTAACATCCTCTCTTCCCATCTTTGTCTCACAGCCGTGCACCTTTCTTTCCTCCCTTTACAAACCAATAAGAGGGGAAGTTGTAGTCTAGCAAAAGAAAATCCTGTCTGTCTCTCAGTCGCACACGCTTGCCTCTACAGGTTGGCCGCAGAGCAAATAAAGTGCTACTGGCGAATGTGGAAATTTTATAAAGATTATGCATCGCTCATAATGGTTGCACTCCTATCACTTGTATTTCAAAGCAAATGGTTTCGCCTGAAAATTTTACACAATACATTTTAACGAAGAATTATGATTTGCAAAGATGTTTTCTATTGTGTTTAAAGATATTTTTATCCCGTAAAGTTGGTGTTAAAACAAAAAACTGAACAACCAATATTCAAAAGAACAAACATTACTGATTTTTACTATGCACAACCTTGGTACAGGCTGTTCACGACACAGTAAGCACTTTTGAAATAAACCTTATAAAAAGCTCACTAATCGTACCCACATATTTTAACGGGTGCACTGAGTGACATGTGCCCAATAACAATGGTAACGATGGATGGAAAGTAGTTCCACATCTTTGCGTCAAATAAAAAGTACTGGGTAATAATGTGTGATGACTTATATTATTTCTTTCGCATTATGTTTCTTTAATGCATATGAGTGTAAAAATGAGAAAATTTGAAAAACATTTACTTTAATAATAATTTCACAGTTTCGCTTGACAGGTGCATGAATAAAGTGATGAGGCCCATGGCAATGTTAATTTTTCATAACGCAGAAGAATACACAACGTGCATGCAAATTGATCTGAAGTAGGGTTTTAAAAAGGGCTCATTTTACAGTTAATGGCCCATAACAAGACATAATGAAGTAGAAAAAAATACATAGAAAAAAAGTCACTAAAATAAATAGCAACTGTGCCAGCATACACAATAAAAATATGTTATCAAGAAACAAAGTTTTAGGAACAAGTCACAACATGTAAACTGCAGTTGATTACCATTTCCCACATTACCCCTTAATCTCGACAATTTACATCTTATTTACAAGATACAAGCCTTCCAAATAAAATTTATGATTATAAACACTGTGTGATAATATCAGAACCCATGCTTTCAGTTGATATGTACCCAAGTAAAATCTCTTTTGAATCAAGAGTTTCCCATACAAAATGGTGTTGGATATCAATATGTTTGGAACAATTACTAATACTAACATGTGATTTGGTGGTAGTTCAGCACAGACTGTGTAGCATTGCAGATTATATAAATTCTAATGTTTTTATATTTTTTTTCATCTAACTTTTAATGAAAATCCCCAGTTAATTTTATCAGCGAGTGTTAGACAAAATTTTTCCTTTCATGCCACGTGTAGAAGGGCTTTATCAGTTTTAATGTGGGGCTGCATTTAAAGTTCTTATCTGTAATACATGGCATTTTCAAGTTCCCAGGATCCGAGCGAAGTTGCATCATTTTTTAGATTACTCATTTTCTTTTCTTTAAATATTCCCCTGACATCAGCAATAGTTGTTTTGAAGACCTCACAGTGATGTGTTTTTTAGCCAATAGGTTATGCACCCCGGCCAAAAGCTACTTTTAGATTCAATTCGAGGAGTGGGGAGGGCTGCCCGTGCCTAGCTGAGAGCAACAAGCCCTGAACTCATCCACGAATGATTATCAACCGTTGAAGAGAAGACTTCATGTCGAAACAACTTTGATCAAACCTGCAAATGCCTACTGCCTGAAACTCCTTTGTTTAAGCAACCTTTAATTCAAAGTACTTTCGACTACCAACCTTTCTCTACCAAATTCCTTCCGCAGGTGTGGGAGGCTGCCAGGCGTCAAGGAGGAAGGTGTTTTTCTCTCCCTTGCCTTCGTAATATTTCTCGTAAGGTGAGTTTTTTTTCTAACATTGTTTCAAATATTCTGTGACACTGTTACTTTTGAAAATCGTCTGTTCAGTGAAGATATTTCCATTCATGTTCGTGTTTTTTGTAAACTGTTTTAGAACTCAAAATTAAACCTTAACCACATTCCAAGATGGAAGTACATTCTTTATTTTTTTTTAACATGGTGCCAGATTCTTGTGAGTAACCCAACTGAGCTAGTGCAAGACTGTATTCGTATTTTGCCACGGTACAACTGTCACTATATAACAGAAGAGGATACTCCTCCTTAAACAATCAACACGATACATTTCTAAGATAGATTGCCTCTCCAGTACAATCTCAAACTTATACTTACATACTCTGCCTCAGAACTGGAAAATGCCGCAGTTTTCTGTTTCCTACTTTCCCACGAGATAACATAACTTTCAAATTTGGTGACGCACCTAGTGTAATATCTCCTGTCATGGACATCATTGCCCCAATCAAAATCAACATAGCCTGTTAATCCCTCATCACTCTTCTTATATAATAATGGCAAATTCATTGTACCTTTTAAAATACCTCAGAACTATTTTAACACACTTCCAGTGTTTCTCTCCATAACATATGTTGAACTTACTAAAAACACTAATGGTGTGAGCTATCTCTGATCTAGTTGTTACAGTTAAATACGAGGCTCCCTATTAACGCCTGATAGGGTATCAAAGTACATTTGTCACACTCACGTATCTTTCATTTCAATAACTTCCTTCCCACTTCCATGAAAGTAAGCACAGGTTTACAACCATTTCAAACCTTTTCACAATCTGTTGAATTTACATTTCTTGAAATAAAATTGCACCATTACTGTATCTGATTCTCATTTCTAAAATATGCGGAGCTCTAACAAGATCCTTCATTTGAAATTTAGACATAGGCTGTTGTTTAACGGTGGATTTTTCATCTGGACTTTCACATAACAACAAAATGTCATCTACGTAAAGAGCAACTATAACAGTACAATGATCCATAATTTTGAAATACACAGAGTTCACACACTAAATCAAAAGTCAAAACCCATAGCTACCAATACAGCATGCATCTTATCATTACCAAGCTTTAGATGACTGCTTTAAACCGTATATTGCCTTCTTCAAAAGGCGAACTTTACTTTCATTACCATTGATAACAAAACCAACTAGCTATTGCACATACACTTCCTCAACAAGTTCTCGATTAAGGAAAGCTATCATAACATCTATATGATAAATTCCAAAGTTCCATTGCACTGCAATGGCAAACAACATAACTGTAGAACTACCCCATATTTCTGAAAACAATCTTTGCCACATAACGTGCTTTAAATCTACTTACATTTCCATTAGCATCCTGTTTCACCTTGAAAACCTATTTACTTTAAACTGCTGTTCTTCCCCCAGGCAAATCCACAAGAACACACGCATTGTTTTCACTCCTCTTTCATTGCTTGCTTTCACATATCACTATTACTACATGAAAGCACCTCACAGTCATTGGTTCATTTTTTTTCACAAACTGTATTGAAGGATAAAAAATCATGATATTCCTTACAGCGTCTGTCTCTCATTGGGTACCTTGGTATTTCTGGTATGTCTGCTTGCTCTTCTCATGCATACTGCTCCACAGCAGCACTAATTTGATCAAAACCATGAAACGATTCTACTTCACTCACCACCTCTGACATCTGTTCCACATCTTCATTTAGACTTGAATTATAATTTTTTTCCATACGACAAAGGTACCTACTGTCACTGCTTCAGATCCCTTAGTGAGCTGGTCTAAATTTTTTTTATAACTGAATTGGTTTTCCAAGCTCTAGTTATCTTGCCAGGACATTCAGGGTCAATCAAGCAATAACCTTTGGTTTCTGTGCAGTAACCTACAAAGAGTAATTTCCTTGCTTTTGAGTTCCATTTCTTTCCAGGAGTACAATTTTTTAGGTAGATAGCAGTATTTACAGCCTCTGCCCAAAAGCGCTTCTGTAACCCTCCACATGAGCATTGTACGTACTTTCTCCACAGTCATCCTATTTGCTCTTTCAGCAACACCATTTTGTTTAGGTGTATTAGGTACTGTTTTTTGACCTTTAATTCCACTTTTGGTCAGAAGGCTCATGAACTGTGTTCAGATATTTAGTCCCATTGTCTGTTCGGATGCACTTAATCTGTTCACCTATATTATTTTTCACAAGGGTCTTGAATTCAGCAAATTTGGATATTACTTCTGCCTTTGATTTCAGAAAGTATTCAAACATCAAACATCTAAAATCATCAATGAGAACACAAATATTTTGCTCCTCCATATGTTGCTTCACTCATAGGACTACATAAATCAGAATGCACCAGCTCAACCTTCTTGGATGCTTTTGATGCATTACATCCTTTAAAGAGTATCCTACATGTTTTCCTTCAATGCATGGGATGCATGTCACTCATTATTCTGAAAATTCACACCACTTGCCAATCCATGCTTTATCAAATTCATGCTTACTCGGTTCATGTGGCCAAGTCTTTTATGCCACAGTTTATGTGTTAGTTTTGTCATGTTTACTACATGATCTACGAGGTAACCACAGTCTTATCACAGCTTGGTAGATAGACATCACTCACTACAAGCTTTTTGAACACATATTGTTTCAAGGACACAGCAGACTCCAAGTCTAGTTTGTAAATATCACCAAAGTTAATGGCAGTGGTTTTAACTTTACTTTGATATTACTATCTTCCTCCAAAAAAATTTGACATCCCTACCACATGTTAGAATCACACTTTGCACCCAGAGCAGTCAACAAACACCAATTATCAATACACTCAGTACATTTATTAAAAATGTTTTTCTTTTGACCCAACTGTTTTGTGACCATTCCATGCGCACATTTCTCTTAGGACAATCATATGACTTCTGCCCTAGTTCATTGCACTCAAAACACATAAACATGAAGCTCTTCACCTTCCTTACTGTATCAAGCTCTTTTCTTTGATTGGAAGGAAGAAATACACCAGATGTGTCTTCCAGTCAACGCTTTAAATTCTCTTGCAATAACTTTGTTTTCACAAAATCACTTGTAATTTTGGTACAACTATTCTCAAGTGCCATTACCACTGGATTATAATAATTTGGTAGGACACTTAACATTATAGATCCAAGAAATTCATCTTCAATTGGGTAACCTATGTCTGACAACTGTTGGATTACACAAAACCTTAGTAACATAGGCTTCCATAGAATTGAAATTGCTTAGTTTTAGCCGAAACAGTATTTTGAGCAAAACAAGCCACCTTGTACAACCTTTATCTTCATAAGCCCTTCGTAAATTGTGCAAAGTCTCACTAGCTGTTTTTGAATTTCTTAAATGTGCAAAGCAACATGGTTTAACCATCAGACATATCTTGGCCCTTGCTTCCCTATCCTTAATTTCACTGACAATTCCATTAACACTTCTCTGATCTTACAAAATTGCTCACCACATAGATTGCAAAGAAAAATGCCTAAGCATTTAGTCCACCATCAATAAAACAATTTTATATGATTCTGACAGCGGTACATGATTGACAGGACTGCCAAATATAGCATACATACCACAGGATTCCATGAAAATTACCTAACGTCTTTGAAAATCCCTGACATTTCCCTGATTTCCCTGCCAGTTTTCCAATTCCCTGACATTTCCGTGTTGTCCAGACCTGTGGCAATCCTGTCACAAATCTTTACTTTTACCGCCTTCCGACATAATGAATAACTCAAGTCACTTTTATCACATGCTTACAAAATAGCATGATTTTTGTTTATATGAACATTCCACAGTCCTGGAAAGCATCTGAATATGTTTCATAGTTCTGGGCTTATAACCTATTACAACAAAAACCGAACACCCAATGTTCGACAGAACAAACATCACTATTCTTTATTACACACAACCTTGGTAACAAGACATAACGAAGTAGAAAAAATACATACACAAAAGGTCACTAAAAAGAAATAGCAATGGTAACAATGTACACAATTTAAATGTGTTATCAAGAAACGAAGTTTCAGGAACAAGTCACTATATGTAAAATTGCAGTTGATTACCATTTCTAACTGTTGGCCTTTCATTGTATCTGGCAGAAAATCAATATGATTTTAAAACGTAATACGTAACTCAATGGACAGCATCTTCCTGAATAAAATGATATGCCCAGAACTATATACTTGACCTCCCCTTCTCACCAAATATTGTTTGAACATTGAGCATAAAGTTCATTTACAGTAACTGTGAGGAAATCTGAAGATTTATAATAATTTATCAATACACACATATTTTGAATAAACTTATACAAGTGCCTATTCAACAACTTTTGTCGTCTAATAACAGGTAAGTACCAAGCCCGAGTGCAGTGTAACTCAAAACAGGGAAAATCAGAAGGCGTGGTTTTGAATGATAAGTTATTAAAGACTGTGAATAAATTAACTATAATCACCATATTTATTTATGTGTGTCCAAAAATTACAAGATTTTTTTGGAGAGAAGTAAATTTAATTACTTTAAAAGACACATTTACTTCACACGCAAGGTGTCGGCAACATTTAGTGGCAAAGAGGGGTAATCCTCCCCCCGCCATCACTCATCCACCTATCGCCGTGAACACACAGCCCAATCAATAACTTTACACGGTCTCAGCTGATATAGTGCACGCAGGACATTCAATACTTGCCTTGCATTTGACGTAATATTATTTTCATTTTCAGAGGGTTTGACAGTTTTAGGTTAGCTTGCATTTGGTGTCAGATTACAATCAATTATATACAGTACCTTGAGATGATACATTCTTTATTTAAATGAGTTGAGGTGAAACGTTTTTTAATGAATTAATTACAGTAATACTAATAGAGTAATCCTTTTTTTTAATTAAATTTTATTGTTTACTACCTAAACTTCTTCACAGATAATGTACAGCTCTAATTATACTAAAATTAAATCTAAGAAGGTCAGAAGTTGTATTGAATTGATATACTTCAGAAACCTCATCTACTGAAATACCGCATGTATGAAAATTTTCTGCCAGTCCCTTTAAAAACAACAGATAAGGAGTCGACTGTACATAATTATCTTGCTACCGCCATTTCCTTCTTGTTTCTGAATCTTTCCATTAATGTTAACAGTTTTCAAATATTGAAGGTCTCCCTTCAGGTGCCATGCAGTTCTATACCTATCACCATCACAAAATATTGAAATTAATAACAATTAGGCTGAAAAATACACAAAAAAACTAGTCAACTCTTGTCTATGACCCTTCACAGTTCCTGGGAAAAGGGTTGTTATTACGAGAGGATTTTAATGGAAAATTGTTTTATGATTCCCCAAAAAAAGGGTGTTATTTCGAGAGGATCATAATTGCAGGGGTCTTAGAATCGACAGTTCATTGTATCATGGAAGATCACACAGAAGTAAAAGAGAACTATGGTGGCAATGCTTTGCTGACTCTGCAACAGGTTAGCTGATACTACTGGTGAAAATGTTATCTTCACAACTATCATCTTTGTGAACTGACAGGGAAATGAAGAAAACTACAAAAATAATCTCTCCTGGAATCACGTGAACACAAGGTTAAGAAAGCTAGGTATAGGCAAACAAGGCATCTGTAAATTTTATTTTTTAAGATAAAATTATTAACTACCTGACTTACACAATTTAATGCACACACTTCAAAAACACAGAAACCAAAATATAAATGAATCACAATAGTGATTCTGATAATGAACTTGATAATTATGACAACACCTTAATCCATTTCACTTCAAGTTACAAAATTTACTCAAAACTTTTTTATACTTTGTTTTCCAGCAGACAGTTTAAGTATTTCTTTTGGTTATTTAAAAATTTTCAAATTCAAAACAAATTGTGGTTATGATGCCACAAAACCTATAAAACAACACATTATCAGAAGTCTCTCAAATGGCACATCTCTATAGACACACGTCTGAATACATACTAAATTTATGATTATACAGAATGTTATTAAAGGGGCACACAACAGAAATTTTGACTTCTTAGTTTTTGTAGTAAATAAAAGTAAAAAAAAAAAATTACAAAATTAATGCAACAAACCGAGGACGAATACGCACGCCAAACCAGAGCTGTGCCATAAGATAGATAAACATTAAGTGCTCCGTGACATAATTCCATTCATTTCCGGCCACGCTGGCAGGCATTGCTGGGGAGAGAACACAATACCAAGCAGACACATGCATTTAGACATTTCTGTATTAGTCGGGTACCAGAAACAAAATATTAATTATACACCAAGATCTCAGGTTGTGTTACTGTATGTGTAGTTTTCAGTGAATATGAATGATAATAAACCGTATATACCCAAATATAATAGTTTTTGCTAAATTAGTATTTCTGAAAAGCACGGTTCATCTTAAATTCGCAAACTTAAGTGCAACGTTTTTGTACTGGGTAGCAGCAACAAACAATGCGCTGTGCTCCATTGTGGAGATGAGTTGTACTATACTAGTGCTCTTTGCGACGAATTTGTTTACTGCTGTTTTTTTTACGCCATTTTAGCTACATTCTCGTTTCTGTATGTTACAAAGTTGAAGAAATGGCTGATCATGTAAAGAAAAATCAGGTTCACAATTAAGTAAATTAAACAAAGGAGATAGGTAGGGTTATGACACAAATTTTAAAATTACTGTAACAAAGTATGCAGAACAAACAAATAAATGTGCAGCCGCGCAGAAGTTTAGTGTCTTCAAGACTAATGTGGGCCGATGGAAACAAAACAGAGGAAAAGTTTAAATGCAACACAAAAATTATTCAGTGGCCTGAAACATGGATGATTTATTTAAGTTGATGAATAGATTCAGCTGAAAGCAAATGAGGTTGCAAGGATGGTGAACACTCCTTGGATAGATTTTAAGGTAAGCAGAGGATGTTGTATTCCCACGATGCAGAGAAATGGCCTTTGTTTACATCTGAGAACTTATCTCTGCCAGAAATTGCCATCTCACATCAAGAGAAAATTGCTGGCATTTCAGAGGCACATAAACTTTGCAGGGGAAATGCTTATCTTTTGAGATAAATCAGAAATGCCAACTAAACACTAGTCTTTTTCGACATGCCACACAACTACACTGTAGATTATACAGGGGCCAGGAATGTCACGGTTAAAACTTCAGGTAGCGAAAAATTAAAGAGTAACTGTGATGCTCTCAATAATAGCAAATGGCAGGCAGTTACAGGATCTTATTAATAATAGAAAAATGATTCCAAAATAAATTCTGCCTAAACGAGTGGTAGTCAGGTGCCAGCCTGAAGTTTGGGTGACCAGTGAGGTGATGCAAGACTGGTTGATGGTGTGGAACAGGAGACCTAGAGCACTACTGTAAATAGAGGCATGCTTGTGTTGGATGCCTTCAGAGGGCATGGTGTGATGTACACAAGCGTTATGCATGCCACTTTATGGCTAAAAAGAGTGCACTGTTTTCTGATTCACCGAGGCATGGTAATTAGTGTCATGTACATCCAGTAGACGGCGGTGGCAGTTTGATATATCTTTGACGCGTGTGGTTTTGCCGTGGCACGTAGCCAGGGGCTTGCGCATCGTTGTAAGTGGCATAGTAGCTCTTCTCAGAAGTTTTCTGTAAATTCTGGAGAGTTGGCTAGTTTGGAACAAGGACAGTGTATCGCTTGCAGCGGTGAAGTGGCACTGCGAGAGGACTACAGCACTTTGACGGGCATCAAGGTATCGGCAGCTAGGATTAAGGGCTATCAACAACCGGTGAAGTCGGGGGCTCAGGTGTACGAGCCAATGTCTGCAAGCGGCTATGGTAGTAAATTAATATTACCGGGCTATGAGAGCCATTGTTCACGAGTGACATGGAACAGCTGTTAAATGTACTGGACACATTTTTGTATCGGAAGAGCATTAGACAAAGACCACTTATTAATACTTTTAAATGTCAGTGCGTGCGCTTTTTGTGTTGGAAGAAGCCACAGCATTAGTGATTGTTATATTTTGTTGGATTTTGGAGGAAATATCGGCACTGACGACACCATGGACTGCTCTACGCAGCCGTTAAACAGGTCTTTGTTGAGTCCTAGTTTCCATTTACACCATGGAGTTGTGGTATATCTCAATGAGTTTTTCGCCGAAGATAAAAGGTACTCTCCAACTCATTTCTTTTTGCACTGCACTTGGAATGCGAGGATTGTTCTGGGAAAAGAGTACACAGTGAATCAGCGAACAATCTTTAACTTCACTACGGTCATTAATTCTGTTGCACCTGCGGGCATGGAATACCGTATTTACACGTGTATGCACCCTTTTTTTCCCAAAATAAAGGAAAAAATTTCTGGAGTGTGCACTATACATGGAAAAAGAAAATAAAGGGGGAAGGGGGAGTGGTAGCCATAAATTGTCCGGGGATGTTGAGGGAAGTACAGCGGAACTGTCTGTTGTCTAATCTCTCGCTCTTACATCATTCCTCTCCTCCTCTTTTTCTCCTCCATGACCCTTCAGTTCGTCCATTCTGTCCTCTCCTTCAGCCCTCTCCCATCACTGTTTAGTCCTCCTGTCAAAGTTACATGTAGGTCGCAACCCTGTTCCCCTCCATCCTCCTAATGGCATCCTGTCACGCCGCAAACCGGAGCTGCCACGTGTTTACGCACACTCCCACCCGCCCCTCTGTTCTAAACACTCTGATGTTGCAGGTTAATAATTCCGCCAAGCCTTTTGTTTCCATGGCAGAGGACAGTAAACTATGATCAGGGGGCGGTGAAGGGACGAGGCAAATCATCCATTTCCGCCCGTTGTGCGTCTGACTCATCTCAGGCAGTGTCCAAAATGGCAGATTTCTTATTTTCTATCTAGCAAAAATGTTAGCAAAAATACAAAATGAACACATGCGTGAATATTTACTAATACAAATAATTGTTCATAAAATGCACTAGTTATGTTTTTAAAAGCAAGTAACTGTTGTGCTTGGTTTATATATTTTGCAACAAGTTTTTTTTAAGTCGTCATTGTATGCATAACATATTATTTTATTATTTATTAACATATGCACAGCATTCCAGTGATGACTGTAGATATTACATCCATTTTTTAGAGTTGTTCCGATACTGATACTAAGTATCCATATCGGCCGATACTAAGTATCCATATCGGCCGATACTTCGTCTCTTCCCAATGTATCTCTATCGAGTATGGTATTGGGCCGATACTTTAGTATCGGTTGTAATCAGGTTATTACTTTCTTTAAACACAAAAATGACTGTATTTCGGTGTGTATACACCACACATAAAAATAAATTAAAATAAGAGCAAGTAAATTGCATTCACCAACAATTTTTTGTGGTCTCGGTGAAATTCCTATTTAAATAATGTTAACATACCCTTTTATCATTTACTGCATGTTGTGCTGATCTAAGTATAGTTCGGGTCCCGTCACCTAAGATTACCCGCAACTATAGTTTTTAAGCAGGTTGTTTATGCAAACGGCCAGTAACGGGATGTGAAATACGTCACGCGTGCTGCCGTTTATAACTGCTTTGCGGCGCTGTCTAATGTCGTCTCCAAAACACGTCTGCCAAACTGGCTTTCTATTTCTCTCTTTAACCTTTCTTTCTGTCTCTCTCAGCCGGGCACCTTCTTTCCTCCCCTAACATACCAGCCACGCCTGCTAGATTTGCCTTCCACACGGTGCCAGCCAGTAGCAGAGCAAATACTCTGCGCTTGGAGAACGTAATTTTATCAAAATTATGCATCACTCAAAATAATTGCACCTAAGATCACGTGTATTTCAAAGCAAATGGTTTCACCTGAAAATGTTATGCAAAACATTTTAACTAGGAATTATTATTTGAAAAGATGTTTCTTTGTGTGTTTAAATGTCGTGTTATTCCCTAAGGTTGGTGTTTCACTGTATCTGGTGTAAAATTAACGTGACTTTAAAACTTAATATTTATTTAACTCAGAGGGCAGTATTTTCTAGAATTATATCGCCAAAAGGTTACATTACCACTTGTCAGTAAAAAATTTTTTGAACATCAAGCGACTTATATTATAAGTGTAAAGTTAATTTTCAGTAACTTCTTGCAGGCAAATCTGAGGATTTATATTGATTTATTTCAATACATACACATCTTTGAATAAACTGATAATACGTAGATACCTATTCAACAACTTTTGTCATCTAATAATAGGTAAGTAAGCACCAAGTCGAATGCAGTGTAACTCATCACAGGGAAAATCAGAGGACGTGGTTTTGAATGATTAATTATTAAAGACAGTGAATAAATAATTATAATCACCTCATTTGTGTCACAAAATTACAAGTTTTCTTTGCAGTAAAATATGATTAATAACTTTAAAAGACAGATATTTGCCACGCATACAAGATGTTGCGAACAGTAGCGGTGTGGAGAGGTCATCCTCCACCCCTAACCCAACCAACAAATGTCACACAGCCCAATCGATAAGTTCTCAGTGCGCTCTTAGCTGATAGTGCAAATGGAACAATTAAAATATGACGCATTTGGTGTCATATTATTTCCATTTTTGGATGGTTTGAAAGTTTTAGGTCAGATTATATTTTGTGTTGGATTACAATCAATAATATACATTACTTTAAGATGTTATTTTCTTAATTCAAACAGGTCTAAGAGAGACTTTTTTTAATGTATTAACAGTAATACTTTTTTTCTAAAATTCAGTGTGAAGGGCATTGATATCGGTTTTTGGTATCGAGGAATCAGTATCGGAACAACTTTAATATTTTTCACTGTAAATGTAAAAATGTTTTGCAGTGAGAGCTAACCAAAAGATTGTCAACAACATCCGAAGTGACATTCCGAGTTTGTCAATTCGGTCACTGCCTTTATTCCCCTCCCGAAACATGTCTCACTAGTTTATCGATCGCTGGGGCAAGGTGGTTATTCACTGTTCGTCGTGTCGGTTTCACAATGTCAACAAAGCGTAAAAGGACAATTATAACGGGAAAGTTATAAAAAAATTTTTGAGCATTGTGTTTGATAAATAAAAACATCAATACCGGTGCCACAATCAAAAAATCTTAAGACTTTTTCAAGAAAGGCACTGTTTAACTTTTCTTACATTTTTTCGTGTAGAATGTTTAAATGTTTACAAAAAACTTAAACTTTCGTAATTTTTAAACTTTTGTGTGTATGTGCGTGTGTGTAAGTCGGTAAAATTTAAATGCACTCCTAGTAATGGGAATTGTACTGTATTGTTTAAGTGCGAGGTCATCTCGTTTCAAGTCTCGTTATAGTCATCATTGCATTGCATTCTAAAATTTCAACTAACTCTGCCATTAAAGGACGGGTCCGTGTGCACAATGAGGAATCAATACACATAAAACTACACACCGTGCCACCGCCTTGACCCTGCACACATCGGCGCTAGCCATGTATACTTGATGCACTGTGAATGAACTATACTCGGTGCAACATAAGTATCACTTAAACAGGCTGACTATACAAAACATAAAACAAAATTCCCTTACTTATAAAGGTTTTCCCTGTCTATCACATTTAATATTTCCCTAGCCTATACCAATGAAATATAATCACATTTATCTAAGTTTTATCTAACTGAAATCTTGTACATACACTAATATAAATGTTTATGAACTAACACACGTACAGCTATCCATTTAATTAGAGGAATTTTAAGTCTTGTGTAATATGCTGACATGTAACTTCAGGTCACTGACGACAATATAAAGGTCAGGCAAGGTTTTAGTTTGTCTTTCGTAGACACTGTCAATATGACTAGGATGACTTTATTGGCTGCTAACCGGACCCCCTCCAGTATACAAGCTGAGGCGCATGGCTTGACGACACGGCACAAAGTCTTGTGTGGGCTTAACTGTCTTCCGCAACACTGGTTTACACACAGCCACTAATTTACTCAGAGTGGGCATAGCCCAGGGTAGCTCCTGACTTGGCCGCTGTTGCTGCTGGTGCCAGCTGAACTCGTGCCCAGTCCTTGGGCGAAGGTGGTGGTGCTGTGCCTGGTGGTGCTGGTAAGAGCCAGCGGAGGGCTGCTGGTCCTGCTGGGCTAGAAAGATGGGTTCACTATTCCCAGTGGTATATGGAGTCCTTGGCAGAAGTCGACGAGAGCTGGATGCAGCTCGCCGGTGGTCTTGTAGGGAGGCTGAAATAGGGAGCATGGAGGGACTGGGAGGTGAGGCTTCTCCAGTTGACGGGTGGCTTTAGCTCGTTTCCGGGGGGTTAGACTGCAGAGGACAGTTGGTGCTGGGTTACAGCTCAGGTTGGATTCTGAGGCAGTAGCTGCCTTCCTATATCACCACTTTGCACCACTCCTATGGGTATATGGCATAAAGAAAGGTACTTAAGTCAGCCAGACTAAGGCAGAGCAGGCGACAAGGATCCCTAGCTTGGTGTAAAACCATTCGTGGCCAAGCCAACCAGAGTCATACCCAATTACTCCAACTATGTCTGCAAACAATTTCATGTTTTATGAAATATTTTTGTGGCACCCCATAAGGAGACTTTCAAAGACTGATTTCCAGTTTGAAGTAAACCACAAATACTGATGCTCCAACTCACCAGCCAGCATTCAGCAGATGTCACTTTCACAACACCACCAATTGTAGGTACAACATTTTTGCACAGGAGAATTAAAAGTAATCTAAGCACTTTAACGTGTACAAAAATTCCCAGACTTTTCCGTTTTCCAGGTTTTCAGTCTGTAGGCACCCTGTTTAAGTATAATGTACTACAAATCCTGCTCATACAGTGCATGATTAGTGTTTGCTTTGAAATGTAAACATGTTAGGTACTATGTTTTATCACTATTTTCGGAGCCAATATCAAAGTGTAAATTTCATCATCTGGGTTTTTTATATACAAATTTGCTTATTTGTTTTCTCTGACCCTGATAAACACAGTTAATTAGGAGTTTCTGTAATTTGACCCATACATACTAATAGGGCATCAGAAATTTTTAATGCAATTTTATTTTTAAAAAATTTTTCCCTGGAACTTGTTGCAAAGATCATGGTGCGCACTATACACGAGTGCACACTATACACTAGTAAATACAGTATTAATTGTAGAGTCAATAAATGTGTACATGGAGTATTAACTGAATCAGTAATAGTATTGCACATGCTAACACAGATATAGGCTGTTCACTGTAAAGTGGGCACTTTTGAAAGCCATGCTTGAGATCTAATTGTGTGCACTTTGTGTTTTTTTTCTGTCTTATGTAAAATTAACATTGTCATGGGCCTCATCACTTTATTTATGAGTCGGTCAAGAGTGAAACTGTTGAATTATTGGAAAAGTAAGTATGTTACAAATCTGGTCAATTTTACACTTTAATGAATTTAAAAAAAAAAAACAAAGAGAAAGCAATAATTTAAGTTACCACAAATGGTTACCTAACACTTTTTATTCATCATTAAGTAATGGAACTACTTTCCATCAATCATTACCAACTTTATCGGGTGCATGTCACTCAGTGCACCCATTAAAATATATGCAGGCAGGGACAGTGACTTTCTTCTATGGTCGATTTCAACTGTGCCATTAGGTAAATTAATTGTTGCTGCAGTAAAGTGTGCATTAACTGTAGCTGGAGTAATTATGTAGTATCTACATGTGTTCAAGATTTTAGACGAGGTGTAACTTATAATACAGACCTGCCAATGTTTACGGTTTTGCTGTAATCTGTACGGGAAATATTGCGTTTTACTGTTGTACTGTCATAATGCATGATTTTACAGCTTTTGTTCTGTCCCTTAAGAACATAACATGTCCATACAGAAATGTGCACCAACAGTGATGACTCCTGTCCATGAATGCATGCGCAGTAAACTAACCACGCCAATCACACTCCTATGATGGTTGAGTCGGTAACAAGTTGTTCAGAAGCATTTACAACAAAATGTTTACATTCATAAGCGAACGAAGAGAACTGGCTTCGGGTAAGTTCAAGCCAAAGCACTTGTAAAAAGTGTATGTATTTGACCGTATAAAATAGAACACAAACATAGGACACAGAAAAACTGCTTCTGGATAATAAACCTTGCTACAATCCTACCAGGATAAGCAAACACGGTAAATCTTGCAAACGTTTAACAAAGTGTTTGTAAACAGAGGTATAACCACAAGCACATTTGTTACCAATTCAGAACTGTAGTGGCGCTGTTTGCAACCTGATGCGACAAACACGAACTATTAAGTATTGAAAATGGCTGTTTGCGTGTGGCGCGAAGAGAAGTAGCCATAAGAAATATATTAATTTTCTTGTTGACATAAGTGTTCAAGCGATGTTTGTTTATTTTTACGGGTCATTTTAAATATTCTTATTAAATATTTTGAAGTGTCAGACAAGAAAAAAAGAGTATGGTCAGGTATTTAGGTGTGAATATTGTGCACAATTTCCGTGTATCCAAAAAACAGACAAGGGTGAAAAATATGCGTTTTGTACAGCTTGCCATTATGACAAACATTTCACATGGCGGTAAGAATGATATTAGCAATCACGTGAAAACTGTTAAGCACATTAGTAATATTAATGCTCAACAAGAAAACAAAACAATTGATAACATTTTTGGTGCTTCCAGCACTGAGAGTGAAGTAATTAATGCTGAATGCTATTTCACAAGTTATTTGGTAGAGCATAATATATAATTCGGTTGTGCGGATCATGTGGGCCCGTTACTCAGGAAAATGTTTCCAAACTCAGATATAGCTAAACAGTATGGTTGTGATCGCACTAAGACGTCTGCTATGGTGAATGAAATGGCTTGTGATAAAGTATCGTCAATTGTTAAGTGTTTGCAGAATTGGCCTTTTTGCCTAGCTACAGACAGGAGCAACGACACAGGCTCGAAACTGTATCCTCTTGTTACTCATTATGATTCAGTAGTAAAGGTAATAGTGAATTCTTTGCTGTCGATTCCATCCCTACAAGGTGACTCTACTAGTAAGAACATAAGGCAGATGTTGCTAACAGAGCTTGAATCTTTGCAAGTGCCATTTGAAAATTGTGTTGCTTTTTGTTCCGACAACGCAGCTGTCATATTACGACGTAAAAATGGTGTCATTGCATTTTTGAAAGAGAAACAACCTAATCTGATGGCTGTTGGCTGCCTTTGTCATTTAAAAAACCTGGAAGCAGAAAAAGCATCTTCTAGTTTTCCTGTTAAAATTGATGAAGTGCCTGTTGACATATGTTATTTCCTACAAAAGAGTTCAAAAAGAAAAGATACGCTTCAGAAATTTCAACAGTTTCATAACAAGGAAGCCAAAAGAATTCTGAAGCATGTGTGCACAAGGTGCCTTTCAGTAGGTACAAGTGTATCAAGGATTGTTGAGCAGTGGGATCCAGTCTCGAGTTTCTTCAAGGAAGGGATTGTTATTGGGGAAAAATCTTCCTGTTCTTTGAAGAAATCAGAGAGCAGTGCTGTTGCCAACAAAAGTCAATGTGAAGGGAAATCTGTTGGCACGAGGAAAAAGAAAATGCTGAATCTACAGGTGACAAAAAACAGAAAAAGTGTTGTTCAGAAAAGTACAAGCAGTTTTTTGAAAATGCAGTAAACCAGTTTTGGGCAGAGAAGAAAAGCTTTTCATGTTTCTGTCATCTCCTCTGAATAAAGCTTTTTGTGTTTTTTTTGTTGAATGTTATACCACAGTTTGATAAATTGAACCTGACACTCCAAGCTGAAAGTCCATAAATTCACATTTTGCTGACTTTATTAAATGAGTTTCTCAAAGATTTGTTTTCTAGATTTGTTAAAGCCAGTGCTGTTAAAAACAAAGATTTGTTGAAAGTTGAGTACCATTGTGAGGATAATCAAAAATAAAATTGTGACTGGGTTATTGGAAATCAACTCTAAGGATTGCAGAAACACTTTCAGAAGAAGATAAGGGCATGTTTTTACAACAGTTAGGAAATACTTAATTTCTGCTTGTGATTATGTTGTACACAAATTTCCATTCAAGGATGAAACTCTGCACCAAGCACAAGTTGCAGTGTGTTTCAAACATGTACATTTTGATGACATTAAGTATTTCATCAATTTGTTTCCCATCCTTTTGCCAGTGTATGCTGATGAATCTAGAGATGAAGCCTTAGATGAGCTAGAAAAGGAATTTACAGCACTGCAGATGGAAAACTTCAAAGGCATTGCAAAGTTGGAAAGAATTGATGCAGCGTGGGCTTCTGTAGGAGCTTTCAAAAGAGCTGACAAGACCTTAAAATATCAGCGAATTTCACAAGTTATTCTAGCAATTCTCATAGAGCCTCATAGCAATACAGGATGTGTAAGAATATGCAGTGTAATAAAACAAAATAGAACGGAGCTCAGATCAATGAGCAATAAAACCATTCAAAATATTTCAGTTTTAAAGAGCAGTGTTTCACCAATTTGTTACAAACCAAAGTTTCAATGTGGACTTCTTGAAAAGAGCCAAGCAGGCTACTTTGCTGTACTTGAAGAAAACTCAAGAATAATGCGATGTGAAAATTTATTGTCATGAATTTGTGAACATTGTCATTTTGCATTTTACAGAGTTAATTTTTGTGTGCATGGATAGAAGAATAACTGTACACAAACTTGCAGGCTTTTCAAGACAAGCACATCATGAATGTACAGTGTGCATATTTAATTCTCTTGATTTACAATTTTCATGTTTATTGCTTGTATGTATTGTTAAAACTGATAGCAAATTTTGCTTTATTATATGCCAAAGACAATTTATTAATGTTTGTCTTTGACAGTTTGTTATACTAAACTTGAAATGCAGCATTGGATTTACACAAAAATTTGTGTATTTTAAAATCTTACTGGTAGGTAGTTTGAAAAGTTGACAGGTCTGATAATGTTCCTAAGGATGGATGGAAGTCGATAAAGTGACCAGTGGTATTTATTATCTTACGGTGGCTTCCAACCACTTTATACATGCAGTTTGTTAAGTATTCAATGTAGGTATTTAAATTGTAATTATGTGTACTTACAAGTGTTATTATTCAGAGAGCAAACCATTTTGTTAGTGCTGCTAAAGCAGCGAGTAATGTATTTTCGTCTGTCAAATGCATTAATAGTTTTGGTCGAAAATGTATGGTGCTAGGTTTTATTATAACTTAAGAGTGCAGTGCCTCCTGTTAAATGTTAGTAGTGTTTTTATGAGAGCCTCTGGTCACTGATATAAAACTTTAAAATTAAGGCTTTTAAGGAGATATATGGCATATTTTATATGCATAAAATCTATTAATGTTATTAAACTGTAAACTTAAGGTTGCAAGTAGGCCGCTAGGCTACCACAATTATATAAAAAGATAGGAATTTGAGTACTCAGAGTAGTACTCGTCGACAGGTGCATGTGCGCGCGCACACACACAAAGTAGGACGAAATATTTTTTACGCAGTTGCGCGATCGCGACGTTTCGTTAGATATTTTGGGTATTTTTTGAGAAAATAATTTCAGCGAGACTCAAGTGATAAATTACAAAGGTATTGGTTGATGTACGTTGTTCACGGTAAAATGAGCACATTTGAAAGCCCTGCTTAAGATCTACTTGTATGCACATTGAGTATTTTTCCACCTTATGTAAAATTAACCTTGCCATGGGCCTTATCACTTTATTCAAGCGTTGGTCAAGTGAAACTGTAAAATTATTAACGAAAAAAACATTTTATAAATCTGCTAATTTTTACACACTAAGGCATTAAAAAAAATATAAAGCGTAAGAAATTATTTAAATAATTACAAACGGTTAACTAACACTTTTTATTCAACGTTAACATGCGGAACTACTTTCCACCCATCGTTACCAACTTTATCGGGCACATGTCACTCAGTGCACCCGTTAAAATATATGCTGGCAGGGGCAGTGAGATTAATTTCAAAAGTGCTCACTTTATCGTGAACAGCCTTTAGATGGTTTTTGTTTTGTTAGTTATACTACTCTGCTCATATGTCCTTAGGTGTCATGGATGCCTAACCCTTGCTGGAGAAGAAATCGGGTGCAAAATTCGTTGTGGGTTTGCTGGAACTGAGTTAGGAGCTCAGGGGGCCAGTCATGATGGTACTGTTGTAAAAAAAGACCAGTTCAGTTGTGCTGCTGATTACCCCTCGAGCCTCAGTACGCTTTGATGCCAGCGACGATGAACCTTCATCGAATATCTCTACCTTTACTAACTACGCAGGTAAAACTTAAGAAATAGTTATTTTTTTAAACTCTTGTAAAATAATTTGATGTAGAAATGGGGACTGATGAAAAGCTAATGGAAAAAAAAAGGGCATAGTAAAAGCTAAGTCAACAGAAACTGACAAAGTTCACCATTATTTTTTTTTAAGTTTTTCGCTGCTATGTACAAAATATCAGCTACACGAGTTGCATGCTTGAATTTATTGTTTCTTATTGTTGGACTGCTTGTCCCTTCGTTGAAATATTTTTTCCAAATGATGCCATCCTTCTAAAAAAATTATCCCTCATATATCAATGACAAGAGGTTAAATACTACAGTTAACACAGTCGCGCAAAATATTAATATGCATTACGTTTAATGTGCTATGTCGTGTACAACAAATATTTTTACAATGTAAAATAATAAACGTAAAAATTATTGTCAATACAGACATTGTCAAAAGTAACAAAGCTGACGTAAATATGGCTATAGGCCTACATTGTAAAAATTAATACAAAATTATATTTGAAATATGACAGAATTCTTTGAACAACTGAAAACATTAAACAAACATTTGACAGTTAAAACGAATTAGTCAAATGGCAATGTTTATGTTTACATGTAGCGGAAGGGTACATAAACAGTAACCAAAAATAGAATTTAAGCAAGTCTTCAGAAAAGTGTTAAGTATTCGTGAATGGCCTATACTACAGCATACGCACAACTGGGCATTTTCCCAAGAATGTACTGTTTACCACTATATAAAACTATCAAAAGTAACTCAATTACATTTGACACTTATCTAATTCAGAAAACTCTATTACTGAATATATCCATGTGGTGAACTTGCTACGAGATTCACGCAAATACTGGTATGGTGTGTGATAAAAGAAAGCAGCACTCCGCAGTCAGGTGAGCGAAGAGACGTCACGACTGCTTGCTTTCAGCCGTATTTCTCAGAAATAGGGCGCAGCAAACAAAATTCAATACTACTGTAGTGCATAGTATGTCTTTATGTTCCATTACACCCCCACTTGTGTTGTTGTGTGCACCTTTAACACTGTACAAAAGTAATACAAAAACAAAAGAGAGCATTAAATTACTACACACAAGCGTTCACTTCCATCTGCTTATTTTTGTAAGCCAGAACAAGCAAAACCAATGGAAGGAACATACATACACACATAAAACATACTTATTTACAAATGAAACAAAGTTAATTAAAACTTAGGCTTTCATGTGTAATACTATAGTAAAGCACTATACATATTTGCTTTATTCAGTTCAAGAAAACCATAATATTAAGAATTATTGCAATGTACAGTATTTTACACATTTTCTGAAACTAATCTACAGGTATATTATTAAAAAAGTATGAGCAACTTTTGAAAACCTAAAAAATATTGTGGCTTCACTTTGAACAACTTAACATGAAAACCCAAACAAATACAATACCATAAGTTAAGAAAAAACGCAAAGAAGTAAATGACAATTCAGAAGGCACTGGCGCCTGGCTGAGCATTGCCAGTGTGCTCGCAAACTAAGCAGCTGCAGCAGTTGGACAATTGATGCAATCTACTGTCGCACATAGCCGTGGTAGACAGATGGTGACGATATGCCCCGGGCTATTCTCCTGCTCCTGCAAGCACGCATCAAATAGCTTGCTGTTGCAACCTTCACTACATTTTCACAATAACATGCCTGAATGTATTTTCTAATTAATGCAAAATTGAACTACATATTAACTATAGTGAAAATCACAATCACCTTACAATAACTTCAAGATATACAATACTATAGATTGTTCACGGTACAATAAGTACTTTTGAAAGCCCTGCTTAAGATCTACTTCTAAGCACATTGTGTATCCTTCCACTATATGCAAAATCAACACTGACATGGGATCAGAGCACGTCAAGAGCGATTACAGACACATGATCCTAGATTGAACTGTTCGCCCAGAAACTCCAGGAAGCCATCATGCCAACATCCTACCCCAGATGTAGAATTGTGCTTTAGCCGAGACATCGGCATCCTCCAGCGAAGGCCAAGCAAGTACCACAACTCGCCACTGGAGGGCAGCACCCAGTCTATTCTAGCAGCTCCAACCTCCAAGCGCCTCACACACAGGCAATAAAAAAAGATCAAGTCTCCCACAGAAGAGATAAGAAATGAATAGTGCCACCTCAGCAGCAGGAATTCTCAGTCCCGAGACCGAGACTAGCTACCCCCACACCCCACACCTCTGAGCCTCTACAAGCTCCTAGCACCCCTAAGCTCTTGAGTCTCTGCTTCTCCACCGCTCGTAAGGGCCGGAGGTAGCCATTGGGATGCGTGACCACTGGGGCATCCGGAGATCTTACCTCTCCAAGGACCGGGGTCTCAACCCAGCTACATAGTCGACCAGAAGCTTCAGCAGAGACTGACCTGCCATCTGCAGCCATCGCAGATTCTGAAAGACTCCACTAAAGCAGATGCTCCTGAAGACACCATTCCTAGTTTACCACCCACCTCCTGGTAACCACCAGAACTCCATTGGTAGCAGGTCACGTTGACGTCCCCTCGGGACCTCTTCAGCACAACGGAGGGTGCAACCTATCCTTCTGGTAGCAGTCACTCCCTAGGTTCCTTAACACCACCTCTGGTAGTTAGGCACTGTCAAATGCATTAACTATTAGAATATTTTAACTTTGCCAGATATTAACTTACCCAGGCAATACCCCTAACTTTTGCCCAGATCACATTCACCTGGTTTTTAACAATAGGTTTAACTTCAGTAACTTACATTGAATTGATAGGAGTTAGTGTGGTAGTGTGGCCCATCCTGTTTTACAATAGGTACAATATAATACATATTTTAATGTATTCTTGGGAAAGTAATTTCTTTTCTTTACATTTGTGTAACCCTTTCACTCTTATTTGGTAAACCTAACTCCCCCGAGGAAAAGCCGGCAAGCCAATTCACCACAAAGGTAAATATCCACAAAATTAAATTGCAAACAGAGTTCTGCCATCAGGTAGACCCTTGGCAGTGCCCAACAGCACTAGGTGCTCCTCCACTAGGAGAATCGACCAGACAGAGCATTCCATACTCCACCACTGCTGCTCATGTGGTCAGGAAGAAGCTGAAACCACCTCAGCCTGATCGACCTCCTGTGGATACCACACTCGGGTATCTCAGCAAGGAAGTGGCGTGCATTGCCCAATGCTCAGGTTGCCTCATGTCACAAGTCTGGGTACCCAGAAATACACGCTAGGGACGCCAGGTGCCAGCTTATTCTCTGTGGGTTGTTTCTTTCAATTTATCAATGCTGTATACTCGTCAGGGAGGTGTACGTAGGAAATTAAACAAGGCCTTACGTGCTTTAGAAAGTGACGAAGCTAAATTAACCCCTTCAGGGACAGCTTCTACGAAACGTTTATTCCCACCCTTAATTAAGCTACCAAACAAGAAACACCCTTTCATAGAGGTAATTCTACATGGGGAAGAGATCCCTTTAAACCTTGACTAACATTGCTAAAGACACCCCTGCAGGTAAACCCCCATCCAGTCACCGTAGACTACAACACTCCTGCTTGCCTTCTGGTACCGACACCTGACCAACCGCCCATTAGCAGTGCCAGTCAACCACCGTGGAGGAACACCCCTCTTCCCATCAAACCTAAGGTACTGTGTCAACCAAGGCAAAAGGTCGTGAAAGCTGTCCCCGATTTTGTACCGACCAGAAGGCACCGCAGACACATTTAGGTCCATGCCTTACCCCAACATACAATCTCTCGATTCTGGCATCGCAACATAAAACCTTGAAATTGACCACGAGCCAGGCTTCTTATGTTAAATCACATTTTGCTAAGATTAAAATAGCCTTTAGTTTCCCCAGTCATTAGTCACCCTCTAACCCTGCTAAGCCCTAATGTGTAGAACCAGATCCATAGCCGGGAATATTACTTCACATCCGAACCATAGCTTGGAGAAAGAGATTCGTGACAACATGCCCCAATCGGACATGCGTCAACTTGCATTAAAATAATCACAAAAAAGTATATCATTGTAGTATCAACAAATATTTACCAAACACTTTTAATTCAATATTGAGACACTGAACTACTTTCCCTCCATCGTTAACAGCTTTACTGTGTGCATGGCATTATGTGTGCCAAAATGCACGTAGGTAGGAATAGTGAGATTTTTCAATTATTGATTTTAAAAGTGCTCGCTTTACCATGAACAGAATTTAACCAAAAAACCAAATTAACTTTTACAGGGGAAAAAAAAAAATTACTATTCAAAAGAACACTCATGAATAAACATCTGAAAATACCAATTCAATGTGCAGTCGACTCTCGATTTGTCATTATTCAGGGGACTGCCAAAAATTTCCATACATGCGAGATTTTTGGTGAATCAGTTCAAAACATAACCAGTTTCCAGATAAATATACAAAAATCCATGCAATATTTTGTGGAAATAATGGTAGCAACCAGCATTCCCCTGGGAAAAGCCAACAATTCCAGCATGAGAAACTAGCTAGAAAAATATATTCAAGCTGAGTTTAGCATAAAGTTCCATGCACGTTTTCCACATTGGTAAATATTTCGCTTTTCGGTGTAGTAGCCCTTGTGAATATACAAGCTGCATTGAACCTAACCTCAAATAGCAGAAAATAACCTAGCAGCTTTTATTTTTTTTTTTTTTGTTTTTTGGTTTTTAGACGTATGTTGCACAACATGTCTTGTTTTCCACTACTTGTGTAACATGACTAGGGCGGAGTTGTAATTATTTGCAAGATGAATTTACATAATACAGCAAGGATATCATTATTTCCTAACAGACAGAGAAAAATAAACCATTGAGGGAGGGGTAGTAAAAGAGAATTAAATTATTTCAAATAATTAATGAGGATTGTGTGTATTATATTTCACAGATCTAAAATCCAAGTCTTTATTGAACTCTGTTTGTAATTAATGGTATATTGTCTGATAACATTTTTTCCTTGACTGTTAACTCACTTATTTGCAGAGTTAAATTGTCTATCTTCTCATTTTATTATCAGAATTAGTGTTGTATTTCATTTTCATGCTGTAAGACACCTCATACAGAGTGCTTAAAGTGTTCATAAAACTGAATACTTCAATTTCAGTAATAAAAAGTAATTCCAAATGTTGGGAATAGGGAGTTATGATTGTGCTCATCAAAACTGGTATCGGCATCGGCAGTTGAGAATCGGTATCGTTGGTATCGGCCCATTCCTAGAAAGAACAACCTATAAGCACAAAAGAAAGCATCTTAGTAAATAATAATTCCTCGTTAAAATGTTTTGCATGACAGTTTCAGGTGAAACCATTTGCTTTGAAGTACAAGTGATAGGCGCAACTATTTTGAGCAACGCATAGTCTTGATAAAATTTCAATATTCACCAGGCCCAGTTTATTTGCGCCAAGGCCAGCGTGAGAAGCTAGCACGCATAGCCAAGACACTTGCTTTAATTTTTGCTGGACACCAGCTTCCCCTCTCGAGGGCATGTAAAGGGAGGAAGAAAGGTGTGCAGATGAGAGAGACAGAAAGAAGAGTGAGAGAGAGAGGATGCTAGGTCACGCTGGTTGCTAGGTAACCTAGGTCGTCACGCTGGTTGCTAGGTAACCTAGGTCGTCACGCTGGTTGCTAGGTAACCTAGGTCGTCACGCTGGTTGCTAGGTAACCTAGGTCGTCACGCTGGTTGCTAGGTTTATGTTAACATTATTTACATAGGAATTTCGCAGGGACCACAAAAAATTGTTGGTGGATACGGTTTTAGTACATGCTATAATGATACATCGAGAGTTGACTGTAGTACAAAATAAAATATTCTATTACACAATAATCAAACTATTTTGAAATAATATACATGTTTACTCAATAAAACGGAGTTCAAAACTACAGTGATGATGGCCATCCCTAGTGGTTCATCAGTGTTTATCTCTTAAGACAGATCAGCCAATGTATGTGCTGCTTAGAAATGTTTAAAAATCCAAAGGAAAAACTTAGTACTTTGTGAATTTGTCTCAAAATTCTTACTTATAAATGTGGACAAAACTGAAGACTATTAAAGTACACAAAAAAAAATTCTGTCCAAGAAAGTCAATTTGTATTGTCTACAACTAAAAATATTTCAAAATGGAATTTTGTTGGACACCTTGGGTTTCCAACTATAGCTCTGATAATCATTTCAAAAATGTGAATGTAGCAGAAAACTCTCCAAGATGCATAATCAACAACTGAAATGAAATTGTTAAACTTTATGTTTCCAATTATATTGTTACTGAGAGTTTTTGGATATCAAATATTATTTGTGGTTTTTTATTCTGATGCACAACCTCATTGGACATGGCTGGTGTAGTCTTAATTTCAGGTAATTCTTTTGCCAGGATCTATAAACACATGAAGAGAATACATTCTTTACTTCAGCAGCTAGCCACAATCTTTAGAAACAATCTGCTTTTTTTTCTTGAGAATGCCATCGCACTGCTCTTCACGCTGTCGTTGGTAGGGTCTTTGCCGTGGGTAGAACATGTCACAGATGGTTTACGATATTTTGTGAGTGATGCATTTGAGCACATGTGCATTTGAAGTGTGCATGTGAGTTTTATTTCTCCCTCCTATGCGTGCAGGGTGATGTTATACTTTTCTGCGAACAATCAGCAGTAGGATGATCTGGATAAACATCCAGAAAGCTCTTTGTTTGCAAACAAAAAAATCTTCTGATGTGGTGGTATTCGTGAGATGTGACTTGTGCTGTTTTTGTGCTCAGGCACATGTTAGCAGCTTGTTTGCCATGAGAGAGCAGTAGTGTCACAAGATTGCGCAAATGGAGGATGAGCACGACTGGCAGGTGTGTGCGAGCTTAACTCAATATCAGGTGATTTTGCAGTCTGTTCAGTATTTTTTTTATAAGCAAGTGTGTAAATATATGTCAGCAGACTTTGTGATTGGGCGCATGAATACTTGATCCTGGAAGTAGTACACGCCACCCCCTGAAGATCAGTGGAACTCAAGATGGCGTCAGGGTGAGTTCTTCGTAGTGACAAAGTTTGTGTATGAATTGCATTACATTTTTGGTCCCCGGGCCAGATTGCATCACGTGTGATACCGATCAGCAATTATGTGTTTATTTCGTCACTCGATTGCATGTGCAGCGTAATTGGAATCTCCCGCACTCGTCAATCAAGTACCGACGCTGCCACAGAAAATCACCCGCTGTTCAGACATCCTATGAAGAAACAAAATATCTGCCCTCATTTCACCATTTACAAGGGATTCGACATATTTGTGATTGCTTATGCAATGTTGATAGCGCTGTGTTAGTGTCCATTTTTGTGATGTTATCCACTCAGTCGCAAATTGGCTCGCCACGTGGGTGAGTAATTTTACCCATTTTTCTCATCTCAGTTGTGTTTGTTACTTCATGTATTTTTGAATTAGCCAGACTATTTTTGATTTTTGCACCTAATCAGATGTACATAACCTCACTTGTGCTATGACACAATAGGTTAGGGCTTTGTCTTCTCTGTAGGTCTACCATTTTTTTTTTCACTTTCTTCATTGTAGAAATTTTTTGACATGGGTTTCATGGCATTTTTATTGAAATTGAAAGTTCAGGAAACTAAATTATGGCGCATCAGTGAGCATCTTCAGGCATTAACAAGTACTCCACTTATTACTGTAGAAATTGTGCACGAGGTAAATGCACTTGATGTACAACTGGAGACAATTGATAGTACTGTAAATCCAATATGTGACATCTTACTGCAGTCAGATCCACTTCCTAATGACTTGGATGAAAATATTTTGACCTCTAAACATACTGAGCTGTTTAGTTTACTGTCTGACACTCCTGGTATTGTGGCTTTGTTTTTGGGTAAGCATGTTGTTCAGAGTGAATCAACACCACCTGTTGTAGGTCCATCTGCAAATGTAAGGCTTCCCAAGATCAATTTGCCTACTTTTCCTGGTCAGTGGGAAGACTGGCCAATGTTTTCGCAGTTGTATCAGGCCACCATTCACAACAATCATCGTCTGTCTGATGTTCAAAAGTTTTAATATTTAATGGGTTGTCTCACAAGAGAAGCCTTACAATAAGTAAAAAATCTTCCAATTTCTTCTGAGAACAATTCTGTAGCATGGGAACTTCTTACATCTCAGTACCAAAATTTTAGAAAGCTAACAACATTGTATATAAACAGAATCCTCAATTTGCATTCTGACAACATTGTATATAAACAGAATCTTCGATTTGCATTCTGTCAACATCACAAATCACAAATCCATCAGGCATTTTGTCAGCACATTCAATGAAAATGCACGAGCCCTTGAGGGATTAGGCTGTAATGTAACTGAGGAAAATCCTGTTCTTGTCACAGTCTTGATGAGAAAGTTGGACGTGGAGCTGCGCACTCAATTTGAAAGCACACGTGCAGGGCGGACTAATGATATGCCTAAGGTTTCAAAACTTGTAGAGTTGTGCTTGAAAAGGTTTCTACTATGGACTGTGCCATTGATATAGGAGTCAAACCAAGCACCAGTCAAATAGCCCAGAGGGCTAACTTTAAAAAAATAGGTCATGTAACATAACCACCTAAATCAGTATTTGTAATTAATTCTGAACCCAATCAGTTAGAGCCGTGTATTGTCTGTCAGCAGACCACTCATTCTGTATACAAATGTTCAGCATTTGTTAATGCCTCGCCATCAGAAAGACAGTCGATAGCTCGCAGTAAGAAACTCTGCTCCAACTGCCTGAGAACAGCCCATACAGTAGTGTCATGTTCCTCAGCCCATACGTGTTTTCGATGCAAACAGAGACATCATACTCTACTTCATGTTGATGGTCAATATAGGCCTAATCCAATAACTCGTGTTGAAAATGATATTTCAAGTGCTGATGTTGGGACTAAACAATTTGTGGGTGTCTTTTCAACACGTAGTCGTACTTCAGTGTTGTTATCTACAGCCCTGGTAACTGTGTATGATCCTGACAGTAAACCGCACGTGGTTCGGTGCTTACTGGACAGTGCGGCTCAGGCATCCTTCATGGCAGAGGCAGCTGCGAGACTGCTGTCTTTACCTGTTCAAAAGGTCAAGGAAACAATCTGTGGTCTCGTGCATGGTACATTCAACTTGAAGGGAGCTGTTAGTTGTAAAATCCAATCCTCTGTTGTATCTCAATGTTCCTACACTCACTCTCTTTTCGTGATCTCTAAAATCACCAGCAATTTACCACGAGCAACTGTGGATCCATGTGTCCATAACCAATTGGGGTCTCTTCCATTAGATGATCCCCAGTTTGACAAACCTGGTCCTGTTGACATGTTGCTGGGTGCTGACATCTATGCATGAGTTTGTATGAGTGGGCAACTTGAACTAGGTCAGCACATGCCTGTTGTGCTGGAGTCTAAGTTTGGTTGGATGCTCCTGGGAGAATACCCTGAACTGAATGCCAGCTCCGATCAAGAGCTGATTTCCATGTTTGTGGGGACTGAGGACTTGCTAGACTCAATTCTCACAGTTTTGGGAAACTGAGGATCCTCCTCATGTAGTTGCAAAACAACCAGATGCTGACTTATGTGAGACTCAATTTATGGCTACTCACTCTCAAGATGAATCGGGTAGATACAAGATTCGCCTCCCATTCAAATTTGAGGGACGTATCGGAAGTTCATACGTAAAAGCAGAAAACAGATTCTATGCTCAGGAGCGCAAACTTGCATCTCAACCGGACATGAAAACAATATACAAGGACTTCATGGCTGATTATGCTACTTCAGGTCATATAGAACCCTACGTCCACTCCACCCAACAGGTAGAAAGTCGAGAAACCTCTGAATGTTTTATCCCTCACCATGGTGTGTGTACAAACTGGCTAGTTCAACCACCAAATTGAGGGTGGTTTTTGATGGTAGTGCCAGGACTTCAAATGGTGTATCCCTCAACGATACTCTCCTCTCTAGACCCAAGCTTCAAAATGAGATATGCGACGTCATCTTACAGTTCAGACTCTATAGTGTGGTTTTCTCTTGCAACGTAAAGCAAATGTATCGGCAGATTCTAGTCCATGAGGATGATCTACCATATCAACTTATTGTGTGGCGTGAAGACCCCTCTCTCCCACTTGCAGTGTTCCAACTTAATACTGTAACCTAGGGACTCACACCTTCTCACATTTACGATCCCATGGGCTGGTTATCTCCAGTGGTAGTGTGGGCAAAAATTCTGCTACAGTGGTTGTGGACTCAAGGAGAGGGTTGGGACAACCCCTTACAGTCACCAACACAAGAGAAGTGGAATCAGTATATCGAAGGACTTGTATACCATGAAACCCTTAGTTTGCCACGTTTAGTTTGTCCTTATGCAGCTTGTGTAGAGCTACACTGCTTTGCAGATGCATCTGAACAAGCCTATGCAGCTGTCGTGTATTTGAGAAGTAGTGATTCTGATGAAAATGTGAACATGCATCTCATACTGGCGCAAGTCTAGAGTGTAGCTCCTCTAAAACAAGTTTTGCTTCCGACTTGAGCTGTGTGGTGCTCATTTGCTGACAAAATTAATGCACTATTGTCACTCCTTCCTCACTCAACATTTAACAGTCACTGCCAGTCATGCGTGGACTTACTCTAGTGTAGCTCTCACCTGGATAAGACTCAACCCTACCTGTTAAAAACTTTAGTCACAAATAGAGTTGCTCAAATCCAGGAATGGGTTCCACCTCAGTGTTAGAAACATGTTGTTTCTAGAGACAATCCTGCAGATTATGCTTCTTGTGGTCTGCTTCCCCATGACCTAAGTTGTCATGCCCTTTGGTAGCATGGCCCTCAATGGTTAATGGATCTACCTGACCCGTGGCCATGTCCCTATTGAATGAGACTTCAGATGTCCCAGAATTTAAGTCATCCCAGCTGGTTCTTGTGAGCACACATGCTCACCCTTAAGAGCTTCCACTGTTACAGAAATTTTCATCTTTGTCAAAACTTGTTCGAGTCATGGCCTATGTTATGCGTTTTGTAAAGCACTGCTAGGGGCAACCTCCTAGCAGAAAACTCCTATCATCTGTTGAATTAGAGCAAGCAACTTCCATAGTGTGTAGATGTATCCAAAGGTCATGTTTTGAAGATGACTTGAAACAATTCCAAAGGGGGAAACCTTGTTCTACGCGACTTCAGCATTTGACACCATTTTTGGATCAGCAGTGTGTTCTCAGGGCAGGCGGGCGTTTGTCACATGCAAATGTTGAATATGTCACAAAGCACCCTATAATATTGCCAAAAGACCATAGTGCTGTTGAAGCTTTGGTAGACTATTATCACATAAAGTACCTACATGCTCCACCACAACTACTGCAGTCTCTTGTGTCTCAACAGTTTTGGATTTTGTCAACTCGATCCTTGATCCGGTCTTGGGATTTCAAGTGTGCATGTTGCTTCCAGTACCGGCTTGTCAACAGTCCTTCACTAATGGCTGATTTACTCACTGAACGAGTCGCACCTGCTGGAGTTTTTGTGCGGACTGAAGTGGACTATGCTGGACTGATCTCCATCAGAGTTAATAAGCTGCATTGGTGTGCTACCCAGAAGGCATACCTATCTATCTTCATATGTTTTGCCAAGAAAGCTATCCACACTGAAGTTGTAACCGATCTGACTGCAGACAGCTTCGTTGCTGCTCTTACTTGATTTGTGTCAAGACGAGGTTTATGTACTAGTCTGTATTCGGATTGTGGCACCAACTTTGTTGGTGCTTCAAGGCAACTTCATAAGTCTTTTAAATAGTTGCTCAAATCCCCGCTCCTGGAAACTTTTCTTTGGCTCATGACATCAGTTTTCATTTCTTGCCTCCTGCAACTCATCAGGGGGGATTGTGGGAAGCTGCAATTAAATCAACCAAATACCATCTCAGGCGTACAATCAGCAATCAACTTCTGACACTCGAGGAACTGATGACACTCACCACTCGAGTTAAGGCTGTCCTAAATTCACGGCCCTTAACGTCTGTCGCTTCTGATCCATGTGACATGGTAGAACTTACACCCGGGCACTTCCTCATCAGTAGGACTCTTGTTGCTGTACCCCAATTGTACAAAGTTGATGATGGCAATATGTGTTTGTCCAGAAGATGGAAAATGCTAAGCGCACTAGCCAACCAGTTCTGGATACATTGGTATAAGGAATACTTACAGCAACTACAACCATGGGGGAAGTGGCAAACCCAGCAACCAGGACTCGCTGTGGGAGAGCTCGTTCTGGTTGGAGAAGAGCGCGTTCCACCATTGGGCAGGTGTTTAGCAAGGGTCGTCAAGCTCCACCCTGGAAAGTATGGCGTTACTCAAGTGGTGGATTTACGTACACAGAATGGACATCTATGCAGACCTGTACACAAGCTGAACCGTCTGCCAGTTCAGTAGTGTTTCATCACCAGTTATAACTTAACTGTATATAGTGAATGTGTATTGTGACTAAAATTTGGAGACCTCGGCGGGCGGTAATGTTCAGTATTTCTTTTATAAGCAAGTGAGTAAATATGTGTCAGCGGACTTTGTGATTGGGCGCATGAATACTTGGTCCTGGAAGAAGTGCACGCCACCCCCTGAAGATCAGTGGAACTCAAGATGGCATCAGGGTGAGTTGTTCATAGTGACGATCTCTCTATTGTTGGTTGTCCGGCAAAGTTTGCGTATGCATTGCATAACATTGTCTCTTGAGCTTGGGCATTTCTATTGAGAAGATGGCAGCGAGAGGACAAGTTCGTTCCAAGGCAGATGGTGGAAAAACGTCTATTACCATGTAGGTAAGTAACTTGTACATTGCAATTAAGTAGGTACAATTAATTGGTAGACATTTTGGGGTCAGCACAACCAGTAGTTATAAATAGCATCCTTTAGAAATTTTGTGTACCTTACGCATTCACATAGCACACTAAATAATTATGATTTCTGGGTTTTGTTAAAAGGGAACTGTACGCTAGTCTAAATAAATATCCCGACAATGGTTCCAGTATTTATTTTTAAACCTTTTAAGGTACTGCTAGGCAGTTTGTCAATTAATTATATTCTGAGTTTATTTTTTGTTTAATCCTTGGTTATGATATTTGACAATCTTGGCATATCATTCACTACGTAAACAGAGATGTTCAGAATTGTAAACATGTTTGGTAGTTATTGCTACTATTCTTTGATGTGTAATAAATTGAGCCATGAACCAAACATTTAACCTTTCTTTCTATAGGTAATTAGCTACCCTCCCCCCTTAAGGAATTATTATTTTTTTACAATTATTATTTTGAAATTTTAACCTTGACGCATGTCACAATTCTGAGCATTGCACATGCACGCTCTACTTTTCAACTTTGCCTCATCATCACACGTTGATATGAATTACGGGCAAGTCGCACGCCGGCAGGCAATAATCTTGTGCCTACAGGGTTGGTCCAAGCTTTTCAGACAACTACAGACATGCACATAAAATAATGAAACTGTACTGCCCACTAAAAATTGGACATGTAGTTCTCACCCTTGTGAAAAAAATTGTATTACCCACTGAGCCACTGACACGGCCAAGAGGAAGAAGCTAGTTGGCAGGGATGCTGCAAGAGAGCAGCACTCTGTTGCCCATGTCATCACTGCTGCCTAAGCTTCGTGGAGAGGTGGTAAATGTCATCAGCCTCCCGGCAAGGCGACAAGAAATTGTGGCATGCCCACAACCCTAAGCTAACCACAGCCCCTGCGAAACGAGACTAGCAACCCCCGAGCGCCTGAGGCAGCTGCCGAACTGAATTTTTCTGTATATAAGGAGAAGTAAAACTGCTCTCTGCAGCTCTCATCGCCCTGCCGACCTGAGTAAGGTCGGAGGACACTCCCCAGTCTGCAAAGACTGTTCCTAGCCTGCACAAGTCCCACCAGTCTGAAAAAACTCTCCACAGTCTGCACAGCTCTCCCTGTCTGAAGAAGGCTCACCCACTGCAAACCAACCAAGCTCCAAGAGAACTCAAACTGCCATAGCATGCTGAGAAAACCCACACTAGAATTGGAAGAATCTCACACGATGCTGTCAAGCTGTCAATGCCTCGTACCTCGACGTCCCTACACCTGTTTCCGCACTACCCGAGTCAATCCTCCATACTCCGCGGTAGCAGGTAGTAAATGTCGTCCCTTCTGGACTGCCCTTCTCATCAAGCAAGTCAAACTGTGATCTAGAAAATTTGGTATATTTTTCAATTTTCTTACTAGCAGGTTTGCCTTCACCTGCATTAGAATTAAATATGAATAATTTAACTTGAATTTTATGTACTGAACCAGACATCCCCCTGCATTTCTCAAATAGGGTGTATTGTAATAAATTCACTTGTGCTAAAATTAAACTACAAGCTTTTTTTTTTCAACTTACCTCACACAATTAATAATTGTACAATTTTTAAATAATTGTGGCTCAGTTTAAAGCGAAGCGACCACTCCAGGATAGATACGAGTGGGCCGAACCTCCTAGAACTCCTGGCACATGAATAAGGCTATAGTCTGTACAAGACAGTGGAGCTCTTGGGTAGCATCCGGACTGCCCATGCCTGGCTATAGAGATGCTCACGGCTATCCAGATACTTCAAACATGCTCGTTACCTCAGTTTGTCTGAACAAGACTGAATTCAGGAGGGTTTGTGCTATGCTGGGTAAGACAGGAGCACGCCATCCTAATTTAAAAGTAGTGAGTATGAGCCATGGACTGATTTAAGTAATTGGGATTTATTATTAGTCTGTCTGGTGAACAAGTTTTTCTAAATGCCATGTAAGGGTGGAGGATGTACAAGACAACTCCATCAATTGGCCTGCTGTGCCCCACATTGAGAATTAGGTCAGACAGGTCCTACAGAAACATCCAGTGGACTCCCCCAGAATATTCGGACAGCAGAACCTCCAAATAATCCGACCAAAGAACTACCCCTGATCGCGGAAGATTGCAGCTCCTTCTTTGACTGATTATTAGGTATTTGTTGACTGTGGATGGACTCAGAGCACTTGAGTTACCTAGAGCTACGAGTGGCTGAAGTCGAACCAAGCCCTCCTCCTCCACGACCGTGTCACGAACGCAACCCACCTAATCACACGTGGCAAATACGCACGGCAGCTGAAAAAGTAATTACCATCTGCATCCCCCATAAACCAGCTAAATCGCGCAAAATCGTTGCACTTGCCCCTGATTTTGTCCTGGTGAGGAGACAGACTAGGCCTGCACTGTATAGACATCCAGGAAGTGTTCAAGAGGTCGAACAGGACCAGCCGTGAGGAAATAGCTCATATTTTCAATAATTCACTGCTTTCATTAGTTCCCTTTTTATTTTGTTAAATGAAAGCTGGCGTCACGAATATTGGCAACCTTTACGGTGGGCACGACCAAACTTCTGGGAAAGGAAATATAGTTAGTCAAGCTCACCCTGGGGTGTGATTCCTCTCCCCTTTCCAACAAACCTCTGTCACGTAAGTGTCCTTCTAGATCTCCCAACGTAGGCAGATCCACGACCTAGCTAAGCAAAACCCTTTCAGAACACCATTCCACTGTAGGAGGAAGTACAGTATAGAGAGGGAATCAGCACTCCGCTTCGGGATCGAACCCAGAGGTAGAACCCGAGACCGCAGTAGCTGAAGACGCGTCAACCTAGCATGAGAAAGATCCGTTGACCACAATCATTTGGTCCCCTCCCCCCATCTAAAATTTTCTTCCTCATTCAAGTTTCAATATCAACAAAACCTGACCTCTATGTTGTAATTGATTTAAACTAGGGATGGGCCGATGCCGATACCGATTAACCGACCAATACCACTACCATCGGCATCTGCGACATCTGAACATTATTTGCAGATTATTATTAACTGATAAGTAGCACTAATTTATTTAACAGAACGTTAAATAAACCAGCATGCTACATCTCTTAAAACATTAATTTACCGCATCCATCAATCTGATCTGTCCGAAACCCAAAATATATTCGGAACAATTGTTTTTCAAAGATTTGTCCCCAATGTTTACATTTTACTGTATTTCCTGTTGGTACATCCACCAAAGATTGTGTGCATCATTTGTTTTTGGACACTACGTGAATGCAAAACACTGCGGATAATCGACAACTGGTGCTATCTATAGTATTACATTCCACAAGATATTTTTGCGTTATATTTTCTTTTTACATTTTTACTGCATTCATAGGTTAGCAACACTGAGAAAGCAACCTGTATTCTTATTCTTCTTATGCATTTACTGTACTTGTATGTTGGCGACAATGAAAACGAATCACACACACTGACACTATTCAATTATCTGTGGTGGTGTTTGTTATTGAAAATGGAAAGTGAAATACCGTGGCAGTATTTTGATGGGCTGCGGTTTTGGTTAGAATGTTAAAGGTCTGAATATGACTGCAAGTAATAATTGGCAAAAATTGTCACAAATAAATCAGTTGTCATTTTAACCAACAGATTGAACTTGGTACAGTCGACAAAAGAAAACAAGGCGAAAATATTAGTGTATATAAAAATAAAATTTAGCTTAATTTCAAGTGAATTGATTTCAATCAATGAAATTAGTTCTTTTTAATGTCGTCTTTAGGCTGTTGGTTTAAAAAGCATGCATTTTGAGGTTATGTGACATATTTCTTAGGTCTAAAATCCAAGTCCACATAAGATTGCCTGAAGCTTTGAAGAATGTTTTTAATGAACTCAGTTTGTTATGAATGCTGTATTGTCTGGCAAATGTTTTTGCCTGACTGTTAAACCACTTACTTTCCCAGTTAAATCGTCTTTCTTATCATTTATTATTAAAATTAGTGTTGTATTTCATTTCTATGCTGTAGACACCCATTACAAAGTGTTTAAAGTGTTCACAAAACTGAAGACTTAAATTTAAGTAACAAAAAAGTATTTCCAAATATTGGGAACTGGGAATCATGATTGTGCTCATCAAAACTGGTATCGACATCTCTGTAATCGGCGGCATCGGCAGCTAAGAATCAGTGTAGTAGGTATCTGCAAAATGAGGTATCGGCCCATCCCTATTTTAAACATTGCCTTATGATGTCAGGAGTTATGTAGTTAAACTTCAGTTAGTAAATGTTATGTGTGGTAGGTTTTAGGTGGAAGTTTGTGTGTGCGCTACCCTCCAATTCTCCACATGAAAGATGGATGTGACATGTAACATTTAAACAAATATTCACAATGTTCTCATTGTCACCAACCTACAAGTGCAGTAATAGAATAAGAAGATTCAGAACGAAAGTTGCTCACTCACTGTAGCCAACCTACGAGTTGTTACGGTCCCGTATGGGGAGCCATACAAGATAAATGGGGAAACGTACTCAGATGAATATCAAACGTTATTACTTTACTACATCAATATATTAAAATATAGATAGCACAACTATTTACATTATGAATAACATTATGTTTCACATTGCGATTACATTAAGTTACCTACTTCAGGGAGCGTGACGTTAATTATTTATTTAAATGCAAATTCTTTAGTATTACAGTTTAGGTAATAATGCCACGTACTAATCTCTACGTAGTCGAAAGGCTCTATGGAACATCCGTCACCTTAATGCTGCCGAAGACTGATCATCTAGGTGGCTACGGCAGTTGGTACTCATGTTGTCCCATCTTGGCTCGTTGGCAGATGACTGTGGTACGACCTCACGTGTGGTTCCGCCGGCGGTTAATGATTTCCCATTTTATTTCCATGTTTTACAAACCGGCGCATATACTATCAAAACTCTGCGTGGCTAGTGGCCTCAAAATGCTGCTCTGCTTCTCTATTCTCTGCGTCCGTAACAGAGTGCAGAAAACATGTAAGAAGAAGTGTAATCCATAAAATATGAAATAATGATGCGGGATGTACACAATACTATCCATAGTACCACTTATAGACTATCTGTGTTGTTTTGCATTATTCACGTAACATTCAAAAACGATTGATACACACAATTTTTGGTGAATATAGCCTGTTTTGAACAGACATTATAAGAAAACTAACTATTGGCGATCGTTGAATGTGGTCATCAATTAGCATTGCTTAAATGGGAATTTTGACAAGACCAAACTAAATAAACAGGAGGTACGGTAAAACGTAAATAATGGTAACAATTCATTGAGAATCCACTGTATTTGTAATATATAAAAATGTTGGGAATGGAAATTTTCTGGACTAGAAAGATATCCATCTCAATGACAGACCATACAGACATGCCTGTCAACTCACAATCATCACATATGAAACTTGTATACAACTTTCTGGTAATGCCTTGTACCTGCACTGATGTTTTTAGATGTGTCAGATGACACTGTAACATTATGTGTTGGGTTGTGTGATAGGAACAAAAAAATTGTTTGAAGAATTTTAATTTCTGCCTGTCTTTAAAAGATTCTTTTTGTTACATACTCCCATGCAAATGTGTTGAAACTCCTTACCTAAAATTCTCACGAGTTGCAATGTCTCCTGGCAATCCATTTTCCCGAATGTTATTGTTGCAACAGGAAGCGAGCTTCGACTCTAGAGCCTGCAGACAAATGAAAGAATACTGATATTAGCTGGCCAAATATTTTTTGTGCACTTAAAAATAAGTATACATAGTTAAAAAAATGTCAAGCTGAATGCTGTAAAATGTCAGTAATGTAATCTGGCTGACATAACACAAGAACTTTTATAATACTGAGCGCATATAAAGTGGGCATAAAAATATTATGCTAGGCCAAGCATTTTTATAACCCTGACAGGAATTCATTAGGTTAGTCCCGAGCATCAGTTAGTATCAGTTATAACATTATAAAATAATTTTCCAACAGAGAGTCACATGTACAGGCTTCTGGGTGAATGAATTGCAACACTAGCAGCACACACCAAAAATTACTGAGTAGTTTAAAATAAATTATTATGCTTTGGAAAACTCTGTGCTAGCACAGACACCCAGTGCTCAAGTCTGGAGCCATACTGGCCAGCCCCCTCCAAAGAAAAATAAGGGCAGGTTGTCTGATAGTTATTACACTTCTCAGCGCTTATGACAGAACACTTGTGACTTTCTGCTTAGGACAACACTACACGATGTATTGACAAAAGGCCTGCCAAACACCTAAGCAGGCCCGTTTATCTATGCTTTCTCCTTAATGAATGATTAGTCTCATGGTTCCATAGTATGTTTTACAAACATGTATAACATATCATTCACCAGACTACACACTTCACACTTCGAACTTAATACCATGTGCTGTCACGCATTTCATTAATATATTTCATTTTTTTCTCTTTGTTGTTAGTTTGAGATAGAATTTACTTTCACAATGGCAAGGTCTATGACCTTGTCCATTATTGACAAATCATGGTCTATCTTTCATGGGATTCATGTTTATCTTGGTCCTGAAAAATTCAAGTTCAGACTGGTAGTCCAGTAAAATTAGAGTTAGAACCCACACATTCAAAACAACAAGCTGACACTTTCACTAGTGTGTTAAGAAAGTGTCACAGTTTGTGATAGACTGTATCGATGCCTGGTCTTTTTCTGCTTGTGGATTTAGTGCTTGTTATTGTTAAGTATATTTTATGCTCTACAACTTTGGTTGGATTTTTTTTTTTTTTAATAATGCATGGCTGAGGTGCATTTCGTAAAAACATAACAGTTTTCTCGGAAAACCATATCATTAGTGTATTTTTAAAATCTTTTGTATTTTTATTATAATTTTGAAGTTGGTATTTTTATAATATTTGGAAAATGCATTTAAAGAGGAATTATTTTCCAACAGAACACATCTCTAGGACTAATGAGAATCCCACAATATAATATTGAATAAATGCTTAAAAAATCCAACAGGAACAACTTAAAATTCAAAATGGCAGAAAACCTGTGTTGGGATTTTTGGGACTTTTGTATCATGAATGGGACACTTCCTAAAACCCTCGTGAAGATTTCAGCTTCTTGTTTTGAAACTGAGGTTTGGCCTTAAATTTGACTACTATGGCAGGGAGCTTAATAATCTACGCCAACTCAACATAAAACTAAAAGGTGTTAGGTTTTGGGCCAAGTAGATAGATTCGGGTGGTTCTTTGAGGTCTTGAGAACCTACGAGGGTAAAGAGAAGTAAGTATGGAATAGTGCCAGAATACAATGGCAGGCAAAATAGGAGATCCCCAAGAAAACCCTCTTAACAGCGGCTTTGTATGGCACGATCCCCATGTGCAAAAACCTAAGAGTAACCCTGCTGGAAAGTTTTAGGATAAGACAAACACTTAATGTGGTAGGGAACAGAGTCATGCAAACAACTTCATACAGGCAATCATGATTAATGTTGTTACATATGACTATTCGCCTTCAACATTGTTGTTTGAATCGTTAGTGTTTGATAGTGGTGGTGTTGATTTGTGATTATTTTTGTAATCTTATAAATAATGTTTCACGAACGTAATAGATATGAATAGGGAGCTAGTTTGTTATTCTTTACACAAAGGTTTCACTGGTTACATATACACTTTGTTTTTCCACTAAAAGTTCTTGTGAGGGGATAATGTTCAGCGAACGAGATGTTGCTAGCACGAGGCATGTTATGAATATTTGGATATAGAAAGTTTTTTTTTAAATACGGATTAATAGTGCATGTGTCAGTATACGTTCACGACTTGTGGAATATTGGAGGTGAGGGAATGCAAAATGTTTATAGAGTTAAGAAAGTTTCACGAAGATTGGTTGATTACAGTTTGGTATATGTATGGAAATGTATGGTAAAATCTGATATTTACTTTTTACCTTAGCAATATTGGTTCACATGTAAATGGGAATTGTATTGTAAAGGATTTTATTTTAATTTAAATTGTATGTAACTAGATAGACAGAAAAGATTTTAAAATAAGAATTTTTTCTACTTCTTTTTTATGGTTCCATTAAATATGTGTAGGAAAATTTTAATTGTGACAATGTGTTAATGTTTACGTAAGTATATGCGAGGCAAGTGGTGATGGAGATTGCTATCGTGCTCTATTCGCATAGGTTGTTGACAAAAGATCTGCGTCATCTGCCTATTGAGACATTTGCGAGGGGCCGTGTCTCTTTGACAGGTGGTGTAATAATGAGTGAATTTAAAAAAAAAACTGTAATTGCAAGGTCTCGCTGTAGAATGTTGTTTATGGAGGTGGATCGCCGTCCTTACATCTACATTTCGAAAGATCATCTCTACATTGTGTCATAAATGCTATCCCCTCAGTAAGATTGCTAGAGACATGCACAGTCTCTCTTGTTTTTTAAACGATTCTATATGATGGTTTGGATGTTACTTACATGGTATTAAATTTAAATTGACATGCTTTTAGTAAAACTGTACACACATACTCAGCCTTGTTGAGATTTGAAGCACAGAATGTGATACTATGTATGTAAATACCATCATTAGGGTTGAAGTAGACAATCTCAGTACATATGTTTTAACTTTGTCAGGTTTCGAAGCAATAACTCATTCATTACAAAACTTAGTGTCAATGAAGGATCAAGTAAGGTTTAAAATAGTAGTTAGTTTTAATGGGAATTTCTGAAATTCTGGTTTGATTCATAAATGAATGGGAAATCAGGTTAACATCAAAAATTATTTTCTTTTAACATAAACCAGTAAGTAGCCTCATACAGTATTTGGTTTTCAAAGCATATTTGGGGGAAAGTGTATTTTCAGTATATGTAAGAGTTTCAATTCTTCTTTGTTTTAAAATATTATGTAATTTGTTAAAAATGAATTTTTGAAAAAAAGATTTTTATGATGATTTACTTCCGTTACATACAAGTGTAATGCAGTTTGTGATATTGTACACGCGAAGAAAATGTTTGTGTCATCTTCCCAGTTAAAGTACTCATCTGTATTTTTCGGGGTCATGGAGAACGTTGTTCTCACATTGAGAGATGAAGACAGAGTGGCGTAAGAATAGTTGGTAGGATTAGATAGTTCTTTGTGTGAGATAGGTAATGGAAAAGCATATTGTTTAAGTGTTTGTTCTGTAGTGTGTTTGATAATTTCATCCTGATATGCATATAAGTTATACATAATATAGAATCTTCTGTCAGTTGAAAGTAAGGAGTGGTTCAGGTAGGATGTGTGCTTATGTTGTAAGTATTCTCTATTTTTCTTTATTGCTTAAATACTAATAAAGCATTTTTATTTATTATGCGAATAAACTCTTAAGTATCCTTGATGGGATATGAAGCAAGGAGTATTACTACTATCCTACAGTTGTCTTCCAACCTCGTTCGTTGTGTTTCATCAGCTGATGGGCAGTTGGTTTCAGTTCATTATTACACACATACCAGATGCATGTAGATATTCACTACACAAATACTCATGATAATTTATTGATACACGATTTAAGAATTTATTCTTATTATTCTGTATGGTTCCTGAATCAATACGTAAATACAACTTGCGTGTAATTATTTCATTACGTGTAAATACTTCCACTAGTTAATCATTATTTGTTACGAGAATACATATATTTAATTCTGATGGGTGATGAAGGGAGTCCTCAACTCTCCCGATGTAAGCCTATACTGCATCCCATAGCCTAACATCCTCGACAAAATTTTTTTAAGGTTTCTCAAAATGTTTTTTAGGTGATTTATGCATCAAAAGGTTAACCCATGCAGTAAACAATTAATCACGTCATTCTTCAGAAGCGTGCAGGAACTTGTCAGTCATTTGCAACATAGTATTTCTAGAATACAAATAAAAAACAAAATGTCCTTGAACAAATTAAGACTTGCACAGACTTGCTCGGTTTGATTGCTGCATGCATCTGACAGGATTCCATTATATTGCCTCGGGGTAAAAAGCATTGATGTATGCAATCTCAGGTCATTTGAAAGCTGGCAGTCTTAGAAAGAGAACGTGTACTGAGTTGGTGCTTACACAACATGTAGATTGTGCAAGTGCGTGAATATTGATTGCTGATTATGCAACTGCGTACATAGTAAATATTCACTGTGCTATTATATAATCAAATTACGCACCTCATATACAACTGCATTTCCCCTTTCCAAAATCACCTGTTGGTTCCCTCAGTCTCTCTACATACTCCGATGAGACATGTATACTTGGTATGTAATTACACATTTACTACTTACCTTGTAGGAGAATCAAACCCAGTACCAATCCAAAAAATTTAAAAATTATGAGTGTTCTCTTTGGGAATCGAACCCAGTAGCATCCCAAAAAACAAACAAATTTTTAACTGCCCTGCCTACTCACTACCAATCTGCCCACCGGCAATCCTAAAGCCCGAGGGTTAGGAAAAAATTGAAGAATTTTCTAAAAGTCCTGTCCAGGACCCGAACCCCGGTACCAATCCACCTGCCGGCTGTCAGAGGCCGGGGATTAGGAAAAAAAATAGAGAAATTTTTAATGTCCTATCCAGGAATTGACCACAGAACCAATCCATTCACCGGTTGTCAGAACCAAGGGTAAGGAAAAAATATAAAAATTTTTAATGTCCTGTCTGGAAATCAAACTCTGTACCAATCCATCCCCCGGTCATCAGAGCTCCCATTCTGTCAGTCATCCATCCCTCGAAATCCACCAAAACCACTCCTGAAATTTCCAATAGTTACACAAGGGGGATATAAGGAGGGGGTTGGTTGGAGAGGGATGTGGGAAGTGAATACTGCTCCACTCCTAAGCTGAGGTCCAACAGCTGACAGAGCAACACGTCAGATGCTTTCCACCCACCAACGAGGCAACACGTGTGATTGTATAAGTAAATGCAACTACATTCACCCCTCTACTACTTGATCAACACACGACGGACCAGCACATCATCACTCTCTGGCATTCGACAAGTCAACCCGTGCGATTGCGCAATAAACAAAATTCCAAAAATTCTAGTATTCCCAAATATAAAGATACAAAATAGGAATAAACCGGTAATCCAAAAACCAAATTTCGAACCCGGTACTCCAAAAACAAAAATTAAAAAATGCCCTGTCAGGGAAATGAACCCTGTGTTCAAAGAAAAAAACCACATCGGCATAACCAGTAATCCAAAAACAAAATTTCCCAAAATTGCCCTCAACGGGAATCAAACTCAAAAATAAAAATTAATTAAAGTGCCCTGTCCAGGAATCAAACTCAAAAAATTTTTTTTTTCCAAAATTATCCTCAGCGGAAATTGAACCAGAAGTGCATGTGCACCAGAAGTGCATGTGCAAAAAATGCATCTAGAAGTGCATGTACGAAAATTCATGTGTAAAAATGCATCAGTGAAAGTAGGTCAAATGTGCATACAAAGTAGGCCTATGTCAAAAGTGCATACAAAGTAGGTCATGGGGTCAAAGTGGTCTCGGAGTTATGTGCTAGTTCTACTAGTGGGTATTCCTCACGTCAGCTCATCCACCCTCATATGTCCTTGTTCCAAGAAAATGACTAAACAAAAGAGCCAATGCAGAGAAACCCTACCACCACTCGAGTAATTTGCCAAGGCCGAAGTCAATAAGGAGGTCAGCCCACCTCCTGATCCACCAAAGACCAAACACAATTCCAAACTAGAGAAGATGTGGAGGTACTACCAACAGCAACTACCGCTCCTCAAAACACCCATTGAAACCCCGGAGAAGGTCCACTGCTCCGTCCTGTACCCCGGTGCGTGAGACAATTAATCAATAATCAAGGAGCTTTCCTAATTCCAGCTCAGCACTCCTCACTTCAGCTTCTGAAGGTGGTAAGCCAGAATTTGATTTCAGCCTAAGTGCACATAAAAACTTTTGCCAGCAGATACTGCCCCCTTGACACTTGTTACCTAACTACGGCTATTCCCCTGTCTTCTTACCACTTGCATCTGTAGGCAACTGTTATACTAGTTCCCCAGCTGGCCTCCCAGTGACATTTACATCTAGGCCGCCCTAGATATAAGTAAAGCCAGTGCCAGACGGCAAGCTTCGGCGGCACCCAACACACGGGGCCCATCTGAGAGCCTGTGTCAATGTAATAGCACATTTGATGATTGTCACAAATACACTATACAGAGTTAATTAAAATAAGTTACATAGTTTTGTAACACACACTATCTAAAGTGTTGTTATAGCCACCACTCTGAAAATAAGTGTTTTGCACACTTAAAATATACAAATTAATATGGCCTATCACTGTCACAATAAAACACATTCACCAAATTTGGTGAGAATTAGTTAATTGTTTCCTAGATATAACACAAAACCTGTGTGTGGTGCTATCTTATAAAATGGTGTACAGAAGTGGCTATGTTTTGGCATATATGATGCAACTGATGGATACTTTCAGCACATAAAATTTAGTCTAAACTAAGCAAATAGTATGATAGATATACCAAATAAACCTAAACCATTTTTATAAGTGCATAATCAATTTAAATTGCATACGTTTACGTGGCCTACCATAGCATTACTTGTTTCTTAATTTGGCAATAATTGGTTGGGAGAACTAGTGATGCCAGGAAAAAAGGGAAACGGGGGGAAAAAAAATTGTGTTTGGTAAGTATGACAATTTTGTAAAAACTACAGTTTATTCTAAAGTTCTTACTTTTTTCTTACGTGAAGAGGCTCCAACTCTAAACAAAGTACATGCTGTAATTATCTACTGCTGATCACTATTTGCTGAATACTAAAAATACAACTCTTTACAAATTGCTATCAAAATTGGATTAGAAATTGTGAAAAAAAAAATTCTAACAGTTACTTTGGACACAGATGACATAATGTGTTGACATTAGGATTACCTCCAGAAATATGGCAGTAACATTAAGAAGGCCATGGAATTTATTAATGGCTAAGACCAAGAAACATGCTTTCTAGTCAAGCCATGTTACAGGTGTAAAAGAAACCCACAGATACGGGCAAACAGCTAATAGTATTGCATATTGGAAGTGACAGTCATTTTGTTAAAGAAAGCCTCTTGGTTTTTGAATTGAAAACAGCAGAAGACTATCATGAAGAAATGAATGGTGAAACGTTCTAGTTATGGTTTGTGAAAATTTTTCCTAAATTGTCATCCAAAAGTGTCGCAGAAATAAATAATGCTCCCTATCACAGCATTAAACCTCAACATGTGTCAACAAAATCATGGAGAAAACCAGAAATAATTTTGTGTGACGCATGCTGGACTACAGAACTATAGGTACAGTCAGTGTCGTTTTAGATGTGGGCGGTTAAGCACGCTTGGTTTAGCACTGGCTAGATGTTTAAGTTACGTTTATGGCTAGCGACTCGTGCTGGGTGTGTCGGTTGGCGACTGGGTATGAAGTTTTCCACTGTTGGAACAATAACAGGTTTGATTGGGACACTTGTCGGTTTAGTGGTACCTGTTTTACCAGGGGTTACTTCAGTCACTGAAGACGGAGCTGGTGCTTGCTGGCTGGAACAGATGACTTGCAGGAGAGTGGTGGGTATTGGTACTGTGCTGACCAACACAGTACTGTCGCTTCCACTCCAGTCTCTTGTCTCCACAACCAGGGGTTAGCTACCCTGTATCTTACCTCACTACCCTCTATCAGAGCACATACCACAGAGTGGTATTCTCTGGCTATGCAAATGTGCGTAGAGAAGTAGATATATGTGAATATTGGAGAGGAAGGTCTCTCCAGATGATGGACGGTCTGAGCTCTGTCCCATTCTGCTTGCCTGCTAAAAGAAGGCAAATCTAAAATGCACACTCGCTTAGCGATTGTATAGGTCGCCTTTCCCTCCTCTCTCTGCGAGCCGTGCCTTTTTCCAAAATGTATAGAGGTTAGGTTGACACTTAAATATACTTTCCGAATGTCATGACCACAAGATAGATCCCTCTCTAAGTGTACTTCCAATAGTGGTTGCTGGCATGGGTTCGGTGCTCTAATCAGTTCCCCGTCACTAACACGCAAACCTAGAGTGTTGAGCTGTATGGGTCGCCTTCCTATCACTATTGGGCGAGGGTTGCAACAGGGGTTAGGCCTTCAGTCCCAAGCAAATATCCCTTCCAGCACCATAAGCGCTCCAGTGGAATACAACTTGAGGTGACTGTCTTGCCCCTGTTGTATGAGTTGCTAGTGGTCAGGACTTTACCATTCTAACTCCTGGGTGTAGAATGGGAGGCCATCAAATGGTGTATGTGTCAGATGTACGGATTCCTTAAGGGACTCCACAGTCCTACTCTATGGTTTGTTATGGTGTAGAAATACCCAGTCTTGGTTGATGACGTACGGTCAATATAAATTCTAGAATAGATACCCTCAGTGAAAGGAACAATTTGTATTTATTAGAGATAGTAAATACAATTACGCATGCTACCTCCTAACCAGCAGAGTGTGATACGGAAGTAACCTACGGCAACCTGCTCCTAAACTAACCAAGATAGCTAGTGGTGTTGATGGCTATGAAAATAACTCTGGTTGCAGCTACTCTATCCAAGGCGCATCTAGAAGAGTCTTCATTAAAAGGGGACCACTACTTTAAGAGCAGTGGGTGTAATTGCCTCTACCAACAAGTAGAGACAATTGCTGATCCAGAAGGAGCAGCAGCGGGAGGTATGTTAAAGTCTGCAGATGTTGAAGAAGAAGCATTTGAAAGATACTGGTGGTCACGGTCGACAATGGAGCTTCTGGTAGCTGGTGGTAGAGGCTGTGGAAGCCTCTGTTGATAGTAATGGAGCTTCTGGTAAGGTTGCAGATCCTCTGGTAACATCAATGGTAGCAGCTTCTGATGGCTGCTGAAGACTGTTGAACAGTAGAAGGCCCCAGCACATGAAGTGTTAGAGCGAGCTACTTGAGAAAGGAATAACTCCAGAGCTCAGGCTTGAGCGGACTTATATAGTGCTCTCGGCCTCGGGTTAGTGATGTCTGTCGGGCTCTCTGTTTCTTTTATTCTGTGCGCCTCGTGACACTTGCAGGGTGCTTCATGGCAGATGTGGTGGCTCGCGTGACAAGAGTGTTGAGCACTTCGTGACAGATTTACCCTGGAATCATCACACTTCGGGAAGTTTGGCGCGAGAGGTGTGACGTAGCTTCACACGTGGTGGCTTGTAGGCTATCTTCGCAGAACATGATGGGGGGGGGGGGGGGGGGGAAGCGTGCTTCTTGACGGCTTTCACAATTTTATATTCACGTGTTTAGAATGTTCCTCTAAGGTACTGGACATCTGAGGACACTCATGAAAGATGTTGCTGGGTTTGACCCTTCCTCGGGCTACGTAGAAATACGTGAGGCTGATGAGTTGTAGTCGTTTAGTAAATAAACAAGAAAGTAGCACGCGTCATGTCATTAACATCAAACAACACTGATGATGAAAGTATTTTAACGGCAAAACTTATGAACATTGTGAAAACAGTAGACAGCAGTGATGGATGATCTTGTCACTAAAACTGATTACATATATGGTCACACGGCTTCCGCCATATTACTAATCTAAATCCTGAAGGTTTAGCAAGGAATCAGATTAAAGATTTTGTAGTTCATCACAATACTACTTTTAAGTTAGGAGATGTGCATATTTTAAAGGTGTCAGCAGTGTATGAAATAAATGCTGATAAATTATGCAAGTACATAAACATAAAACACGTCATAACAGAAGATGAGAAAATGTGGAAAGTTAACGACATAGTGGATATAGTAATGGACAAAATCATTATAAACAATGCAGAATGCTCAATAGAATAAGTGGCAAGTGATTCCAGCCTAGAAGTAGAGCCTCTTTCTCAATACACACATTTGAGTGCATGTATTGGTTTTATGTAGGGATGGGAAATTTCATTTTTCGATACCCCGATACCCATTGATTCTCTAAGATTCAAATAGGGAATCGAGAATCAAAAAATAAAGTCAATTCTTTGCAATCCCAATTAGTAACAGTGTCAATAAAACTTATTTTAGGACGACCCTTGGAAACTATGCGCACCTGTGAAACGATTGCAGCCATCCTTTGTCAACAGCACAATTGGAGATTCCCGTGACCCATGACTAATGTAACTGAGTGTGACCTTGCCAGGCGGTTTACAGCTGTGCTGGTATCAATCGCTTCAGTTCATTCTCTGTCTCTCTCCCTCCCTCTCGCGATGTGCTCTCACGTGCGCTTCCCGCTTCCCTTATAAACAACTTGAGGCAGTGTTCCAATTTGGTTCTAATATTTTTTCTTCATTTGTGTCTAACATTTTGTACCGTTAAGTCAAAACAATACGACATTTAACTGCCTAGCATGCAAAGCTGTATTATTTCGGTGTTATCATGATTTCAAAAATAAAAACTGATATGGCAGTAATTTGGTAATTTGTTTGTCAACTTTGAAGTTGACAAAACTTAAATTACAAAAATACATCATAGATTTTGTAGACAAACAAGTCAGATGACCATTTTGTTAACAAAAAGTGGCAATTGGAACACGGCCTCCTGACAATGGAAAAGGAACGAGCAAGTTATTATGCAAAATTTAAATTAATGGTTGTGGAATATGCACGTGAACATGGAAAAAATGCAGCTGGTCAACTATTTGGCATCGACAATAAAAATGTATGGTGTTGGTGCAAGGAAAAAAATGCTGTAAAAATTGCTCAAAAAAAGTGCTTTGCGAGGCAAAATGTGCAAATTCACATAAATGGAATAGCCATTTCATCACGTGCGGACCACTAGGAATAATGGATTTTCTGACAACACGGAAAAGCTTGTATTTTAAGTCAGAAAATTTGCAGCTAAAAAAACATACCCGTAACAGAATTTAAGGCGGACGTTTGCTGCCGACCGGATTGCACAATATGCCGGCGATCAGATTACTCAATTCTTAGCAGTTAAGTAGCAAGTATAAATAATTTACTTGTACTCTTAGGTATGTTCCCAGACAGTGTGGGACCTTAGATGTAATTTTATCATGGTCAGAAACGTTTTTATACTTTACCCATCCACCCCCCCTCCCACCAAAAAAAGAAAAAAAAGAAAAGTTTCATGTACACGCAGCAACCCATATTTTCACATGAAATAATACGACAATTTCCAATGATTGATTCGAAGAAGTTTATTCGGGAAAGATATTCACGTAGCATTTCACTATTAGCTTTGGCCGATATTGAAACTTTCGGCTTTGCGTCTACACAAATAGTGTCGAGCATACAACAAACAAGAACGTGACATACTACAGTCAAGTTCCGGTGCTGGACTGGCACTGGCATATACGATACAAGGGCACAGGGCATTTATTCTAAGTTTTGGGGGAAATCTATCAGCAGATCTCGATGTTGATCACGTCAGTCAGCTTCCTGCCAATCGAGACAAGCCGTTTGAAACGATCGGGACCAAAATGTGCCCAAATACAAATAGCTATTCTAAACGCACTAGCAGTTCGAGACCTCGTTACCTCGGCAATCCTCAGGTTTTACCAACTGCCCCACCACAACGTACTTCACCTCCCTGCTGTTGTTCAGGCAGGCAACATGACGAACGCAAACACACGCTGTGCCTGCAATTATGTATGATTAACATAAAACTATTCTTATAAACTGTGCGCTTTAAGAGGTTAGTTAAAGCATAAAAAAGAATAAAAATACACACGCACGCGCACACACACACAAAAGACGTTTATTCTGAGTTTGTCGAAACAGAGCTCCCGATCGTGAAATAACATTTTAAGTCGTATTTCCGGGTTCTGGTATTCTAAGTTAAAGATGACCTCGATTCTCGTGAGATAGAGAGCACTCAACAGCTATATTTTGTCGAAAGCCACATGGTGGTCGAAAACGTGGTGGCCGTATTTATTGCATATCTAATGGTTTCGTACTTCTTAAACATAATACATAACATACAAATGGTTACAATATATGTGGAACATTATTATATGCATCTTATTGTATCCTCACATGTTCGGGAGTCTGAAGTTATATTTCTGTATCATGAGTAAATCATGTAGTGTAGCAATGGCAGAAAGGTTATGTGTTTATACGAGCATCGTGTTGGTGTTGTCAGAATAATGAATCGGTAGTTAATTATTGGTGTATATACATTGTTCAAGCATATTTGGTCGTAGTGCATTTTCTTGAGTGAAATGTGTAATAGTAATAGGCACGTGTATACCATTTTGTAAAACTGCTAGTTCTTTTTCTTAAACGCCGTCTGCAATGAATTGACTAATATAATTTACGTAGTTAAGTTTCTTAGTTTCAATAAACGTAAACAATGTTGATTTGACTGAATAATTCTCCAAATAATATATTTAATGCTAGCGATGAACAAACGTGATTTTAGTGAAGTACACATGCAAGGATTAACCTAGAAAAACACTAGTTCAAGAGGTTCCGGTGTTAAAAAACAGTAAGTTTGCGTGTTCTGTAAATAATGTATTTGTAAAACATTACTATAATTATTGCAATGCACGTGGCCTGAAAAAGTCGCACTTTCTACACTTTTGTAGTGCGTGAATAATATTTATTTGTCTATATCGTAAATGCAACGAGTGTAAGGTTAAGTTTGGATAGTGTGCATGTGTGTACTGCTGCATCTGTACGAATACGAACAGAGACATATGTATCGTGGTTTGTTTTTTAATTAAAGTTACAATAATGTAACAATATAGAAACAATATGCAACTCAAAATGCCACACACTCGTAAGAGCATCAAAATAATGTCGTCTCACGAAAGACGTGATAAACTAAAGCCCCCCCCCACCACCACCAACAATTCATATGTACATGCAATAATAAAACTAATTAAATGGGCACCTTCTATCATTTTATGAATAACTATTTAGGCTGCAGTCTTTGTGTACGAAGCACGTCACTTCACTAGTAATGGGAATTTCTGCATTCCTACAACAAATCAATTACACACTGTATCATGTAAGATTTGTTGTTTAGGCCTAACATAATTTTCTAAGCAAACTTTACAATTGTATTTATTAAAATGACATTTTACGTATCGTCTTCTATACATTTGTTACACACATCACAGTGAACGTTATTTAAAAGGACCGTTAGAGGGAAGAAGGAATGCTACATAACGAATTATCTCATCTTTGAACAGTCATTTTTATACTTGAAACAGTATGTTCCTTTAAAACGAGTAATATTTTCAACAGCCAACCTGTGTGTATAACAAATAACCATTGACATGCCCCAGGTCACCATTTTCCTCAGCCAGAGCCAAGCGTATACGTTGAGATCATAGCCATATCGAGAAATTCCACTCTAAATATCTCGCATTACGCTTTAATAAATGGAATAGTATTTGTTTTAAATAAGACAATGTATACAAAATAGATATATGTATGTGCACTTTTATGCATTAACTAACTATTTAAAATGCAACAGTTTACAAGAATAGATATACTTTGATCATACGTTATTGCAGGCTCAGCGTGTTTGCAATCGTCACGTTGCCTGCCTGAACATCAGCAGGGAGGGGAAGCGAGTTGTGGTGGGGTGGTCGGTAAAACCCAAGGATTGCCGAGATAGTGAGGTCTTGAAACGATAGTGCACTTAGAATAGCTATTTGGGCACATTTTGCTCCCGATCGTTCTAAACGGCTTGTCTCGATCGGCAGGAAGCTGAATGTCGAGATCGACCTCAAGATCTGCCGATAGATTTCCCCAGAAACTTAAAATAAACCCCCAAAACATGGAACATGACATAAATCATTATTTCACGATCAGGAGCTCCATTTCGACAAACTTAGAATAAACGCCCTTGACTGGACAGCACGGCACCACGCGGCCACGGCACGTGAGCTGTGCGGCATTGCTAAGTCTGCACGCCATCAACTGGCGGCAGCAATGTTGCCATGTTTCCGGACTAGGCGTAACCACAAAGTTGCACGGAAATCAAAACTTTTTCTTACATTTTTTACGCAATCATTTCTTCTTGTATTGGTTTTGAAAGAAACTACCGAGTACTGCTGTTTAAGCAATCATTATAATGAAAATAAGTCCACACTGCATTCGTTATTACCAACTTCTTTTCCCACTGGGTACATGGGCAATCGACGGTGCTGATAACAGTTATCGTTAAAGGGGACTTTTTGATATAAAGCATATTTGTTACATTGGACTTTCATTGTAGAATAGTTATGACTGTGAATGGCAGTGAGATTTTGTGAGTTAAAAGTCCTCTCAGTTGTAAATCATAGGAATCCAAAATCGGAAAAGAATCTAGAATCAACAGAGAATCAATAATTGAGCATCAGCATCAAAAAATTGGAATCGTCCCATCTCTAGTTTTATGTTTATGAAATCATTCTGAAGCAACATGCTCCAGCAACAACCAATCTTTGTTGTTTGCAGCAAGAAGATACAGTTGTATTTGTTTACACTGTAACTAAAGCAAGGGTAAAAGCACTATAGCAGCATCAATATTGGTACGTACTGTCTTTTAATTTACTCAATAACACAAAAAACATTAAATGCAAAATCCTCTAGATACAGCAACTGGAGTCTACAATGTTTCTTCAATTTCAGTTATTCTCAAATACTTGTGAAAATCATTAGACATTTTATATTTGTGCAGATCTTCGTTCCACAGTTTCACCACCACAGCAAACACTTGCTATGGATAGTTACTGAAAAAGTACAAGCAAAAGTTACAGGATATAAGGCACACAAATTTTGTTTAGAATTTAAAAAAATTCACACCGGAATTCAAAACAACTTTACTCACTCACCAAATGAACATTTTTTGGTTCCTTGCATGTGAATCATTCCTTGATGTTCTTAAAAGGAAGAAAAAAAACCATGAACCATTTCCATCTAAAGTAAGCTATGTACTGCTGTACCGTTATGATCACTTGCATTCTTCTCCCAAACCAATCTTGCCAATTCCAATGCTAACTAAAGTTTAATTTTAACATATCAAACATCTTAATTGCGATTACTTCCTTTAAAGAAAGTCGGTGATCTTGTTTTAATGTCAAAAAACACAACTATTCAACATTCACAGAAAAAACTAAATGTTAAAGCAGCAAGCAGCAAAACTTAAATTTCACATTAAACATGATACATGCACATGTTAAATTACAACATTAGTAACTCAGAAATACTGTACTGCCCTTTTTGGGAATGTACTAATACCGCCTTGATGATATCCTCTAAACAAAATACTAAGTTCAAAAATTCAAAAAGGACATGCCGACATAAATGACATTCATTACTTAAAGCATGTAATATCACATACAACATGCCATATTATATTTAACAGAGTATAAATTAAAATACAAATTAGGTTAGCATTTCACATAATTTACAGTTAACATACAAACAGGACTGGGAGTTTTATAGCAAGTTCATGAAATAAATTAGTAAAAATCAACTCTTTTTTTTCTAATTCCACCATATAACACCACATAATAGCTTCAATACACGAAAATATAACAAGTAGCACATTATCATTTGAAACAACCTAGTACCAATTGTCATATGAAAAACAAATTATGCATCACTAACTTTCAAAAAAACCAAATTAACTCTGAATTTTGACGCGTACCCGATTAGACTGACTTGGCACGTTAGTCGAGGATTTTGTACGCTAGACCAAAAGCGAAGTAGTTTGGTTTATATAGTTGACGTAGGCGAGGGGTGTTGGCTAGTACTTACTCACTCTTGCTTCTTAATGTTGTAGTCTGAGTAGGTTTGGCTTAGGTGCGACGAATTCGGTCTATGCCGGAGATGAGATTCCACAGGTTTGCTTCGTTAGACCAGAAGATGAGGTTGTCCCAGCCTAAGCGCACTTCAGTAACAGTCAGAAGTCCTTTGACAAACGGGTGACACGTAGGATGTATGCGGATACACGGTGGAAAGTCAATTACCAGAACCGGAGCAGGCTCCACTGCTTGTTGTCTAAGTTTGGCGGCGCAGTCCCGTTCCACCTGCCTCTCCTGTGTAGGACAGGGTATTAATATCCACAGCCTGAGAGCAGAGTGAGCCAGATATCGTTTCCTGCGTGTATCACCACTCCTCCTCGTGAGGCATAGGGGAAACAGTTCTATAGTCTACGCGATGCACTTAAACGAGAACTTTAATAGTGTAACACATAGTGACTTGCCGGCACAAGCTCAATAAGAGTCCCCACTGATTCCACACAGTTGTGGGCTGATCAGGGATGTGGAGCTGTGTGGGCCGCCAAGCCTCTACTGGTTGTGTGTTCGCACTAGAATGCACTGCAAAACTTCAGGCTAGTCACCGCACACTAACTTAATGCGGATGGTAAGTAGCAACCTGATTCTATCACGCCTCCTGGTGTGAAGGTGTTTCTAGTGGTTGTGGTATCGCTGTTTCTCCCCCACAAGCACTGACTTAATGCTGATGTGCAACTGGGAAGAAACCGGTAGCCATCTAATATGTATTTCTACTGATGTGTGGACACCTGGAAAGGACTCCACAGTCAGGCTAACTAGATTTAACAAAACTCCCGGTTCCTGTCGGTTGTGCACAGCGTATCCTATCCTCAACTGTTGATTAAAAAAATACCCTGGAAATGAAAGACAGACAGATAGAGAACAATGAGCGTTATTGAAGGTTCAAAAAACACGTGACCTTTACTACCTCCTACCAAGTAATGGATAGTTGAAGGTAACTGCGGTTCCAGGTGTAGGCGACCTGGTTTTAAGTAAAAAAGGGAAAAGCTGGTTGAAGACGAATGCAAATTATTAAAGTTAAACTGCTAACAAAAAGGTGTCTCGAGGACACAAAGTGAAGTTAACATAATGTGATTGTGTTCGCTGGTCATCGGGTTAACTGGTTGTCGACGTACGTAGTAAGTAGCCGCTGGGGCATACTTGAGAGTAACAAGATTCTCCGAAGATCCCGAGCAATGACATAGTGGTTTGGGAGGTTGCTAAGATTCGAAAGAATGACTCCCGAGCTCGGCAGCGTCCAGACTTATATAGTGGAAGCTTGTAGGCTGCTGGCGCGTGGTGCGGGGGAGGCATGACGTCCTCCGACCCTGGTTGGGGTGGGAATACTCTGGTCAGCGATTCTGCTTCATGCCTCGTCGGAGGCACTCGGCCTTGCCCAGGGTCTGGGCAGCTTGTAAGCTCTCAGCGCGGGGTAGGGAGGGGGCATGGCTGCCGGGTTGCGTATCCTACAGGTGAGAAGGATTTGCTCAAAATTTCAATTGCCTGTAGGGTAGGCAATATGTCCCCACGTCTATAGTGGTGGAAGAGGTACTCCAGGAGATGAGTCGTAATCGTATTAGATTAGATGTATAAGTGGCATGAGTCAATTTTGAAGAAATATTTACTAAAGAATAACCTGAAATTTTCAAGTCCTGGATTTTATAAGTGTGGGAATTAAAAAGTATTGTACATTCCCAAGAACTATAAAAAAATCCAAAAAACTTCCGAAATTTTTTTTTAATAAAAACGGAGAAACAATGGCAAAATTAAATTTAATAAAGGTCTGCTATTCTTTAGCAACAAAATATAGGAAATATAGTGTTGCTACCCATCACTGTTAGGCCATACTATAAAAAACTGGACAAAAATTTGTAAAAAAAATTTGCAGCCAAGTGAGTTAACTTGCATGGCCTATACTTCTCATGTCACATCATAGAGGCATTCTTTGTTACACACTCCAGTCTCTCACCTTCTTCTGCACAGATCGACTGCAGGACTGCATCCGTTAAATTTCAAAGACAAAAAAAATGAGCATGAGAGCAATTATGTTAATTACTTTGTAAATTATAGTATGTAATTCCAGTGCTTATCAGAACATGACACCTATTCAGTTATGAAGAGGAAGGGGCGAGGAATATGCTTTACAGTTCTCGTTAACTACGCTTGCTCACGAAACCATGCACTTGCTTTGACACTATGCAGTTTTTGTGTAATTATTTCAATTCCAAGAGCTGAAATATACAACTGGAATCAAATGTACTAGTTAATTTTTAAATACATTTTATTTGTTAAGGTGCTCGACAGCATAAGGCAGACAATGGTTTTACCACAATATGCAACACATGGAATAAGTGTTCCTGCTGAAGTTCATGTTTGCTGTCATTGCAACGCAACAAAACTCCAAAAGTCTGGAGTTATAATGCAAAGTACTTAATTTGTATTTGTATTTAATTTCTACTATTTTTAAATTCATTATTTAATTTTAAGGGAATTCAAATTAAATTTTGAAAGTTACAATTTTTATTTGACATATTGATTGGCAGAGGAGGGGGAGGGAAAGACTGTAGTAACCAGTGCATAGCAGCTATGGTCATAGAGATTGAAGACAACATTAGGTTAAGAAAACAACAAAACATTAAGCTTTGAACAATATACTGTCACATGAGAAAAATTTACCAGTGTCATTTTGCTGCCATGGATTTTAATTCTCTCTTTTCAGTTGACTCCAAGGCCACAATGTTCAGGGGGAATAGTACAAGGCAGCTTCGCCGGCATTTCTTTGAAGTGCTCCAACTGCCATGGGGTTAATGGTATTCTTTTGGCAAAAATGCATTTTTGCCAGGTGATCGACCGCCACTTATTATAAAACTGTGACTTTAGGCACAGGCCACATCTAATGTGAAGAACCTTACAGATAGCTAACCTTCCATCCAGAGAACAGGCGCAAGCTCTCCGTCACTTACAAAAGCCAAGAGAGATACCTGTGCCAAGACATCTGTTTTCACCATCTGAGTGCTCCAGACATGCAGCATACCCCAAGTGTATTGTTGAATACTTGAGACGGCCTGAGTTACCTCCTACTCCAGTTAATTGCTCAATTGACTCCAGCTGTACTTCTTCCTGCATCAGCGTACAGACAAGAAATTCCCGTTGCACCAATAACACCTGCACCGCCGAATAATACTAGCACTACCAGATTTTGTGCCCTGCTGCATAGCCACACGGCCAGTTCTGTATTCAGGCAAAGCCCCTGCACCCCGACCGAAGTGAACCCCTTTAAGGAGAAAGACTGGCTATCTTTTCGACAAAAATCCTTGGAGCTGCCTTCTATTGTTACTCGCTGCCCATCACATATCACTCCACTGAATAAACACTTCATATAGTTCCATACAGTTGTGACATACAGAATTCCTTCTAAACATCTCTCCCTTACAGCTCAAGTCGTTAAAGTCTTCTGATGGTCCGTCCAAATCTAGTAGACTTCAACGTGTTAGTTGGTGTTGTCATACATGGTTTGGAAAGTGCGAGGTTTCAAGTGTCTGTGGAGTATGTAAAATAATTAAATCATTTGACTCTCAATATGGAGAGCTAGCTTACTCTGATAGTTCGGTCTGCTGTGACAGTTTGGTTGGACTAGGCACTTAGGAAGGAGGTGTTGGTGGAGAGCTAGCCTGCTCTGATAGTTCAGTTGGGCCAGGTAATGGTGAATAAGGTGTGATGCAGTTAATATTAATTTAATCAGCACATTTGGTTAGTTTTAATTTGTTTCGCAAGGAATTGTACTTACTTAACAGTATTTGAAGTTTTGGCTGTGCTAGTATGTTTATCTGTCATGAGTCTGCCTTTTTAAAGTCCCAGTTGAGGTTGCGTCAGCAGACATTTTTTCCTTTTGAGTATGCTGTATAAATTTGATTATTTTACTTCTATGCAGTTCGGCTGGCGAGGGAAAGTCATTGCGATGAGGTTCGCACTGTATCTGAAGGGATTCTGTACCATGCCATGCCCTTATATGGTGTGAAGAGTGGGAGTATAAAACGTGGCAACATTAGCCAAGAGTGCCCGCTGCCCTCTTAACATATTACGACCAGCCTGAGAGGAAGACACTGCACATGTGTGCATGCGTGTGTGCAATACAACATGGTATCCTGATTAAGAGACCAATTACTTGCTAATACTTGTGCAAAGACTGAATTTAATCAAGAGACCTGTGATGCTTAAGTCCAGCTGCTAAGTTCAAGACAGTTATTGGAGGGGTGAAGGGAGGCATGTCTTCAATAATTTTACAACTTGAATTGCTTAAATCTTGAATGCCTTGGATTATTCACAAATACAAAATGTGGCTTTATGGTTGAGTGTTATGTTGCATATAAAATTATTGAATTTAGTGGCTCAGATGAATGATGTTCAAACAATTACTCAATACATGAACATTAAATGTTATACATTAATTAGAATAAAAATGTATAAAACGAAAGGGAATCCAAGTACTCACAGTCTAGTACTTGTCAACAGGCACACACAAAGTAAGAAAAACATATTTTCCAAACGGTTGTGCGATCATGAAGTTTTGCTGGCTAAGCCACCTTCATCAGGTGGTGAGTTGTACAACACTGCAGGGTGGAAGGGTGCTGTTAGTAGTAAACCTAGTGGCCGGGTGGCTAACTATGGTGGGGCGGCAAAATTGAAAAATTGGAAAATTACTGGTGCATCTGATTACTGTGGTAAGGAGCTGTGATTATCTTATGTTGAGGCCAGGCGGCTGCCTGGATTTTATTTGTTTAAAATTGTTGAGCTAATTCCCAGCATCTAAGTTCTGAGCTATTGTTTGAAGGTGGTAGGGCTCTCACAACTCTGGTACTGTAGCAGGAATCAAAATCTTTGTTGTGTGATGATGCATGTGCTCCAACTGGTTTATACTGTAGGTCATTGATGTTACCAGCTATGGCTTGTTTGGTGTCTGGTCTATGGCCATTCATTCTCTGCCCGAGTGTGTTCATGGTGAGGCCGATGTATTCTGCATTACAGTGTTGGCACTGTAAATTATAAATCAGATTTTGTGTTGCACAGTTGTAGTTGCCTTGGATGGGGTATGTATGGCTAGTGAGCCAGTCAAATAACACTATGTGCCTTTTCCTGCATTGATGCCATTTTATTGACTCGGCAACAGTGAGGTGTAACACGAAATAGAATCATATTAACTCGGGCAGGATCAATTCTGATACTGATACAACGGCAGATTAACCCAAAATCAGTATCTGTTACAATCTGCCATGGTCCAACCAAATAATTTCATCAGCACTAATGATTTAATTATATTTCTGAACGTGTGAACTGAATTTCACTAAACTCGGTACACATATAGTGCTAAGTAAGGACACTGACTTTTATAGTCTCCGACCATGCCAAGCACTTATTTTCAAAATGGCTACCATTTTAAAATGTAGGGTGACAAGTTATATCTCCGAGACCATTCAACCGATTTAAACCAAATTTTTTTATGCTGACAGCGCAATGAGTAAGCATTGAATTTAGTGGTGGATAGTGTTGTAGGTCAGCCACTTTGGAAAATAGCACCACATGAAAAAATAAAGCTCTTACATTATATCTCTAAAACTACTCAACCAATTTTTGCCCAATTTGTCATATAAGTAACACCATCATAAGCCAGGTAAATATAAGTAACTGAACTTTAAGAGGCACTCATTTTCAAAATGGCGACCATGTAAATATTTAAGATTTATTTGGTATAACTACCACACCATTTGACCAATTCCAACCAAATTTCATATGCTGACAGTACCTATTACAAAAAACAACCACTTTTGTCCGCCATTTTGTAAAATACCACTACATAAATTAATAAAGTTTTTGTGTAATATCTCTGTGAACAATTGACAGATTCCTACCAAATTTGGCAAACAAGTAGTACTGCGGCAGTTGATATGTACAAATATGTTTCAAGTATGTCAGACACTTATTTTGAAAAGGGCGACGATCTAGCTATTTCAGCAGAGTATACAAAATCTTTAAAACCATTTAATCAATTCCAACTTAACTTTATATGCTACACACACACACACACTTATATATAACCAGTATATAAAGTGTATATATATATATCCAGCACACTATGTATATATATATATATATCTCACAAAATCAAATATGTCTACATGGAGTCTCTTTTACCCTCCATTTTGTAAGATCGTGCCACACGAAAATAAATAAAGTTTTTATGTTATATTTCGGAAAAGAATTGTCCGATTCCTACCAAATATGACAAACAAGTAGTATTGCAGCAGGTGATGTTAACTGTTATGTTTTAAGTATGTCGGACACTTATCAAAATGATGGCCATATAGCTATTGTATAGTTTTATGTGTTATATAATCAACAAAGTGTAATTAATTCCAATCAAACTTTGTATACCGGTTGTATAGATTACAACCATCAAATGTGTCCACACATAATTTCTTTTATCAGCCATTTTGTAAAATAGTATTACATGACAAAATGAATTTATGTGATATCTCTGAAAAAAAAATTCTACCAATTTGGCAATTAAGTAGCACTATGGCAGGCCATGTAAACTTATAAACTTAAACTAAGAGAGTCAGACACATATTTTATAATTTGGCAGCCATATAAACATTTTAGTCCCGAATTTTATCTACGTAATTACAAAAAAAATTTCAACGTATCTTTGTATGCTGACAGTATCAATTATAGCCATCAAAATTGTTTACACAAAGCCTAATTTCTCCACCATTTTGTAAGTTAGCCATTAATACAGTTTTTATGCCGTATCTAGGGAAACAATCAACCAATTTCTTTCCGATTTGGAGTAAGTTCTACTGTGGTAAGCCATATTAATATACCTATATGTTTTGTATGTGCAAGTCTCTTATTTTCTGAATGGTACCTTTACGAACATCTCAGTTTAGTGCTTATATATATATATGTGTGTGTGTGTGTGTGTGTGTGTGTGTGTGTGTGTGTGTGTGTGTGTGTGTGTGTGTGTGGTGTATAAACTACGTAAAAGATTTAAATTTAACTTTGAATATTGTATCTGTGATAATCACTGCATGTGTTGATACATAAAACTTTTCGTCCTCCATTTATGAAGATCTAACATTAACAACGGAGGTTTTATGCCATATCTCTAGTACCAATCAACCAATTCATACCAAAATTCCAACACCAGTATTGCTACAGTAGGGTATATAAATTGTGTTATATATATGAAACGTTTCAACAAAATTCAACCAAATTTTGTATGCAAACAGTATTTATTAGAAGCATCATTTATACATACAGAGATCCTCTTTTGCCGGATTTTTTGTCAGATGAGTCAATTGAACATTTTTCAGTATTTCCAGAACAATAAAACTAATTAAATTTTCACCAAATTTTGCACACCTACAGAAGGCCATATAAAGTTACATGGTTTAAATGGAGTCAGACAATGATTTTCAAAATAGAGGCCATTTAAATATTTTGACATGTTTGGCATATCTATTAAACAATTTCAATCAAACTTTTTATGGTAACAGTATCTATTAGAAACATTATGTACAGAGCCTCTTTTTAAGCAATTTTGTAAGATAGCTCCAGTTAGGAAAAAAAATTTATGCCATATTTTGGAGACCTCTCAACCAATTTCCACTAATTTTTTCATACAAGTAGAGTTTTGGTAAGCCATGTAAATTGATGTGTATTTGGTTGTTCAGACACTTATTTTCAAAATGACAGCTGTGTAAAAACATATTTCAGGTTAGTAAACCCTATCACTCCAAACATTAGACTGATTACTTCCGAAGCTGATGCTCAAGTAGGTTCATTAGTAATCAGTAACTTCTTGTTATTTTTGCAACCAAAAAACTAGTTTCTTGATTTAGTTTTTATCTTCCAATAACAGGTGATTTGAAATAACTTAAATGATACAGATATGGCTGGCTTTGGTGCAGCTACGTATTTAACTAAATATAAGCTGTACCTGGGTGAAATTCGTAACATAAAATGTAATTCAACTTGCAACACTGGTATCTGCTTTTGAGGTAGTTAAAATTGATTTTTAAAAAGGACCACTTTACTGCTATAATATTCACTGTCTTACTTTTTCTATCAAGTTAACGTCACCAAACAACTGCAAGAAAAAATACAGCCATATATGGATCTGTTGCTCACATAGTGACACGTTACACAATCGAGAATACGTGTCAGATAGCAAAGTGCCTTGGTGTATAGGCTGGTATGAATTGGCGAAATTTTATTCGTAAGTGTAAGCATGTAGGTCTAATAGTTGTGTTTTATTGTCTTTTTTTAAATTATGACAAAAATGTAATTTACTAAGAGTACTAGTATATAATTGGCTGGACGTAAGACAAGTAAAATTCACTGTGAACAACATATTTCCGTTGTCAAACACACACATGTTTTATGCGAACGTCATACACATACATGTTTTATGTAAACATCAAACACATACTAATGTTTTTCATAGTGAACAAAATATTACCTGTGAATAATCATCAAAGCAGCTGAGCCTTACATAGCACAAAATTAATGTTCACAATTGAAGTCACAGTGGCATCTTGATCATATTGGTGTCCAAAATTTTCAAGTTTTTTACACTGTAGTGGGTTGGCACTACTGCGGTAAGTTCCGAAGTAAAGATTTTAGACAGTTTGTAACAACTTTTATTATGTTTAGCTCAATGATTCAATCTGAATACACAATTAAATTAATTAAATATCCAGTTTCTTTTTTTAATTTACTGGTGGTTACTGGAACAAGAAAGATTGTTTTATATATAAGACAAAACAAATCTCTTGGGCATAATTAATACGCATTATTCTCTTTCACATTGTCGTTCATAATGGTTAGGCATACAAATGTTTTTAACAAATAAATGTGAAATATTGCATTGTAGTAAAAATACCAGGAGAAGGTGTTTATTCCTTTATTCAGTTTATAGTTTTCCATAAATCCTAATATATGGGCACAAAGTCTCCAGGATGTGGAAAAAAATGTCAATAAATACCAAAAAAGTTACAAAAAAATTCCTATACAATATATACATCATCATAATAGTACAATGCTTAAAACTCTTAATACTAACGTGTCTATTTTAAAAATTGTAAAAGTGAAAATGTGTTAGTAAAAACTCTATAATTGCATAACTACCTGTAAAAATAAATCAAAATTTCTCTGTACAAGTAGCGCAAATAGTGGATGCGTGAACTTGAGTCGGACCTGGTAGCAAAATATGAACAATTGAGCTTGTAGGTCTGCATACTTATTTGTAAGCTAATTTTTAATCTTATGTGGAAGGAAACAGAAGTGAAATCTGGGAGTATTTTGATGTTTTTAAGATGGCTCCCCACAAAGTAATTCGCATATTTCCAGATGTGGTAAAAGTCTCTTGTTGCTCTCGGACACCACACAAAAATTACAAATAAAATTATTTGTATCTGCACTATTTGTGGGATCGACCACAGAGTATCAGTATCGATAATATCTGCAAAGTGGGGTTTGGACCCACCTCTAATATTAACATAAGTTAAAAAGATTGCCCGCAATAAAACTTCCCTAACTTAAAAATACTTGTTTGCATATTTTTTTTCTTTTTTTTTCATTTCCTGCTTATAACATCAATATTAATTGTTCAGTTCCTGGCAGCAATTCAAACGCAATTTAGATAAGATTTTGGATACACTAACAATGCAGTAGCCTACAATCAGATACAGAAAACCGTTTATATTTGGAATATCATTATGTGTAGGAATTTTATATAGGTGATAGTATTGAAAATGACAAAATCTGTCTGCAGAATGTATTTAATTGTGTGTGTATCATATGACGCCATGCATTAGTTGATGATGCTACAATCCATGGAATTCAGATCACTGATATTTTTTGCATCACATGATTCAGATGATGTTGAACTTTAGGAGAATAAATAATGTTTCAATTCATCTTCAAATCTCTCAAACCCTTGCAGCTGTACATAATTTATTTTAAATCCAAACCAGTGTAACTAAATAATTTACAAGTGTTTTGGGAAAGTAGACAACTATTTGAAGATAGCAGCATGAAAAAAGACGATAGAGATAGAGATTTTATATATATATATATATATATATATATATATATATATATATATATATATATATATATATATATATATATATATATATATATATATATATATATATATATATATATATATATATATATATATATATATATATGCACGCTGCACACACACACACATACAAATTATTACCTACATCAGAGTATTATTTTGCTTGATATAGTCCTACAGGAGTAATATTATTTCCCACTTATAACATTTTCCTGACCTCATGAATAATGCCATAATAGAATTCTCTACTATATTCAGTCTTGGTCATTCATGAACTATGCTTGAATTTCACAGCACATAAGTAAGTCCACTGGGTAATGAATACACTGCTTTAGTACACAGAGTGCTTGACAGAATAAATTAAAGTAATTTATATAAATGCCTCTCAAAATAATACATAACACAACTGATAAAACTCCCAGCCTGTAAGGTGAGCATGCACATGCATTACCTAGGAACACCGACCTCTATTCTACAAGCGTGCAGTCATCAATGGTGCGGTATGGCACACACACATTTCACCCGTGCACATCCAGAACACAAGAGCCTCTCAAGCTGCCACAGAACAGTACAGTACATCAAAAAAGTATTAAACAGAAATAAAACATAGGAAAATAAAATATAAAAGTGTCCTTTTACTTAGCATAGCTGGTACTGTGCTGGCGATGATGGTTTGGTGTGAAACAAGGACAGAAGCATAGCACCTATTTACGCAGAACACAACAGTAAGTCTAGTTCATACTAAAACAAAATTTTCTGCCACTATAAAAACAAACTAAAAATAACACAACAAAACAGCCCACAAAATATTTGAAAAAACTCATTAACATACCACAAATAATTATTAACAAAAAAAAGACACATAAAACAATAAAAATTTTAAAATGCCACTTACCAGATGTTTATAAATAATTTTAACCATGTTTTATTTACAAACAAGAAAGTTGCAACAGTACCCAAATACTTTTGTATTGGGGAAGATTAAGTCAATTTCATTCCATAATCAAGATACTTATTTCTATACATTTCTATGCAGCTACACAACAGAAAATTGTAACCAATTTTCTAGTAACAGGTTAATGTTTGTGTCTGGTAAAAATAATTCTTGTTTCTCATTATACGTATATATTTTAATAAAAAAGTGACTAACATTACTTAAAGTAATATTAGTAATATGTAAACTATGAAAATCGATTCTATAGGTCTAACTAACATTGATAATAAAATATTCTAACAACAATTTTTTTTTGGAACAATAACAATAAGAACTGGTATGATGAAAACAGTTCCCTTTTTTTATTTTATAGTTTCTATTAATATGTATGTGGATAGTATTAATTAATTAGGTTCAGGGTAATGTTAAAATTTCTCCTGTGAAGGAAAGATGCAAGAAACTGAACAGGATTCTCTAGCCATCCCAGAAGTAACTTTTAGTCATTACAGCAGTCTCTTCTAGCCATCCCAGCAGACATTTTTAGCCTTCCCAGCAGACAATTCCAGCCATCCCCGAAACAACACCTCTAGCCATTCCAGAACCCACCTCTAGCCTTCCCAGCAGATATCTCTAGCCATTCACCGGACACTTCTAGCCAATCCAGCAGACACTACTAACTATCCCAGCATACATTTCTAGCCTTCCCAGCAAAGACTTCTAATTTTCACAGCAGACACTTCTAGCCATCCCAGCGGACATTTATAGCCATACCAGCAGACAATTTGAGCCATCCCATCCTACACATCAAGACTTCTCTGCACTCACATCTATCCATTCCAGCAGACACTAAAAGCTTTCCCAGCAGACACTTCCAATCTTCCGTGCAAATACTTCTAGCCTTCCCAGCAGAAAATTCTAGGCATCCCAGTGAAAACTTCTAGCCATCCCACCAGACACCACTAGCCTTCGCGGCGGAGACGTCTAGCCATCCCGACAGAAACTTCCGGCCATTCAAGCAGAATCATCTAGCATTCCTAGCAGCCACTTCTAGAAATCCCAGCGGACACTTCCTGCCATCCCAGCAGACAATTCTAGCCTTCCCAGCACACACTTATAGCCATCCCAGCAAATACACCCAGCCATCCCAGCAGACACTTCTAGCCATCCTTGCGAACATCTCCGGCCAATCTGGCAGACACTTCTAGCCATCTCAGTGCACCATAAACCATGAATTAATTAAATGTTGATCTAAGCATAAGGCAATCTCCAAATATGAACTGCATAAAAATTACTTTAGTTAAAATCTGAGCTAAAATTTATTACTAGTAAACAGTCACCCTGTTAAAATTGTGCAATTAGATTCATCTTGTTCGTATTCTTTTGGAACAAAAATGTTTAAAACTTTTACAGATGTCTTAAAGTAATTTCTAAGGATTTTAATAGACTCACCACAAATTTTTATAACAAAAATTAACCATCTGTACTATAATGTATTACCTTTCAATTTACTAATGCTGTGAATCCTACCATTCTCCTGTCACTAGTGCACAGAGCAACTAGTGGTTATTAGCTAAATAATGCAAGTCAGATAGAAGAAGCAATAGTTACATCCTCTGTTGGCAAAATTTTTTGTGAAAAACCGATATTTTTATCATAATTTTGCTATTAAAAATTGAGGACTTTTAAGAGTGCCAGGAAAAAAGAACTTTAAGGGTCCTAAAATTAATACCAGAAATGAAGGCGTTTTTTAACTCCTAAGGACCATACTGTTACAAAGTTAAATTTTGCAGTCTTTTATAAGAGTTAATTTTTTTTATTAATACCAACCAACGTTTTACCAAAAGTTGTTTCTTGTGTTCAGATTGTCAGGTCTGCATTTTTGTAAAGATGGATACTAATGATAGATTGACTGAATATTTACTGTAATTAGTTTCGAGTCAGTTTTAAGATTTTTAGTTTTTTTGTTTTAACAGTTTGACTTTTGAATTTAGTAGAGGTCTGAGAGGACAAAAAAATTAGAGCTCGAATTGAATACCTGCTTGCAGTTCAAGCTTGATTCAAAGTATAATTCCGGGCTTGAAAAATTTTAGCTTCAATATTGATGTTAGGTCATCTAGTCGATGACCAATGAGACTGTTTTACTGTTAATGAAAGAAAACAAGCAAATATTTAAAAGTTAGGCGTGTTCCATAAAAGGATTCCTCGCAAATGTAGATATAAATAAAGATTAACAGCAAAACTAGCCAAAAATTATGCAGAGTATCTTCCTAAGATAAATCGCCTGATAGGACAGTTTGTTAAATGTTTGGCAGAAAATAAGATATGGTTTCTCAAAACAAATTTTTGAAATGTAGATGTGTTACGGTTAAAATTATTCTTCTGAACTGCAAATATGAACACAAATTAGCATCAACGTATGCATAAAAACGGGGTCACAAATTGGTTAAAGATGCAGAAAACAATGAAAATGTTTGTTAGAAAAATATATTATTCATAAGGGCACTTCATCTTCGCAAGGCCCAAAATCGCAACATTTTCACAAGATTTGCTGTGTAAATTGTCCCTCACTGAAACTTTTAAATCTTTTATTTAGTAGAATTAGTAACTCCAATTAAATATAATTAATTATTGATTGACATTTTTAATGTTTGGTGCCTGCAGTCTTATATTGGTCTATTAGAATACCTCTCATAGGTCAAACAAGTGGAGTTATTTTGTATTTCGGCTCATGACGTCTTTTTAACAATGGTAATTTTAACGACTTCCGCTCCATCCCTAGGTCATTTACTGTGGAGTTAGGAAGTTAATTTTATCCCTTTAAATGTGAGATTGTACTGTCTGCCTTGCAGATTGTTTTCTTCACCGGCCCTCCATAACAATGCTTAGAGGCAGTGAGTTCTTTTACTACTCGCAAAATAGCTCTAGCCGGCCAGTGGCATCACAGAGGCAAGCCATGCATTTGCACCCCCGGCTGTGTGACTACCCCTCGCCCTAGCTCCGCCAGCCAACCAGTAACAAGCAGCGGCCCGCGATTAGTATAAAAGCAGAGACAGCTTGCGTCTCAACAGCAGTCTTCGTTTATAGCGTCAGTCTCTCAGATCCGGCCATGCTTGCGATAGGGTAAGCTACGATAGTTAGGAGATATCCGTTACGTACACCACAAACCCTGTGACCTCCTACAGTTACGGACGTATCTGTAAAGGACCCATTCCTAAAGTCATTCTCAAAGCTAAAATCCTGTCACGATCCTTGCTTAGTCATCCTAGCATGTGCCAGCGATCACATGACATCCTTTTCCACAACACATTCACTCAAAAATGCAAGAGTTTGTTGTGTAGCTTCAGCAATCGCACCACGTTCCACTTTTGTTGTATCGGTCACCTCTATCAGCCATCATAACTGTCGCTACTAGTTTTGCGGCTGAAATTCATGCCACTGACCAAGAGCTAGAGTGCTTTAATCATGTGTTTATTTCTGTCAAATTAAATAAAACGTGAAGTCAGCTTTTACTTTCAGTACCTTCCTTATAAACCTAGCACCTTTCCGTAGTTACCCTTGCGTAACAGGTTTACAGGTGATCACTGGGAATTCTACTCGAACGAGCCTGACACTATTTTATACAGAACCCACACTAACCTCAGCCACCCTTCCTCTCCACCCTCTGGGATTAAAGGAAAGGAGGAGCCACACACAGGTACACTGTCCTTAGAACAGCTTGTCGGCCGGGTGTTCACTAGCCTCTCCTGAGCGGGCTCCGCTGGAAGAGACTTGTGTTCCCTAGGTTGGGAAGAATGGGAATGGGCCACACCCATGTGTGTAGCTGGAAAAGGTGAAGCCTGACTTCCCTCATGCACTGCAGTCTCCACCAGACTTGGGAATAAGATGTTCGCCTGTTCACTACCGCTGCGGTGCTACACGTAATACTGTACAAGGAACCTGTAGACGTGATACAGTAGTAGAAGGGTAAAACTCCACTTCCCAATGTCCTATGCCCAGAGGAGGGGACTGAAAGAGAGAGCTAGGCAGACACTCTCTGCATCAGGTCGAGAACATGAGTATCCGCCATCCCTGGTAAAAGAGTACCCGGAGTGGATCATTGAGTATTTGCACTGACCTGAACAACCACCAACACCTCTCATTGCCTAACTTATGCCCGATATTCTTCACCCAGCACCTCAGCGTAATCATCCAGCATTGTTCATCAGCTCCCTGCACCAGCTGTAACTACACAGCTTTCAAGTACTGCTCCACTTAAGCATCGCCCAGATATCACCAAGACAGTAGTGGTACCCAAACACAGAATAATCCCATCCACACCACATTTTGCACCCTACAAAGTAGCCACACTGTCAGTTTTGTATAACGGGAAGGCGCCAGTACCCAAGAAAAGCTGAACCCCCATAATAATATAAGAGCGCCTGACTTAGCTCCTAGGCAAAATAGGTTCCGGCTTCCACTATGAGACCTAGAGTGAGTATAAGTTCCCGGTACACCACACATAAATTTACAAGTGCAGTTGTTATAAAGTGCACGGTTATTAGTTTATTTTGGTTTTTATTATGCTATACCAATTCAGATCTGAGATACATTAACTAAAGCTTAGAGTTTCAAGTCTCTGGGTTCTCACTAAACTAAACTGCTGGTGGATGCCCCCAAACATGCTGAGATTTTCATCGAAGGACAACTCAGTTTGGAGTCTTACAGTATTTGGAGATAACAACAGGTTTGGTGGCACCACTTATTCACATCTCCCCATTCCTCTGTCCATTTTTCTATCATTATCCCTCCCTCTTCATAGCCCACTCCTTTATAGTTGCTCTTCCTCACTTCACCATCCTCTCCACTGAACTCATACCCCTACCTCCATCACCTCCTCTCGTGTCTGCTCATGTCATCCCTCCACTGAGTGCTTGCTTTTCTCTTCCCCCTCCCCTTTGCAATCCACTGGAATCAGCTTCCAAAAATAAAAACTGTTTTAGTTTCCAAAGCATCAATTTGTTCCTTATAACAAAATTAATAAAAAAATAATCAATTTTAATATTATTTACCGTTTTTACAATTTAATAAAAAAATGTGTATGTATAATTTTTTCCAAGTCCCAAAAAGACACATTAGCTCAAAAACACTTAATATGAGAACTGTTTGCACCAAACAAATAAAGAGAAAACTGTCCCATGATTTCTCTGTTTCTTTGATTTAAAAATGTTTAAGCAGAATTGTGACAAATGCTGCACAGCTAAACTTGCTTTATTTCTCTATTCTAAAACAGTTCGGCCTAAGTTTCTCTACATCTGTGAAGCTGCATCTTTTCTGGCATGTTATCTCACTTCGTTCATGGAGCTTCTGTATTGTTTACTGGTGGTTCGGTGTAGTTTGTGGGAGGGTTAGTACACTACTGTGATTACTCACACTGCCCCGTAGTATGCCTTATCACTAGAACCTAGAAATTTTCAAGAACCACGAAACAACACAAAATACTGAGAAATTATTTTTATTCGCAATTTCTATAATAATTCCCGTATTCTTGAAGCATCAACACAATTACCTGTTTATGTACATCTGAAACCACAATGTGAGCTGCTTTTACCATGAAAACTCTTACAAACCTTAAGTTTTACAATTTTCCATTTGTTATACAGTATTATGTATAATTTACTTTACTTAAGTGCGTATCATGGGCAGAATCACACTAATGTGTATTTTATTTATAAATGAAAATCTATAACCTAAAAATTGGTGATATAACGGAAGTAAATTGTACATAAATACAACACAGATGAATATTTTTTTGTAGAATGTAATAATTATGCACTAAATATTTGCACTGTATCTGTAAACAATACCAACTCTACTGCTTTTTGATTAAGTTCTTTGTAAATAGAAAATACAGCATTTTGCAACTACTAAGCGAGGGTGGTAACTATAGTCGGCAATTTACATCGCACTTGCAATGGTGGTTAAGAATGCCTAAAATTGTTACTGTTTTAGATTCTGCACAGGAGTTTGAAAATGAAAGGTTTTGTGTGTTTTATAAAGAGAACCAATTGCAAATGCTGTGGTGTAAACATTGAGTGGGCATGAACGGACACGTGCTTAAAACACTGCCGTGCTGTATCCACAGTGATTTAGTGATAGTGAAAGACATAAAAATAAAGCAACTGCATTGGAAGTAAATTTGTTTAATTTTTATGCTGCCAAAGAGATTTTGGCCAATTTTTTATTTTATCAACGATAAAACATTTACTAGTATTTTGTAGTTAGGTTGTGGTGGAAATGTGTTGGAGTAATACTGAACCGAACAGGATTGAATTTAAACATTTTTATGTACAACTGAACAACAGCTGTATGAAGGTGATGCAAAAATTCTGTAAAACTCAAATGCTAGTGAATGTTCTTGGCCAATTTTAAATGTTTCGATAAAATACAAGATTGATTGCACAGAAATTACTGTGGCATGACAATGTATGTTATATGACAAGTGTGCTATTGTAAGATTGTCCTTTCAACCTTATTGTTAATATTTTTGAATGTTTTCACTTAAATATGTACTGACTAAAAGAATGGAAAACAAATTCCATTTAGTTTGATTGAAATTGTTACAAAAACAAGATATTCATGTTCTAATAATAATGCCTGTAGTATTTATTTTGCTATAAAATTTACCTGAACAATAAAAATATTTTTTGACAGAATGGTAAAATTTTCTTGACAGAATCAGCTCATTAGATTTACCATAAAAGTAGGATTCTACTTATCACTTAACTATTTAGCATGTAACTTTTCTCTAGAAATTGCTTTATATAACATCTTAACTTTGGAGAACATGACATCCCTTCACCAAAAATGCCACAAAAAGTTCTACAATAGTAAGACACTGTCAATGTTATTGAAAACTTAGTCACAAATTACTATCTTACTGTAATATTTACTTTAAAAAAATAGGCATTGCACAAGTAATCAAAGGGCATTACTCGTGGATACACACACATACAAAAGCCAGACAAACACATTTTCCACGCTCTTGCACAACATTTTGCTGGCTAGGCCAGCTTGATCAGGCAGTGAGTGGGGGCACACTGATGTCTGGTGAGCGGTGGTTGGCAAACAGAGAACCTAGCGGCCAGGAGGCAAACTAGAGTCAAGCAGGAAATGTGAAATGTGACGGAGGGGTTATCTTATATTTAAGCCAGGTGTCTGTCTGGATTTGGTGACGTATTGATGAACTCGTTCCCAGCATAACAGATCTACACTATTATTAGATGGAGGTAGCGACCTCGCCACTCTGGTTGTGCAACAGGAGTCAAAGTTCTGGTTGTGAGATGCTGCATATGCTGCAACTGGCTTCTATAAATTTACATCTGCCCAACTACGGCTTGTATGGTGTCTGCTCTATGAGCATTCATTCTCTGTGTCTGACAGCTGGTTTCACAATGTCTGGTTTTGATCCGATTAAGGTCTGATTAAAAAGGAATTATTGGTTAGCAACACTTCCTGTTTCTCAGTATATGATTAAGAATAACCAACATTTAATTTGCCTGTAAGTAGTGGTTATCTTAAACACAGGAATAGGTTCAAATTTCTGGACTAATCAGAACATTACAACAAACATGGTGATCATTCTTGGCTGATGTGAGATTATGTTGGTGTATTTAAAGTGTTTCTAATGTCTGCAGAAGATTACATTATGTAGTTATTTATGATAATGACAAGACAATTATTTATGTCAATCTCCCGTGATTATAAGGCCTTGATTAAAGACAAGTAATTAATTTACAAATGAATTTCATACATGCGAAAAAGTGACTTCAAGACTTATGGACAATATTGGGATGGGTACCTACTGAGTCGCCCATGTCCCTTAAGGGTTCAGGCACTTTCTAACAAAAACCCCTTGTGTCCCTTCATCCCTATGAATATATTCCAGAGAAATATATACACTGTAAGGCTGTTTGATTAATTTTATTTTTAATCACAGAAAAAATAATTTATACACAACTTTAAGTTCCTTCATTGACACTGTGCACTCTAGCCTTAATTCATGATAGTGAGTATATAACACCATAGCAAGTATAAACCCATCACGCAAAGGTCCTCCAAAATTAGACACAATAAAATAGTTATGAAAAATACTGTTTATACAAATTAAAAATAAAAAGGTGGTCGCCGCTTGTGGGGAAACTTTCAAACGAAACGGCCCACAGTGTTTTCAGGCAGATTTTTCGATGAGACAGTACCTTAATATTTGTTGATAGAAGAACTCGTGCCACCTCCTGGCATACATGAAAAGCGATGGCCATTCTGAGCAGTTGTGATCCCCACAAGCTACAAAACTTGCAGCGCAATTTCATTCAAATAGGGCAGTCTGTTGGGCTGGTGTCGTCCACAAGCCGGCTGGTGTAGCGGAAAATATTTTCAACAAGCTGCTACTATTATTTTGGAACATAAATTATGTGCTTTCATTTTAGCAATCTATTCACGCACACGTAAACTTTACGAACAAGACGTGATGTACGGAATTCTGTACTGCAAAGTACACACACACACAAGTGTTACTGCAGATTTCGAGGAGGCTTTTTGGCACACAACTTTAAGCACCTTATGCTCAACTCAGACGTAGACATCTCTAGCACCGCTTATACATTTAACACTGCCGAAGCCTCTTCCCGCGACAGGCAAATTTCACAGTTGTCTTCCATTCGGTCGCGCTCAGCAAACACACAGCTGACATCGCTAGCACACTCCCCGGTGCCTCCACAAAGAAAGCTAGACAGCTGACGATCTTATGCCCTTATATCATCCATAATATTGATAACCAATATAAAAATACACATTAAAAGCAAAAAGTTTAGTAAGAGGCCCAGATCGCACACACAGGGCTACCAATTTCAGAGAAAAGCCCCTAAAACCAATCAGTGATGACCCAGCCATCACAATTACCCCCCTCCCCCTTTAAAAAATTCCTATGGGGCGTTAAGAGACAACAAAACCCAAACAATGTGACTGCATACCAGCTCATCCTCAAATCATTCCGCTAGTTTTTATGAGTTTCAAACCAGAACAACGTCATGACTGGGACTTTAACAAATAGCACTTAAAAAATTACACTTAACATTTAAAAGCCCCATATATATATATATATATATATATATATATATATATATATATATATATATATATATATAAATGATGAGAGAACAAGAAGATAAGAAAATATTCACATTACACCAAGTTAAAAATCTCACATCAGCAATTAAGCATAATAAAAACAGTACATTCCTAGTCATATCCATTTCATCCTTTCATTCACAAAAACACTCAACGTCACTGTCACTAAAACTCACTTCATCCTTTGGTATCGCTGACATTTTTATTTGAGATATGTCTCTTTTTTTTATAAAAAAACTCATTTTTGGAATCAACCAGCAGCACGGTAACTGGGTCCAAAAAGCGAAGAATTTTAAAAGGTCCATGGTATGGACGAGTCAATTTCAATTAAAAATACTCCGCTTTGTTGCTCTGCATATAATGTTTACATAGCACCAGATCACCAGCATTATACACATTATCCCGCCTGTCCCTATTGTATTTTCTGGCCACAGATCTCCGAGCGTTCTCTAAATCTTTTGCCATGTGGTTTGCAGCTCACTATTGCTAACCATTTCTAGAACCTCTGATGGAATTCCCCACACATTCAATAGGGGAGAAGGAAACTCCCGACCCCGAAAAACTTTGCTGGGTGTAAAACTGATAGCACTAAGAGTAACTGAGATGGGGGCAAGGCTAAGATTTGGTAGGTTCATGTCCCAGCTAAGATGGTCGTTGCTATGAAAAATAAGAAGGGCCATTTTCACTTTCATATTCGCTTTTTCCACGATATTAGGGCAGGAGTCGTGAGGCCTAGTATTTATGTGTTAAAACCCCACTCAAAGCACATATCCTTCATCATACGTGAATTGAAAAATCAGACACAATTTGCTAAGGGGCTCTGAAAATTTTCCGCACTTTGTCAATAAGGGCTTTAACTATGTGACCAATCTTCATGTCACGCAAGGGGAGCATAAATACAAATTTGCTAAAACCATCACATAAAATTAAAATGCAATGATTTCTGTTCCCAGACCTCGGAAGTGGCTTGTAAATATCCATGAACACTTTCTCCCATGGCCTAGTCGGGAGTTGTACGGAATGGGGACTAAATTTGCTGTTGAGCGGTTGCTTAGCAAGTTGATAATCTCTACAGGCCTGCACATACACATCTATGTCCTGCTGTATACCTGGCCAAAAAAACTCCCTTTTGATAAGCTCATTTATCTTTCTCTTTCCCAAATGAGAAGTATTTAGGGCTGCTATAGGCCGCTATCTGCTCCTTAATAGCTTTGCATTCATCGTCATCTCTTTGCTAAGTATGGAAATCAGTTAAAAATTCTGGTATGCTCCAGATCAAAATGCAACTCTCTTTCTCTACACTGTTACTGTCAGCCCCTTACAACTCATGGCTTGCACTATCTTTAACCTCGTAATCATTACCATCGAACATCCTAGACAGACAGTCCTCAATCATGTTTTCTTTTCCTTTGATGTGCACAATATTGAAGATAAAATTATTCAACTTCGCAATCCACCTGCCTAGCTTTCCCACTTGTTTAGGATGACTGTATAGCCATGTGAGGGCTTGATTGTCCGTATGCAAATCAAAGGGCTGGTGTTCTAAATAGGTAGCAAATTTCTCCACGTCCCACACACAGGCTAAGGCCTCTTTTTCGAACGCACCGAGTTGTTGTTCGTGGTTATTAAGTGACCTACTAGCAAACGTTACAGGTTTCAAGCCCTGTCCTACATCCTGCAACAGGACCCCTCCTACTGCTAATGCCAAAGCATCTACTTGAAGGACAAATTTTTTTCCCAAAATCCGGTAAAACTAAAACAGGTGGGTGTGAATAGTAAACTTGAAGTTATTAAAAGATTTCTCTTCTTTCTCTGCCCAAGCAAACTGAGTCTCTTTCTTTCTTAAGGAATTCAGGGGAGGCACAAATCTCAGCATAATTATCTATAAAACGGGAAAAATACCCCAACATTCCAAGAAAATGCCTAACACCTTATACGTTTTGAGGAAGGGAAAATTCACAAAGAGTGAAATTTCCTAAGGGTCCATTACTAGTTTCCCCTGGGACAAAATAAATCTTAAAAATTTGATTTTGGTTTTCCCCCACGTAACCTTTTCCGGATTTACGGTGAAGCCTAATTGCCTTAATTTGGTAAGCACCAATCTAATGTGTTCAAGATGTTCCTCTGAGTTTTTTGCAAAAATACAAATATTTGTACAAATTTAAAATGAAATTCTTCTAGGGCCTTCTGCAGAATTCTAGACAAACACTGTCCTCCAAAATTGACTCCGAATGGAACCCTGTTCCATTCAAAATGGCCCCAAGGGGTCACAAATGCTGTTAGGGGCTTACTCATTTCATGTAACATGCATTGGTGAAAAGCAGAATTTAAATCTATGACAGAAAACACTTTTGCCTCACCAAAATATTGAACATTTTCAATGTTCGGCATGGGAAATGGGTCCACCTTAACCTTTTTGTTCAACAGCCGGTAGTCAATCACTAGTCTATACTGCCCCTTCTTCTTCTTACTCACTAAAAAGGCAGGTGAGGCTTAGGTGGACATTGAAGGGCGAATGATACTCTGTTCACACATGTCTGTTACAATATTTCTCATGACCTTCAACTTAGGGGGTGAGCATTGGTAGGGTTTCAACCTGATGGGATAGTCGTCAGTGACCCGCAATTCATAAGGCATCTGATCACAACATCCTAACCTTTTCATAATAACATCATCAAACTCAGATAATAAATCGTTTAATTTTTCCCTTTGTGTGCTCTCAAAAATGCCTCCCTTGCTATTGATGTTATAGCAAGTTCTCCTGCTCGACATACACGGTTTAAACTGTATGGGGTCACCTTTCGGATCAAAACCAAATTTTAATACTTGTTTGTAAAAATCTATGGATGCTTTGGTTTCAGAAAAGAAATTCAGGCCTAATATCATGTGATTAACGAGTCCTGGCACAATCCAAAATTCTTTAGTCCAAGAATATTTCCCAATCTTTAAATGCAAACAAACACATTTTAGTGGACACGTTAAATGAAAGTCCGTTGGCTACATACAAATTGAAACTTTGACTAACATGGATTTTAGGTTTTAACTCAGGAAAACGCTTAACTAGCAAACTGGCTAAACTCTGACTCATGAAATAATTGTTAGCTCCAGTATCTAGTAGGCTCCATATTTGCATTTCTTTGACGTTCATAATTACATACAATTTCTTTTCACCATCATTAAAATACCCCACAACAGTTTCCTTGTTACTATAACTTTGCTTCTCAGAGAATTTACAATTCCTGGCAAAATGCCCTGGCTTATTACAAATAAAGCACCTAAAAATTGTTTTGATATCCGTACACTGCGCTCTAAAGTGGTTCTCACTGCCACAAGAAAAACACCTACTTACTCGTTTAGGAATTTGCTCAGGTACATTGACAACACTGGGTTGGACCACTAGCCCATTACTTATTTTATAAGATTTTTGTTTTTCAAATTCTTGTCGGACATAAATGATATTTTGAATACTTACAGCCCACTTCCTCAACTCATCTGGCGACTGCGGGAAAGTGTGCCCTACACCCTGGGCTCGCACCTCTGGCAACAAATTCTCAATAACAATTTCAACAGTTTTACTTTCACTATACTAATGTTTAAGGTGTAAGAGTGATCATAAATTGACTGGTAAAAACTCATGATGGTATCGTCATAGTTCTGAAAATGGTAAACGTACTTTTCACGCAACCCGTCCTTAGCTCATTTGGGGCATAACTCCTCCCACAATCTCTTTTTTGTCGAGCACCATTCTTCCCCTTCTAATATACTGGATAACAACATGTCTAAAAAACAACTGCTACATTTATTTACTAGGCACTGCATCAAAAAGGTATCACTCTGAAAAATATTCATTCTCTTCTCTCTATCCACTTGTAAACAAAACTTTAGGATATTCTCAATACTACAATAATTTATCACACCAACTCTATCGAGGGCAGAATTTTTGATGACACTACATTAATATCTGTTGATAGAAGAACTTGTGTAAGCCACCTCCAGACATACACGAAAAGCGATGGCCGTTCTGAGCAGCTGCGATCCCCTCAAGCTACAAAGCCTGCAGCACAATTTCATTCAAATGGGGCGGTCTACTGGGCTGGTGTCATCCACAAGCCAGCCGGTGTAGCGGAAAATATTTCCAACAAGCTGCTGCTATTATTTCGGAACATAAGTTATGTGCTTTCATTTTAGCAATCTATTCACGCACACGTAAACTTTACGAACGAGACGTGACGTATGGAACTCTGTACTGCAAAGTACACACATAAAAGTTAATGTAGATTTTACGGAGGCTTTTTGGCACACAACTTTAAGCACCTTATGCTCAACTCAGACGCAGACATCTCTAGCACCGTTTATAAATTTAACACTGCCGAAGCCTCTTCCCGCGACAGGCAAATTTCACTGTTGCCTTCCGTTTGGTTGTGCTCAGCAAACACACAGCTGACATTGCGAACACATTCCCCGGTGCCTCCCCAAAGTTAGACAGCTGGCGACCTTATGCCTGACCAACCGCAATGAACACGTCGTTACTCAAGCACCACTAGAAACTACCACGGGAACTACACACACAATATCAAAGAGCTTCAATAGCTCAGCACAGCTGTACAGCAAAGAAATTACATTACAAATATTAATATACAATTCAGCTGAGAAATAAAAACCAAATAAAATGCATGATCACAATTTAAATATAACTGCATAATAAAAGAATATATATATATAAATAGTATAAAAATACACACAAAAAGCAAAGAGTTTAGTGCGAGGCCCAGATCACACACAGGGCTACCAACTTTTAGAGAAATTCCTCTAAAGCCAACCAGTGACGACCCAGTCATCACACTACATACTCACGAGACTGGATAAAAATAGTCTAGAAACACTTATTCGATAATGAAATAAGCCAATATTGTATAAATGTAATTAAATATTACAAATTCTCAAAATGAATACTTTTTCAAGGGCCTCAAGAAGAGATACAAACCCAGATTGGCCGCCACCCAGGTCCGCATGCCGCCTCCTTAGATATGGTGGATGCCTAGAGAGCAGAATGCACCTAAAGAAAGAGAGTTAATATAATTCACCCCCCCTACCTCAATCCCATGAGAAAGGAGACCAGTCGGCAATGCAAGAGTGTTTCCCCTAAGCAAGCGACGGATACCAGGAGCACACAATGAACCTACCCCATTTCCAGCCTTCCCCGACAGATCGCAGCCAATGCAGAACTGCCCACAAAGGGAGAAGCCATCCCGCTGGAGTCACCTGACAGCCGAAGGAACCCAAGACACCCCCTGGCCAGGTGTATAAAGGGCCCTGCACCACAGCAGAATGGCAGTTAATACCAGCTGCTTGCATTAGCACCAGTCATGCTAAGACTCTCTGCTCTACTCTCTGCATAGTGAGGAAACACCCAACTATCACCTGTGACCAATGAAGGACTTCTTCAGCATGCGCTGCAGCCGTGAAGAGTTGTCATCCCCCCCCCCCCAACCACCTGATACTTGCCATTTACCCACAACACCCCACATCCCACCTTAAGTTCCTTCAGGAAAACACAGATTCCCTTAAGGTACAGTTGTTCTGATGGCTACCTAACTTGTTGCTCTTACCTGCAGTCGTTTCCTTCTTGAGTGAACTGTACGTACTACTTTCTGTCACCCCGCAAAGGAGTGGCAGGGAACCACAGTTTGTGAACTGATTTTCTGAATCTAGATAATGACGGCGGCCTGTCCCCTAAAAGGACTTGATGTACGTCACCCAAAACACCACAGGTAGTTATAAAATTACAGTTCAGTCATACCTAGCATCCTGGAAGGGAGCCAGGGTGCCACGGCCGCCATCTTGGATGACATCAATCACCTACCTCCTGCTCTGTCATTCCCTGCCAGCAGTGGCCATATTGAATTTCCCCTCCTGCTCTGTCATTCCTCACCAGCAACAGCCTTTTTAGATATCCCTACTTCATGCTCTTGCAGTCCATGTGGGAAGTTTTCTCAGAGTCCTCCCAGTTTCTTCCATCTCCCATGTTCTATCCCGCTGAGGTTTTCTCATATTTCACCCAGTCTATCTATCTATATATCTATCTCTTTATCTATCTCTCTATCTCTATCTATCTATCTATCTATCTATCTCTCTCTCCCCCCACGTCCTATCCCTTGGAGCTTTCTCATATTCCTTCCGGTCTTCTTTATTCTTTCCTTCCCTTGCCTCCCACATTGCTATCCATTGGGGGTTTTCTCATTTTCCCTCCAGTCTCCATTATTTTCTCTCTTGCTTTACACTCTCCACAGTTGTCGTTATCTGTTGAAGGCAGGCATCTTTATTTCTCACGCCAGGCGGCCATCATAGATTCCCATACTCGCCACCAGTGTGTTTGAAGTGCTACAGGTGGCAGCCAGGAGAGCTGGTATCGGCACGGCCATTTTGTGTTGGATCACTTGTTGCCCACAGAGGCGTGTTAGCATCAAGTTCAAATGGCAGCCGCCAGGAATGCTGGGATTTTTTTTAGATGTATGAAAATTCAAAAATGCAGGAGGCATGTGAAGAGATTTGGACGGCTCTTAAAATTGAGGTCTTCAGAGCAGATGAGGGTGATTCAAGTGAATATGGAGTGGCACCGGAATTAAGGGGCGGGCTAAATGGAAGATCCCCGAGAAAACCCACCGACCAATGGCATCGTCCGGCACAATTCTCACTTGCGAAAATCCGGTGTCCCGACCGGGAATTGAACCCAGTTCACCTTGGTGGGAGGTAAGCATTCTAATTGCTCAGCCACCGTGGCCCCTAAAATCGAAAAGAAAAAAATCAACAATATACGGTTATGAGAAGAAATAAAGTAAATAATCACATTGGCCTACACACTCACGAGACAAACGTGTCATCGTAAGCTGGCTGGCTTTTCTCATATTCCTTTTAGATTCGCCTATGCCAATGACGTCAATTGAGAATATGCTAATATCTCACGCATCAATCACCGCCACCTGGTTGCTCGCTGGAGATGAAGGGACGAGCTGGCAAGGTTTTCTCATGTTCTTTCCGGATTCGCCTATAATCATTGCAACGTTAAGAGAATAAATAAAGTAAATACTCGCATCATCCTATGCACTCAACAGACAATAAACTTGTAATCGCAAAAAAAAAAAAACAGGCAACCAGCCGAAAGCCCAGTCTAGCGCAGCTAGACTTCTTGCCGGACAGGCAACTTACCTGCCCGACCCTATTCAAGGGCACAGTCAAGGCCAAACAACGGAAGATCTTGCAGACTCTACCTCATTAAGATCTGCCCCCAAGCCTGTGTGTCTGACCTGACAGAGAAATAAAGACCTAGTCGACACCAACGCGCTCCAGCCCTTCAGGCCAGTCACATGTCAATTGTTACAAGTGGATTTTAAAACCAGAGACAGTTAGCCTTTGGCGGCACCTCAAATATTTGAAACACATTAAAAGCTTTAAAATTTCATCCAATTCTGTTTGGTATTGAGGCCGCATAAGGCATTTTTTGTCGACACTTGTGAATATCTTGCGAAGTGCCTAGCCATTATTTGGGGCATGATTAGGCTAGCAAAAATTTTGGCTTCTGAGATGTCAAATTACGTTGCTTCGATATTTAGTTATAAAGATTCTTGTAATTTTCTGCTTGTTATAAATACGTCGATTTAAGTGGCAGTGATGCTATCTGTGAGAACTTAAACTTTTAGGAGTTATTCTAAAAGTAAATATGAAAGAACGTGTGCTTGGCAAGAAATGTAACTTTCATATTAAAGATCGTATTAATGTCTCCACACCTATTATCTAATTAAGGAGTATTTTCATAGTATGTAATTATATGTTCATATCATGGAATATCTTTCAAACCCGAGATGTACTGAGCTGTTTTAAGGCTAATGTTGCTTTCAAAGTAATGCTAGTATTCCACGGCAAGCATCCAATGTCATATTTGCAAAGTCATGATTTCTTTCTCGTGCTTGCGTGATGTGTTAATATTAATATACTAGAATTATGTATGTAATATTTGAGTACTTAAAATATACTTCACAAGGAAGTCATTTTTTGGCACTTTATTTTGTAACAAGTAAGTGTGTATACTTTCCTGGCACCAGGAATATGTTAGCATTCCACATGTTTTTTTAAGTAGCGAAATGTGTATTATAATACTTATACATCTCAAGTACACCTAATATATAATCACAAAGACAATGGTTCAAAAATTTATTGGTATTGGAATCTGGCACATGACATACACCATGCTAGAGACAATGCACTAAAATTGCACGACTTGCCCCATCTGAATATGTCAAGCCACATGGGCAAGTCTTCTGCCAGTACTGGAGGCAGGACATAAGGAAACTCCAAGATATTGACAGGGCTTCAACATGCCTTCCACCCCACGCTCCTGGCTTGTACTGCCTACCAGAAATGGTAGAAAACCGTCACGTCATCGCCCTCCCCAACCGAAGTTATTCCACTACACCAAACCAGTTTGAAGAGCGCATCCATTTGAATTTGGCGCAGCAGAAGGAAGCGGGCCAATCAGTGAAGGGTCATGGCCGACTCGAGCTTCACCAGTTCAGAATCACTTCACACCTTGCGCCAAGTGAAAGGCCCGACAAGCATCCATGGTCCATGCATATGATGTCACAAGCTTCAACCCAAAGAGGTGGGGCCAAGTTGCCCGCACCCCTCGAGACATTTAAGATCACTCGCAATCAGTATAAAAGGCAGAACAGCCCTAGCTTCTAGAGTTACTCAGGGTGGCTCACCGAGTCACTTTTCTCAAAGGCTGTGAAGGCCCGAGTCGACAACCACGGCGGTAGTCAGTGCTATACCCCTTAACAGGCTATGAAGGCACGCCAACGTCATCTCCTCAGAGGCCAGCAACTCCAGGAGGCGCCTCTTCTGCAGCGCCTCCAGTCATCTCACCATCCTTATCTCTACCTAAACCCTGCATCATCCAAGTGACCCAAGGTCACTGCAACATCCCCCCTTAAGGCCCTAGTCCGGCCATCTCTACCGTTTGAGTAGAGCTCCCTACTTTAAACTACGAGGTCCCTTATAGACATTCCCTCATAGGTAAAAGTAGGATCCTTGGGCAATACGTAATTTAAATACCAGTTATTTAAATTCACTTTACTACAACTCAATCACGTAACTTAACAGGCAGCCTTCGCCTGAGGTTTACTATATTGCATATATTCGATTCTGCAGTATTTATATTCCAGTTGGTTAATTGTTTATATGTTAGCAATTGTAAACGTGCCTTTGTCAAACTTGTTATGTTGTACTATCATCTCTACCAAATATTTTTAATTTATTAAAAGCCACAATCAAACCATTGAATCCCACGACTTTTACTTCTAGCTTGTAGGAACCCAGAGTCCCTAGTATGTTACTGCTAAGTCAGAATTAATTTAAATTTTTAATTAACTCTTCTTGTGTATGTGAAGCAACACCGGTGTTCGTGGAAACAGTCAAACGGCAGGTACAAGAAACAACCAGCATTATTCAGAGTTTGGCCTAGGCATCATCCAGAGTGTTGCACTGGTTAGTGTCACTCAGCGTGATGCAATGGTCAATCTTCGGGGGAGCCAATCATTAGGAACCCAATACACCTTGGTACTGATGCATAAAGTCTTGTTCATTTATACAAAACGACTGCTACTCATCAGAGCAACTGTATTCCTGACAGCTTGTCCACGAGTCACATTGCCGCCGCCGCAGTCTGCAAGATTGTCTTACCTACCAGACCGAGACAGACGTCCCAATAATTAATTATTATTTCACCTGATGAGCCACCGAGACCATGCAAGAGGTCCGCGGCGAGTACAGCACTGTGCCACTAAATGCTGCTATATGTGAGATGCATAGATCCCATCACACTCCACGATACCGCATGCTCAGAGGATAGGCACTGGGCTTGCACCTGCTGTTCCCCCTCTCCAGACACCCTATGCCAGTGGAAGAAAGGATGGCCAAGGAGTATATAAGGAGATGCATCCCGAACTCCCATGGTCAGTTCTGCTCAGTTCTTGATCACCTCTCCTGAGCTCTCATCGCCCCAACTCTTGGTGCCGAGGCTCAAATCTTTCCTATGCTTCATTGCTCTCCTCGCGGGGCCGAAGATCTTCTCCAGCACCTAACCGAAGGAAGAACCCGCGGCCGTCAACAGTTCAAACACTTAGAAACGTTCGGTCCCTTATGGATATCAACCTGTAAGTAGAGCTCGCCCCGAGGATACACGTACCAAACTAAATGCCTTTCCCGCTAGTTTTTGCACAGGGTGCCTTCCCCTGTAGTACAATAGGGTATTTACCTTCCGCAAAGCCGTGAGGAAATTAGGAGACAGCACATCTGCCAACAGTGTTTTATTTCCTTTTGGTTAAATAAACACAGAATCTACCAGTCACCTTGACTTTCACTCCAAGCTCCTTCCTTGTGTCATATCAGAGCTGGAAGACTTGCCGGAGACCAGGTTTTGTTTCTGCCGAACACACTCTGAACAACACAACAGCACATCCTTGGAAGGCCACCAATTCTCTGTTCCCGGCAGCGAATGGTAGAGCCACGACTCTAGGATACCATCCCTTGGAAATTGACTTGCAGACTCAAAGTCGCCCCTTCCTCATTGCCCCCACTTGTGGAGCTGAGGATGGGATCTTCTTCGAGTTCGAGGAGACCAGTAACCACTGGACACTCACCTCACCACCATTGGAAGGCCACCAATTCCTTGCACCACGTGGAAGGAACAGTACAGCCACGAGACTAGGTATGCTCCTGGTGGGATAGACTTACCGGCCAGGTGCCCAACTCTCAGTGCTCCCTTGTGGTGCAGAGAGGGCTGTATCCTGGTGCAGGGAAATTACCCCCCCGGGACAACACTGTGCAGTTCCCGCAACCTTCACCTCGCAGCCCATGCCGGCTCTACCTGGTAGAGTCATCCAGAGTGAGACAGTGTTGGCGGCAGTAATTAACACATACACGTGAACACTGACACATCAACTGCCAACCTCCTGCAACGCCGATCTAGTACCTCATGCCTTACACCCACAGGGATGGAATTGAGAGATGGGCCAGAAAGGTGAGAGCAATTGCTAAGCTTCCCCAAGAGCTACGTATCCTTCCCAAAGGGTTCGCGTTGCTCAGTCCACGAAAGTAAGCTGCGCTATTGAGGCAACTCAGCATACCAGTACCCGACGTCATCCCCATAGGCTTGTTTGAGCCACCCACCAGGATCGCGGACGGATACCACCCTATAATGCAGGAAGTACTATTTGACATTCATCAGCCTAGCACGCCAGAACCGCAGCCAGATCCCGTACCTGAACCGATTACCCCCCAATCGAGTGCAACACCGGTCACAGCAAATGAAAGCATGCAAGCAATCACCCCGTCACCTCGCCGAACTGCTCTACCACCACCAAAGCATGCACTCCATTGTATCACGGTTGCAGAACCCGACTTCGTACCAAGTCGCCGACCCACTAGGCCCGTGTTATACACCGGGCAGGCCACTGTGCCCAGGACAGAATAAGCCATTTAAGACCCAGCTCGCCTAGCATCGCCCAAGTCACCCAGGGGCAGGGACAGTCTAACAGCCGGGACTGTCATGCATCAGTACTTCAACTGCTGGCGTGTTCCGCTGTTTGACCCTCCAGACTGTAGATGGTCACGAGAAATTAAGGGGAAAGACTCATTGAGTCTAGTCGGATATCAGGCCGCACAATGTTAGAATCACTAATTATACCCGGTTTCACAGCAAGCACACAGATTTGGCTTTTGGAATTTAAAGTCTTTATATTTTATTATTATTATTATTGAGAATTCTTACAGTAGATTGGCCTCATGCCAAAGAATTACAAACTCAGTATTAGAAACCGGCTCAAACGTAACTTGTGTATCCTTGAGGAGGAGATTAATAATAATTCTTGTAATACTGAAGCTCAGGACAACCAATTGCTTTTCTCCATGCCCACGAGGCTACCCGGCCGTCTGCCATTTGAGTATTTGAATATTGCTGAACTGCGATACGACCATATTTGATATTGAACCCACAGTATTGACACCTGAGTTTACTACAATACTCCTACGCCTCAACGAGCATCATGAGCACCAATCCAAAGCAACCAGCGCCGGCTGCTGTTCCTCAGCCGGCCAACTTAGCCACACCAGCAGAGCAGAGGAGAACTTTGCTGCCTGTGAGACAACAGGTACGACAGACTGTTGTATTGCCCAGTGTGCCTCACTTGGCCCGTACGAAAGCCCACACATCCCACGAAATATACTGGCATCTTGCCCAAGAGGGGGTAACCTCTCACTGACATGATATCCACAACATTCGCATCTAGATATTTCAGGACCACCCACTCCACTTGTTCACGCTCAGTGTAAGAGCGTTCCCATAAGGTCAAACTGTTCATCGGGGTTACAATCCCCAAGTCACCGATCTCTCATACGCCCCACGATACCTCATCTCATTCACTCTCCAAACAATGTGGATAGAACCCACGCATAGCTAGCCTGGGACTTGTGTGTGACTCCCTGGTAGTTCCATAGATGAAGCAGTTGTGAGGGAACACAACCTGTGTGATAATCCCGCTTTGGCAAACGAGGTTCAAACCCTCATCCACCGACCTTAACGGTCCGGTACGTTGCCAATACTCCAGGTACAAGGCGGGGTGATCTCCCCTTGTACTGGATAGCTTAAAAGTTTGGTTTCATTCAAACCGGCGTGCCTCAAATCACATGTCAAATAAACCCCACCAGTCTACAATAATTTGCATTAGATTAACTGTCTTGTTTTCAGTAACACAAATACTTACAAACCAATGAAATTAATACAACATTATCTGAATTATTAAGGTTTCTTGGTCAAAACTGCTTATCTCTGCTTCCTTTTGTGTTTTTAGAACGTCTAACAAGAACCACATAAACAACAGACGACCACCTAACAGCAGCCAATCGCAAACGTAAACATCACTGCAATGTTGTCAGATTTATCTTAATCAGCAGCTAGCTAGCCAACACTTTCTTAAACAGGAAATGTCTTTTAGAAACAATATAAGACTGACCTATGATTAAATCTTCTGTTTAAATTTAATCATATGGTCAGATACCCAACACTAAAACAAACATTGTGAAACCAGCTCTCAGAGTGATGGTAGTAAGTCCAAAGTACTCTATATTGCAGTGAACATAGCAGTGCACACTTGTAGCTGGTAGATAGAATTTTCTGCTACACAATTTGTAGTTGCCCTGGATAGGACATGTCTGATTGGTGAGTTTGTTGTTGAAGGAGGTGGAAGATTGGGTAGTGCATAACACAAGAGCTAAAATTACTGGGCTATTGAAAGGATAAGACCCGTTGGGGGTGATGACATTACCGACTGTATCGTTGGGTGTTAATTTGAGGTGCAACAGTTTGTTATAAAGTTTCGGGGTAGTTTCAAGGCCAATCTGGGTGGTTTAGAGAACAAGTTTTGAGTGAGTGGTGATGAGGCCAGAATTTTTTGACCCTAGATGAGAATTTTTCCAAGTTTGTCCATGCCCTCATGGTAAGGGACAACCAGAGGGCTATCTGAGTTATTGATCTTTGAGGATCTGTGGTTAAAGTGGCATGCTGAATTTATTTGTGAACTAAGGATGAAAAGCTGGCATAGCCAGCAAAATGTTGTGGGGCCACGCATCCACGTGGGAATTGTTTTTGTCCAAAGTGTACGTGTGTGTGTATCCACAAGTACCGCCTGTGAGTATTTATGCATTCTGTCTACTTTTTATACATAATGTAATCAGTAGCCTAAGATGCCTATTCCTATCATGCACTGTTTGTTTCAGTTACTAGATGCATTACATGAAGTGTTAAAAAATAATAATTATAAGGTCAAAAAAATCTGCAAATTATACCATTTAGTTTTTGTATGATAACTTGACACGAACAGTACCCACAATGTTTGTGCAAAAACACACAGCTAGCACACAGCAATGCACTTTACTAATGGCATCTGACAGCAGTTGCAAACCCACCTACTTTTTTTCCTTCATAAGAGGCAATGATATGGTGTGGACTGTTAACAACATAGCATTAAAATAAAATATGAAACATTATTTACACTTACTTTAACAGAGCGCAAAAAAAAGCAGATATACAAGAAAATCATGGCAAATTCATAATCTCTATGTACAAAATGAAGTGTCCCGACTAACTCATTCATTCATCAGCACACAACAAAAACAACTAGATGAAAAAGCATGAAAATTTAGGAATCTGTTCTCCTGAGGGTGCAGGAACCCACTACATATAGATTTTTGGGAATGCAACCTCTAAGAGGGTCAAAAAGGATCAAATGTGTGTGATGACTCAATAGCTCATAACATAATGAGATGAGGTGCTCTTAGCTACAAAACTGCTTATACTAATACCTAAAAACCAATTTCAGAACTTTTTTTAATTCAACCATTAAGAGAGTGAAAAGTAAGTACAATTGTGTTTTCAAGAATTCATCAATAGCTCATAAAACCCAATATACCATTTTTATAGTCTTTGCTTTAAGAATCTACAATAAGGTGAATATGTGGCGTACCTACAAGCAGAGACATGGGCAGAAAGTTAATTACTACATATTACATACAAAGATGATTATTATTTCTCAACCTTTCGGTATGGTGACAAGGATGAATCTTTGTGAATATCTAACCAGAAAAGTCATGAACTCGTATACTAGAAAAAAATTTGACTTACTGATGAATAACTCTATCCCAAATGCCCTGTTGGGAAAACCTCTGGTGTAACAATACTGATCTGAGAAATATGACAAAACACTATACAATATGTAACAAGAACAAACAAATTCTAAGAATATAAAATTTAATGCAAATTACAGAAGCTGTGTCCCATAAAACTAGGTTTTATAAATGATGTGCACAAACTACAATTTGAGTAATTAACCAATGTAACAAAGACGTGACTAGGCAAACAATCCACTTTAATTCAGTGCTCGAAACGCACATGACGTGCCATCCAAAAGAAAAAAATTAAAATAGCAAACACATACTTTAAATGAACTGGCATTCTTACAACCAGACTGTACAACAAATTTAAATACACACTCCTTTTGTCAAGATAAGATTTACTATTAGTCATACAAAAATTACTGAGAACATGCTGCTTTAACAGTAACAATCGAGCACAAAATTTTACAATTTCTGCTACTATCTGAAAGCATTCTGCAGTGAAATCTTGAAACTAACTAAACACAGGAACATTCTATTTTTTGCTCAATTTAGAAAAGGTATTTAATAATATCACATCCGCTAGGGATTTACAAAATTTACTTTAAATGCCAATAATTTGTAATGACATTCTCTGAACAATTATGGCGATAAATGTCACTTTAAATGTCAATGATATTTTACTTAAAAATACTACCAACAAAAAAACAAAATCAGTTAACAAACATTTATCATTAGTTTTAAGACAGCAATTTTGATGCTATTACACTTACCCCAACTTTGCGAAGCAGATCCCCCACAATATTCATAGACGCCACCCGAGCAGATGGCGTTATCGGACTGTTTTGCATTCCGCCAGCCTGAACAACTACAACACAGTCCACATGTACCATACCAAATTAACAATGTAACTAGCTTTTACCAGTAACCAAACTACCTACATTCAGATGTGTTGTGATGTTGCTAGTAACAGGAACTTAGATGTTATGCTCATACCAGCAGGTAAACAAATACAGAGCTAGGCAGAGGTAACTGACAGCTTGAACAGAGAACTCGACCATGCAAGCTGTGTACATGTTTACATGAGGTCCCAGCACTTCTCACTCAAAAAAACCAGTTTCAGCTATGTTCTGTGCATGCAGCAAAGCTTTCAGTTGGCTCAGGGTTATTGAGCACTTCTGAAATCTACCTGTGAACTGTACAATACAAAATAGGTTTACAAACTTGAAGTGATTAAAATTAATGGCTATCAAACTTGGATACCCTTTTGCTTGTATAAAAACCTTTCCACAAATTCTTTACCAGACTTGTTAAACCAACATTACAACTGCAGGGATCACAATTACAGTTCACATTTTAAAAATTACTTAACAGATACCCAATGGACAGGTAATACAATATAATTTTCAACTGTATATCTTACGTCGGAGGAACATCAGACAGCGACAAGAGGGCTGAGCAGCATTATGACCCTCAACACAAGGTTGTGAAGTACCAGCCAGGACAGGAGGTGTTAGTGTACACACCTGCGAGAAAGAAAGGCCTGCCCCCTAAGCTGATGCATGGCTGGAATGGGCCTGCTGTTGTAGTAACTAAGTTGTCTCCAAACATTTATGCTCTGAAGAAGAAAACATCTTGAGGTGCCCCTAAGATAGAAGTGATGATTGCGATATATAATGTATAAGTGGTCGCATGATATTCTTAGATTTTGGTTGGACCATGTATTGTCGCTAGGATGTATATTTTGTGCTAGAATGTGAATTTATTGAGGGTATACAGTGTATTTTGTTTGAGTGTGTCTCTTGTGTTGTGTTTTGTTTTTGTTAAGCTAGGAACTTGTTTAGCCGATAAAGCCCAGGTGTTGTCAGAGAAGATCCTGACCAGAAGAGTGTGGAGTTTGTGCACCAACATAGCCTAATGTGGTGAGGGTGGTACTATTTCAAAAACAGAGCAAGAGATCGGTGACACACCCTACCAATGGGAAATGGGTTGAGTGACAAACCAAGTACCCACAAAGCCGGTGTCCCCCGACACCTATCTAGCACAAAAGCGGTATATGTGTTATGTGTAGATATGTGTGTGTTTCTGTTTATTTAATTAGATGATCCTTTAGTTGTATGTCTTTGTTTTGTCCTGTCTTGTGGAATGAATGTTCTTTTTAGGAAGTGATTCGACACTTCCCAATCATGGGTTATAGGAAGTCCACCTTGGGTAGCTTCCCCAGCTGGTCCAGAGGCATAGGGGAGTCGATAAACATGGAGACGATGGCAGCCTGCACAGCCTTGATGTTCGTCAGGATGCTGTTTGAGTGCTGGGTCACTGTCATCACCCAGGATTCCATCACTGTGGGAGTTGTCGCAGGGACGCACTTCCAATAGTGTACTCATCCTCAGTCCCTCTAAATTTTGAGGTAGCGTGACCAAGGCGCTTTAATGTCAAAATTAGTAAGCAGGTCAACACTCTTTCTTGTGCTAGGTCAGGCCACACCAAATTTTGTCACCTTATCAAGTAGCAAAAGAGTTTCCTCCTTAGTACAAATTCTTTGCTTAATGAATTGAATTCTGGTGCGGATGAAAAGCTTGTAGATTCTCAGGAAAACAATAGGGTGAAATTAGGTCTCATTTTTCTAGGTGAGGTAGCTAAATGGTGGTGTTACATAGCCACTGTGAACCAAGTTGACAACGTATTCAAAATTAACTGGAATTAGCTGACCCTATGGAAATCATGAATAAAAAAGTGTTGTCCAATAATTTGGCTATGGCTAACATTTCTAACCAGATTTCTGTTGTTGACAATGTAGTTTTGGGCCTTTTTGGAAAAGTATAGCAAAAATTTAATAATTTAACTACATACCTAAAATCTTTTAGAGAAGCCATAGAAGATAGCCAAGCAGGTATGGTAAATGAGCTTGCAAATGTCTTTTAGACATAGTAGGGCTCACACAATGTTTAGAATAGATATCCTAGATCAATGCTGGTCGCATAAATTGCCAGCAGTTTTTATTTCCCCCGAGGATTAAAAAAGGAAGTTAACAGCTTTGTCGTTGGTAATTGGTAAATATGGGTATCAATTAGCTATCCCTGTAATTGAAGTGCAAATTTACTATCATCTGAAAATAAGTTCCTGTCAGGTCTTAAAAGATAATCTTTTTGTGAAAATGAAGGTCCCAATAGTGAAAAGAAAAAAAGACACAGATTGGAAATTATACGACTTTGTGGCAGTTCCTTTTAAATAGAAGAATTCTATTTATGTTTTATATCATGAAACTACTTTTCTAGCCATAAATGGAGACGTCACTTCCATTAGGGGTAGAGCGTTACAAGATTATAGGCCCTATCAAGACCATCTTTGTTTTGTCCCCAGACATTCTAGCACTGCTGTGATAGGGGCCTTATGCCCAAAAGCTGTTATCTATGGTACTACTACTGAAAAACTAGAAGTGTGTTCTTTCAAATGTTAATTAAGATCTCGGTTGCTTATCACCCAGATAGGACCTGAACGTTACTCTTTAACTAACACCATGGGTATCTTAGAATTAAGATGTACCATTAGTAAAAATTAGTCTAAAGTATTAGATAACCGTGAGCACCCAGGTGCTATTGATGTAGCCATACCTTGCTACTGTCAGCTGTTGTTAAATGGAGAAATTAGAATTGCTGAGATGTACCCTTGTGATTTCAATACTAAAAATGAGTTTGAAATTATCAATATCATCCCAGCAGCATGGTCAAAATTTTAAAAAGTTGCATTTTCCAGCTCATCCAACTTCTTCTCAAACAGCTTTTCTTTCTTTTAAGGGTTGTCTTGAGGAGGATTTCTCCTCTGTCATTCCTCACCTGAATATTTCTTTGGATATTAGTGTTGGTAGAACCTCTTATGTTTCTTTGGAGATGCCCATTGGTTATGAGAACTTTTGGATCAGACATCTGCAAAGTATTTCTTTGGGTCTAGTATTATGGTGTTAATCATAGTTCTTAGGAACCCTTATTTAGTAGGAATAGGAGTGATTCCTAAAGCAGAGGAAGCTGATTTTAATACTATCCTGAGTCTTGGAAATAGGGTCAACCGTATTAATACCTTTTATTGACCATAGTGTTTGTGCTGTGCTTGTTATGGAAGTTTAGCAGACACAGAAGAGGGAGTACAACTCCAGCAGAACTGAATGGTTCCTCTGCAAGGCCCTTGGTAGAACATATTAGAACAAGTGGTGGAGTGAAAGCCACCATGAGAGATGAGAATGGTCAAGAAGTAACACTGTGGTTGTCACTTGTCGGCAATCAGTAGGAAAAAAAAAAAAAAAAAAAAAAATGTATATGTGTAAAATGTAGCAGTAGAATACTGTGTTCTGCCAGTGAAAGATGTTTTGCACTAGTTGTTTGTGTTTTATTTATGTAAGGGGTTTTGATCTTTGAATACCTTGACAGATAACCTAAAAGTTACAACTTAACCTAGGTAAGTGTTTTTGTTTTGGTTAAGGCCATTAAATTAAATGTCGCAAGACTCAACCTTTGGTTGGGCACTAGCCATTGAAACAATAGAAGTTGATTAAGAACCTTGAGTTTGGCAGACGCTATATAATATTAAACCAAACTGTGCCGAATAAATGCAAAGAATGTCTTATCAATTTAGTCGTCCACCAGATTAACATGGAAAGGAGTTTCTATTTTTAGATTGACATTTACTAAAAATGTAAACTTGAAGTTTAAATCTGACTATATTTAATACAATGTAAAAACCTTGTGTTTGTTAGTTTCTCTCGGGGGGGGGGGGGGGAGATAGATAGATAGATAGATAGATAGATAGATAGATAGATAGATAGATAGATAGATAGATAGATAGAGATAGATATAGATATAGATATAGATATAGATATATAGATATATAGATATAGATATAGATATAGATATAGAGATATATATATATATATATATATATATATATATATATATATATATATATATATATATATATATATATATATATATATATAAGAACTTGACATTTCCACTGTGAGGTTATAACAACAATCTTTTGCAAAAAATTTTGCCAACCCCAAATCTGTCAGTTAATATAGTCAAATGGAGAATTTGGTGTACCGCTGATTAAGAGGATAAGTGTAAGAATTTTAGGTTTAGTTATAAGTCTAGGTGTTTTGAATACTCTTGCCGATATAATGTGGAAGTTTTGTAACCCTTGTTTGGGGTTAACTTCTTTAGGGCCTTCTTAGAGTGGGTGGGAAAGATCAGGCTACTGGTTTTTCTTCCAACTTCATCTACAAGCTCTGTGAAGCAATGGACATGGTGTCGTAGTGAACTTTACTTTGATCAAGTGCATGAGAGTCTATACAAACTGCAACTGTAATAAGGACCTTCAGGATGAGATCAGCGCCAGTATCTGAAAACAAGGAGTGTGTACTTTGTTTTGGGAGTGAAAATGGAATGGACTGTGCCGTGAACTGGACAGCGTCAGGAATGGACAGTGCTCTGAATTGGACTGTGCAATGATTTGGCGATGCCACAATTACTATATGGTCTGGCAACCGCATGTTAGGGGGGGGGGGGGGTTGGTGTGAGCATTCGTGAGTGAGCACGCGACAGTCTCTCTCTCTCTCCACATACACTCATCCACACACACACGTGCATGCACGCACACACACACAGGGGATGAGGAGTGGAAGCAGCCACCAGTTTTCCTCCCTGTTGGTCTCCATTGGTCGAGAGGCTGTTGTGTTGGAGAGCCTTGTAGGGAGATGTACGAGCTGCTGTCCTTGGGGTGCTGAAGCACTCGATACTTGCCAAGGCTCCCGTCATCATAGAAGAGAAGACCAGATGATCCCTTGCTCGAACCCATGACCCAGGTTCCTGTTTGAAGAGTTTGGCTACAGTGGGGCTGCTGCTGCTGCTGCTGCTGTGTCCGTGACCAGAGCCATGGTGGGCTTGGTTGGTTCTAGCCCACTACCTGTCGTGTCAGAACCTGGAGAGACGAGCTGTTGGTCCTGATGCCCAGAAGAAGGCCTTACAATTTCTACACATTGGACAATGTGTGTATGTGGTTAAACAGAGACTTCCAAGGCTGAGACTTTCCTTATACCGGCTACTAGATCGACCGGCCCAGGAGAAAGCTGTGCGTGTGTGCATGTTGCCGGAGATGTTGGTTACGTTAGCCACCTACAATTTGAAAACAAATTTAGGAATAGTTTAGTTAGGGTAGGCTGTAACATGTGGGTGGGTTTTTGACGCATTAATTTTCCTCTACCAACTGAACATAGATCTATGTGTAGTTTATCTGTTAAAAGAACAGCTGGCACCTTACTCCTCCCTATGAATATGAATAGTACACAAAAAAAAAAGAGCACGCACCAATTGTGATGTTGACTCAGGATAAATGATAATGGTGATCCAGAAAGTAAACTGGATACTCTTGATGTAACTTTGTCATGTCTGATGCTGGTCCCATGATGTTTCAGTCTCTGGTATTGGACCAAAAAAAGAGCAGCTCGCAGTGCGGCGGCTGGCCTCGTTCCGTAATGTCTCGAGACTTGAGAAGTTGTCAGACATCAGTCAATGGTTACTGAAGCTTGGAGATTGGATCTCCTTTTCTGTCATCCCAGCCTGCCTGTTTGCACAACGAAGCTGCCGGGTTCCGTACAAATTCAGATTAACATTTATATCATTGTAATTATATTGCTTCATCATAAACTTTATTGTAAAGTCTTACACTTTAATGTAATTTTTAATTTTGACAACCTAGCAGAACACAGTTGGAGAAAAAAGAAGAAATTTAAATTTTTAAGAATTGCCTTATGTGAAGGAGGGATGCTTGACAAAGAGTGTGTAGGTATGTGATTGGCCTGTAGGTTAAGGACCATAGGGGAAAGAGGGGGGGCTGGCCAAAGGGAGGGAAACAAGGGTGCTGCAGGAGGCCGAAGACAAGGATAGGCAGGTGGTTGAAAGAGCCACCCACCCACCCATCCATCCATGTAGGCCTAACCTCAAATACATATGTACGTATCTATTTACGCCCAGCCATGTAACCTTTCTTAAATCTGCCTTGATAACAAATGCAAATGTGCCTGTCAATAATTATACATTAATTTGACACATTTTGAAATCACTGTGTTATTTTGTAATGTAGGCCTAAACTCAAACTTGTGTTCATGTAGTTATTCATCCCAAGTTATAGTGTTATGTTTTACTATTATTAATGTAGCATAAACTTCGCAGTTTGATGCTACATCAAAGGTGTTCCAACATATAAACTATAAAATCTTGAAGCTGGTTTTGTTAACTATAGACCTATTGCTGTGCTTGTTGCCGACATTCTTTCGTGACACAAGTGTAGGCCTAATTGTTTTATTTGGTAATGTTTGCCGTAATAAGAATTAGAAAGTATTTACAATTAATTGTCAACAGTTAGGCCTATAGAACAATTCCATGTTTAAATTTCTAAATGGATGTTCGACAAGACAACTTGCTACCTTTTAAGAAATATCTACGAAGATAGTATGCATTATTGAGTAGGCATAATTGTTTGTAATTTCTGCCACTTTGGCCTCAAAAATATTGCAGCTATTGAAATTGAATGAACTGTAAATTACACGTCATAGTCAACATCCCAGACTCCCAGAGCTCCTGTTTACTTGCGAGTGCATGTTTTGTAAATGTTAGATTACATTACACAGTGTATGTGTTAAATTAAGTATTTCTAAAGAAGATGTATGAGAACTAGCTATCAATAAGGGCCAGGCTACAATTGACATACCAAACACATTCACAGTTATAGCGATAAGCACATACAAAACACAAAAGCACAGTAGCCCTGCTATAACTGATATAACGATAATAATATTAGTTTGTTTATGTTGCTACATTTATACTGAAGAACTTGAGGTCTGTACATAGAGTTGGTAGTGGGTTTTTTCAAAAATAAATATTTTCAATTGATATGAGACATTTTTTAAATGGTAAATTATTTACATTCCAATTTTTACTTTAAACATTGCCTAAAAGCATTATAAAACTTCAGTAGTAGTGATTATCCATAAATAAAAAAAAAAATCTTCCCACGGAATGAAGTCAAAATACACACTTTCTTAATTTGTAAATAAGTTTTTCAATTGATAACGTAGTATAAGTGCTGATTGGCTGTTTATTGACGCACAGCTATAGTAACAAAGAAAGTTAAACCAAGTGCTTATCGCAATGCACTGTAACTTGCCTGTAAATATTACTTTTATAATTTGTCCTTTACATTATCATTTTGCTGTCATATGTGGTTATGTATTAGTTTTACATTAATAATAAGACATTTATTTCAGCTTTGTGTGTGCACGCATGAACCCTTTTTCGTAAGCATAGTAATTTTCTATAAATACTTTTCTCATTAAGTTTTTAGTTTTGCTGCAGACATTGCAATGAAGGAACTACAACAATGATGAGAGTCCATGCTCTTTACCTGTAAAATTGGTTTCTTGAGGTCTTTGTGGGTTTGACAAAAATGAAATGTCGCACCCATTTGGGCTGCAAGAGACTCCGGAAATGTGGCATCACTGGCTCGGTATTTCACTTAACTATAAATTATATTCATTATTTTTATAATTATTTTGTACAAATGAAGGCGATGCCAGTTACAAGCCTGGTATACCCTTCATTTACCACTTCAATTCACAGTATGAATGTTCAGTTCTTTTTTGGAGTGTCTCAGAAGGGTACGAACACAGAGTAACGGTGTTGAAAAAAAAAACTATATGTACATATACACAATTGCATTTGCTGATACGTTTATATTTTTAGCACATAAAACTATCCTTAAAAAGTACATATATATGCACATATTTCATATATTTTTCTTTTTTATATATTACATATTTTTATATACTGCCATGTTTGCACCATCACGTTAAGTTTATTAGCACCATCTACTTCTGTGCAGTGGTATACTCTTTGCTTGGCTCAGACCCCCTCATCTTTCCTTGCCTCCCTGCCTTCCCGTTTCCCCTACATACATCACTATTTTTTGATTTGTCATTTTTTATTTAAGTCCTTGCACGGTCTCGCTCTGTCTACTTTGTACACTTCAGACATCTGCTACGTTACGCCGCTACCTTATGCCTGCAGGATGTATGTTTTTTCCTGATGGTTTAGTTGCACTTAACTTCAGTCAGCTGAGGCCAAACACAGCCACCATGTTTTAGAGCTGACGTTTTACTTGTCACGCTACAGAGCGATGGGAAATGTTAAGTTTGCGGTACAGTTTTTAAATGTTTGGTAATTTGTGTGACAAGTGGTGGTGTACCTTGGGAGTGCAGTAATGCTAGTCTATTTCAAAATCTGGATTTGGCTGCCCTTCCAAATTATTTTTCAGCTTAACTAATGTATGTCCCTTTTTTAACGTGTCGTGTTGATCCTTGTTCACCACCAAAGTTTAATGTTTGCTTTTTCACAGTTTCCATAACTTCATCGCAACAGCATTCATTTTTCAATTGTTTGTTGTGTAAAGTTTTTGTCTATCGGGGCTGTGAGATGACCCAAACAATTATATATGTCACGCATTTTATATATATTGTATATTTTACAGATATATATAATGTAAATATATATGCATATCATGTGTTATACATCATATGTGTTACATGTTTTATATATAACATACGTGTTACATTTACCAGTCCTAAAATGTAAACATTGAGTTTATTATCATGTGGCAGTAACATGTCAATGTTTGTTTACATGTGGTGGAAAGATACATAATGGGCAACAAAGTAGAATTTTAGCAGGGCTTTCATAAGTGCTCACTTTATCGTGAATGGCCTTTAATAGCAAATGTTTGCTTTTACCATAGAACAAAATTGGTATTTTGGTTTTCATAATTCAAGCATATCAGTGGAAGCATGCTTGTAACTTAAGAAAAAAATTAATATTTAAAAAGGTATTGTTATATCAATATACTTCAATTAAATATGTTGGCATGTTTATTTGTGATATTGTATATGCGGAGATGGGTGTAGTCTCTGACAATGCGTGAGCCCTCCCTGTCAAACTGGTGTCACAAGCACCTGTGTCATTCAGGGGCACCGAGAGTTGTTCTTGCTTTGCTTGCTGGGGACAGATTAACGGAGGAAGGGGTGGTGGAGAGCTGGCTGGCCTCTTGTCGTGAGACAGACTGAATTTAAATGCTGTCGCAGTCATCGGTAAAAGTTTCTAGAGGAGAGTGCATGGAGCAATGTTCGCACCATGACAGATGAGATATTGAAATAGGGTTTGGAAAAGACTAATGCCTGCCAACCCAATCTGCAGTGTCCTTGATATTACAATCATAATAACGAATGCCTAGTCAGTCGGAAGTTAGCTGTGACCCAAGTAGGATTTGTACATTGGGTGTAATTATTCTCGGTACTTATTCCGAATGTAAATAGTAATTATGCATACTTACTCATTACATGTAATTACGTAATTAAAATATATAATTCCCTCGGTGTGTCTCGAACTAAGGACTAGCTCCTCAACCCTACACTCCCTTACCCCTAACCTTCCAACCTCATCAGTTGTGTTTCAGCAGCCGATGGGTAAACATGTATATGTACTTAAATTCGCTAGTTACTCATTGCGCAGTTGCATGATTACTCATTACATGATTAAAATCTAATTAGCCTCTATGGGTCTCCAACCAAGGAGTGGCCAACTCCTCAACTCTCCTGGTTCAATCCTATACTATAAGGGTATCCCCCCCACCACAGATATCATCATGGCCACCATCAGAAGGGTGCGAGAACCTGTCAGCAATTCACAACACACCCTCCCTTGAATTTTTGGTCCCTTGACCTGAAGCGCGCAGGCTTGTAATGCTGCACACAGACTCACCACTCACTGTTCTACTTTTAAATTATGGTGAAAGCCCGGAATACCACGGCCCATTATGTGAATTTGATTATACCGCAGGGCAAGTTATGTCTCCCAGCCTGAATAGATAAATAAGTCAAAAGCATGCGTATGGTCTGTCGGCAGGAGAGGTTGTGAGTCGGGGAAGATGATGGAGGGGGCAGAAGGAACGTGCATGCACCCTCCCTCCTTTCAGCACAGAGATCTATTTTACTGATTCATTACAGCCAATATGGTATGTTTTTCAGTAAACAGTTTAATTGGCATGATGCGATGTCTTCGACGGAAGAATTCCTAGTGGCCCTTTTTTATGTGAATCTATTATACCTATTCTGCTATTTGGTTGTAAACAGGCCAAAAAAAATGTTACTGTAGCAACCTTTTGATCTTATCTGGGTGTTAGATCAGTGTGGGAGATGACACGACCCCATTCCAAGCAGTATATCACACTTGTATGTGTCCTGCTTTCATGCATTTACCGGCCCTTACAAGTTCACATAAAATGTGCGTGCATTGTACAGTGCATTTAAGCAATTACAATTATTCAATGCCGAAAAAGTAAGTTAAAATATGCTGGAATACAGTGGTAAAAGGGCAATAAATTATTATTATATATATTAAATGCTTAAAACTGACGTAATATTTTCTACAATCATTACTGGAATGCTGCGAATAAATTAATAAATAAGAAAATTAATTATGGAATAACAACTTTAAAAGAATTTTTGTTGCAAAATACATATACATAGCACAACACTTATTTGCTTTTTAAAACATGCCTAGAGTATTATATGAAGAATAATTGTGTAAAAAATAATTATTTATGCATTCACACATGTGCTTTGAACCCACCTCCCCGCAGGAAAAACTCACAGCGAACACTACCATTGATGGAATAAGTGCATCCTTTGTCTGGGAAACATGGTAATATTTTTAGCTATTCTTGCTTGAATGCATATGGACCACCCCCCCCCCCCCCCAACCCCTTCACCAGCCATTTGTTTCTTTTCTTCCCTTTCCTTCCCTTGGGTGCTGTCATGTCCAGTGATGCAGATAAAAAAAATTCCGATAGGAAGGGGCTGAATGTTTCACGAGTTACAGCAGTAAAAACAACACTTCCACATCCCATTAGACACTGGCCGTTTTTTTTTTTTTTTTTTTTTTTTTTTGCTACTGTACTGTGTCATTCCTGAAGTAGCACGGTAAAGCTATAACGCCGGTCTCAGTTATGTCCCCAAACAGCCACACTGTATCAGGCTTTTACTGTGTATCCACACTAAATAATGTGTTACATGAACCAATAATAGTATTAACAGGGATTATCGTCACTTGCATCATGCGAACCGAAGCTACTTTGTTCCAAAATTATACTAGGAACATTTTTTTTTACAAATTTCTGCCTTATATATTAAAGCGATCCAACGAACAGTCGACCAACTCCTGTGCGCACTGTCGAGAGCAGAGAAAGAGCGCTCCGTGTGATGATGTCTTCAAGCAGCAACGAGGAGACATCCTCAGTCCACAGTCACGAGCGGTCAGTGTCGCATGTGCTGACTAGTGATGGCAGAAGGTGGCACAGGAGAGGCGTGCTCTCAGAGGCTCTTGGCTGGAGCTACGTTCCAACATGGTGGGCGGGTGTAAAAGCTAAAGATATAAGCAATCTCAGCTCATTTGCAAATGTGTACTTGGTGTTGGTATTTAGTGTTTGTAATTATATGTAATTACGTATTCTCATTACATGTACTTATTCAATATGCATATTTAATTATTGCATGATTAAAAAACCTAGTTACACATATTTACCGTCATCGGGTGTCGAACCAAGGACACTACCTCCTCCCAACCCCCCGAAGGGTTAACATGTGTACTTACTATGTAATAGATAATTATGCAATTGCACAATTAGTAACTACACAATTACATGTAATTGTCCTCGAATGGTTTTGGCCCAAGGACTGCTCTGCTCTACTCTGCGCACCAGTCACCAGCTCCATACTGGTGGTGGTCCGTCCGACAAAATACCTGTAAACAAGGTTCTTAGGTCTATGGTGATACAGTCCCACAAATGGGTACCTCTCAGTCAAACACACTTCTCAAGAGAGTGGATAAGGGGGAGTGGAGTGGGAGGGGAACCAGTCAGCTGATCACACCACATCTCAGAGAGAGAGGAGGGGATGGAACACTCGTCACAAAATTATTGAAGTGGCACTTGGGCCACTTTTGCTGTTTTTATGTAGCCAGAGCTGTGCGCTCCCACTACTGTCGTCTTCACTGTATACTTTTTATTCAAAGCTTATATTTCTCTTCTTTATATTACAACCATTAAACACTTTATTTATTACTGCATACACAAATACGCACCCTTCAATTAGATATGTGTTACTTAAGCAAAGGCACTCAAACCAACACATGTTCCCTTCCTTAGAAAATTTTGATTATGTAACAATCTCTAGAAGAATTTTTATCGCTTATGTTTAGTCTATCTTTAGGTTTCAATATCCATCCACTTCTAGTTTTGAAAAGCAACATGTTGGTTTCATTTTCATGTCCCTTGGCACATATCCAAAATTGGTAATGTCTGTTGAACTCTCTTCTGTATATCCTTTGGATTCATTGTGTATGGTCACAAATTTGTTTCTGTGTATTGTTCGAGGTGGTATGTTGGTGCATGTAGTAGGTTATATATCTCCAGTAAACAACCCGTCAATAGCTGTGCAGGGCTGTATTTGAGATCCAAGTATTTCAGTAAAACAACAATCGTAAGTGTGGGTCAAGTCATATTTTTATGATGGTTAATTTTTTTTTTCTTGGATCAAACATGTTTGGTAAGTAGCTTACCCATTTTAGAATCCCCAATGACTCAACTGCAGATCTCCTTAGACATGGTTCTTTCAAATCTCAAACCGCATAAACATCTTCTGTGATAATTTTTCCTTTCCATACTGTAGGCTGTTCACTGTAAAGCGAGTACTTTGACAATCTTTATATTAAAAGTGACAGGAAGATAGCAATCTGATGAAAATAAAAACTCAGCAGGGCCTTACAAAATGCTCACTTTACCATGAATCGCCTATAATATTATTGTAAAGCATGGACCAAAAAAGTATATTTCCTAGGTTTTGTTCGATTTCTCGGGCAGTGCTCACATACTTAAAAACACTATGGTATCACTAACATCTGAATGCATAGTCTCAATTTTAAAAGGAATGTATCCTCCTCCAACTTTTATCTTTGTTCATCAAGATAGACTTATTCCAATTCTACTGTTTACCGTAACCAGTAACCAATCAGTACCAGACTGATTGTCACCCTAAATGGTTTCAATTTGTTTGTAATACTTTATTAATTTACACACCTTTGCAAAATGATGATTCCCCCCCCCCCCTCCAGTTTTGTTTCAGGGGTGGATATCTCTCCATGTGTCCTTTCATGAATGTGCCTCCACACCTATAACACTCTTTTACAGTTATTCTTTTATAAATATAACTTTCCCATTTCACATCTGGTGCTTCAGCTTTGTATATTTGACAGTTTGTACATACACTTATTAGGTTGGTGTTTGCCTCTATTATTAACTTGTGATTTAATTTTTGCACAACTGATTGTTGTTTTGTAACTCCTTCTGTCTGGCTTTTGTTATAATAGCAGTTTCTAATGTCAAGTTTGCATCCAGTTGCAATGAATCTGATAACTTTTGTCTAAAAGCCCTACTACTAATCTATCTCGTACTAATTCATATTCCATTGACTTGTATTCACATTTTACTGTGAGAGAGTGTAATACTACGATGAATGATTCTACACTCTCATCTGCATTTTATGAATGAAAATTAAATTTAACCCTCTCGTAAATTAAATTTTTTTTTTCAGAATAAGGTATGATTCAAAATATTTTACTACAACTTCGTAAGAATTTACATTCCTATCAGATAGTTTGAAACTATTTATTATTTCTTCTACTTCTTGTCCCACGACATACAGAGTCGAGTCACATTATGACCAGCTACTAGTATCCACAGTAACTACTCTTCACAACACGGACAGTAGCTAGACAAGCTGGCAGTGATTCAGTCAGATGCTGATAGGTCTCCACAGGTATCTGGAGCCATTCTGTCTACAGTGCACCCCACAACTGTTGAAGGGTGCATGGCAAAGGAGACAGACAGCGAACATGACAATTGGATTGAGAATGGTCGGGGCGGTTTGGGGGCCAAGGAATAACTTTGAAGTCTTGATCGCGTTTCTTCCAGCCACGTGCAAACACTTCTAGCCATGTGGCAAGATGCATTATTGTGTTGGAAGGTCCCATCCTCCTGAGGAAAGACATCATCATGTACAGGCGGACGTGATCGCCAAGGATTGATCAAGAGTGCTTTCCAAATGGATGATGGGACCTAGAGAATACGAGAACTTTTCTCAAACTATAACACTGCCCCCACTGACTTGTGTTCGTCCAGCAATGGATACGGGGTACTTCTCAGACATTTCTATTCAGCGGAAACCATGATTCATCAGAAAAAGTTACCCATCGCCAATCAGCAGCAGTGTGGTCACCATACTGTCGAGTAAATTCCAGTCATTTCTGTTGATGCACCTGTGTTAGCATGGGTATAGTCACCCTTCATCAACTCCGGAGCCCCATTCACAGAAGAGTCTGCTGAACTGTTGTGGTACACATGTGTCTGTATGCCTCCTCGTTCATTTGGATGGTGAGCTGTTCCACTGTAACCAGTTGGTTGGCCTTCATGCACCATTGTAGTCAATGCTACATGTAAATATTGGATTGTATTATAATGGGAAATGTATTGGTTTTACTTTATTATGTAACAATTAAGAAAAATAAATTAAATTTTGGAAAAATAACATTTTTTATTTTGGTTGACTTCAACTTGAAAGGTTGTGTTAACGAATATGAAAATGTTGTGCAGAGGGCTGATGTGGCTTCTGTTTCCATGCGATGCTCTGACATATGGTCTAGTGGAAATTCTTACTAAAGGAATATCGGAGTCTTCGCGCTCTCTCCGACACACTGCCGGGGGATAGGTAGTGTGTGTTCATGATTACGTATCCCACTGAGAAATTTTAGAACCAGTTTCACCCCCCCCCCCCCCTTTTGCCACACCGTCACATAGCAAGCAGCCAACGCGAGGTGGTGAACCCCTTTACTCTCTCCCGAGATATCTGCACGTTTTTTTCTCCTCAGGTAACGGACACAGAATGAAGGATAGGCGGTCGCGCACTCTGCGGGTAAAATCTGTACCTACTTCCACCCCTCCCCTCAACCTCGCGTTGTGGCCAACCATCGTGAGCCTGCAGTGTGTTTCGTTTCCCACGTAGCCCCTGCACGGATCTCTGCGGTATGTAAACCTAATGATAAAATATAACCCATTTCACGTTTGTTTACATCGCCGGGAAATGAATCAAGGGATGATGAAGCAAGGTTTTTAATTGTAGTTAATGTCGCTAAAATATATCCTCCATATTTAACATTGAAAATGACTTGGGGAGTAACCAACAGTAATTTTTAGAATGTGTTTGCATTTTCACTTTATTATTTTGTGTTACTAAAAAAAATAATGAACCCTTTCAAACACTTTTACATTGAAAAAATATGAAAATTAAAATGAATAATACTTTTTTATTTCTGAAACCAAGAGAGTTGGGAGAATACATGACTCTGTTTAGGTTAACATAGGTAAATGTGTAAAGTAACTTAGACTCACCTTCCACCAATGAGAACTGGGTTCAATCCCCTGTCAGAACAGTTCAGATTTTCGCATGTGGAAAACATGGTTGTCTGCGGGTTCTCTCAGGAATCTCTTGTTTCCCATTTCCTTTCATTCCATCGCTGCTCCATACTCATCTTGCTTCTCCCTCATCTGTTCTTAAGACCTCAATGTTAAGAGTTGTCCAAATATCTTCTCTCATTCTAACGTTAATATAATTTGTAACCTTGTATGTAGCGTGGGCATACATTATTATTATTCATAATTACACGTATTCACATTGTGGATAGTCTGAATTACGTGAGACACTAATCTAAGCAGAAAAAAACAAGAGTTGAATCAAGAGTAATTTTCCTCATTCCTAAAACCCATAGCCCTTAGCGTCAAGTGTGTATCAATTCATTATGCAAATTCATTCAAGTGTTGGCAATTTTCCCACGAAGTGAAGCTGTTTAGTTTTTAATACTAAATTATTTTCCACATATTTTTAATCGCATCCAATAACTTTGTTAACCTCTTCGATTTTCACTACAGAAAAGTATGTTTGCATATTCGCTTGGGACATAAAGCACTTGCAAGGAAAATATTTATATTGTCTGGCATTCCCCACAGACCTGTGGTTCACCTTCAAAGTCGTCAAGGCTTACAGTATCTTACAGGTTTAGTAGTTTCAAAAGCATTATTGCAAGAAGTGTGTATTTATTATTATTATTATTATAACTATTACTATTATTATTTGCATGAATAAATAAATCTTTATGCATAATACATGAAACAGTGTTGGTTTAAATATTTCATTGCTCAATAGGCACGAGCTCAGCGGAAAACTACTCTAGGTAAGCAAGAGGCCTAATATTTTTACATAGTTTGTTTTGCGAGTGGTGTTGAAGAAAGAGCAGGGCTGCGCTGATACCTGCAGGGCTGCCCTGATATCTCAGGTAAGTTGGGGTTTGACTCTTAGTTCTACGTAATTGGTCATTGCGATGTGTAATAATTCATTTACTGTAAACGCAAGTGCGCAATTCAATTATTACATTTACATATAAATTTATTCATCAAATTATTTATTACATGTGTGAATCAAATCATAACTATGTTACTGCGTTACCCCCACCCTCACCTCTCACCCACCATCCGAACTCAACAGTGTTCTGGACTTCGAAGAGTCAACACCTATGCTGCTGCTCCCTCCTCCACTTCATCCACCTTCAGAGCTCAGTCGTGCTCCGGACTCCGAAGAGTCAAATCAACTCTCCCCAAATGCCCCTTGTGCCTTTCATGCTCCAAGAACCAGCCGACCAATCACAGCACACCTCGTCAGGAAGGGGGAAGACGTACAGACAATCACAACACACCTCAGAGGAAGAGGAGGGGGTGTGGGAGCACCAGGGGTAGCACTAGTTAGTGTGCTCCCTTTCAAAAACGAGTAGCATCAATTTTGTGTGCTCACCCTCCCAAAGGTTAATCTTATGGCACATAGGCCACTCTTGCACTGTGTCTCAGTACTGGCACGCTCCCACTACTCTAGCACGTCGCACAGTAGTTTAATGTCAGAAGTCAACATTTTTTTAGTGGATATAGATATTCAAGACGATAACATGCGGACTGAATAGCTGCTGATCTCTGTTTATCCCAGCTTCTCAAAAATGATACCTAGGTTTTTGCATGAATATTGTCTCAGTTTACATAGATAGCTGTAGAGGATTTAATTTTCTGTAATATTTTGACCGATTAAGTTTCAGAAAGTTTGATTTACGCCATTTTAATAAATTTAATAAAACACTATTAATCTTTATGATACTCTCCTCAATTTTGTGTACCTGACTGGACAGCAGTAATTGAGTGTCATCTGTGTACTGATAGCATTTCACGTGCTTGAAGCAGGACGCTAGTGGGATGATGTAGTATGAGAACAATAGTACACCCCAATAACTTTTTCAATTACTTAGAATCTAAGGGAAATACGAAAAAGCCCTCTGAAGGCCTCAATATCTTCACTCTTCATGAAAAAGCCATTTTGAAGTATGAATAAACATCTAAAAACTGCAAAAAAAAAATTATCACAAAGTCTATTGACCAGGCATGGTCTCTTCAGACTTACTGAACTGGCATGCAGTGTTCTCGTCATGCTGCATGTACCTATGGGACTTTCAGAGGCAACCCTATTATTTTATTGGTGGAAAGTGTGTATGAAGGTTCAAAGAATGCCCCTTGACTAGTTTCATATGGATCTGAGACGTACATTTTGAGATACAGAGCTTTGAAAAAGCCATTTTTAGCCATTTTGGCATGCTCTGAAATGGTGTTTCTAATTAATGTGAGGTCTTGAAAACACTCAACAGCCCTCATCTGAAATGTGTATTCTTTTCGTAGGTCCGTACACTGGAAGCAGGTTTAATAGTATTGTAGAAAAACTTGTATTTCGAACACACTGCAACGCACTTCCAAGTGTCAGGTAGACGAGCGCCTTAAATACTAAAACTGAGCTGTGCTTTCTTATAAAATAATTACAATGGTCTACTATACCAATTGCAGCACTATTAAAAAACAGAGTGGAAAGAGAAGTGGAGGATTTATCAGGGCAGCTGTTAACACTGTGTTTTGAGAGCCAATGGAGGTGAATCCATGTTCACTCATGGTGTGGTTGCTCCCAAATTTTTGCACATGGTAATTGTGTTGGACAATGTCACTGGTTGGCAGGTTTTCTCTGGGCTCTCTCATTTTTCCTCGCTCTTGCATTCAGGCGTTGCTTCATACTCAATTGACATCGTCCAACACAATTCCCATGTGCGAAAATCTGGAAACAACCCCACCGCAAATCAAACACGGATTGTCTTAGTGGGTAGCGGGTAATCTAACCACTACACTACTGCAACCCCTGAAAACTGAGAGGAAACCATGCTGACATTTCAAAATAGATGGTGAGTACCTGACAGGTAGGCAACTCACAAGGCACGTCTTCAGGCCCATGGTATTGTCCATTTCATGTAAGTGGGGTAAATTTTGACAGTTCTAGAAAAGTACCACAGCACAATGTATCCTTCCACCACAGTTGTTCTGTCAGCGAAGGAAACTATGTTAGTAAACAAATGTTATTAGTCCAATGAACATTTGCATTTTCCTAATGTTTCATGCCATTGCAGGCACTACAAAACTCACGTTAGCTAACTTCCGTCCATTAATCAATGTAGGATATTACAGCAAGGTTGGCATTCCAACCTTTTTTATTTATGCAATTGCCAAGTAAGTTTTCTGGGGTCCTGTTTATTTTATTTGCAGGGTAAAAAGGCAACAGGAAGTGATGAATTGGGGGGGGGGGGGGGGCCTTTAGTTTAACGTCTTTCGTGAGACTGCATTGTTTTACGGTTCTTCTTACAAGTGTGTGTTTTGAGTTGCATATTGTTTTGATGGAAAAGTAGACAATTTTGCTTGTACGGAAACAACATTCAAATAATTATAACTTAAAAAGTTTCAACTTCAATGAAAAAAACAAAATGTAATACATGTCGTTAAATGCTATTATATATATATATATATAAAAGCGTGCCGACGGGCACACACACAAATATTTATGTTAACCTTGCACTCGTTGGATTTACTATATAGGCCAAATAAACTAATATTTTCACACTACAAAAAACAAGATTACTGTGCGGCCTTTGTAGGCCACATTCATTTCGAACCTTACATCAACTGTTTAGAAATACATTATTTACAAAACATGATAACTTACTGTTCGTAATTCACAACCTCTTGAACACATGATATTCTACGGAAATCCTTGCACAAATAGAACAATTACTTCTCTAAAAGCACATTCATCAATCACAGACATTAAATAATTTCTTTGCAGAATCATTCAGTAAAATCAACATTTCTCACGTTTCCTTAATCATACAAAGTTAAACTTAGGTCCATTCTACAATGCAATGATGCATAATATAGCAGACTTGGAACACGTAAAGGGAATGAACGGATGACTCGGGATGAATTCGTTAACTATTCTACACTACGAAGAAACACAAAGTCCTGCAACTTACGAAATCAAAAACTCTCAGCTGTTGCAAATCACCGATACAGATTTTATAATATACAAATCTCAGTTTGTATATTTTTCCCAGTGCTTAAAAATGTGTAAATACTACTGCCAAACCATGTGCATGGGTTTTCTTAAAACAAAAATTTTAATAGCCAAGGCAAATCCAAGCACTTGCTGTGTATACTACAATGGCCACAAAAACGAATGTCAACAAACCAAATACTCTATTCCTACTGGCTATACGGACTCACGCACATGGAGGAGTTGGGAGTTGCTCAGCTTTCTTAAGAGTATCTGTACATTATCCATGCCTGCATGCATCTCATTGTAGATTGAACATGGAGTGTGTTACATGCTCTGATTGCGTGATCCATATCTACATCTGTTTCATTTTGGAATGAGCCTTACAGACGTAAATTATATTTGTGTGGCTCATGGCAGACGCTGGTTGGGAAATGGTAGAATGAGCCGTTTTATGAAGCAGTAAACATACTGCTGATAACATTACATTTTGTTCAAGATAACGTACTATAATGGTACCTACACCCAACTATGCTTATGGAAGCAAATACAACAAATAATTAATTACCAATAAAATATTTTTGGTCAACACCAAGATATTTGTATAAACACAATGTATACAAAAGTACATGCACAATGGTGGTCACCGGGCTGGGAACGTTTCAGTGTTTATCTTGACATGCTCTGTCATGATTGCTAAACATGTTTTTAAATTCAAGTCTCTAAAATAAAATAAAAAATTAATATTGCTTTAAAAACACCATTTTAACCATAAATGTTGTAGGTACGATTAAAATTTTTAATTACAACTTCCGAGTACTATTTTCTTCCATAATCATCAAAGTCGTCAACAACATACATCACACAGCAACTCATCAGCTGATACAATACTTTGTAAACAAGAATATTTACTGTTTCTATACTGTGTAGATTGGTCAGATTGTCAGATTTTACCCCAGAAATGGACAATAGCACCCATGAACAGTTCCTGTTTTAACAGTTTTATTAGTGCACCTACTTTTGTAGCAGTAGGAATGTGTAATGTTTCAATACATTAATTTACAACGTCATCATCTTCCTTGTGTTTATTTTGAAGTTACAGTACATTATAACATATTTACTGTACTAGTGTTCCACCTTAGTGATGCTTAATACATCATGATGCCATAATCATTTATTAATTCAGCTTACCTGGACTTCACACCCAGCACACGACTCTCTGCACTTTTAAAAGTACAGCGAGCACTGTTTGTTCTTAACTTGTGCATTGTTTGGACAGAAGTCCGGTGTATTGTGTGTTGCCTTACTGCCAAGCCACTCAGCTTCCATTTTGAAATTTTCACAAGTATTTATTGAAAATGGTTTACCTGAGAGTTCAAACAATACCACCATTTCTGTTAATTTAGACATGCATATTAATAATATCTTATCAAATGTTTTACAGCTTATAGTTATGAAGTTTCATGAAAACAGGCTGGCAACACCCATTTACTTAATGAAAGGGAATGACATTACCAAACAACTTTTCAGAGGTGTTAGATCTCTAGTTATACCAATTACTGCACCCAGAGTTGTTACATACTTATTAACTAAAAGGATTTCAAAACTCAATTTTCGGTGGCACACAACTCAATGGAAAAGTGATACATAAGTTTCCATAGTATATATTTGTAATGAAACCCTCCTGGAGTTTGTTGTTCAAATAAACCTTGTATAATCATTATTTAAAAAATTATATTAGAGTACGGCTGAAACTACAAGCATAGCCGGTTACTACAATACAAAATTGACCATGTGTCATAGTTTTACAGGAAATATAATACAATTTGAGAGGTCAATATTTTAAATATTTAGGAGATTTGCCAATATAAAATCATCTTCATGTTTACTTGCTACTTGACCTGTGAAATGTTACTTTCCTGCCTTTAACAAATTTTCAATATAATTTATGTTTTAAATTGGAAGAATATTTTTTAACATGTGTTATCTTTGGACTGTTAAGTATAAACTTTCAGTGTTTGGCTTCTTACGAGTATCATATCTCGGAGTATTTTACAAAAAGGAAAATTGAAACTCAAAAAATTTTTATATTGTGTACAAAGTTTTTAAATTTCATCAGGTTATGAGCCCAAGGATGTTATGTATAGTTTTTTTGTTTACGTTCTTTAGAACTAATGAAGAAAAAAATTGCTAGCATAAAGTTTAGCTCCAGTCGAAAAACTTGTGGGTAAAGAAAACTACCAAAACTGGAAGTTTGCTATGAAAGCATATTTTTACAGCTGGACGTCAAGAAAGGTAAAGGACCGAATGAAAAGGCTTTGTCGAAAATAATACTATGTATTGATCCAAATAATTTTTCTCATGTGAAAATTGCAAAGACAGCAAAGGAAGCATGGCGACAGCTCAAAAAGGCTTTTGAGACTTCTGGACGTACTAAGAAAGTAGGCCTGCTTAGGACTATGGTCACCACGAGATTGGAAAATTGCAAATGTGTGGACAAATATGTTAAAGAAGATAATACCTACTGCACACAAACTGGATGAGATTGAATATGAAGAGAAAGATGAGTGGACATGAACACTATTATTTGCCACGTTGTGAAATGAACATTTTCCTATGATAATGGGTATAGAGAGTTCAGGAACTAAGATCACCATGGATTATGTGGTGATTTATGTTTTGCAGCTTTAGAAAATTCACCCATGGGTAAGCTTCAACACACATAATAAATAGTAACCAGCAGTTGAAAGATTCTGCAGCCAGTGACACTGAAGTAATAACAGCAAACAATTAAGTCTTAAAGTTACCCTTGTAGGGAGTATAGACATTAAAGTGTGCAAGCAAGGAGAGCATGTCAGTAAAGGTTAGTGATGCTTTTTATGTTCCTGAAGTGCCAGTTTATATTCTCTCTGTTACAAAAATTGTGGAAAAGGGAAATAAAGTTACATTCAAAAAGTGTGGTGGTCAAATTTTCAGCCTAGATGGTGAACATAATGCTACAATATCCATGGAGAAAGGGATTTATAAGTTAGAGATGCCTCCACAAACAAAACAACTAATTTCAACAATTTCATAATATTCTTTTATCTACTTCTAATAGTTTCTAGTGGCATCAGCATCTTGTACATTAACAGAAGAAGAATGTCTGAAATAAAGGCCGTCTCAACAGTTCAACAGGCATATATAGCTCATTAAATTGGGCTGACCCAGCCTGACCCTGTGACGATCCCCTGTTAATCCACAGACGTGACGTGTGAAAGCCATATCTTGGAAAAAAAATTTCCTGCATTTGTAGATGGAAGTACAGTGAAACCGTGTAAAGACATTTCAGAAAAAGACCAAAAAATGTGTGCATATTAAGAAGGATATCTTTTTAAAAGGGTGAAATTATGTATTTGTAATCGACAAAGTGCAAACTTTTTAAAGCTTATTAAGTAGGAAAACTTCTAAACAGAAAACTTCTTAAGAGGATTTTATTGTATCATTTGTGTGGGAATGGTTTGTTCTGTAATCAATTAAATTATAATTATTTCTATTATATATAACTGAAATGAAATGTTTACCGGTAGCTATTCGACTTGGAAGCTATTTGCATGTCATTAACAATTTTTACTATTTCATACCAAAATATTACAAACAACTAATTTGATCACTTTCAAAATATTCTTTTATCTTCAATGTTGTTTTGCTACCTAATGTCTTCCCTGGTTTGGAATTTCGTGAACGTAAAATACCCTTAAATACTTTTACCAAATGTTTCACTGTAACTGTATGGTCAGGAACATTGAATTCATGTTATATTCTTTCCACAGTCCAACTTTTTTGGGGTGAGCAGTAATATATTGTTTTTCATGTCATTTCAGTAGATTTTGACAGTCATTGTGACCAACCTACACAGCATGTAAACTGTAACCACCCTCATATGCAAAGTCTTTCTTGTGTCAGCTGATTGTTGTTGCAGGATTATGTTATGTTGGCAATCTTCACAATAATTATAAGGAAAAATAGTACTCTGCACTAAAAATTATAATTTATAACTTTCTGATAATTATGCATTATTTTCATTATGCTTTTTGAATAACTTGGATTTTTTTGGGCTATAGAGCATGAGCTTTAAACACACTTTGAAAAATTACGGTAAAGCATGCATGCAAATATTACTGTTAATTATGTAAGATATCTCTACCCAGTAAATGCCACTGAGCTCATTTCATCATAAATATGCAAGAATTTGGAAAAAACTTTAAAAAATGGTTTATTTTTTTTACTCAGTTCTTTTATTTAAATAAGTTAAGCCATGAAGAAAAAATTTCTGGGAGCCTTTAATATTTTGATATAACCCAGCAAGAAAGAAATGCTAGTATATCCTCTTTATGGAAAACCAGGTTATGCTCTAAGGCAACAATAAAGTTGTCTTCCTCCCCTCTGTGAGAAGACCTTCCACCGCCACCGAGTACGCATCAAGTATTGTTTAGATATAAAAATTACTTTACAGGGAAACTTGGACAATGTTATAATGAAACACTACCTGCTCTTCCAATTCTGCAATGACACAGCGTTATACCATGGCATTGCACAGACTTACAAGTAAACTATTTGTGTATTACTCACAATGGCACCATCAAGAGTTTTCTGCAGGCAATAGTTAACAATCTTAAACCTCACCAAGTTCAATTATTTTCCATCCTCTAGGTTGTAAGTGTCTCTTTAGTACACTTCAGTCTCACTTGCATTTATGTTTTTGTAACTATACAAAACAGGCCTACCCTTTTGAAAAATTAACCAGAAACAATTATTTATATTGACAGTATGCTTAACCACATGTTGATACACCTGTCCTAGGGCTTTTTAGTGGATTTGTTGTGTTTTTGTCAGAAAGAAGCAATATAACAAATTATTAAATACTTTACTCTTAAGTGGTATAATTTTTTTTTTTGCTTCCAGCAACTGTAATGATATTGTTTACTGTGAAAAACAGTGAGACAATACTTAATGAGGCACATTTATGAAATAGTACCTGTTTTGAAATACATAAAAAATATTAGTTTCACAAAATGCTTTCACTGTGAAAGTACCTATGAACCTTTGACTATCATTCTACAAAGACATCCATGGCACTGGCATACTTATACTGGGAGAGATCTTTTTATACCCTTGTCATATACTTCTACCACCAGTCTGTTGTGGAATACAGTTGAAGGATGACTGGCAAAAATGATCAGAGTTCTATTTCCGATCCGAAAAGAGTGTGTAGTGCCCTTTTATAGCTTAATACAGTACAAACAGCATGTATAGACAAGTCTACTCGGCAAAGAAAAATCAGTCACCAGTAAATGTAGGAAGAAGACATAACTGCTAATAGTGATCAAGGTCCGTACAATGATCATGGTCAGAATACGCTCCTGTTCCACTCATTTACACCACCATTTCAGGTGATTTGCCTCTTTAGTTCACAAGCAATCCAACCTCAAGTGTTGTACGTTAATTGATTATTTCGCTGTACTAAACTTTGTAGCTGTTCTGCTAAGCAACTTTAGTGACACAAACAGTAAACAGGGAAGTACTGTGCAACATAGTGTAAAGAAGCGAAAAAAGACAGGTACAGTGAGCAAAGTTATGAAAACATTATGTGTTACTACTCAGACTCGAGAGGACTGTAAATGTTACTGCTTCAAGTGTTTTCAAACAATTTCATCTGAAGAATGACAATGCATTATATCCTATTTAAATCAACTGGATGACTATAATGCACAGAGCCAGTATTTGTGTTGACTTAAGACTGTTGTACTAATTCAGCATCAGTGCAACCGGAAGAATGAATCTGAGGCAAGTTTCCATTGCTCCTCTTATTACTATTGTATTCACACTCGTGTAGATGGCACACTGAAGAACATTAGTGTGTGCTACAAGGCTGTTTTATTTCTACACAGCATGTCTAATTGTTGTGTACAAACTTTCAAGGAAAATTTGACAGAATTTGGTGAAGCTAAGGCAAATGGCCAAAGAAAACACATCAACAGATACTTCTAAAGTGTATTCGTCCGCATAACTAGATGTAGCCAAGCTTCACAGAATGTATAGAGAGTTCAATAAGGGAACCAAATAGGTTATACGAAAATTCAAGAAATTTTTCAGGGTTATTTTAACATTTTATTTGGTTACATCAGAATAGATAAGTGCAGCACTTGTGACATTTAAAGTGGAGGTTTCAGTTATGGGAGAAAACTGACAAATTTGCATTGAAACAAATACTATTGAAAAGAGAAAGAAATAGAATTTTTTCATGGTGAAGTTCCAAAATTTTATTCTTTAAAAATAAAATACAGAAAGGAATGTACAAAGTACACAGAACTACAGTAAAAAACAATGGACTTTCATAAAAACTTGTTTACTATCACAACCAATTCCAATTTCACGTTATCCAAAATTAATGTTTTGCCAAATGCCTCACCAGGATTTTACACATATGATGAGAGCATTGTTTGAAAGAGAGGGCAGGGGGGTGATTGATGTTTGCGTGATGTTAGAACATTTTGTTAACAACGAACTTAGCTCAAAAGGCATTTAATCATTTGATGAGATTCTTGTACCAACTACAATAAGAATTACATGGTTTGCACTTCCTTGATGCATGCCAACATGCTGCACTGTGAGAATGCGCATTCTACGGACGACTTCGCCCAATCTACGAGCAACATGCACTCAGGGGTGAAATATATAAGCGGCAAACCAAATAAAATGTATCAAGCTAAGAAGTCCACTAGCCTGGGTAGCCATCACATCATTGTACATAAAGTGCGTAAATTACAATCCCTTTGCCCGTCCAGATTTATGCATGCAAAAGGCACCCCCGCAATTTAAATGAATAATATAGGAATTATACTACAAGCAGTTTAGCCCTGGAAGATGTTCCTCCGACCTCGAGAGATGGCAGCACCCCGTGGCCTTGTGACGTCACGCTCGGGCCGCCTCAGGAACAGGGGGTTTTAATTTGTCATTGCCTTCACGCGGGGTGATAATATATGAGCAACACTCCAGCACCCCTGATAAACTCGCCCTTGTGTTGGAAGGTTACGCTACCCCTACATCCCGGAGATATTCAGAAATGAGGAAAATTAGTATAAAACGACATCCAGCCACCCAGACTAGCAGTTTCGCCGGGTCTCTGCGACCGAAAGGAACATGAGCCGCCCCAGTCTGCAAAGACTTGAGTCTGCCCAATACTGTCCACCTTACCTCGAGTCTGGCCAAGACTCTTCCTTCCTACCTTAACCCAGCTTACCTAGAGTCTGCCAAGACTCCTCTATCCTACCTTAAACCTCAGTCTGACCAAGACTTTCCACTACCATAGTCTGCAAGGACTCTCCGCTTACCTTTCCCTGTCAGTCCGACATAGGACGATCGAACTTCTACCTTAACCTAACCTTCCTAGAGTCTGGCCGAAGACCCCGCTTAAAGCTCCAACAAAGTCTGCAAGTGACTCTCTCCTCTCCTCGACCTCCACTGAAGATCAACCGACTTCAGCCACGTAAGAGACAGCTACGTTTCATCAGGTATCACTCGCTTTGAACCCCGGTATCCTCTTACCCCAGTCTAATTCTCATGACTCTTCGGTAACGAGCCGGCACGTTAATCGAGTACCTGTCCTGAGTAACTTCAGATATTTAGCATGCCGTAAGTTGCATGACTATAGCTTATCGAGATTTTATTAAGTCGCTGTAAAGTTGAGCTTCTGTAGATTCTCAACCCGAGGCTTTGTTCCTCTTTTCTTTTTCCAGGCTTGCCTTTGCCTGAAATCTTATTTGCATAACTCACGTAATTAATTGAAGTGTTTAGATCAGGCAGATTTAACTTATTACTCTTTGTAAATTTTCTTGGAATAGCCTGAACTCTTCACGGCTAAAAACCCCACAGTAAATCACCACGTTTAACTTAATTATCCGTGTTCCGTTCTTTGTAGTTAGTCACCCCACATCTCCTTTAGTTGTTTTTATGCTAAAGTGTGTGATTCCAATAGACAGATGTTTAGTAGAAAAGGCGGCATACAAAGCAAACAAAGACCCAAAGCGTTGTGCGTTAATCCAAGCTACTGTAAGTTCCACAACTGAAGTTGAACCCCGTTCAGAGTATTCTAATCACGTTCCACGACTAATCACCCAGTTTGTGCCCCTTGAAATCACCACCCCGCTTGATCACCTCCTCGGTTCCCATTGGCCAGGGTACCCGGCAGCTGATTTCGAGGACCAGATCAAATTACTTAACCCCAAAGATAGTACTACCAACTGTGACACCCCAGCTAGGCAACTGGCAAAGACCACTAGCAATGTCAAAATTAAATCAGAGATACTAATTCGAGTGTCACATCCGGAAGGCACCGTACTTCCCAAATACTGCTCTATTAAGTTAGCATCTGGAAAAGTAGTACGGGTTCGACTCCCTGCCCAACCCGATAACTGACCCTGCATAGCACGCTCATCTCTTGACTTTGTTCTTACGCAGCAACCAACTCGCCCTATTAAAGTCTTCTCGGTCAAATCACGCATCCCCACCTTCACTAACTATTAATCACCACATTCCATTCACCAGGGATCGCTAGCATATCACATATTGGCGACCCTTACAATGAGGAGGACAGAGCTTCCTGGACAGGCAGCCATTTCCATCCGCCTCACTCAGGGGGTTTGACTCCCCTCAAGTCCGCGGTACGCCTACCCACAGACGGCACAATATTATTTACCACCACATCAAGTACCACGGGTACCATAAACCCAGTATTAACCACCCAGGTAGGACCAACCAGGCTTGAAAAAGGAGTCAGCGTTATTCCCCCATCATCGAAGATTGGCACGCCCAGTAGCACACACGTCAATATTTGGTGCCCAAAGGTAGGGCCATTAACTCCAGGTAGCTAGGACTTGGGAGTTAGGACCATGCCAGATAACCCCTCAGATTTTTTTGTTCTCTCCTTAATGAGGAGCCTTTCCACGACTTCAGAGAGTCGCTCTAAACACCCCATGGTGCCCAGTAAAATACTTGTAATGTCGGACTCAGAGGTAAGTCACAACCATGTAGCCAACTACATTAATGCTGGGGCAAGCAATGCCCCCTGTCCCATGACAGACTGCCCTGAAAATGGACAATACACCATCCAGTACACCTACTGTCACCGGACGCACCATTACCGGTTAATCGGATGGGACAAGACACCATGCTTTATGGACGGATTAGAATACCGATGTATCAAATGTAGGCACTATGAGCTCAGCCATGCCAATGACCGGAGTGTGAAGGCCACGACCTGTTCCTTGTTCGTTGCATATTATGTAACCGAGAGTTCCATCATTTATGCACTGGATGGTTGGATGAGCGAGTAAATACTCTAGGCCCCGTGTATCAATACGAAGTCTGCTGCAGAGCCCCAGCATTCCAGGACTTCCGAGCTAAATTAGTTTAGCCAAGTTTAACGGGAAAAACTATGCCGACCCCGCCAAATTCCTCGCACAGTGCAAGAAGGAACTAAGAGAGCATCTAGTCCCGCAGAGACAACGGGTGAGTCGTGCTCATAGTCAGCTGACCGACACAACCAAACAATAGTAGGACCGCTACAGCGAATTCATAGAAAACTGGCCACAGTTCAAGGCCCAGTTGAACTCGCACTTCTCCGGAGACAAACTCATAAGTGAGATAATTACGGACTTGCATTAACAGATACAAAAACCCGAAGAGGAAGCTGAATTATTTATCTGAAGGAAAGAGCGGCTACACAAAAGAGTATACCCACAGCAAAGCGAGGCTTTGCGGATGAGAGCTATCACCTGCACACTCTTCCGCTCATTGCGTAACCTGATTATTACGGCCCGACCACAGACAGCCGAAGGGTTAGTAGAAACAACAAAGGAACTCGGCATGAAAAAAACCCCCTTCTGAAGGATGAGAGCAGTTGGTGCATGCTAGGGTTTACGGCCCAGCCCCCTTCCCCAGACAGTCTGTAGGGCGCTGCGCGACCGTGTGAACTCCTGCCGCCCACTTGCCACACTGTTGGAATTGCCTAAAACTGCATTTTTACCAGGACCTCCCAAGGCAGCAGCCGCAGGGGACTCGTAACCCAGGCAGTGGGAAAACATTAGCCCTGAGCAGTATCGAAGGGGCTGCGTGGCCCGGCCAGCTCCGGAAAGGAGAACACCTCCCCCGCTCCGGGCGCCTGAAGGTCGCACCCCGCCTCCACCTCCACTTATCGCTCCCTTCCCTCGCCAGGAATGTCAAGGACGGCAAGCCTGTGGAGCTTGCACTGCCCAGTGGAAGGGGGGAAGAGGAAAGGCAGACAACCAGACGCCAAGCGCATTATCACTTTCCTGCCCCTCTCTCACACAGGCTTGGTCAAACGAAGCAGCGGCCCGTTTGCACACTTCAAACACCGCTTGTGCCAACTCGGACGAGTCCTGGATACAGGTGCAGTTCGAAAATGCAACAGTTGCTGCTGTATTAGACACCGATGCCAACCACAATTTTATTAGAGGTGAATTACTCACCTGAAGTGAAAGGGCTAGCGTACACCCTACTAACCTGACAACAACCATGGCCCACCAAAATGCCCACCTGTCCCTTTCTGGGGAGTTACCCTCAACCTCAAGGTACATATGCAGAACATTAAAACCCCCTTCTTAGTGGCCCCTTATCTCTGAGAGCCGATGATATTGGAATGGCACTGGTTGCGAGGACAACAGTGTATGATCAATTGCGGGTGACAATATACCAACCTAGATGAACACAAAGGCTTAGTAGTAAATTGAAAAGGGGAATTGATTCATACTATCCCTCCCCCAACTCCCGTATGGTTGCTACTGCTAAAGGTCGACCCCGTAACTCGAGGATTCTAACGCCCACTCAGGCCCGACATCTCAGGCACCCTTGGGCCTGACAATTTCGAGAGATAAACCCTTCGCCCCTAGCACACACTGCCGCGAGACTGACCTCGATGTCAGCCCTCCTGGATGACCTCGACTACTGGGAAAGAGTAGTGTGTTCCCAAACAGGGACGGAACTCCCTGCCAGACCCCAGTACATCTCAAGTAGTATTCAGGTCAAACCTCGCCGGATGCCACAATGTGTCCCAACCGAGACATCGTAGCATGATCCTGCGGATCACCATGTCCGCGACAGCCTTGATAAGAGTAGAGTTTCAGAGAAGGGAATCCCATCTTCCACTCCCTCTGCGAGCACTAAGAATAGGTCGCGAACCCCTACTGTTCCCCTGCTTGTCCCTTTGGCTGTAAAGAGCCAACAAACCAATGAGCACTCGATAGCAAGCGTTGCACGAGCCTCTTCGGCATCCTTCACTACGGCTGAAGTCTTACCCTCCCCGGGAATCGAACTGGACGTGGCATACCCCCTCCCTTCAGGCTCGGTCCCGCCTACACCTCCCCCCTGAGATGGCAGAGTTAACTGAGGATTGGGAACCTGGGACATATGGCACGTTATCCTACCCTTCCTATCCCATCCTTGACAATCATGGAGAAAGAGAACAGAATGAGAATGAAAGCCTAACCTCACCGATGCGGACACCTGAGGAGGACACGGTTAATTTGGCAACAGCACCCATCTACTTGGCAGAAAGGTCTGGAGATATTGAGAGAACTTCAGCAACAACAGCGCCAAGCGAGAGTCTGACCTCAGTTTCCGCTAAAACAGTACAAGTGAGAGAATGCGAAGCCTCTCTATCGATGGGATTGGCCAGTAATCGGTATCGTCCGCCGGTCACCTGTGCCGCTGCTGCATGACAATGCCAGATCATCACCATGACAGAGCCTACATCAGCTGATGTCACCCACAGTACGTCTGTTATGGGAAAGAAGAATGAGCCCAACAGTACTGCCACCACTGGAGCAGATGTTCGTGATGCCAGGGACATTGTCCCCATGCTGTCTGCCACCGCCAGAGAGACCCCACTGCATGCCAGGTGCACTGCCACGTGCCTGATCGATATACAGAGAAATCATGGCGGGCTCCCGCCTCTTTCGACTGACCAGCCACTACTATTGCAGCGCCTTGAAAGTGAGTAAGCCCTCTGAAATGACGGGCCATCAAACATCCATGACCACCACCAGCATCCGCTTCCAGCACAGAATGAGTATCTGGCAGAGGCCAGAATTGGACTAGCGATCCTACCCGTCACAATCCCTAATTAGCTATAGTTCGTAGGGTCTGTGATTGCGTTAAGGAAAGACAGTATCCTGAAGACATTACAAGTCAGTGATATCTCTTAGTAGGGACGGCAATGTGACACAAATTGACCTATAAAATCATAGCCTATAGGAGTATGAAGTGCATCAATGCATCGTAAAATGCCTGCTCCTACATCAAGAAATTTAATTTTGTTTTGTATAATTTTTGTAACTTTTGAAACCTTTTGCTTTCAAGGTAGAGAATTCACAAAACGCATTTTAATGACGAGGCCCCACATAACAAAGTGTCCATGTAACGTAGTCAACCTCATTAACGGATACAGTAAAGTAACTTAATATAAAATTTTTTACAAAAATTTGGCACTTGATCCCTAGCTTGCGAGTCAAGAAGTTTTGTTTGCAGGAGGAAAATCTTAAGTAGCTTCAAACCCCTTTAGCAAGCCGGAAAATTAATGTTTGCATTTTCCCGAAAATGCTCACATAAAGTAAGCATTAAAATAATAAATATTAATAAATGTTGTTGTTGATATTGAATATTAGAACAACACGTTTAAAGTAGAATCACAGTATTCCATGGTCACTGCTAGGAAGTGTGAATGCGAAAGTCAAAGCCCATCAGCGGGCCCGTAAACACAACCTAATTAAAACGCTCTCCATTCCTCACATGGCGACTGGGTGACATTGATTAAAGAAACTGTAAATTTGCATAAGAGCATGAGGCGAAAACTCACTGTGAGTATGCCTCTAAACTTTATAAATTCTTGAGTGTAATTTATATGTTGATAAACCCATAACTGTGAAAAGTGAATTTTCAAATGTATTTTAGTACCGAGGCCAAAACCTCAAAACTTTGTGTAAATTGCTGTTACGTAACTTAACATAAAATCTTGTTTTCACTCGTGAACACAGTCAGAAAGTGTACCTAATACATAGAGAATAGTAGCTGTAAGAATTTGTTTTGTCAATCCCACTTATAATCCACAAAAAGGAAAAAGTAAAATTTTCTTGTACAGATCATAAGTCAACATTGTAATTGTAATACAGTTATTAAAACACTAAAGTACATGTCAAAGTGAACCATGTTTAGCAAAGTAAGAACCTGTAAATAATAAAATGTGTTTTGAGAGAGACTTCTCAAAACCAGTGCGCATGTATTAATTGTTTTCACGCCTGTGTGAAACACCTTCTTGAGTTGAGGTAAGTAATTGAGGCACAACGCCAATAGCATTCCACAATCTCACCCTGCTCATTTCATGTAATGTAAAAAGGAGACCCACGCCTGCCTAGTTCATGAACCCCCCTGACTCAGCACAGACTTGTAACTTTACGTGTGCACTAACCTAATGGAAATTTGCTTAAGAGTAAAGAGACTCAAGCAAGAACTTGAAAATAATAATCACTTATACCAATCCCGTCACATAAGGGAAAAACCTTGTCTACTAGTACATAAGAACGTCATAACCCATGTTTATTGTCATTAAAACTTATGTACCCTTACTTGAATATGGTGTAAATGCAGTTGATTATACATAACCTAGCTTGTAAGAAGTGTATCCAATATTTTGTGTCCAGCAAAATTGCTGCAACAAATGTAAGCTTATTTTTACGCACAAATTGTGCAAAACTAAATACACATTTCAAGAAATCAAGCAAAAGTTGATGATTGAATGCAAAACTTGTCTTGTTCTGTTTGTCTCGTAAGATTGTTTGTCCTAGCTTGTAGTGGAGTTCACGAAGATTAAGATGTTAAAATTTTTTTGCTTGTCAGCGCATGTTCGGGTATTGTGCTATCATGCTGATCAGAATATCAATCTCATTAACTTCATCCCACAGAGGCCACAGTAATCCATCCCGCATGAAAACTTGCATTAATTTAGCATCAATTTTATTTTTCGAGAACAGAAAAATAAAGTTAACATAAAATAACTTATACCAACATTGTATTAAACTTTTTTCTCTCATCATGTTTATGTGATTCTGCTCTCAAACTAGAAAGGCCTAGGTTCATTTTTAAATGGCTCATTCCCCAACCTCCCTTCCAAACTCTTCCTGCCTTGGTATGCAAGAGAAAAGGAAACGTGACAGGAAGACTGCACTGCACTGGATAAGCAGATGATTCAATGCCCGTCACTCGACCGCTGCCAAGAGGGAGAGAGAGCGAAGAGGGGAAGAAAAGGAAGGCCGTTCACCCGCCGCAGAGATAGTAACCAGATGGCGCACGAACCAGATATGGGGCGCCTGCAACTCATTCAAGGTCAGCGAAGCACAGAGCCTGCACTTGCCCAGAACACAACCCACTCACGGCAGTGCGAGCACAGAGCAGGCACTCACCCAGAAGACAACCGAGGACTGACGATTGAGGCAATCACCTTCCAACCCTAAAGCAATGTAGTAGAACCGAATATGGGTCAGCCGACTTCAGCCACGTAAGAGACAGCCACGCTGCAACAGGTATAGTCCATTCACGCTTTCTTTGGCCTTTTGGAATCAAACCTTTGAAAAATCACCCTAGGCGTAACATGTCAAGCTGTTGTGTTCAATCACTTGTATTCCAAAATTATACAACCCTGTGATTAACGTTAAAGTACTGTGTTCTTGAATAGATAAATAATCTACTTAGTATCTTCTATAAATTGTAATATTCATTTTGTATTAAATACGAATTAACAACAGCAAGAACAGCGACGTGTTAGCAACGGCCGATAAGAAATAGTTCACAGTTACAATATTTTTTAACCTCGTTTTTATGTATACTATTTGTAAATTAAATGTTGCCAAATGACATATTTGTATTGTTAGGTAGCACTGAAGGAAACACATTTTATTGCTGCAACAAAAATTTCAGCAGGAATTATTGTGCGTAGGCTCGCTGTAGTCACAGTGTTTTTTTTCTCAGTCCAGAACAAAAGTTTAGGCGAAGCGGATTGTGCCGCTCTCTCTCGTTCTCTCTCTCGGGATGTTCGTACCACCTGCATGGCAGGAGAAGTATAAATCTTGTTATTTCAAATGTCAGCACATTTTATACTAATTACAGCAACAATAATGATGTTAGAAATTGTAATTTACAATTGAAACGAGATTTTATTGTTTAAATTCCTATTATACGTTATTTAGATGTGATGTGATGCGATGGTGCAACGCTTACGAATCCAGCAGGTTGGCAGACATGGTGTGGAAAGGAGAATCTAAAATCACGAGCTTGTCCCAACCCAATATAGTGGGCGATTATACCCACTGCCTTACGACTGGCACTGATGTGGCAACATGTCAATGACACTGCGTATTTCTGAACGAAGTGTCAAGTTTGTACTCGTGTTTTTTTAAACGCCCTAGCAAGTTACAATGTTGTAATAAAAATGTGTTTCCACGGCAGGGTGATAGCTGTGTTTGAAAGGGCGTAGTGGCTGCGTTGTAATCGTTACACAGGCCAGGCATGTGTGTGTGGATTTCAAGTATGTGCAAAATGTATACGTTTTAGCCACGAACTGATGTTATGACGAAGTTATTTATTGAAATTCACGTCTGTTTATCACAAAGTTGTACCTTTGCGCTAGGTGTTTGAAACATAGTTGTATAACAAGCTTACGTTTCTGTGATTTGAATGTCTGCCACAATCCCCTCAAAATACTAAGCCCAACCAGATAAAATGAAATAAATAATACAATAAACCTACACACTAGTAAGTACCAATGCATGTAAACATTAGCGGAATAAATGTTACGGTAGGCCTATATGTTTGCATGTTCACCACTATCTTTTATGTTTGTCGATGCTACAAACAATAAATACGCGACATAAGTTGCGTGCTTGAATTTACTGTCCCCCTTCGTTTTAATTTTTATGCCAAATAAGGTCGTCCTTTTAACGAAATAACCCAACACATATTAATAACAACAGGTTAAATACAACTATCCCGCCACAGTTGTAACAAACACTGTCCTAGCAAAATATTAATGTGTATTATGTGTAACGTGCTATATTATGTGTAACAAATAGTTATAAAGCAGACCTAAATATTGTTATAGGCCTAAATCGTGAACATTCATAGGAAATATGACAGTAACCAACTCATTTCACAACTATAAAAGTAGACGTCACATGGCAGTGTTTATGTTTACGTATAGCGGAAGAATACGTAATCAATCACCAAAAGTAGATATTTAGCAGGTCTTCAGAAAAGGCCAAAGATATCGTGAATCAACTATATCCCTCTCCTTGAACCCCGGTGACTCTTCTGTAACGAGCCGGCACGTTAATCGAATACCTGTCCTGAGAAACATCAGATTTTTAGCACATTGTAAGTTGCGTGACTATAGCCTTCGAGATTTTATAAGTTGCTGTAAAGTTGCGTTCCTGTAGATTCTCGAACCAAGGCTTTGTTCCTCTTTTCTTTTCCCAGGCTTGCCTTTGCAGTGTTTAGATCAGGCAGATTTAACTTATTACTCTTTGTAAATTTTCTTGGAATAGCTTGAACTCTCCAGGGCTAAAAACCCCACAATAGATCACCACATCAAACTTAATTATTAGTGTTCCGTTCTTCGTAGTTAGTAACCCCATATCTCCTTTAGTTGTATTGTACTAAAGTGTGTGATTCCAATAGACAGATGTTTAGTAGAAAAGGCGGCATACAAAGCAGACAAAGATGCAAAGAGCGTTGTGCGTTAATCCAAGCTACTGTAAGTTCCACAACTTCAGTTGAACCTCGTTCAGAGTGTTCTAATCAAGTTCCACGACCAATCTCCCAGTTTGTACCCGTTGAAATCACCACCCCGCTTGATCACCACCTCAGTTCCCATTGGCCAGAGTACCCAACAGCTGATTTCGAGGGCCAGATAAAATTACTTACTCCCAAAGATAGCACTACCCTCTGTGACACCCCAGCTAGGACACTGGCAAAGACAACTAGCAATGTCAAACTCAAATCAGGGAGTCTAATTCGAGTGTCACATCCGGAAGGCACCGTACTTCCCAAATACTGCTCTATTAAGTCAGCATTTGGAAAAGTAGTACGGGTTCGTCTTCCGACCCAACCCATTAACTGAACCCGCATAGCACCCCCATCTCTCAAATTTGTTCCTACGCGGCAACAAACTCGCCCTATTAAAATCTCCTTGGTCAGATCACGCACTCCCACCTCCACTGCCTATTAATAACCACATTCCATTCACCAGGGATCGCTGGCATCTCGCATATTGGCGACCCTTACAGTGAGGAAAGAGATCCCTGGATGGGCAGCCACTTCCATCCGCCTCACTCTGGGGTTTGACTCCCCACAAGTCCATAGTATGCCTACACACAGATGGCACAATATTGTTTACCACCCCATCAAGTCACACGGGTACCGTATACCCAGTATTAACCGCCCAGATAGGACCAAGTAGGCTTGGAAAAGGAGTCAACATTATTCCCCTGTCATTTAAGACTGGCACACCCAGTAGCACATGCATCATCCTAAATTACGCAGTACATGAGAAAAATTGTTTTGATAGTGCGAAAGTTGTGTTCCCAATTCAGACATTCATACATGGAGGGCAACAAAGAATATGAGCCATGTTAATGAAAAATCCTACAGTGAAACAGCAAATGACTGGTAGGTAAACAGTAGAATCAAACCTTCGCCATTCAAAGTGATAAACTGTGCTACTCTAGTCAACTTTAAAACCTGTACAGAAGTTTTTTCACAGGTGTAGAAGCCAAAATGTCCTATACCAACAAGACCAATCAGAATAATGAAATTACAAGAAACAACCGATGGTAATTTAACATAAGAGTACTTAGAAAGTTACATAAAATTTATTGTGGTTCCTAAAAAAGGTACAAAAAAAACAAGGAAAGTACAGGAACCCCTGAACTTTAAAAAGATTGTACAATAGACCATTGCCCATCAAACCAGCAAAGTTGAAGGACTTATTACACTTCTTTGGTTCAGTCCTTCTACCAAGCAATAGCTCCTGACAGCATTCACAGAGTACATGAAAGTGATAATGAGTTTGTAGACTATCCACCCACTGATAACATCCCCTCACTGGCATGAAAAATCAATGTCCTGTCTTTTTTCTTCTAAAAACAGTTTTATTTTATTCAATGTACACGTAAACTATTTTTCTTTACAATATCTGTAATAAAAGAAGTTAGTTATACTTTGCAATGAGTGTAATTATACTTTCTCCCCATATTTTTTCATTTAGAGAAGACTTGAAATTTTAAAAATTGAATTCTGAAAATTTAGGTCATTTTTGTCAGTCACCCTTCAGTTATTTGCAGATGAAACCAAACAGCACCTAAAGTGTTCTTATTCTACCGATCACCTTCACTATTAATCTGCATCAGTGCAGTTGATCAACACAGCAAAATAAAAAAAATACAATAGTACTACAAGTTCACACAGGCTTTAAGTGAAAGACTAGTGCTGAAATGGTGAAGAGAGGAAGAAAGTGGGGTAGACACTGATTGTGCTAGCATGTGAAGAGGTGTATGGAACAATTGTTAGCCACAGACCGGATAAAATCCGAGTGTTGTGGCTCCTATAATCACATTTTGACAACTGTCCTCAAAATAAAAATAATAAATACTCAACATGATTGAAAGTACATGTGCTGCTACTGCAAATTTTTATTTTAATCAGATGTGCTATAATATTAAATACAGTACAAAACACGCATTTGCTGCAGAATTTTTCTGCAACCAACTGTACTTCAAGATACTGTAACATGCAGCACAAGCAAAAAAGCTTTAAAGTAAAAATTGAACTGATTTGTAAACAAAATTTTATTATGCATGTGCTTTATCATAAAAATCATGCAATAACTTACTAAAAAATACCCATAGCATGCACAGCCCAAAATGAAAGTCACACAAAATAATTAGAAAAATTTATATTTTCATTTAACTGACAAAAAGAACACAAAGAGAGGCCACATTCCCATGCAATCATTTAAATAAAACAAATCAAACAGCCATTTGCATGCTCAAGCAAAACACCTTTAAAATTTTTAATACACTTCTCCACATATATCAGACCAGTTATCCCAAATAAATCTCAGAAAATTCCAAGGAAACCAACAAATATTTTTTGACTAAAAATAAACAGGGACACAAGTACTTCAAAGATTTGTACTTGCAAAAGAATGTGCTTAGAAACATATTCACACACACAAATAACAAGACAACATGTCACATGCCCACTCAAAATGTTCTGCTGGTTTAGCCAGCATTTTTAATGCTATTAAACATTTGTAGCGCTGCCATGATCACACATGGGAGGGTATTTGCAAGTAATAACCTTTTAGTAGTTGTGAACCAGTTTATTTTATCAAGAGGGCCTAGTTTCTTCCACATTTTGTAAACATAAATACCTGTAATATTTGTTTCCAATATAACTTTTTTTCTCTTTTTTTTGCTTTCACCACTATATGTTTTTAATTCTATATTTGAAGAAAAAGTGTGTTTTGATGACTGTGACAAAAAACACAAGTTGAAATGTCTGTAAAAGTCAGTTTCCAAGAAAAACCTACTCTGGCCAATAACTGTGTTTGTGAATTAGCACAGAATAAAAACATTTAACTATACAGATAGGCCTACTTGCCAATCAAAGCTATCAATGAAGTTCCAATTACTCCAGTTTAACAGAACTACCACAGGTTCAGCAGTCAAACAATTTAAATACTTTTTTGCATCTTCAGTCTTCCACGGCAAAAATGTTCATAGTAAAATAGCTTAAGCTACATTTTGATGTGGGCAAAAATTATTGATATAATTATGCAATTTTGATATTAGGGGAACTAATAGCCAACCAGGTATGTAAAAAGTTGAACCAATACATAAAATGTGTACAAAATTAATTTATTTAATGTTACAACATAGTAGTGCAAAATATTAAGAACGATTCAATAAAACACGCCAGTCAAATCACTGCTACATATTAAGTGCTAAATACCATATTTTGGCATGTATAGGCCATGTGCGTGTATAGGCAGCACCATAAGTTTTCAATGAAAACTTAGGGATAATTAATATTTCAAATATAAAGTATAGGCCGCACTGAATTCTTGTGCTCCTGTAAATACTGCCAGGCCTAATTGTGATAGTGTGGAGGCCAGGCGCCGCAACTGCAAACTACGGCAACGTCAAACTAATTAGTTTGTCTTTGGATGTGTCACTGTAGCATCATCACACAAGCACAGCTGCTTGCTGCTGACTGTCTCATCCGGCCAGAGAGAGAGAGAGAGAGAGAGAGAGAGTAACAAACCAGTAAGCGGAGGAAGGAGGCATTCTAAAAATATTGGCAGATCACCCACGCTTCATAGTGCTTCCCCTCCACATTTCTCCTCCAACCGCTTGGCGTTTGGAGTAGTAATCTTTGGTGTGAGAAAACATTTGTGTGTTCATTTAAAATTTTCTGCAACTCTGAAAATTTTCCGGGGTCAAGAGAGGTGCTAATAGTCCTCTGGGCTGAGTTCCCAGTGTATTGTACTGCAGTTATTTTCCCCTTGATGAACACATCTCTTACCGTGGTCCATCATACACTGTTCAGAGTTGAACCAGGGCAGGCCCAGAATGACCTCCTCCGCAATGTCAGGGGACAATATGATTCAAATATATGGGTGAGATGGTGGATGCCTAGGTACTGTAACTGTGGTATTCCCATCGACCATCAGGTCTGACTGGGTTTAGCCATCCTAACAAGTTGAAGTTGCCGAAGTAAATTAGCCTTCTGATCTGCTATCAAGAGGTCACTTCTTATGAAGTTGCCCGTGGCAGCAGAGTCAAGTAAAAGCTAAATATCGGTGACTGTTTATCCCCACTTGGATATGTGGAGCTTCTGGTGGAAGGTTCTCCTCAAGGGACTGGTTCAGTGTAGTGAGGTTGAGGGGTCCTCCTTTGCCAGGGATGGCTGCCCTGTGCACATCCAAGAAGAGGTGTTCCCATCTAGGCAGGTCTCTTAGTCTGGGAATGATGCGGCCCTTGCCGGGTGGGGCAATCTCTGTTGAGATGCTGGCCCGGGCAGAACCACCACTGAGGAAATGGGGTGACAAGAGCAGAAGGTGGGTTGTGAACGACTTTCCGCAACCTCATCCACAGTGGTAGGTTTGGGAATCAAAAGCAGATTCCTTAAGGTTGGAAGTAGTACACATATAATGTTTCGTACACAGCTTACTTCAGTCTCTTTCGGGTATGTAAGCTGGTACATTTGTACCTTCTTACGTATAAACAACTCCGCTTCTTCCTCTCAAGCCTGGGTTTGCAAATGGAATTTGGTAATGACAGCAACCAGTACTTCCTCTCTGGTGAACTGAGAGGCAAGTCTGGAGCAAAGTTGCCTCCGCTCGGTTACGAACTCACCATACTTCAAGTGTTGGCAATTTTCCCACGAAGTGAAGCTGTTTAGTTTTTAATACTAAATTATTTTCCACATATTTTTAATCGCATCCAATAACTTTGTTAACCTCTTCGATTTTCACTACAGAAATGCGTCAAGTAGACTGGCCAGAGTCAGACATGATGAGTTGACGTGTTGAGTGCCACAGGGTATTTTTATTCACGGACTACCTGAAGTCCTAGGGTTTGACTCTTGACTAGTACTGCACTAGTCGACTAGAGTATACTAATTGGAAAGTTACTTAGGCCATGTCGAGCTCTAAAATAACTAAATGTGGTTACGTAGGTTGCTTCGAGCTCTGATGTAATGGGAATATTACATTCTAGACATGATAGTGGAGAGCTAGTGACTTAGCCATCCAGCTGAGATATTAACTGGAGGTGTGGTGGGCATCCAGCTGAGATATTAACTGGAGGTGTGGTGGGCTGTCTAGAATGACTGTCAGTTAGCAACCACGAAACCGTGACAACCAAAGTTGTCATGAATATGGGGTGGGCTGACGTGGTCAAAATGACTAGTCGATATTATAACAGCTTATGCCCCATGTTGGGCACCTCGAAAGAACAGGTCTGGTAGCCTGTCTCAGGGGAACAAAATCCAAAGTCACTACCATGGCCCTAAGGGTCGGCTGACCCTGGTTAACACATTTATCTGGAGGCTTGTAGCTCTTCTGAGGTAGAGGTGCTGCTGTTGGCTGGACACTCTTACCCTTTTGAGGCAAGGGTGGGAGGTCACCTTGACGACTTGTACATGGCGAAGCACTTAGGTTCTATTGTGTACTGCTGACAACTATGGGTGGTTGACTGGGGCAGCACAACCAAGGGTTGGTGATACCAAGAAGAGGACCCCTTAAGAAGGGTTCTATTATGGGGTGAGGAGAGCCTTCATGTTTTATCAAAGGGAGGAACAAAGGTATCAGCAATAAGGACGGCTGACGCCCTTTTAAAGATTGGGCAGTAAGAACTCGGCTCCACTCAGTGGAAGAGTAAAGTGCAACATCTGACTGAGGGTCCCAAAGCAGTCTAGTTTCAGAGGCAGCAGCTGCTCTTCTTAACCTCCTTTGTTTACCTCCCTTCCGAATGTAAAGCAGGGGAGACTAAGTTTCAACTGAGACTTCATGAAAGTAAAGTCAGTGCTTGCGATTCCCTAGCATGTACTTCTGAATACCCAGTCCTGTAACAAGAGATGGCACCCTGTATTCCTTTCATCCAGCCCTCCAGGAGAGCGGTGGACAGAACGTCGGATAGCTTAAGTTACATCCTAACTGGAATACCCAGGTGTGATATCCACAGGTCAATTGGTCAATGTCAATCCCAGATCCTTTCCAGCCCTATGGTAAGAGCGGTGGGGCAATATGGAGTCACTGATTCACCTGGAGGACAAATTCCTAGTGAAATGGGCTCTACCAAAATCTACCCTGTGGTAGACCTCGGGTGGACACTTACTGGGTGTGTATCTGACTTGTTGCCTGGTTACGTCGCCGGCTTCACTTTGGAGGGCTGAACTACGTAGTAAAACAATGACGTTTTACACAAAGAAATTCAGTAAACAGAGAATAGTTAAGTTTCACATATTTTATTAAGTAAGTAATAAAACACAGTGGCACTGTGCTATCTCTTACACTAGATAACTCTGATATGGAAGAAAATCCTATGCAATCCAGGTGAAGGCGACCTGGTAGTTAGTCTAATTGGGATAGGCGATACTCAGCATTAGAGAAATTGGTATGTAACAACTATTTCATAACTGACTTGGAGGTTGTTCTGATGGAACAAGAGGGGGAGGATCATCTAAAATGCCAACACTATCTAGTGGGCAGAGTGGAGGTCCTAAAGGGATGTCGACATGACCGTTTATCAAGGGGTTCTGGATTCAACACCAGGAGGTGATGAAGGAGAGGAAAAAATGTCTTTGTGAGCCTTTGAAGGGTCCAGTCTCCCAGAAGCAGGGGTGACTTCTGGTCGGCGATGACTTCTACTGGTAGACATTCCGGCCCTTGCGAGTGGTGTAATCTGAGTATTTACCAGTGGTCGCGCAACCCGATGGCTACCTCCGGCCCTATATGAAGGCGATGGAGGAGCAGAACCTAAGTTTTCTGGTCAAGCCAGACCTTTCATACGTACCTCATATAGGAGCTTGTAGACCAAGGGTGTGGGGAAAGATAGCCTCGGCCGCAGGGGTTGAAAATTCCAAGGTGCTGATGCAGCTCTATCATCCCTTATCTTCGGGAGTTTGCTGGAGGAGTAGACTGAATGCTGCCCTCCCTTGCCATGCTATGGAACTAGCTTGGCTAGGTTGAAGGAAGCTGTGGCTCAGAACAGTACAATCTTGTGGAGGCGATGTTGACGTGACATTTTCTGGGCGAACAGTACAAGCTATGATCACGTGTATGTAGTCACTCCTGACATTGCACCACCGTACCCTGTAGGCACGTGTCCCACCTCTTCAGTACTGTTTTGGGTTAAGACTTATTGCCAAAAGAAGTTGAGCATTGTGCTCAAGATGGGGCAAAGTCATTTTGTAAAGTGTGCATCAAAGATGCAGAATGCATTGTAAGTTAATTCACACAACACACATCAGAATTTACTGGGCTCAATTAACAATTTTCTTAAGCATATCGAGGTGATGCTTTTGGTCAGTACTTCCATGAAGTTTCCATTTGTCAATGATCACTAACAGTGGATCAAGGGACATTTAACTGCTGATAAATCTCGGATAGAATACCCAAATTTATGGGCCCTTACGACGCCCCCTTTAAATGCACACAACTAACTTTGTTGACTCATGACAACAAACACACATATGGTGTTCAAGCATTTGTGCTTTCATTTCTTCAGCATCCCATTGGGCAAGTTCAATGGGAGCAAAGGAGGGTCTGGTAACTTCTGGCCACATACTGTGTGTACAATTTTGTTGTTACAGGTATGTGACAAAAGCATTAGTGCTACAAAATTTCTACTCCTACTGCAATGCTCCAATGTAACCATGTTTGTTGACTAACAGAGTAAATATACTGGTATGGAATGAGCAGCAAAACAGGAAGCACTGTGATTAGTGAAACTAGCCACCTTCCAAACAAGTTACAGAGGAGTGGGAAGGTGAGGCTACAACGTGGTAGGACACTTCACTCATTTGAAAGCATTCCTAGTAATACTGAAAACATCAAGATCAATTCTTCAATTCTTTCATATGGTGGGCCATATAATTACAAAAATTGCACTGTTTAAAATGGTATCAATAATAATTGATCATCTAATTTGTTCTGTAAAAAAAGTTCCCTTCAGTTATTTCAAACTTTAGTTATCTAAAGAATGTGGACCCAACAAGTCCTGATACCTGGTGGAGAAGTGTATCATAAAATACATTGTTTATGTATAGGAAGATACAATGTAATTCAAATCTTGCAATTTTTATTTCACATTTCACAAAACCAAAACATAAATAATTTGCACCAAAGAAATAAAAACACAGTTAATTTAGTTCTTAAACTACAATAGAAACACAGAACACTCATGCATAAATAACAGTGTGCTCAGCTATCCGAGGAAGGGGAGTTGAGTCTAAAACAGCTAAGTGCCTTGCCTATGCTCCGTTTCCTACGTAAAGCTCTGTTCATCTTACTTTTCAGGGGTGTGGTGGGGATCGCTGTCTGCGTTTGCGCAGTCAACTTGTTTGAATCAATACTTTGTACCCTCTCAATTGACTTATCGTTGTCAGGTATACTTCCACGAATCTTCATTTCTTGCATCAAATCTGCACAGAAATATAAAAACACAAAAGTAATTTATGAATATTACTGAAATACTGACTAAAGAAAGTAACAAAGGCTTTCCATAAATTATAGACAAATTCATTTTAGTCTGATAAGAGCCAGCTTTATAAACATACCGTGCTAATATCTGAGAAGAGGGTTGGTTGCCATTCAACACTACTAGGTACTGTACAAGAAAAAGAGGAGCAGCAGTAATGAAATAAAAGTAGAAGAACCCATAATTCATACCAGCCAATTCTGAATATTCAAATATCATAAGTTCTTTAAGTTCACACCTTACATAACCTCTGTTACAATAATATAACAAAAGTACTGGTGGTAGAGTCACTGAATAAATACAGTGGAAACTCTATCAATAAAATTTCAGGGGACTGACATAAAAATTCTACAGCTGCAGACATTCTGTACATGTGGACTTGACATATTAGTCAACCAAAAAAAGACCAACCTCAATAAACTTTATGTTGAACATACTGATAGGCCTATGTTAGGTATCTGTCAAATTTAACTAAAATTAAACAATGTAAATGGGAATATTAAAGATAATGTTTCCGGTACAATCACATTCAAACTTAAATGTTGCACGGTTACTATTCCATAGATAGTAACGTGACTTGAAAAAGAAAAACATGTTACACAAGTGGAATCTATCAATGTGTACTTGTGGTATGGTGGCGGCGGCACCATACGCAACTACGCAAGATATCTTTTCCTGGTACAGCAGCAAAATTACTTTTTTCATGTACGACTTGAATACTGTTATTGGTAAAGTGCAGTGAATAGGGTTTCCTTAATTTAGCGTTGCCTTTTTCTAACTTTCTGGGTATATTTATTAGTGTTACATTTTTACACATAATGCATTTGTAATTTTCATGAATAAATATTCATGTGAAAATCGGTAGTTAGTGTTGTTGGCAACGTCGCATCGCAAATCGATGGCATCGCTATTGTAGATGTTGATCATTACCAACATGGCTGCTGCCGTAAACATTGTAACTGTTTGTTGATAAACTAATAAAATTCTACAATACATTTTTTATACATATGTACTGTGTTCCCACGATTTTTTTTTTTTTGTATTTCATGCTCTCTAAATATACAATGTGTAGTCAGAGACGTCTGTTATTATTTATTATTTTTGTTACAAAGTACAAGTTGAGTGCGACATCCCAACTCAACAACTGGTTATTTCAGAAGTGGTCAATTACATAAATAAGACTAAATGCAAGGCAGCGAGACGTAAGCGAAACAATGTGTGTTGAAAATTTATTTTATTTGTAATTTCTATTAGTATTACTTGTGCATGTTTACATAACATAATGTATACAGACTTTGTATGGCTTGGGGAACACAGTTAACTTACACTTTTTTTGTTAATACTTCGTTGTATAATGATCAGAGCATGTAATTTTTGGCGATGCTACAGAAATTTTTCTTTTATCGATACAGCAAAAACTGATTTTTTTAGCATTGTTTACATAGGAATTTGTTCGGGACCACAGAAAATGCTCGTTAGACACGGACTTTCGATTCAAGCAGATTTGATGGTATGAGTTTCGACTGTATTACAGACACTGTTTAGTGGCTTAAAGCTTATAAACTACATAAAATGTTAGACCATTGTAAGATTCACACATTTAAGTTTATTTCATGACAAATATTTTCCCTGCAGCTAAAAAATTCTGATTCTTGCACCATAATCATTTATCTCTTATCCAATAAATTAAATGTTGCATATTTATATTGCTTCAAAAGTACCATTTACGCAACACTGCTCTGAAGATTAAATTGTTAAAAATATTTTTTCAACCATTAAATATGATAATTCAAATATGTTTTCCCCATTTCCCCTCTTGGCTAAAAGACCTATCACACTTTGCACTGGAACTTTATCTACGACCGGTGATAAAGATATGAATTTCACTTAGTACTCTGTAAATGTATAACAGAAGGTTACCTATAATGACATCAGAAGAATTATCTTTAACAGTCTTCCAAACATGGTACAGGTGAAAACACACTTTGAATGTGAAGTTTATCCTAACTATGAAAAATAATTTCACTGAATGCAGTATGGCATCTCCCAGTTATTCCAACCTGTAGCAACTGAAAATGGTCCATATTTAAAGATTATGTTCGTTTCCAGAAAATGGAAAAACTAGTGAAACACTGAATCAGTATGACGTGCACAATTTGTGAATGACCATGTTTCATAGTAAATGTTGAGGAAAATGACACGTGATGGTTGGCAGATAGCAACGTCATGGTCGGGCAAGGTTTTGGTTGTGTCTGTCAAGAGCATGGGGTTAACACTGGCTGACCTCTTTACTGGCTGACCCAGCCCAGACTAGTATAAAATACTGGGTGCACGGCACAAAGTCAACTAGCGGCATAACTGTCCAGTGTGAAGGGTGGCACACAACCACGGATTTACCTTGGTTGAAGAAGGCCCGGGGGAGGGGAGGGAGGCTGCTGACCCCAGTGCTGCGACTGCTAGTGGTGGTTTAAGCTGGAGTCTCGACCTAGTGAGCCGGCGGTGTTGCAGCTGGTGGTGAGCATGGGGCAGGTTGCCGATCATAGGGTAGGCTGCTAATCCAGCTACCTCAAAACCAAGAGTTGGAGATCCCGAATGGGACGTACTGGTCCTGATGGAAAGCTGTCACAATCAGGTATGGTGGTCCTTCAGTCTTTATCAGAGCTGCAAATAAGGAATGGGAGGGAGGGAGGTAGGGAGGGAGGGAGGGAGGGAGGGAGGGAGCTGAGGCCTCTCCAGCTGGCAGGCAGCTTGAACTCGTTCCTGTGGGGTTGTGCTGCTGAGTGCAGTTGGGACTGGGGTACAGCTCCTGTTGGCATAGGAGGCGGCGGCTGCCTTCCTTTCTTGCCACTTAGTACCACTCCTTTGGGTGTAAGGCATAAGGGTAAGAACTAGTATTGGCCTCGTCAGGGGAAGCAAGCAACGATGGTCGCTAGCTAGGTGTAGAACTAAAGTCAAGGCCGAGCCAACAGAGCCGTACTCATTTACTCCAACCAGCTACACAGCGGCACGGTGGTTGGAAAGGTGGGTTTACTCTGAGCATCCAACAAGGACACTGTGTGTGGGTCCAAAGGTGGCCAGACCTCCAGGACCAGACTAGGCACTCCCTCTGGTGACAGTTCCGCACAGTGAACGGAGTGCAAGCTGGGCTGGCTGAATACCCCCGCCTTGTGGATTGGGTTTCTAGTGGTTGTGGCTCTACCTTACTGTACACCAGGTGCACAGTACGGGTGGCCGTCGACTGGGTTTGTTTTTGACATACATGCATCTCAGTTAAGGGAGCCCGCAGTCCTACACTAGATTTGGAAAATGGTTTTGTCAAAGTACGCGGTCTCCTGCTTCACTCTGTGGGCTGATGTCTACAGCAGATAATCAGTCACCCTGAGAAATTAGTATGCAGAGGTTTGAGAGAAACACGCATTTATTCAGTGAGGAAGGAACACAATGGCCTGTACTACCTCCTAACTACCTACTGTAACTACCTAAGAGCTAACCAGAAGTACCTACATAAAACCAAGTGAAGGGGACAGAGTCTGACATGGACAAGGCAGATGCGGCTAGGTAGCTATTACAACTATCTCTACTTATCTAATGCCAGTTGTCCAGAAGGGACGTTGGGGGCCACTGCCAGAAGGGCAGTGGAGTGTTAACAGTACCAAGAGGGCAGAGCGGTTGCTGTTGACCAGAAGGGTGCTGGCTGTAAGAGAGGTCAAAGACTTCTTCGGGGGATTGCTGGTGAAGATCTGGTAGAGCTTCTGGTAAGTCTGAAATACATTGGTAGACAGCAGAACGCCCCTGCACACCAGGTGGTGGAGCGGGCTGCCGAAGAAGAACTTGAAAGATCAACTGGCAAAATAAAGGAAAACATTTCTGAGGTGCCAAGTGGTAGAGTGGTAGTCCTAAACTATCCACTCCACCGCCATTCCCTCAGTGCGGGGGTGGAGCGATCCCTTGTGAGGGACCTTCACCACCCAGACAATTATTTAGATTGTAGAGGAAAGGAGAAAGTAACCCCCTCCCCCCTCCATACTTTAATGTTGCGGAGTAAACAAAATTTTACAGGATTCCCAGGGTAGCACCTGGGATCTGTTTCCAAGACTGAGTTTGTACCCGCCTTTCCCCTGCCTGTAAGGGGTAAGGCGGGTGGTGAAGTTAAGTGAATTTAATTGGCGCAGGATTTTGAAGTTCAAGACTTTTGTTGTGCTGTCGCAAGCCCCTGTGAGGGAGCTGGTGACAGTGTGGTAAGAAAAGCGGAAGTTGATTGCTAAATGAAGTTAAAATACATGGTTAAAGTTGTTTCCCATGACTGGAGTGGTGAAGGTTTAATAATAAACAAGTTTCTTGTAGTGTGTTGAAGTAAGTTGCACGAATATTATTCCAGTGTATTTGTTGTAAAATAAGAATAAAGTATTGAGAACCAATTACTACTAAGGTATAAGAATAAATTGTTGCATAGTTAATTAAATAACCATGGTATATTTATAATGCATGAGTGTATGTTACTGTGTCGAGCAACTGGGCTGGACTGACTTGCACAATGTAAGCGCAAGTAGTTTTGTTAAAAGAGGCAAAATTTTGTCCCGGACCGATCAGAAAATTCCAGCCAGTCTAGGGGTGGTTTAAAATGAATTCGTTATATTTTGCACTGAGGGCATGAATAAACTGTGTAAAAGTCATTTGTAATAAGAATTATTGGTGTTTGTTATGTAATACTCGAAAAAATCCGAAAGCAGAGCCTGGAAACAGAGTCAGAAGTGTGAAGTTAAAGTGCAAGTCTGCTAGAGGGCTCTGATTGGCCGGGGGAACTCTAGGAGGCGGGGCGTTCGGAGTTGCTCAAGAGATGGCAGTACTGTCATTTACAGAGAACAGATTTATACTGTATCTGAAAAATTAAAAGTATGATATTTATAGCTTAAGTTGTTGTAATACTATTGATTTTAATAATAAAAAGATGCTGTAAAACTTTAAAAGTTAATACCTGGCCATTTAATTGGTGAAAAAATTACTTGAAAATTCAGAATTTGTGGTGCTATTCTGTTCTACTGCAAGTGATTTTATAGTAATTGAGGTAGTTATTAAAGGAATTGAGGGCCAGTAGTTTATATTATTATTCAATTTTAATTAAAATGAATATACTTGTGTGTGCTGAAGGCACAAAATAGCTTTTATTTGCAAAACTAGGTGCTGCAATCAGTTGGTGTTTTTATTAATTTAAATACGCGGTTTGCCGCTTGGCAGAGTGTAGTTTAGCTGTAAATATTGTTACGATAGCTCCAGTGTTGGTCATGGGTAGAAAGGAAATTTCCAGGGCATGTAGCCAGCTTAAGGGGCCGCAAACGACGCCATGGCCTCGAGCAGTATCCAGGTTCTTTCCTGCTTGTCTGTGATGTTTGAAACTTGGCTGATGTACAGACAGAAGTGCGCCAAGAGCGATGAAAATTCGCAAGCTTGTAGGAAAGCCATGAACTCACGAAATTCCCGCATTATGGTTTTCATTTCTTCCAGCGAACCTTGTGGGAGAGGGCGAGAGGAAGTTGTTGGTGTTGTATTTACTAGCCACTCGTAAACTGTCCTGTGATGTTTAAAGGGAAGTGTAGTGGAAGAGTCTAGAGGATTGCTACCTAGGGTAAAAGGGAAGAGGCAACAAGGTTTTTTTTTTATAGAATAGTAGTGTCTCACATTCCACCACAGCAAAGGAAAACCAGCACAACAAAAAAAAGACCACCATGTGTCTGCCTAAAAGAAGCAAAAAAAGAAAGGTCACCCATGGCAGTTGACCTTTCTCTTTTAATGACTGGCACGACATAAAAGAAGCAAAAAAAAAAAGGAAGCCACCAACCATCTCAGTTGTTGACATTCTTCTTTTAATGCCCATAAGGTTACCGTGACCTTACAGAATACCATGTTTTGGCTTTTAGCCCCATGAGTTATTTAATTAAAATATTTTCCAAATATGTCACAGTCACCACAAATTAATTTAAAATAATTTGGTACATACTTACTAACAAGGCCCCACAAATTGTTGGTAAAATATTAGTAAAAAAAAAAATGTTTTTCCTGGAACTTGTAAAAATCATGGTATGCACTATACACGAGTAAATACGGTACTTCACTCCAGAGAAGTAGAAAATAACCACGGAACACAACACAAATTACCGAATAAGTTATATTTAATTGTTTTTGTAGCAGTGATGACATATCTTGAACACTATAGCGTGCAAAACCAAATGTTATTCTTTATTTAAATGATCGTATACAAAATAAATGATTTGCTTGAGTTTTTGAAAAATGACATTTTCAATTAACATTTTTTTGTGTTGCTAATTTGTGGTTTTCACATACTTCTAAAAAGACTAGAAAGATATATTGTGTTGTAATAAATTATCATATCAATCAAATCTATAAAAACCAAAAGTTAATATGAGTTAATCTTGTACCTTTTTTTCACTTTAGAAAAAATTTGGCCATTACATTTTGGAACTATTAGTGGTAGAACTGTACAATAGGGGGGGGGGGGGGTGCATAGTGTGTGTGTGTGTTTACTGTTTATTTTCGGCCCACATGGTTTAAACAATTACACGTGAAATTATGAATGTGACTGTATTAGTTTGTTTTATACTTGAACAAATAGGGAACTATGAAGGTTGTATGTATTATGTTCTTTTCACTTTACACCTCATAGCCAAATCCAGAGGTCCAGTAACAAAACTCTTAATTACTTGAGTGGGCAATACTGCTAAAATGACCCACAGGATCACGTTAATTGATGTTAAGTAGTTAATTTGCAGATATGCGTGTGTGCACACACTGATTACTGTATAGCATCCATAATCCACTGTATTTTTAGGATAGTGCTACATATTTGTTTTTTGTTATAAGGATAAGACTTTTTTTAAAGTTAAGTTCGAGTTCGACGAACTACAGCATAGTTTGGTTCGATAAAAATACTCTGGGTTAAGTTCTAGTTCGGTTCAGTTCCAAAATCTGGGTTTGTCCCACCTCTAATAATATACAATATTTTATTAATAGCATAATATTCACATAGCTGCGGTGTGTTTAGGCAACCCATACATACCACATGTTTTTTGAAAATATTTATTTTAATAGTACATAACTGAGGTACAAGAAAAACAGGTTGAGAGTTGCGAGCAAACACCGATAGGCAGAAGTGAGCAACTTCAGTAGTTACTGTACATTCAATACATACCACAATATTATATGCTGCACTGAAATTTTTCGTTTAAATCATTTTTATAACAATCACTTTCATGGTATATATTCCAGTTACAATATTTGCGAGCGAGCATCGATAGACACGAGCGAGCAAATTGAGTAGTTATTGTATATCCCACACATACCATATTTATCTGCTGGAACTGCATTATTAAATATTCACAAAAATAAATACCATAATTATCTGATATACCTGCTATGACCTATCCCATGTATTCCATGGGCTAAGTCATGACAGGTGTATCAGATAATTAGGATATTTATTAACGCTACAGAATTTCCTCGCAGTTCCAAAATAAAGTTAAAACAATGTGAAATCCCAGAACAAGTGCGTAATGAGCTATAATTTTCCTCAAAGTTTGATTACAATTTTTACTGTGGAACCGTAATTCTATAGAATGGAAGGAGACTGTGTTGGTTTATCATTGGTTAAGGACGTTTGGATTATAAACCATTCACCATTTGTTTCCTGTGTAATGTGGGTTTTTATATAGTTTCAGTGTGTGTCAACGACACTAGTAAAATGAACAATTTTCTTGGCCAAGTAGTTTTATGTTCATGACAATTGTAATTTAGTATCAAGAAAAGTATCAGTATTGAGTATCGTGAGAATGTTTTGGTATCGAGAAAATGTAGTATTGACCCATCCCTAATGCTACTTGCCATCGGTAGCTAGTAAATTGGGTACCATTAACTGAGAACAGCTTGTGGGTACCCCAGCAGGGAAATATCACAGTTTCTAATTTATGAATGATATTCTGCATTTCCTGGCTGGGTATCAAGAACATTTCCACTCCGTGGCAAAACTAAACGGTGAACACCAGTAAGTAACTGCTGCCTCTGGTGCTCAGGTCGGCAGCCAAGTGTGTCCAGGTTATATGCATTTGACAGGGTTTTGCTGTGGGTCGGGGTACGGGATATGCTTTGCCACGACAGCACGCCTCATAGTTGTTTATGTACTGTTGCACGTTATGGCTCATCCCATCCCAAATATATCTCACCCCCATGTAGTGCAGCATCTCCTTGATGCAGAGGTGTCAGGCCTACAGGTGGTCATAATGGTGGCGGCAGAGGTCCGTCCTCAGGTTCCTGGGTATCCAGCTCTTCCAGGATGCTCCAGGTACAAACTGGCATTTTCATGGCCACAGCACTATATATAGGTACTGCGATGAGCTGGGGGCGTACGGGAGTCTCCGCTAGCATGGCAATCCCCACTATGCAGAGGCGGTGGGGCCAGGCTGCACATGAAAGGGGGTAGCAATGGGTATATTGACTAGCCAGTTCTGCATGCGCTCAGGGAAGTAAGCTTAGTACAGGAAGTATTGGCGCTTGCTTATGGATAACACTTCTGTGTCTGTCCATCCCTTTCTGATTGCACTGACATCTAGTAGAATGCACAGAAAAACAAAATATCAACGAGGAGGTTAAAAGTCACGGGCATGACATGTCAAATAATTTTATTCACAATAGATGTACACACTTAGAGTTTGTAAACACAAGACTGGCTTTTATTTGGGAAAATGTCTGCTTTTAAATGTTTATTAAAAAAAAACAAAAATCAAAAGTTAAAAAAAAAAAAATGTACATGACGACAGCACAAGGGGGTAGGGAAATTAGTATTATTTTATTTAATTTGATGTAGGCAGAATAAATCAATATTTACAGCCCAGGAGTGCCTCGGGGCCTGGCAGTTAAAGTACGTGAGGTGGCTTGGCAGTAGCAAAATGGACATCACATGGATATGTGGCTTTTTCTGTATTTGTTTAATGAACTTACAAAAATAAAGAATAGTCATTGGTGACTGCATCCAATCTCCATATTGTCCAACATTCAAATGTAAAAAATCACAAAGTCCTCATAACTCAACAAAAGGACAAATTTTCTAAATAGCAAACAGAAAAAAAAAATACTCAACCCTTCTCACACTGTAGTCACTATTCATTACAAAATTTAGCTTCTTGTTATTACATTTTCCTTGTAATCTTTTTTTGTTTCAAAGTGTTTTAAAACATTTTTTTCACTGTGTGGCACATTTATTGGTTCAAATTATTACACCACTTTCATTTGGTTATTACATCTACACGTGCTCTTCAACCATGGTGAGTATCTGGCTATAGTCTATTTGTGGTTTCTTCACATGTTTTTAATAAAACCTTTGAAAAATCATGTCACGTGTCTCCCTCTCGAGCAGGGGGTGGAGGGGGAGCCATCTGTCGTGCGATGTCTGGCACAAAATCCATAGCAAATTGCACAATCCTAGGAAGCGAAGCAACTGCTTCTTGTTCGTAGGCTCTTCGACTTCAATGGCCCGTATTGATGTGGCTTGCGGGTAGTTCCCCTCGGGCATGACTACGTGCTCCAGATAGTGAATCATCTTCCCGAAGTGACTCTTAGAGAGTTTGCAAGTAAGGCCGTGTAACTCGTGTCGCTCCAAGACTCCTCCTATGACTTTGAATAGACAATTATGTCGATGTAGGCAAAACAGAATTGTCTTGCATATCCGGTGAGCACTTCAGCAGACATGAGCCCCTGGAAGGTTGTGCGTGCGTGTTCCAACCCAAACTGCATTACACTGAACTATAGGGTCTTGCCTTTCAGCATGGTAAACGCAATGTATTTGTGGCTGTCTGGGTGTATCGCTATATGCCAGTACATTACTGCATGTCTAGGGTACTAAGATTTTGGCTTCTCCAATATCACGCAACGTGTAAGTCAATTTGTTGGCTGGCGGTGTGATGTGGTGTGTCACGTCGTTCAGATCTTTGTAGTTCACACAGACACGTAGCTGGTCATCTTTCTTTGGAACTAAGACAAAGCACAAGATATGTGGCGAATCCTGATGGTTTCCCGATCCCCTGCTCCATTTCTTGAACCTGGGTCATTTGAGGTGTCGCCTCCGGGTGGACACTCAGTATGGGCAGTTGTATACAGGCGTGTCAGTGGTTGGCCAGATTTCACGTTGGTCGTCCAGGTACTGCATAAGTTCTGTGAATTTCGGTTTGGCTAGTTGGTGATTTATCTCTTTGGTGTTATAGGAAATGGGATTTCTGCATCAAGGCTGTACTCCCAGTTGACGGTTACTAGGTGCTTTCCCCAAATATACACTTTGTTGGCCGTGGTCCTCCATGCAATGCTGCTGGTGCAGCCAGAGCTGCCCTAGGATCATTAATTCAGTGATATCAGGTGAAACCACTAACTCAACAGGGTTCCTATGTCGGTAAATGCTCACTGTAAGGGTGGTGCGACCATCGACATTGTGGGTCTGGTCGAGCTGAGACATGTGCACCTGGTGGGTTTGAGGACGGAGTGATGCCCTTTGTTCCATGGCGAGCACATTACTTCACACAAAATTGCCTATGGCAGCAGAGTCTAGCAAGGCTAGAATTCTTTGCTTGTTTATTTCAACTTCAATATGGTGGACTTCGGGTGGTTCACTCTCCTCGTTTAATCTCTGGAGGAGGTCAGGACCTTGGTTCCCGATGGTGGAGGCCTGCTGCGCACCCCGGCAGTGGAGTTTCCCACCTGGTTGGATTCCTTAGCCTCCGCTTGGCATGGTGGGGGGTCAGGCGTCCATGTTCTCCCTTCCCCCGCAAGCCCCTGGCCTAGCTGCTTGACTGGGTAGTCCAGTTGGAAGTGCCGTTCCGGGCAGAACAAGCACTTGCAGAGTGTACTAGATAGGGGAGGGGACTTGGGATTTTTCTCTTGTTCTGCATCCTTATTGGCACACTGCTTGTTCAGCAGGACCAGTGCCTTGTAGTTATGCTCTGTTTCCCAAGTTTGTTACACGAGTTCACTTGTGCTAAGTTTTGGGATTTGCAGCAAATTCCTTAATTTCCTAGAAACATTGCGTGTGATATGGTGCACGCTGCTTTCGTTGGCTTCTTCGAGGAAGATCCAGTGGTACATTGGAACTTTACGGCAAATCAAGATTTCTGCCTCTTCAAAGTACTGGGTCTTTCTATGGTATTCCATACTCAAACAAGCCAATACCTCCTCAGCCAAGAACTGAATAGTGAGGCAGGAACAAAGTTGCCCCCACTCAGTTATGAACTCCCCGTAACTACTCCATCATTCCAAGGCTTTCCCTTTCAACTGTTTCTGGGTTTGCATAATCCATTGCTTGTTAGGGACCTCGTAGTCGAGAAGTTCCTTTACGCATTTGATCGTGAACATGATCAGGTCTTCATGGGGTCTCCCGGCAAACTCTGGGCTTTGGGGTCCATCGTTGCCCCGAGTAGTGTTTATGCTCTTGCATTTGCCAGGATTTTCAGGGTGATAGTCCGCAGCACACTAGCATACTTTGCATCTATATACGAAGCCCAGTCATGTGATACGTTCATCTGGCCAGCCTATACACAGACGGTGAAAAGTCTGCACACATACTATGTAGCGTACTGTATTCTCTCTTTCATGGAGCAGGTAAGCCAGCTGCAATATGCAGTCTGGCAGGTGCGGCAGACTGTACACCAGAACTCCAATCTGTCTTTGTACCTTGGTTCGTCTGCCCAGCCTAAGCATACGTAATGGAAGCTTTGCTGCCAGTGTGCACTTATAATTCAGTCTACCTCTGTGCCAGGGCAAGTGGCTATATTGTTATGAAGCAAAATTTTGGGAAAGTATAATTTTAATTTTATTCCTATTTTTGTTTGGATGGGAGTAATTTTTTTTTTTGGTTTTATAGTAAATTTGGGAGAGTCAATCGTTATTGGAATTAGTGTTTTTTCTTAGGATCCATTCTGGCTTTAACTTGGTAGTGGAGTTTTGTGATTATTTTAACTTGTGTTTCAAAATTTTTTTAACTCACCCTCCTTTATAGCCTCATGGCTGGTTAGGGATTTTAAGTTTAGCTCGAGGCTCTCACAAACATGCGTTGCGGCTATGGGTTGGTGCTGACCCACAATTTTGTTCAGTCGGCTAGGCGCCGGAGGTGTGCACGTGAGCAGTAGCTGATTGGGTAAGAGCACTGCAAAAGCAGCCGGCAAGTGGTGGCATGACTCATGAAGTCGCTAAGTTGTGGATGGGTTGAAGGACGGCTATGTGTAGCTCTAGGGTACCCGAGGGGTTGAGAGTAGGAAGCTGAAACATGCCGTTTGGGTGAGGTGGGGTGGACAGCAGCAGAGTGTTTTCGCTGACACCTACCTGCCAACAGCGACGTGGTAGCGTGGGGATACGTGAGGACCCAAGGTTGTGCTGTTGCGAGGAGTCATTGTCAAGCGTCATCACTGAAAGGACGCATAAAAATGTCATAATCTGAAGCGAGATACCAGAAGTAAGGTATTGAGTGAAGGCAGGCCGGAGGAGCTTGCGCTGGCATAGCATCATGTAGACCATCGATGCGATGAGTACACTTTTCTTTTGTAGTTGTAGTTCCTTGTAATTTTAGTTTTTCTGTAAGTAAGGAATTTATGTGGCGAAATCTTTTAAGTCGCTCTAATATACACAAGATTTTGGTTAGCACCTTTGGAAACCGGAGTTTAAGTTAAAACTTAATTATGCAGTTATGTGCAGTTAGCTGCCATTTTGATGTGAAAGTTGTGTAAGTTTTGAAGTTACTTGACGAAATAGTAAATGAGAAAGTTTTGAGAGTTATAATCAAAGTTGTGCTGTAAAAGTTGGAGTTCATTTTCTGTTTTGGTGATTGAAATTTTTTAAGCTAAGAAACTTCTTACAGTTCCACTCGTGTTGATAAATGTGTGTGCAGGTAGAAAACATGGTATTTGTGAAACCTTTTGCGTTAACTGTCTTGGTGTTAAACAAACCTGTTTAAAAGTGTTGTACTTAAAAATAGTTTTCAATTCTTGTAAAGACTTTAAATCGACAGAATAATTAGCCAAATTCAATTTGGAGTAAATTGTAATTAAAAACACTATTTTATTTGTACTATTTTTCAATAAACACTATCAGAACCATAAGTTTTGTCAATTATTATTTTTATACCAAAGTTAAATCAGTTTTCAAAATCTTTATTTATTTATTGTATAACCAAACTTTATAGTTCCAACTGCTTTGATATTTTGTGTTTGATGTTTTTTTTGGAAAGATTTATTTTTGATACAGTAAATTAATGAAAAGAACAATTCTTTTATTTTGTAGTCGTTAGTGGAAAAACCCCCAGTAACTTTTTTTTAGATTAATTAAATTATTTATTATTATTTTCTACTACATCAGTACCTGCCCTTAAAGGTTCCTTCATGTACCCCTTTTACAAGCCAAGCAAATGTCTTATTTCTGAGAACACACTACAAAGTTTAAGTGTGTTTAGTTAAGAGCTTCAAGACAGCCCAAATAACAGCCTTGTGGTGAAGAGCTACCCCGTATAATTTTTCAGTCAGAAGTTGGTTGCTTATAATTTTTTTAGACAAAGTTTACTGATGCTGATTATGAGGACGAGGAGTAATGTCGATTTTGACCTAAAAGTGTTGATGCTATGAGCTTAGATGTTTTTCTATAATCCGATAGGAGATAAGCAGACATAATTTATAGTAAGGATGGGCCAATGCAGATACAGATTAACCGGCTGATACCACAACCATCGGCGACATCTGAACATTATTTGCCGATTATTATTCCCTGGTTAGTAGCACTAATTTATTTAACACAATGTTAAATAAACCGGCATGCTACATCTGTAAAACATTAATTTACCACATTCATTGATCTGGTATTCTGTCCAAAACCCAAAAACTATTAGGAACAATTGTTTTTCGATGATTGTTCCCGTTGTTTAAATTTTACTGTATTTCCTGTTGATATATTCGCCAAAGATTGTGTGCATCATTCGTTTTTGGACACTACGTGAATGCAAAACAATGTGGATAATCGACAACTTGTGCTATCCATAGTATTGATTACATCCCGCATGGGATTTTTGTGTTTTATTTTATTTTTACGTTTTTACTGCATTCGTAGGTTGGCAACGATGAGAAAGCAACCTGCATTCTTATTCTTATGCATTTACTGTACTCATATGTTGGTGACAATGAAAATGAACCACACACACACTATGACACTATTTAACTATCTGTGGTGTTGTTTGCTATTGTAAATGGAAAGAGAAAGACCGTGGCAATATTTTGAAGGACGTAGTTATTATTGGAAACTGTCGGCTGCGATTTGGTTAGAATGTTTACGGTCTGAATAAGACCAAAAATAAGGCAAAAATTGATGCGAATAAATCAGTTGTCATTTTAACCTAGGGACTGAACTCAGCCAACAAAAGAACAGACGGTGAAAATATTAGAGTAAATGAAAAATAATGTTTTGCTCAATTTCAAGTGAATTGATTTCAATAAATGCAATTGGTTTTTTTTAATGACATCTACATACAGACTGTTGGTTTAAACACACATGCATTTTGAGGTTACGTTATATATTTCTCAGATCTAAAATCTAAGTCCACATCAGATTGCCTGAAGTTTTGAAGCTTGTCTTTAATGAACACAGTTTATGTGAATGCTGTATTATCTAATAACAGTTTTTGCTCGACAGTTAAGTCACTTATTTTCCCAGTTAAATTGTCTATCTTATCATTTATTATTCAAATTAGTGTTGTATTTCATTTCTATGCTGTAGACACCTATTACAGAGGTTTAAAATGTTCACAAAACTTAAGACTCAAATTTAAGTAATAAAGTATTTCCAAATAAAGGGAATTGGGAATTATTATGATTGTGATCATCAAAACTGGTATCGGCATTGCTGTAATCGGCGGCACAGGCAGCTAAGAATCTGTATAATTTGTATCTGCAAACTGTGGTATCAGCCCATCTCTAATTTATAGACAAGTGATAGACCTTTATAGTTATTTCCCCAGCCCACCATTTTTATTTATTTAGCCGCTTATTCTCCCCTTTTAAGCAGCAGTCGTGTGTATTGTCTTCCTCTCTATTTTTTTTTTTCTGACATGACATTTGGTTTTGGCCCCGGGTAATCTAAATTATTTATAACTTTTCTCCCCCCATAATTTTCCACTTTGCTACCTTTGTTGTCCGCTTCTAATAATTTTGCACAGGAGGCAGTTATGTTTTAGCAGTTCCCCAATTCATATTCTTTTCATTTTGCGACATTATGGCATATTTCAGGAATGGCTTCGATCATTGGTTCTCTCTTGTCAGCTATGCCAGCCTGTGCATCTGACATTTCGACAGTGGTAATTAGGGGCCTAGGGGGCTGCTACGACTGCTGGTTGCGGTTGAAGCTAAAGTCAAAATCTGGTGTGCCAGCGGTGCTGCAGCTGGTGGTGCTGTGGTGAGCACAGGGCAGGCTGCTGACCCGGCCACCCCAAAACCAAGGGGTTGCAGATCCCAATTAGGACAGGCTGGTCCTGGCGGAAAACTGTCACAATCGGGTGCAGTCATCCTTCTGTCATGATCGGAGCTGCAAATAAGGAATGGGAGGGAGCTGGGAGGTGAGGTCTCCAGCTGGGAGGTGGATTGAGCTCGTTCCCATTGGGTTGTGTTGCAGATTGCAGTTGCAGCTGGGGTGCAGCTCCCAATGGCTTTGGAGGCTGCAGCTGCCTTCCTTTCTTGCCACTTACTGACACTCCTCTGTGTATAACATAAGGGCAGGAACTAGTATCAGCATCGTCAGAGGGAAGCAGGCAACAATGGTCCCTAGCTAGGTGTAGATCCAAAGCCGAGGCCGAGCCGACACAGAGCCATATCCATTTACTCCAACCGGTGAGATAGCGGCAAGGTGGTTGGGGAGATGGGTTTACTCTGAGCATCCAACGACACTGGGTGTGGGTCCAAAGTTGGTCAGACATCCAGGACCAGACTAGACACTCCCTCTGGTGACAGTTCAGCACGGTGGATGGAGTGCAGGCTGGGCTGGCTGAATACCCTTGCTTTGTGAATTGAGTTTCTAATGGTTGTGGCTCTACTTTATTGTACACCAGGTGCACAATACAGGTGGCCATCGACTGGGTGTGTTTCTAACGTACGTGCATCCTGGTTAAGGGGGCATGCAGTCCTATGCTAGATACGGAAAATGGTTTTGTCAAATTACGATGTCTCCTGTTACACTCTGGTGGGCTGATGTCTACAGAGAATAATCAGTCACTCTTAGAAATTAGTATGCAGAGGTTTGAGAGAAACGCGTATTTATTCCATGAGGAATAAACACAGTGGCCCGTACTACCTCAGATCTGACCAGACATAACTTACCTAAAACCAGGTAAAGGGGACCTGGGTCTGACCTGAATAAGGCAGATGCAACTAGGTAGCTATTACAAAATCTATCCCTAACAATCTCAATGCTGGTTGTCCAGAAGGGACGTCGGGGGCCACTACCAGAAGGGCAGTGTGGTTGCTGTTGACCAGAAGGGCGCTCGCTGGCAGTAAGAGGGGTTGAAGACTTCTTCAGGGGGGTTGCTGGTGAAGTTCTGGTAGAGCTTCTGGGATGTTTGGAAGATGTTCGTAGAAAACAGAGCCCCAGCACACCAGGTGGTGGAGCAAGCTACTGGAGAAGAACTCTAGAGATCAACTGGTATTTCTTGGCTGCGCATGGACATATATCCTGCTTGCTTGCCCTAGACTAAGGTATGGAAGTGCGGGCGGTAATGAGCTCCGCCTCCCAGGCGGAGCCGAGTTCCAGCACCATCCTGCGGCTCGCTGTGGAACTAAGCGTCTCTGGAATGTGGTATTGACCTCTTGGTCGGTGGCTCATTCACAGTTCAACAAACTGTCTTAAATGAAAAAAAAATATTAAGGTAATGGATGATACATAAGCTTTAATTTAGTTTTCTGGGAAAATAAAAAAAAACATAGTTTTATATAAATCTTTATTAGTTTGACAGCTTGCATTTCAAATTTTTGCCAGCAAAAAAATGCACTCTGAAACTACAAGTTTTTATTTTTCAAATAAAATTTTTTTTTGTTGGTAACCACCCCCCCCCCCCCCCCCTTTTTAATAAGAACAGTTAAGCGAGATATGGTCACACTGAAAATAGCCAATCATTCTCTCATCCAGCAGCCATTACTGAAGAACTGTGGACTTGTGAAATTGGGCAGAGGGTCAGTAAGCATACTGTCTCTAAGTCACGCCACTCTCGCCTTCTCACTCCCTTTCAATCACTTACAGCCTCTTCCTTTCTTGGCTTTCAAAACATGCAGCTTGAAGTAAATTTTTAACTTTCTGACAGTTTGAAGTCTCTGTATTGGTGAAATTTGTATAACACAGACGTGCACTGTCAAACCACAGACAATACAAGACGTGTCAATTTCTACGTGCCAATTGCTTGGCACAGACTACATAATAAAGCATTACCTTGGTTTTTACTCACTGGGCTGTACGATCCCTTATAGAAGTTCTGGTTGGGTTCTGTCCTCATCCTTGTCTTAGCTTATGGCTTTGGGTTGATCTGCCATATGCAATTGCTGAGGGCACTAATGGAACTTTAATGCCTTAATCCATTCTCCCCTGCAACTGGAATAAGGCATGGAGTAAATAGTGGGGTGAGTAAAAGGGTGAGGCAGTAGGTAGTGGGGCTGCAAGGTAGCGAAGAGGTAGAGAAGATCCCTAATGTACAGTTTCACAGTTTTTTGCATTCCCTGCTTGTATGGTAGAAGTTGATAGAATATGTTCCTCCTTTCTCCAATTCTTTGTCCCCAGTATATCAAGATGAAGTGGATTGAATAGAGGTCGGTGTGCAAAGGCCCTTGGTGTCACAATCTCTTGTCCTTAATCCTCTGTCCCCGCCAAATTGAGATGCTGTGGCTTGAACATAGGTTGATGAGTAGAAAGGTGTGACTCCTGGTTCCCCTTTGGTGTTGCAAGTATTGGCAGCCAGGTATCATGCTCATGAGATCCATCCAAATAATCAGGGGTCTGACGAGAACAGCCTACATGGCCCCTACATTGGACACTAAATGCGGAAGTGACCCACCCCACCCCTTAGTGCACAATCACTCCTGCACCTCACTGTCTTGGATCCCTACTCTGTTTCCCTTTCTGTTTATATAATAGGGTACTGCCTAGTATCGCTAGCTAAAGTAAACAAGGTTGGAAATTTGCAGGTGAGAAATGGTGATAAGCAATGGGTGTAACTGGGTTTGAAATGTAACTCCTACTACTCGACAAGGTGTGCTGTATACTGGGGTGGCACAGCGAACACAGTGCAGCAACATTAGCCACCTCAGCTTTGTTACTTACTGGATATTCTACGTGTTTGCTTCCAGGCTCCTGAAGTGGAAGAGAGAGCTCTGGAGGTGAACACTGCTCAAGTTTAACTGGCATTTTTATGGCCACAGCATCATAAATGGTTGAGTAAGACGTTTGGACGGCTCTTAACATCGAGGTCTTGAGAGCCAATGAGGGTGATTGAGGTGAGTATGGAGCAGCACCAGAACGAAGAGGCGGGGGAAACTGGAGATCCCAAGAAAACCCTCCAACCAACGGCATTGTCCAGCATGATTCCAACATGCGAAAATTTGGAGTGACCCGTCCGGAGATTGAACCTAAATCACCTTGGTGGGAGGCAAGCCAACTAACTGCTCAGCCACTGTGGCCCGTACCATATACAGGTGGTGTGATGAGCTGGGGACGTACGGGAGTCTCCACTAGCATGGCAATCCCCACTATGCAGAGGCGGTGGGGCCAGGCTGCACATGAAAGGGGGTAGCAATGGGTGTATTGACTAGCCAGTTCTGCATGCGCTCAGGGAAGTAAGCTTAGTACAGGAAGTATTGGCGCTTGCTATGGATAACACTTCTGTGTCTGTCCATCCCTTTCTGATTGCACTGACATCTAGTAGAATGCACAGAAAAACAAAATATCAGCGAGGAGGTTAAAAGTCACGGGCATGACATACGTCAAATAATTTTATTAAAGTTTGTAAACACAAGACTGTCTTTTATTTGGGAAAATGTCTGCTTTTAAACGTCTATTAAAAATAAGAAAAATCAGAAGTTAAAAAAAAATGTACATGACAACAGCACAAGGAGGAAGGGGAATTAGGATTATTTTCTTTCATTTGATATAGGCAGAATAAATCAATATTTACAGGCCAGGAATGCCTCGGGCCTGGCAGTTGAGAAATACTGGCTCAGTCATTGTGATTTTGCTTGTTCTTGGATATGCTGCCATCTCTCTGTAATTTTGCTATTGCAACAAGAAACTGCAGTTTAAATGTGACATGCAGAGCACCATACAAAGTACATGGGATGGCCTGACAGTAGCAAAACGGTCATCAACAGACATGTGGATTTTTCTGTACTTTGTTTAATAAATTTACAAAATAAAGAGTAGTCATTGGTGACTGCATCCAACCTCTATACCATTCAACACTTAAATGTAAAAAATCACAACGTCCTGTTAACTCAACTAAATGAGAAATTTTCTAACTAATAGCAACAAACCGAAAAAAACAATTTTTTTAATACTCGGCCCTTCTCACACTGTAGTCACTATTCATTACAAAATTTAGCTTCTTATTACTACAGTTTCCTTGTATTCTTTTTTTTGTTTCAATGTGTTTTAAAACATTTCTTTCACTGTGTAACACATTTATTGGTTCAAATTATTCCACCAGTTCCATTTGGTTAATACATCTACACGTGCTCTTTAACAATAGTAAGTATCTGGCTAGTCTATCTGTGGTTTCCTTTTAATAAAACCTTTGAAAATCATGTCATGTATGACATATTGGTTGTTTCCTAAATATGTCGTGTATCACAAGCGTTTTATACTCATGTTAACATAAAAGTACTTTCTTTTTAAAATTGTACTTTAATGTTTATTCTATTTATAAATTACAATATTTCATATATAATCAATATGAATATAAACAGTGAGATAATTGCTGTGTTGGTAATGCCTACCAAGAAATAGTTCTTAGGCAAAATATTATCATACTGAGTGTGCACAAATGTGGTACCGGGTACCTCCAGAAAGTAGAACTTTAGCAGGACTTCCGAAAAGTTGGAAGTAACCGTGAATGGACAATAGCAGTTATTCCACATGTACCCCAAAATAGGAGATTCTCACTAATAAAGTTATCGGGGAAAAAACCATGCATGTAATTACCATACAAACACTACCGTATCAACTAAATATCTGTAAAGCCCTTTTCTACAGATACAATATCAGTAAAAATCTGGTCCCTATTTCTTAATAATTTTAATAGCCTAAAAATTGTAAAAAAACACCATTGAGTAAAAGGGCATATGGCAGGTGATTTACTCTTCTATTTTAGTTACTGTGTAACTTCTGTATTATATCAGCCCCATTTATTATTTTGCCAATATTGTGATGATCATGGAAAAAAATAACAGCACTCATTAAAAATAATTTAGATATTTAATGGTAGTTACACTTTTAACTTAAATTATACTTTTAGAACAATGTACAATTTTTCTGAACTGTAGAGCATGGAAGATGAAAGCATTTTGAGAAATTGTAGTAGAGCACGAGTATATTAGAGTTAGGTGAAATGTCTGCAGCCTGGAAAATGTCATTGGGCTCTCTTTCATCATATTTGATATCCTAGTTCCTTGCTGGTAGTGTTGGAATATTGTCTGCAATTTATAATATTCATATTTATTTGCATTCATTATGTGTAGTTCATTGTACATGCCTTCATTACAATAATCTTCAGTGAAATGGTGACACTTGTCTACCATTTTGTAAAAGGGTTGTTTGTGTTCCTTAGTCTGCCATTTTTACTAACTCTCATGATGCGCAAGCAACAAAGTATTTACGTTGTGAAGTTTAAGTTCATTGGTTCAAAAAACAGCTAGTGTTGTGTTAATTAAATACGCCAGCAAATAAATTATTTTGTACGAGTGGCAGATGAAAGTAATTGTCCAAACAAGTATTTAGGAATTTCAAAGTTAACAGAAAGTTTGTGTGTTTTGTAAATACCTAATGTTTGCCAAAATGGTTGCTAGAATACTAGGTTTTAAATGTATGTGGCATTAAAAAAAAAAAAAAAGCAATTTTACCCTAGTTCATCTTAATGAAAAACCAATGATTTTTACACATGTAGTTATATTTTTGGAAAATGTTTACATTGTGTACTCCTTACATTGGTATGAACTGCAAAATATTTATAGCATTTTGTTATTGCAGGAAGTTTTGAAATGTATGCCGCCTAAATAAATGCTCTTTTTAGGATAGTAGCGAGTGGAGATATTTGGGCAGCTCTTGAGAACCGACGAGGGTGAAAAAAGACGAGTATGGAGTCATGCCAGAATGCAAGGGCGAGGGAAACAGGAGATAACCAAGAAAATCCGCCAACCAGCGGCATCGTCCAGCACGATCCCCACATGTGAAAATCTGGAAGCTGCCTCACCAGGAATTGAAACTAGTTCGCTTAGGTGGGAGGCAACTAGTCTGACCGTTACACCAGCATGCCTCCCTATTTTAGGATAGTTCCATATACATAAAATTCAATGATATTTATGCGTAAAGTTCATTTTACTGAAAATATTTAGCATACATTTCTTGCATTGGTACGAACAGCAACACATTTTTTTTGCATTTTCATTAGGTGAAGTCACATCTCCAATTTATAGAATTTTGTTATTTTTATACATGAAAATTTAGTTTTTATTTTTCGGTGATATGTCCTCCAATTTATAGTAATTGTGTTATTTTTACACGAGCAAAATTTTCCACTGTATCACCAAAACAATACCAAATTCAAAAAACTGCTACTCACAAGCAGAGCCACAAAAAACCTCATCTAAGTAAAGACGATAAACTAAAGTTCCCTGCCTCACTAAAAAAAATAATAAAAACCTTTTGGTCATTACAAAAATTAAACAGGTTGGATTGACAACAAGCTATAGTTTGAGAAAAGAGGCAAATAAATACTGTCTTTCGATAATAACTCAAACTTGGCAGATGCCATGAGTTATGGGCACTGGTGCTTGCACAATATTTGGTAACAAGTGCCACTGGTAGCAGGTGACAGAACTTGAGTTGTTTATGCACACTGATGTATTTGGAGTGGTTGTCTGCAGCAAGGTAAGTACTGGGGCACTCGTGTATCACACCTTGTTTATGTTATGAAAAAAAATAAACAAAATGGAGTGCACGAAGCACTGTCTGTGTTACTGTGTAACATTATAAATAGTGCAGCATTATAAAATCAGTTTGTAAGCAAAAAAATGAGCTTTTAATGAGACTTGAATGCCTCCATAAGTAGAAGCTTTAAGCATTTTGCGGGATAGTTAAAAATGAATGGTGAATCATAATGACTGCTACAGATTATAAAAACAAACCACTGTGTTGCAAAACATATGAAGGGGTAGAGGAAAAAAACTATGATAGACGTACATTTTATGATCCCAAATATAAGGTAACACCAGTAAGTTTCCATCAGCTGCTTCCTTGCTGCTCTGTCTCCACAAAAGAATCATTCCCACGCCACCCATCTCTCCCCCACACACATCTGTTTTCCAGTTTTCTAACCTCTGCAGCTATCAAGCACTTTCCTCCCCCCAGTGACCGCTGTCAGCAGTATATTTTGTTGCATGAAATAACCCCAAGATAACCCCCCTTCGCCTCGTCACATGTGAATGGCACCTCACTCTAGAACACAGCAAGGCATCTGCCTGTGGGGAACAACTGTTCCCTGTTAAGCAATTTTTTTCTGTGATGTCACCTCCTGATGCACACAGCCGCATTAGTTATGTGATGCTTAAGTTATCAAGTCACACTGTTCTGTGCTGCTGTAACATGTGCCCATCACTAACTTTATTTTCAGTGTAAGCACAATTTATTTATTTAGTAAGGGGACAGCATTGAAAGTGAGCTGCCATACTTTAATTTTTATCAATTTCCCAAATTATTTAAAAATTTGTTAAAACAGTTTGTGCATTATACTTTCTGTTACTTACACTCACATTATATTAAATGTAAAATACTGTACATAAAGAACAACCGTAGTGCCACACAAAAATTATTTTTTGGCAGGAAATTCTGTTCTTTATTTTCTCCCAGAAATGTAAAAGTCATGCTTAAAAAAAAAGAGCAGGATAAATGAGGCAGAAAAACAGACAAGAGTTCTTTATCTGCAGACTTGGTGGACGACAGCTTAGGTACTTGTTCAGTGCCGCCTGAAGTCCACTGCTGACAAGACGTCAGTAGGGAAGGCTGCCGATCGCAACAGAATTTCCTCACCCCCTGATGCGCATACATAAAGCGACCAGCCGAAGAGCCCATCATAATGGCTAATAGTTCATATTGTCGGAACTTCTGAGGTATATATCACGCTTACCTTTACATAAAAAACAACTGTGCCAGTGTGATAAATGTTTAAATATGGACTTGTGCTGTCTAGGTAATGCATGCACAATGAGTGCACACCACTGTGTTAACACTTTTTTGGCAAAGGAAAGTCATATAATGTTCTGGGCTATAATTTTATTTGGAAGAAGTCTTTCTATTGAAATTAATTAATACTTCATTAATACATTTTCTGATTTTTTTTTTGCAAGAAGCTACTGGAAATGAACTTTGTGGTCGGTTAAAGTAACTCAGCGTACAATGTTGACTTTACTTGTGACAAGGAAAAGCCATATAAATTGTTTTGAGATGTAATTTTACATGGAAGACATGTCATTGAAATAAATTAATATTTCATTAAAAAACTGTATAATATTTCCACGAAAAACTACTGGAAAAGGACTTCACACTCGCTTCAAGTGACATTTAATGACAAGGGACAGTCCTATATACCATTCTGGGGTGTAATTTTATTTGGGTGACATCTGTACATTGAAGTAATTAAACATATCAATTAAAAAAATTGTTGCCACCAGAAATGATTTAAAATGTATATAATGGGAAAAATGCACATATAATACACTTTTTGGGTTTTTGGGGAGGGTCATCCTACCTGCATTGCTATTACAACAGCCAATTACATGTCCTCAGCTTCGTAATGCAAGAAAAATGTGTCATCATCTCACGATAATCATTGCTACTATCAATCAACGTGAAACAAAATTATAAATTTTGAAAACTTATAATATATAAAATAAATACAAATTGCTACTACTACACTGAATAAATTACATTAATTCTCAAAACTATAGGAAAAATCAATTATTGCTTGCAACATTACACACCCTCCAGATGAAGATGTCATTGCTCAGCAATTGCCAGCAGAGTAAATAAGTGTGGTCTGAAATATTAAGTTTAAAACAATTCTTTCAATTACAAGATTTTAAAAATTTTGTGCCAAGTCACTAATAAATAATGATCTCATATAATTTGTTCTTTAAGCTATATTACTGCCTTGTGAGAGTGAAAAGGTTAAATTATAAATAATTTATCTTTCCCGAAACACCCCAAACTGCACTGCACGCATGCACACATGCACCTGCACACACATCCATGCATGCATGTGCACACAAACATACATGTGCACACACACATGCATGCATGTGCACACACTCGCATTTGTGCGTGCACATGCATGCATGTGCACACACTCGCATTCGTGCACATGCATGCAGATGCAGTATTTTATAAAATTATTTATTTTATCAAGTAATAAAAACTACCAACATTGAAATTAAATTGTGTGTTTCCTTGATGTAGGTTTTGTTGTCCTATCTACTATGTTAAGTGTCATATGAATGGTAAATGTTAGTTGTCTTTGCTTGTGTTCTGTTTTCTTTGTTTGACAGTCAGATATTGGGATAAAGGTAATTCACTTACCTAAAGGGTATTTGTTTAGTGCATTGCACATAAAACTTTTATTTTTATGTTACTTGTGTATGTTCTGGGATACACATTAATTTCCATTACACATTGAAGGCACAGAAGAAATAAGTTGTCTTCACCTTCTTGTCACACCAATTTTCTCACGCAAGCAAGCTTCACATGCATACCACCACATATATGCATACAAACCAAAAGTATTAATACATTTTATCTCAAAATTTTCCTATTTCCCACATATTTATTTACTTATTACCACACTCATTTTTTTCTTAAATTGCATATAGTTTATGTATTTAATCTTGTTATCTGTAAATATTTTTCCACTATATTAGCACTGCAGAAAAATTACAAATTATGTAAAGAGACCAGGCTAATTTTTTATAACATGATTTTAGATAATGGTTTGAGATTCAAAAATATTTTCAAGGATTTGACTATGGGTTCAGCCAAAAAAAATATAAACCCAACCCTAATGAAAGTATTAAATGACGTTAATTTTAACCACATATTTGCAGTTAAAGGTAGTTACAACCAAAAAATATGATTTTACAGTCATTTTCTTAATTTTATTTGCAACATCGACTCAACTCATCATCATTCTACTTTGTGCTCAATCTCAACAGGCCTGGGGTAACCTGAAAGTTCCTGCCTGAACAGACGATCATACTGATGCAGTCAATTTTGGTTCAGCAACTAGCAGACAAATAGCATGCAGAAACATGCAAGCACACTTACCTCTGCTCTCGTCCTTCAACCTCTGCAGCAATGCCTTCGTCTCATCCTGCTCCACTTCCAGAATTGCATTTCGTTCAATGGCAGAGTTCAACTTAAGTTCATACTCTTCCAGGGATGAGACTATGGCCCTGTTGGCACGCTCCAAGTCATCATTCTTCTGTTCTAATTCTCGAACACGCTTCTGGTACAACTCCTCACGATTCCTGAATTCCGCCAGCAATGCCTGCAGGTCGCAATTCTGGTTGTTGCAGCGCTCCAGCTTCTCCTAATTGTCATGTGGAATCATATATTGTTATACCCTCCAGAAACAACCTCTTAATAAAATTCACTACTGCTCTTATAACTTCAATAAAAAAAATTTACAAACATGTGCTTATAAAACCTTTTAGTACTGCAGGGGCCCAATTGAATAGGACTACTGGACATTTGCACCAACTCAATGTAAAGCAAAGGAAATTGCTTTTTTCTTTGCATCCATTATCTCCTGTGGAGTTAAATATGCATTTAATTCCACCATAGACCAATACTGTCTGTCACTGAAGTAAAGCATTGAACAGCCACATTATTAAAAATATGATTTATTCTACTTTTAGAATTAGCAAAAACTCTGGTTTCTCCAAGGTGAAAATTACGCTTGTGTAATTTTTGTTAATGACAACTTTAGGTATGTGGCTTAAGTGTAAAGTAAGATTCCTGCAGAAAAACTAAAGATACACCTCAAATGAAAGACAGATGCTGGACAATATTGAAATGTATATAGCAACTTAATGTAGTATTTATCAAAATATGATTGAAATTTGGAAAGAGTTATACAACACTTTTATGAAAAATTATAAAATTATATTTTAGTTTAAATTGACAAATACTGCAAGCTTTATGTAATAACTAATTAATATATAACTAGTATTTTAGACTGTCAAATATTTCCATCAAACTACTTTCAATAAGTTTGGTCAAAAAAGTTGTACAGTTATGACATCATGGGAACATCATAAACGCTGTCATATTTGTCTGAAAAACTAGGATGACTTCGGTTTCCATCAAATATTTTTTAATTGGACCGGTTCTAAATTTTCTTTGATGTTTGACGGTCTCAGCCAATCAAAATCGTGCATGACAAAATTGGATGCCAAGAAACATTAAAATAACAAACAATTGCTGAAAACGAAGCAGTTTACGTAGATAATTAATTTATGTAGATGCTTTCTAAGCATGAATGATATTTTAAGTGAACATTGAACATAATATCACACACTAAGAGCAATTAATTCTATTGTGTAGCAAACACATCTCTGATAAATAAAATTTACATATACGCCTAGTGAAGAAGTGAAAATTAATTACAACATTCCTTACATTTCTTCATGTAATGGACTGCATGATAAAACAGAAGTAATATCTGATTAAGAAAATAATTTTAAAATAACAACACAAATTTGACTCTAACAGTAAAAAAAAATTTGACAGTGTTAACATTTTCCAACATATTCAAAATTATTTGATAAAATATGTTGGCCAGGAAAATTAGACAGTGTGACAAGGGCTTACGAAGCTTTTCATTCAATTACTTAGGAACCAATTTCCAAAAAAATTACTTTCTCATTTGTAATCAAAATTAGAAGTTTAATATGCAGTTTATTTTATGAATATAAATTACTTTAAACTTGTAGCCCTGCAATATGTTATAATTTATATATTTAGGAATTATTAAATTGATTTCTGTATTTCTGTGTAAAGGATAGTAATTTATTTAATATTTCGAAGATTGTGGCAATAATAATTTGTTTGTATTTTGTACATGTTCGTTTTTCCAAATTTATTATTTTATTTGATTCATTGCATCAGTAGTAATAATACTCATAGGATGACAGTGCAACTTATCACCTGGTTAGGAAGCTACATGTAGTCGCCGGGTAACCATCTGAGGTCACAATTTGTCGACATGACCCACGACATGCATGTAATATTTTGATTTCAAGAGTCACATCAGATTACACTGGTTATTTTTAGATATTATCGCACTTTGTGAAGCCACAATTGGACATGTACTTGATAGGGTAAATAGGGTAAACATGATTTTCTCATCATTATTTAATAGTTCACATTATAGTTTCCCAGTTTTTTAGTCGTCGCAGTTCAGTCATCAGCCAAATAACCTTTGATGAGTAACCATTTCACTCGCACTAACCGCACCACAACTTCAACCTTCTGTCTTTATTTCGGACATTTCTCTATTCTATTAAATTCCTTTTTGGTGGTGTGAGGAGTTGTTAGAGCACTGGGAGAGAAAAGTAGTAATTCAATCCTATCTTAGTAATTATCTAATCTCAAAGTGAGAAGTTTTGTTTTGTGAAAGCGGCAATTCTGTCTCTTGAGTTTATCTGCTGCAAGTATCAATTGATTTTTGAAGAGACTGTAATAAACCTTCAGTGAACAGTACAAATCATATTTAATTTATTTTTTGCTTCGAATCAACAAACTCTACAACTGTTATCAATTAAGAATCTTAAAATTTCACTGAACTTATTTCAAGATAGTGTTGTGGACTCCGAGGTCGTACAGCAAACATTACAAACTGAAACTTAATAAGTATAATATACTAAAGGTCATACTAGACAATTAAACAAAACAAGTTTCAGTTGTATTATAAAATAAGTTCTTACAAAAATTACTGTTTCACAAAAACTGGGGGGGGGGGGGGGGGGGGGGGAATTAGGCGTTGTTGGAAAAAAAACCGAATTTTATTAAAAATGTTTGGTTTTTTCATTAGATCCCCCCAAAAACAGTTGGGTTGTGTTTATTCAGAAAAACCTATGTTTTTGCCAACCCTGCCTTTGTTATCTGCATTAATGCACTCCATACAAATGTTGTACTTGAATTTTTGTTGGATTTAAACAATGGAAGAGCATTCTGCTAAGTGATGTATAATGCTGTGTGAATAAAAATTTCAAAAGACATGCATATGTATGTGTGACAAATGCCCCACAAGCATGACTATATTGTAACCACTGTGAAGTTCAGAAGGGGAATAATGATATGGTTGTGTTTTTTTGTGATCTTTGAGTTAAACATTTCTTTATAGTGCCAGATTCCAGTAATAATAATGCCTATATTGTGCTTTTGGACAATTCAGTTCTATCAATACTGTGGCAACAATTGGTAATTTTGGCTCATTTCAATTTCAACACAGCGTACCAGTCCATAAAGCAAACGCCAAAGCCAAACACACACACACAGAGATATATATATATAACGTAGAGATCTGAGTTGAAGTGAAAATATTTTATTTAATGGCCATACAGATACCCTGATACCACTGCCGATACCCCAATACCAAAAACAGATACCAATGCCGTCCACACTGAAGTTTAGAAAAAGTATTACTGTTAATAATACACTAAAACCATTCCTCCTCATTTTTTAAATAAATAAAATAATGTCTAAAAATACTGTACATAAGGAATTGTAATCAGACACAAAATGTAAGCTAACCTAAAACTTTCAAACCCTCTGAAAAAGCAAATAATATGACACTAAATGAAAGTCAAATTTTAAATGTCCTGCATGCACTATCAGCTAAGAGCGCACTGAGAAGTTATCGATCAGGCAGTGTCACGTCTGTTGGTTTAAGAGGGGGGAGAGGATAACCTCTCCATGCCGCTACCTGTTGGTGACACCTTGCACGGATGGCAAATGTCTGTCTTTGAAAGTAATTAATTATATTTTACTGCAAAGAAAACTTGTAATTTTGAGACATAAATGAGGTGATTATAATTTATTTCCTCACTGTCTTTACTAATTAATCATTCAAAACCACATCCTCTGATTTTCCCTATTATGGGTTACACTGCATTCGGCTCAGTGCTTACCTACCCATTATTAGATGACAAAAGTTGTTTAATAGGCATCTACATATTATCAGTTTATTCAAAGACACGTATTTATTGAAATAAATCAATATAAATCCTCCGATTTCCCCACAAGGAGTTACTGAAAATTAACTTTACACTTATAATACAAGTTGCTCGATGTTCAAACAATCTTTGGTGACAAGTGATAGAGTATATGCTTTGGGACATATAATTTTATTCGCGAAGATGCTGCGCTTTGACTTAAATAAACATTAAGTTTTTAAGTCATGTTAATTTTATGCCAGATACAATGAAACACCAACCTTACCAGATAAAACAACCTTTAAACACAAAAACGAAAACATCTTAGCAAATAATAATTCCTCAAAGTGTTTTGCATAACATTTTCAAGTGAAACCATTTGCTTTGAAATACAAGTGATATTAGGTGCAATTATTTTGAGCGACATATGCCATATTTACTAGTGTATAGTGTGCACTCGTATGTAGTGAGCACCATGATGTTTGCAACAAGTTGAAGGGAAATTTTTTTTTAAATAAAATTGCACCAAAAATTTGCGGCGCCCTGTCAGTAAGTAAGGAACAAATTATTCTTTTTTTTACATTAATGAGTGGTGATTGTGATATGTTTGGAAAATACTTTAATTAAATAACTTGAGTGCAAAAAGCCAAAATAAAAACATTTCCAAAAAACCTCATGCTCCTACTACTCAACATCTCCACATGCGGTTTACATTTTTCTTCTTTCTCCTTTTAGCAGTCACTGGCTTTATTTTTTTTAATGCCAGAATGTTGCGCTACCCTTATCTAAAAAAAAAAAAAAAAAGTCTCCTGGTCCCTTCTCCAACCACTTTCATGAACACTCGCTAGGATCTGCCAAGGAAACAAAAAGGGATGGCAGAATTATTGACAGGCAACATCTGGGTAATATTACAAGGGGGGCGGGAGGGGCATAAACATGTGGCAGCTCTGGTTTTTTGTGTGGCATGACACAATGCCATTGGAAGGAAAGTTGGGGGGGGGGGGGGTTCGACCTACACATAACTGATAACTGAAGGGTCGTTGAGTGAGAAAGAGCGACAAGGGAGAGGAGTGATGTAAGAGCGAGAGATGAGACAACAGACAGTTCCGCCACTTCCCTCATCAACATCCCCGGACAATTTATGACTAACACTCCCTCTTCCTCTTGCCCACCCCAGAATTTTTTCTTTTATTTTGGGAGAAAAAAGTGAGCTATTCAGGTTGAAATACAGTATTTGTTCTTATTTTTCTTTTAATGTGTGGAGTATACAAACTGAAATATGGTAATTTTTGTGCCTAAAGAAAGTAATAACCTGACTTCATTGTCTGCAACCAATATTAAAATATCGGCCCAATACCATACCTGATACAGATACATAGGGAAAAGGCAATCTTTGGTTGATACCTATACTTAGTATCGGTATCGGAACAACTCTAGTTATGATACGAATAGGAAACTGTTAAAATAACAATGAAAAATATTTAATGTGATAACTTAAATATAATTATGTAATGATTTGATAAAACAAAAGATGTTTGTTGTTGAAAAGAAAAACTTCAATGAGTAAATTGCTTACTCTTAAAATATATTATATTTACATTAAATACTTCAAGCTTTTGTTATTTCCATTTCTCTAATTTTATCAGGTTATGGGCCCAGTGATGTTTGGTTTTTAAGGTAAGTGGTTTTCATGTAAAATACGTCATTTTTCATGGAAAGATACCCAGTCGAAATTGTAAAAGCCAAATGGAAATACGCAAGAAGAATGAACACAATGGAAGTTCAGGTAACAAAGCTGAAGGCAGAAGTCAACTGGAACATCTAGAAATTTCAAATTTTAGTAGCAGCAGAAGCAAAATGCTTTTCAGATGTCATGATGGGCGAGGTTAACATGCCTAATGAAGAAGGTAAGTCAAAAGATATTGGGAAGGGAAAGGATTCCAAGGCCAAGGAACTATTGTCTTTAGAATGGAGGAGGAAACTATTGTTCACATTTTAAATTGCAAAACTTCTGCTGAAATGTGGAATAAGCTCTTGTCCATATACGAACAAAAGTCTGAAACATTAATTCATTTGCTTCATGAAAAATTCTTTAGTTTTCAATATGAAGGAAAAGAGGTAGCTGCTCACGTATCTTCTGCTATAAATATTGTGACAAAACTAAAAACCTTTGGGGAAGAAATCTCAGGCCACCAAGTTATCCGAAAATAATAATGTCGCTTCCCAGAGAATTCAGACATTTTGTGTCCTCTTGGGAATCTGTTGATCCTGTCAGACAAACGCTAAATGAGTTGACTTCACGACTTATTATAGAGGAAAGTAGCTGAAAGATACATCTTGTTCACAAAATCAGACTTTTGCAGTTTTTCAAAGGCTCTGCACTATTTGCAATAAAAGGAACCACACAACTGAAAAATGTTTTAAAAATAAAACTAATGCAGCAAATAGTAAAAAGACTCTGATTTGTCAGTTTAGTAATAAGCCAGGTCACTTTAAAAAGGATTATCACTTTTATTTGTACATATTCTTGACCAGAAGAGAAAAAAGCTAGATCTTAAAGGAAAAGAAGGAAGATTTGTACGTTATGAGATAGATTCCAAATCCTACAGTGTTTGTTTACCTAACAAGAAGAAAGTAATAACGTGGAAAGTAGTTTTTACTTCAGAAAAACCTAAAAACAACTGTAGTCAGAGGAGGGCTTACTACAGAAGAGAAAACATTAGGGATAGTCAGAGGATGTTGAGAACAGTTCTGATAGAGGAAGTGAGGAGATTGTGGTCGAAGAAGCTGGGATGGATACAAAAATATTTGAAGGAACATAAAATGAAGAAAGAAGACAACATCAAAGTGGGAATTATATACCAGGAAACATTCTGGAGAGTTCAGAAAAATTTAGTAACCTCAGTAACTCATTTGATGAATTCTTTGATTTCCATCCAGAAGAAATCTCGTCACAGTATTATAAAAATGAAAATATCCAAGATTGTTCACAAAAAATCTAAGATCAAGAAAAAATATAAGGAAGCCATCCAAATACAATGACTTTGAAACATGTCTCATAGTGTCTCAAGAAGAAAATTTAACTTATGAGCAAGTAGTTAAAGGACCAATTCGGGAAGATTGGAAGATTGCAATAAAAGAAGAACTGGATGCGATAAAAAGAAATGGAACATGTGTTGAAGTAAGTTTAACAGAAGGAAAGAAAACAATTGACACAGACTGGGTTTTCCAAAAGAAGCAGAAAGAAAAGAATATAGTATTGAAAACCCGCCTTGTTGCTTGTAGTTTCTAACTAGATGAAGATTTTGATTTTAATGACATTTTTGCTCCAGTGGCAAAACTTCCAACACTAAAAATATTGCTAGCTATTGCTGTAAACAGGGACATGAAGATCCATCAAATGGGCGTGAAGAATGCCTCTTTGCTTGGGAAAATTGAAGGAAGAAGTATACCTCAAGAAACCAGAAGGTATGGTCAAAGATGGAAAGGTTCTTTTACTCAAGAAATCCTTATATGAATTTAAAATGTCTCCAAAAAAAATTGAAAATCAAATTTTAATCATTTTATGCTGAGGGAAGGATTAACGAGATCCAAAGCAGATTATTGCTTATATGACAAGAACCACGGAGGAAAGTTTATTTATATCTTGGTTTATGTTGACTATATCCTAATCTTTTGCCAAGATTTGCATCTCATTGAAACATTAAAAAGAAAATTCAAAGATAAGATCAGTTATTTGGGAATAAATATTGTTGAAGATCTTTTGAAAGGAGAAATTGAAATTGATCAAGTTGACTACTTGAAATCAATACTTGAAAGATTCGACATGGAAGATTGCAGACAAACGTCAAACCCAATGGACCCAAATTTTAAAAGGATTGATTCTGCTACATCTGATGAAAGTTTGGGCAACACATGCAGGAGTATCATTGGGTCATTAATGTATGTAGTTTTAGGAACCAGATCAGATTTGGCATTGTCTGAATTTTGCTATCAGATGCCAAAGTCGGCCAAGTAAAGATCTTCAGTCCTGGGATGTACCATTTCATGGAACTTATTAAAGCATAAGTGTGTCAGTTTGTCTTCTAAAGAGACACGGTACATTGCGTTAAGCAGTGGAGTAAGTGAGGCCTGCTGGATTAAAAATGTACTTGAGGACATTGGTATGAAGAAATGTCCTATAATCATCAACGAAGACCACCAGGCTGCTATTTATGTGGTTGGAAATCCAGCCTCTCATCGGTGAACGAAACATATAGTTACCACATTTCATTTTGTACTAGAAAAGTTAACAGTGGAGTGATTAATATGAAATATATTAACACTAACGACCAGATTGCTGACAGTTTAACTAAGGCAGTATCCAAATTTTCTCTTGAAAGATTCTGTCAAGCTGTAGGACTGACTGTAGGACTGATATCAAAACTTTGTTTCTTTATTTCTGGAATGGATATTTTTTTAATTCACGGAGGGTGCTAAAATAACAGATTTATTTTCACTCCAACAAATGCTGTTCGTAATTCCTCATAAAAATACAGGTAACAACAATTGGATGTATACTTTTTATGTCAATTGAAGAAGTTCGCTAAACATTTCTGTGAACAAGTTTTACTAGACAACATTGATATTGACCTCCACAGATGTATTGCTATCATCAACCTGCATGCACTTGTCTACAATCAGTTCAGTGCTCTTAACATGATTAAGCATGCCTGGAAGAAAGCTACACTACATTTTCAGTTGAATGTGGTGCCTTGGAAGCTCCTGACAAAGTTATCTGAGATACTGAAGATTCTAGTTGCTCAACTAGCAACTGCACAAATGTATAATCCATCCAATTTGGTAAATGCTAACATTATTAACATTGAAAAATACTGTTTACTAGCAGACCAGTGCTACTTCGTTCGCATGACATTTAGGACTTGGAATCGCTCTAGCCATTGCTCTTGGGAAGGAAAGGACAGCCCATAGACAAAAAAAAGCGAAATGATGGAACTAATTTTAACAATGCTTTTTTATACAGTAATTAATCCTAAGAAAAGCTTAATCCAGTACCTATGTACATCCCTGATTATCATATTTTCGGAACCGTTTGAGATAACTCGATGAAACAAAGACTAGGTTAGTCCTGGGGTTGTTATCTATAGACTGTGTACATTTTATATAAATACGTTCAGTGGCTTTTGAGTTAAATCCGGTCAGACAGACAGACACAAGAAAAATTAACATTAGATATGGCGTAGTAATTAATTCTACTATATGAAAAAATAATTAAAAGTGAAAAATTTGAAAATCATAGACAGATACTTCTATTTTATTTAGTTGCATAGATGATGCACAGAACTTGAGGTAGTAATGAAATATCAGGAATTAATTTACAATTATGTGCATCCCCACATTATGTACCACATTGATTTAGGAAAGACTACAAAACCTCAATTCATGTATGCTTAATGCCCGGTGATAGATAAATGCAAAAGAAACACAACAAAATATAACAAAACAAGACTATCTCACTTGCTACCTCTCATAAATTTGCATGAATTAATAGATTCCAAACACACTGCAATACAAAAAAACATCAGGCAGGCAGCACCTTAAGGGGTAGGAAGTTTTTTAGTTGAGTTCATACAGGGTAGATGACCCTCAAATATAATTTGTTTTATGCTGCACCATCCTAATAGTTAGAATAATTTTTTTGCAACCCAACCACCACCACCACCATCACAGTGTAGTGACAAATGAGAACGCTTTCATGCACTTGCTCAAACCTTCTGCTGAACTGCCTCATTATAGTACATTCACTGTTTCTTCACATTTTTCTGAAGTCCTGTTTAAGTTTTACTTTCAGGTGCCTATATCATCCACCACATATTGACGCCGGCTAACAGCCAACAGCGTTAAGGCCATGACAGCGCTCACCACTCATGTGACACGTTGGTAAGCACGTGAGCGAAGAGGCCATAACCTGGACTTTCCCCTAACGGAATATTAATGTTAAAGTGTAAATCAAGTTCCTTTATTTTATTTCAGGGTTCAAGTGTTCAAAAATGTTAAATTGTGTGTTCATAATATGTTGCACCATGCTTGGTTTAAATTCAAAATGTGAATAAACATAAATATCCATATAGAACAATCAACGAACACAAAAAATTCACAATTTAAAAGCTTAGAGTGATTATGTAATTGAATTATTTATGTGCCATTTCTTTTTGAAAATATAAGTTTTACTCAGCGTGCATAGCACTTCCGCTTGTGTGAACCCCGTAGGAAGCCATGGTAGGTGCGTGCGATACTTGCCTCTGAGCAGTCCATCGACAAGAGCTGGCGAGGTAAGACGCTGTCACGTATGCACTTCAACTTTTTGCACTGAGTTAGATTTCTATAGTTCACTTTTAGTATACCGGTTAACCTTTGCCTTGCATACATTTTGCCAGACATTCCCCAGCATTATGCTTATGCTTAAATAAATAATTTGCAGCGCTTGTGGCTTTTTGGAACTTAAACAAGAGTAGGTGAAGATGTCGGAGAGGCCACGCGGCCCGCGCAACTTTTAAATCAGGCGCCATCCGCCTAAAGGCATTTCATTGTAATTTCTGCTTAATTGCTACGTGCAATATTAAGGGTGTTAATTCTATGTATGTATTTCAGGATATTTTTCACATTTGATTGTGTTACTGCTACATCGCCCATGGTCACACAATCAAATATCGCTAAGTCCGTATCTGCGCCATCCATGCGCTTTAAGGGTATATTTTTGTAATATCATGTGCGCTTTAGTAAATCTCAGGGTTATGCAATATTTTATTCAGGGTTCCGTGTATTTTTCATGATTGATGCTTTTGTATGTACAACCACGTAGTCTTTTGCACATGTTGATTTTTTTCACCATCAGGCGTGCTACGAGCTTTTGTATGCTTCCATCTCAGGAAGGGAATAATTTTCCCCACACCGATACCACTTTGTCCGGTAATTATCTGCAGTTCTCACAGAAAACTACTGCAATTCCACCTGCATCACGTGGTCCGCTACGCACTGTATGCGGCAGCATCCACGCCATCTAAACATACTTTCACGCATCTGCGTGTTTATTGTGCCTATTCATATTGTGTACCATGTTGTATCATCATTATTAGTGTAAGTTGTATGGTGAAGTTATTTCCGTCCTAGCCAGCTATGTGTATAAACCGTATCCACACTTACCACACAATGGGAGACGCATCCCGACGAGTCCGCGTTAGTGACGTAAAATAATCACACGTGTTCAGTGTTCATCTTGTAATTCTCCGTATACTGTCTCCAGGAAAAATATACAGTCCATCCTAGCGGCTGTAGACCTCTTTCCTTGCGAGGGCTGTGTTCTCAAACACCCAGGAGATAATCATTATCTAGGAGTGCGCTAGAATAATTGCGAGCTGGAAGAAGAACCTGACTGAATTAGCTAGACACGTCCAAATTTTAATCATTAATTCATCTTTCTGGCACAATATTGTACTTGGGAATAAATAAATGGTATGTTGCTCAGTGTAAAATATGTGCATTTATTTGTAGCATCAGGGCAGCCTACTCCTGCCATTTTTCAGTTATTAAGTGTTTAGTATTGATAAGTGTTTTGTAAAGATGCTGAGTGAGATGGACGCACAGAACCCAGAGCAGCCCTGAGTGTCGAAGTGTGGTGTCTGGGAAGCACCGCTGGCGCCCACCTACCATAAGCAAATTATGTCATCATTAATCTTGTCTCTCACCCGATGGCGTCAATGTAAACAAAAACAACATTGACACGTGGCTTCCCTGTTTAAACTGTCAAATGCTTTGCTTAAACTATATTTTTTCAGCAGCCTATCAATGTTGTTGTATTTCAAAAATCCTAACCTAAGTGTTTTCAATTGTTGTTGATATTGATATTTAGGTCTGTTTTATAACTTAACTGCACATTGAAAATGGTGAAATTGGTAATTATTTTACAGGTTATTGCTATAAATGTGTTACAATATAGCACACTATGCACATTATGAGTTAATATTTTGTGATACAGATAAAAAGTGGAAACCAGATGAAACTGCAACATCTGAAGAGCCAGATGATAGATGGAAGCAATATTTTAAAAGTGTATGTAAATAGGCTGCATTTTCCACAATTTTTGTAAATTTTATAATGTGTAATGCAGACAATTTCACGTTCTTTCATGAACAAATGCAGATTTATAATTATACTTTGGTATACAGTATTGACATTGATTTTGATGGTTTTCCTTGTTTACTTCCTTGCAAATGATACCTACACTACAAATTCTATAGCAGGTATCAAAAGCTGATGGAAAAAAAAGAACTTAAGCTAGGGATGAAAGGATGAGAAAGGAAAGCACAGAAAAGCAAGAGGAAGAGAAATGTGGCCAAAGTGAAAAGAAATAAAGGAGAAGCATGCAAAGATGCAAAAGGAACCCATATTAAAGAATTGTCAATAAAAATTGGTTGTAAACATAAATGCAGCTACCAGTGTAATCAAATTCAAGATCACAAAGTATCTCAGATCTTTGACAAATACTGAAGTCTGGAGGCATTAACAGACTGGGACAGTATGTAGCTAGCTGTATGAACAGATCACAACCACAGCATATGCAGGTTAAAGAAGGAGCTGCAAGGAATATAAACCTTTGAAGTAGATGGACTGAAATACAGTGTTTGTAAAAATTCTTCATGAATACACTGAATGTAGGAGATAAAATGATTCAAAATACTATGAAGAAGACATGCGATGATGTAGTTGAAGAAGACATGCTGTGTGGCAAACACAGTAAACATCCCACAATAGATCCTACAGTTAGAGAGGACATTAGGTAAGATTCCATTCCACGAATCAATTCTCATTACCACCGAAAACAACCATGTAAAGAATTGTTCAGTGGTGGGAAAACATTAGCTGATCTACACAGCGATTATGTGAAAGAGTGTCGGGAACAAGGAAGAAGCCATGGGAAGTATACTGCTTACCGAAACATTTTTCTGACAGAATTCAATATTAGCATCTTCATCCCTAAAAAAGATCACTGTGCTTTCTGTAAGAAAGTGAAAAATTATGACGATAAGGAGTTATTGTTGGTGGATGAGTACAAAAATCATTAAAAGGAAATTGAGTTGAGTCAAACAGAAAATGGCAAACATTCAGACTTTGCAATACAGGATAAATGTGTTACTGAACACTTTTATTTACAAGCAGTATTTCCAGCACCTTGCGATGACATTTCTGAATTTTATCATAAGTAATGTATATCTGTTTTAAACTTCACTATTTATGACTTGGGAAGAAATACTGTACTGGACGCTGTTATGTATGGCACGAGGGTGCTGGCAGGTGAGGTCCTAATGAGATCGCCTCATGTTTATTATATTTTTTACAAAAAGAATGTGACTGAGAAGTTTGTTTTTACTCAGATGATTGTGCCAGTCGAAACAAGAATACATTGTTATCTTGTAGATGCATGCTGTGTCCGTTCATAATGTTGCCAGTATTGCACATAAATTTCTAGTGATTGGGCACAATCAAAATGAAGGTGACCACTTACATTCTTTGATAAAAAAAACAGAAGAAGCCTGTACTTAAAAGTGGTCCCATTTCTGTACTGCACAGTGGATAACCGTCATCCAAATGGCCAAAAACAGAGGCAATCCATTAAAATTAATGGAGGACACAAGATTTCATGGATTTCAAAACACATTCTAAGTTCTACGGAACAATCTTTTCAGTAAATACTGAGAAAGGAAAAAATTTCATGGCTGAGCATACAGTAAATAAAAGTATAAAAAGAAAACCCTTTTCATTTTACCTACAAGACAAGTTTTGGAGAAACTTCACTCAAGTGACAAGAGGCAGACATTCAATACCAAAAATCAACCGTGCAGTTACCTCTCCACCAGGTATACGTGGGGTAAAAAAAAAACTTATCTCTTTGTGAGAACTGAATTATAAAGAGCCATCATCAGTCATTTTATAGCCATCTTGTGGCAGTAGCATCAAATGAGAAATGTAATGTGGATCCATCTGATTTGGAAGAAGAGAACTACCGACTTTGTTAACTTATTCCAAATAGTCTCTCTTCTCTGCCTTGTCACTGCAGACTAGATTTGCTTAGTAATGTGTGTTTTTTACTCTTGTTATAATCCTTTATTCCGTTTGGAACCATATTAATAGTGAAAGACCATCTAAAGCAACACTTTGTTAGTAAAGTCAAACACATTATTCAAGATGCGTAAATTATAATTATTCTACACAGAGGTGTTTTGTTTGGATATAAATACAATAGGCTATTGATTATAAATAATCAGAAAATACAACAGTTATTTCCCAATAATAAATACAACGGGAGGAATTTAAATGATATAGGCCTATTGATAAGTACATACAATTTCCATAAACTTTCTTGTAGCCCTATAGCACTTATGGTCATATGTATCTGAAACATAAATAGTTTATAACATTTTTTGTGCAAGAGGGCTGTAAGTAAAATTTTTTTTTATCAATAACACATAAGCATTTGTTTGCTGTAACACTAGGAGTACAAAATTTATATAGAAAAATCTAAAAAAAATGCACTCAATATCAACTACCTCAGCTAACCAAAATGCACAACAATTAAAAAATACATGTTCAAACTTACTCTCATAGCTTCGCAATCCACTTGCAATCGGTTATTTGCAGCTTCTAAATCCCTGTTACGTTTTTCAGACTGGTCAAGGGATATTTCCAGCTCTTTCTCCAGTTGCCTGGAGTTTTCCTGAAATTCTTCCAAATCCCTCTCAATTTGCTTCTTCTCCTCCAGCACATCTTCTATGTCCTGATTGTACTGGTCGGCCAGATCTTTCCAATACAAAATTTCTTCATCTTTACTTTTGAAATTAGGGATTTCAGAGTCCATTTCTCTGCACACGTCCAAATGAATCAAACCAAAATCTTTAATGCTTGGTATTTACTTGGACTGCAAGTAGCTGTGTTCATTCCAAGCTCTGAAAAGATATTATATTACTAGCTTTCCTCTGACAAAAAACACATCAAATGCACCCACAAAACCAAGTTTTATAAACTGGTAGGTGACCAAGACAGTGTAACATGTGACTGAAATGAAATTCTATATGTTAAATATGAATTACTTACTACTTTATGACACAATGAAAAACCCACCTTTCAAAACTCACTGAAAACAGTACTGCAGGATGCTATACCAATATGACTGCATTTATAAAATAAGGACAACTACGGGGTCTTGAATTAAGACTGCTAATACTACTCAAAGTAAAAGAGAAATTTTGATGGAAGATGCATGATTTCCACTGTAATGAAAATTGAATCCACAACTGACATCACATTATGACACATATAACAAAAATTGCTGGCAGAAACACATTTACCCAAGGTTTGCTGGTGATGCTGTGAATATGATGTTGCCAAACCTGCAGAGATCTTGTTTCAAGGACAATACTGTTCAAGAGTAACATTGTTTTTTTTTCTTTCAAAATAAATTTTAGTTTGAACTAATATATCTTTTAGTAATAAGGGCTTAAGTCTGATAACAGGCCACCTATTAAATTAATCTAAAAATTACAGTTATAACCTTCTTCAAATTTTACTGCGAAAATTACTTTAAATGTCATGTGAATTTGCTGGCTAGCTTAAATTTTAAGTGCCTCAGTCAGTTAGATCAAATAAACTCAATTACTAAGTGTTTAAAAAGAAGTTTATATCCCAAACATCCAAAAAAAATTAGGAGATCACACAAATATGAAGAAATTGTTAACAGTGGAACCAGGTGATATATTTATCATATTCCCTTAAAAATTTTTGACTCTGGGCCTCTTCTTTCCAACATGCCACTTAATTAAAGATCAAATACAAAATAGTTAAACACACTCTTCCAGCTTTTGTTACCAACTTTTACTTAATAATACTTTTAATCTGAAGAATGCTATCTCCCAGCCACTGGACCAAATCTCTACTTTCATTCTGTGAGTTAAAACCGTATTTTACACTTGTTACAAACGCCATCTTTACAAATGAATTATGAAAAATACATTTTTAAAAGCGAAAACACATCAGTGGCCTAATTGGAAATTTAAATTTACACTTTCTAAATTAAAATGACTTTAAATACACAGAGCATTACTTCATACAGTGCATAACAAAAATCTTTCTAAAAAAATTAAACCTAAAAAAGTATAAATATCCTTTTTTAAAAAATTAGAGCATACACTCTTTAAATAAACCAAAGCATCATGAATTAAATCAACCATTAATTAAATCAAACACTCGCATCTTCCAAAAGCTAAATCAAAGAAAATATTCTGATAAGAATTATTAAACTCTACACAATATTACAAAGTTTTTCCCATTTGTATAGATGCAGATTTTGAACTGTGAATGGAGTAATGGTGTTGCATGCATTCATAGTTCGTTTCAAATGTCATGACATGAACATGTGATTCTGAATACGTAGCATACCAGGTTTCAGTGTATTCTGTGTATGTGTACGAATTTGGCATTACAATAAATTGAATTCTGGTCTTTTGTTTTTGAGCATTTTGTAAATCACTATGGTATGGTCATCAAATTCACTATAAAAAATTTTTCCATGGCAATGTTTTATTAAGAAATACTAGTAGTAAGAAATATAAGAAGGTGTAGTAACATGGTGTTACATTTTTCAGCAAGGTAAATGATTTGAAAATTATGAGTCTCTTTTAACTTTATTTGTAAGTTGAGAAATGGTTGTTTACTTATGCCGCATACATGCAATGGATATGTTGGTCTAATGGATTGGTCATGCTACTGTCACAAGTGAGTGTTTTAGTTGCAAAATTTATCTACTGTTGTATAATTTTGCACAGGGTTATTATAAATTATTCATCAAGTTTAAAGAGCTGCATTTTCAAGACTCTTACTGTGACAAAGCAGACATGCTCACCAAGTTTATTACACACCCTACAAATGTTCTGTGTGTGCCCCCTTGGTCATATGACACACATCACCCAAGCAACAGTTTAAGTTCTGCCCACACATTCTGTAGCATTTCACCATCAATGGTTATCACGGCAGAAACTGAAGTTTTCCATTAGTTCTGCCAGTATTGTGGGCTGTGGTGGGATGTAAAAACTGTCCTCAATGTACCCCCAAAGGAAGAAGCCACATGGTGTCAGATCAGGAGACCTGGGGAACCATGCTAACAGTGCGACGTTGTCCTGACCAACACACACAATTCAGATAGTGACAAAAAATGATTTTCCAATTGGGGAGTGCCCCATCTGGTTCGGAGATGAAATTCATGGAGTCAGCGCTCTGCTATGGATACAACCACAATTGTAACATATCCAGGAGATAATGGCCAGCAACTAGAATTTTGGATTAGAATGCAGGAAGTATTGGAGGACAATGGTTTTGCTACAAATTTGATATTCAGCGATGAAGCACTTTCTATTAATACAAAAAAGTTAATCATCACAACATGAGGATGTGAGGCAGTGAACCGCCTCATTCAATTGTGCAACTTGAACGTGATGTAGCAGGCTCCAGTGGCGGTCCCCTGTTTTGATAACAAGTCTGGTTGACCCAGTGAAGAAAGAGTATTTAAGGAAGAGCCGCGCTTCCCCTCCCCCCACTGGCAGATGACAACTTTAGTGTCAGTGAGACACAGAAGAACACTGAGGTCCGGGGAGTTCTGGACCATTTACGAGATAAGTCTACTGGTGAGTATAAGTCCAGCTAGGCGGTAAGGTGACATTCCCTTTATTGAGACCCCGTACTTAAAGAGTAATAATCATGTTGCAAAACTAGGGCTTATTGCGATGCTATATTCATGTAACTGCATAATTAACTTAATAGTCCTGTACACCAGTTCTTGATTGTCAGTGCAGTAACTCACCTTGTGTAACTTTGTAACTTGTGTAATGTATGAGAGTAAGAGAAACGTACAACCATATTGCGCGGAGACAGTCATTTGTATTATTGTTTGAGTATTATTATATTATTTTATTCAGTAGCCCTAGTGTTCAGTATTCCCATGTGCGTACTCGCCTAGTCTGAGAGTAAGAGAAACGAGGAGAAAGGATAGAGATAGAAGGAGTAGTAATCAAAGTATTACGGAGAGATAGTCAAGACGTAACAGGGAGTGACAGAAAGGGAATGTTTTCTGTGCAATGTTGCAGACAAAGCTTTATGGACAGTTGTTACCTAAATGATGAACTTCAGTATTGCTGGACTGGGCGTGTTGGTCACAATGACCTCTCTCAGTTTGCATGGCCCCCAGGTCTCCTGATTTTCTTATTACATGAATTTCCAACAGAAAACTGCATACGCAACAGCAACAATGTAGGCATATTTTCATATTCCACAAAGGCCACAGATAAATTAAAATACCCTACATATAGTCAGTTATAAAGTGTGAGTATCAAAAATGTGTTTATTCTGTCAGGATATTCAATAAATTCCCATCCGTTCATTTTCTTTTAAAAATGGAATATGCTTTATATAGAGGAAAGTAATGTACTATAGTATTGGAAGCACACTAACAAATGGGTAATAAATAAATAAATTTTTAATTGAAAATATCAAACACACACACAGGTACATGTATGTACATACAGTTTATAAACATATATATAATGCATACATATTCACACATTTCCATACATATTTGTACACACACATACAGACATTGCAGCATCGGCATCAGTCAGCCACACTTTACAGCTGCGTGTTGTAACATTGCCCTTTACGCTAAAAGTTGTTGTTCTGCTCAGTTCAGTCAGTTCACACTTACAAATGTTGTTGAAACTGGTTGTCAAGAAATAATAAGAAATGATTTCCCTTTTGGAATCTGATCAGTTTATTACTAAAGGTCTAGCACAGGTTACACACATCAGCACGACACAACACGACAGATCCTTCCTCACTTCCCACATTACAGGTACACGTCGGCCGACATACTGTCTGCCTGGTCGCAAGTAGTTGTTGAACTGCATTGTAACAACTCACACGACACGACATCTCTTCTCACAGGTTCACATTATACTGCGTTATCAAACATCACACTGACACAACCTCTCCCCTCAAAGATTGTTGTATAAATACCTACAACATGTTGTCTTTTAAAAAGTTGTTCATATGATGCGGACAAGCCCAGGGCTAGTGTCTCGCAGCTTGCCAAGCGTTGCTCTTCCCACTCCTGAATACAAATCTAAACATTAGCATTTGGCCGGTGCTTGCGACCTCCTGTTGGGTAATCATTACATCACTGCATGGGCTTCAAAACCAGAACTGCTGATGGCATGAGAAAATAATCATAATCTCAATAGTTGGGTCACCTCCATTGGAGCCTCAGAATTCAAAAGTGCCACGTAATACAGATAACAACTGAAATACGGCCCCACATTAAAAATGATAAAGCCCTACTTCTACTCGTATGAAAATAAGAATTTGGACTACACTGGCAAATGAAACTGGGGATTTTAACTAAAAGTCAAATGAAAAACTATTATAAAAGAGATTAAAATGTATTCAAACTACAATGCTACAACCACCCTAAAGAACTGTTAACCGAATGATTTGGAATAGTAATTGAGCAATACTAAATGGAGTGTAGTAATAGTGTGTATATATGGGCTACAGTATATGGGAAACTCTAAGATACAATTGCTTTCCACCCCATCGGGGATAATATTTTGGTATTTTGTAATTAAGGATGCGAGTGAGGCATTGTTGAAATTCCTGATGCCACCGAGGGGCTGAAGGCATCTCAACATGTTTCACTCATTTTACCACATAATTTCCCAGATCTTCACAGCATTCCCCACTATCATTTTTGGGATTTGTATTGGTCAAATATTGGTCCCTAGTAAATTTGTGTATTGTGTACTTAGTAGAGTGGAAATATACCACTTTCCAAGATTTTACCTTATTTTTGAAAAAGGCCCGTATACTTAAGAATTACTGAAATAATTACTTACTCACCCAATACATAGTATGACGTTACATACACACCACAATGAATACCCAATCCGACAATTTCCCACACACACTCACATTACCGAACAAATATTATAATGTAAATAATTCAGTAAATATATTAGCATACATACTCTCATATTTTCACACAATTATTTTATTTAACACGTCTACCTGAATGAATTGCATTAAAAACTTGCTTTCACGCACTGTTCGAAACACCTTATGACCGTTAACATCCGCCATTAGTTCTGATCATTTCCACAATGCACTGTGATGTCTACAAGTCAAAACCGCTACTGCTCTTCAACCATTGGTCACCTAATACAATGGCGATGCACACTGTGTATAAACACTATCTTGGAAACTATCATGTATGTTAATGTTACTTATCCATTATGTAGTACACTGCTCTCGTGAAAATAGACAAGGTAATTCACCAGAATTACATAATCTTCCGACACGGTTTGATGTGTTGTTTATCAGTAGGTATAACCTCAGCGCCGCCACATAAATATACCCCATAAATTATGTTTTCCATATCAAATATTTGTTTCAAACTGGAATCTTACATGTAAAACAATTCAGTGAACCGATATAAATACATTTGACGTAAATTATGTGTGTTCTATAGCATAAACACAGCATCTTGCTCACCCTCTGCACTATCACATTTTATTTATTTTTACAGAAAACTACTTGAAGCCCTGTCCAAAATTCCTAGTAATTATGATTACTAATAACCATATCTAACATACCCAGATATTATTTTTTCGATTTTAGTAAGACATTCTTAAGAATTATACCCAAAATATTAATAAACAAAAGTTTTCTCAAAGGAAGTCTTGTGTGTTGTTTTTTAGCATGAACGTCTCACTTTAAAGCTTTCTGCAAAATAAATTTTTGATCTTTATATTTTGAAGTCAATTTGAGTGGGTTTTGGCACTCTTGATGCTGCCTGGCAGAAAGGCGCCACAGGACCCTGCTACATTTGCCATTTCACCTGTCCTCGAACCTCTCTGACGTTGTGAGTACTGATTGGCCCACGTGATCAGGTGACATCATGAGCCATCTCCCCGCTTGTCCTCGCATGTCCTCTGTCCCCGGACCTCGGCCAATTTGTAATTTTTTGTCCTCGTTTGTCCCCAGTCCTCAAGTATTTCATGGAATAAGAATAATTAACTGGCAAAATATGCACGTAAACTGTAATAGTAACCAACAACAGTTGTAAACGTAGACATTGATGTGAATGTGGAGTGTACCAGTGCCAAGCAGGTCTAATACTATAAATAATAAATATGAACCTTGCAGTTACGGCCTGAATTATCCAATAAACTGGGATTTCAGAAATACAAAATCGAAGGAAACTTTATTCCAATGAAAAAATTTAATTTTGGATAAAAACACAGTGCGAATAAAAAGAAGATATGTTCAAATAACCAATAAACAAAATAGATAACCTACTGTAATAATCAAAATCGAATTCAAATCAACAACTCAAATTCGTGGATCTAAACAAACAAGTATAAAACAAAATGGCACAAAGCAAATACTGCAAGGCCTACCAGGTAGCAGTTTTCGAAACCTACTTGTTGGGGCAGCTTAGGACATCTATTGCGGCTGGGTGTCTCATGACATCCGTGAGGACCGAGGACATGGCAATTGTAGCAGGGCTTCAGTATTACAGCGAGTGCTAAACAAGTGACTTGTCTATAAGTTCCAAATTGAAACTTACAAAAAGATCAATTACAAAATAACAAATATTTAACATGCTCAATATTCGAAATGTGGGGCAGATACATGTGCAAGAATGTTACGAATGCAATACAAATAGAAACGTACCACCACACACAATTATCTAAAATATTTTTCATATACCAAAAATATTTCATTTTTCACTCACTATTTTCAGATGTGTGTTTGTAAATTAGGAATTAATAATTACTTACGTACACTAGATAGTTTCTTTACGAAATGTCAAGGTCTGCATGACTCACTGGAACCAAAACAATAAAAATGCTTGGCTAAAGCATTCACGAAAAAATTAACAGGGTTAATTTACACATTGGACAATAACAGAAAAAATTAAACAATCCCAGCAAATTATTCCTACCTCAACTAATACAAAAAAGGTATGTGTGGCAATAACATTAACCAGTAAAAAATTCAAGATGTAAGCAAGACATTTCAGACACTTACTGATACGAAATATGTCACCATAAAACAAGAATGAGAACTAACCAACTACAAAAAATTAATGAGCATTATAAATAACGTACAAAGCCAACATTACTTCTACACCATAAACGTCAAATCGGTTACGACAGGTAACGTTTCTTTTCAATATGGCTACCAAAAACATTAAATAATAACAGTGAAGTGTTCGTGCCGTATGATCTTTCTGCTACTTCTGCTCTTTTAACGCTCACGTCAAGAACTTTACCGTTCGTGATACCGGAAGAATTGTTATGGTTTCGTGTTCGGAAGGCAGGAGCTTTGCTGTTTCTACTCTAAAAAAGCGCACATCTGTTGTGGTGAGAATTAATGAAACAATTAAGACAGCACATTGAATATTCATCTACTCTAACATTTGATGAAGAATTAAATAGATCATCATTGTTACAACTAACCATAGAGAACAGATAACAAAAGAGGAATGAAAGAGTGATGTGCACGGTGACAGTGCACTCTAGGGAGTGCACACCACACTAAATTTCGCCCCCGCTAATGGGGAGCTCTCCCTAGTAAAGGCTGTAGTACCTGAGTTAAGCAGGGTGCCGCCGCTCTTGCTGGGGACGTTCTCGTTGGGCCGGCTGTTCCGGAGGTTGGAAGTCCACGGATGATAACTCTTCTTCTTGTTCGATTGGGTCAGACTGTTCTGCCTCGGGTAGCACCATGTCTGGGTCCATTATTTCTGTTAGATCATCCAGGTTTGGATTGTTTAACTGATAATCATCGCTCATATGGCTCTTGGGTTGAGCATCTAAACGAACTGTTATCCTGGCTGGAAGTGGGACCTCTGTTGATCAGAGTTGGACTGTGTGCCTTATGAAATGAAAACAGTTATCAAGCTCCACTAGATAATGTAGATTTCCCAGTTTCTTTAAGATCTTTCCACATTTCGAAAGACCCTTGTTATTCGAGTAGTATCTTGCTGAAACACATTCTCCCTCAATAAACTTGCATACTGGTTGAGTTGGAGCTGGTGACTCGTGGAAATTTATCGGACTCATCACATCCAGTTGGATTCGGATCTGTCGATTCAGGTACTGTTCAGCCGGAGACATCCCATTGGTCAAGGTTGTAGCCCGGTAGCGAAAAAGGATTTCCTGAACTTTTTGACATATAGGCGTATTCTGGTTTGACATGGTTGCTAATCGATGTTGCCAACTGGATTGGTAGATCTGGATCGTATGGCACAAGTACTTGGTCACTGGTAATGGCTTGCTTCAATTTCAGAAATGCCGCTTCACATACAGATGTACATTTGAAAATAGTGTTCTTAGACAAAAGACGGCGAAGCGGTGTTGTGATTGTGTATGCTCCATGGATAAAACGAGAGTAGTAGGTTATCATTCCTAGGAATCTTCTTACATCCTCTGTTGATTTTGGGCTAGGTATATCGACAATAGTAGCTACCTTTCCCGGAGATTTCGATATTTGGTTGAAATCGATAACATGACCCGAGTATTCGATTTGATCTTGGAACAATGAGTATTTATGTTAGTTGAGGTGTAGGTCGAATTTCTGGAGTTGATATAGGCTGGCTATCAGGTTATGCAGTCACTCCTCTCTGGTCCATCCATAGTCGATGATGTCATCGAAATATGACATCGTTTTTGGACATCATGCAGAATTTGATCAATGATCGTGTTGAATTCTGAGGGTGCTGTTTTGATACCGAAGGAGAGACGATGGAGTCGTTAAGTTCCATGATGTGTAGGTATTGATTGAATTTCGCTTGATTGTTCATCAACTGGAACATGTAAGTATGCCTTAAATAAGTCGAATCGGCAAAACAAACGAGAATTTCGGAGACAGTTCAGGATATCGCCGATTTTCCGAATTGGATAGTGGGCATCTTGAAGTTGTTTAATCCAACCCACTTTACAGTCAACGCACAGGCGTTGCCCCCATCAGCCTTTGGAATCACTACCAGTGGTAACCCCAATCACTTGTTTCCACTTTGGTCAGGACTCCTTAAGCTTCTATGGTGTCAAGTTCAGTATCTACTTTTTTCATGAGTACATATGGGACATCACATTCTCGATTAAATACATGTTGTGCTCCCTTCCGAAGCTTAAGCGATACCACGAAATCAGGAATTTTTCCGATCTTCCCATTGCATAGAACAGGATACATTTGGGCAACCTGGGCCATGTTTTCAATAGTGTCGATTAATTTTCCAGTTGATACATCCATAGCATGAGTGTCGAAATTGCAGAGGTTGCGACCAAACTTATGAATCCATACACAACCTGCAATGGCATCGTATGTTTCTGGTACAATATAGACCTGATCAACGATGACTGTTCCATTGAACTCAGCTTTGATATTGATATTACCATCTGGTACAAAAACTTTATGAGTATACGACCGAAAACGGATACCTGGTTGGTGCATGGTTACACCTAGATTGTGACCTGCATGTACATTATGTGGTAGAAATGAATATGCGGCACCCTAGTTTACTTCGAATTCCACTACTTTTGTTCCGATACGAATTCGCACATAATAACGTTCAGTAAGTCCATTAACAGGTTCCTGTTTCAAATTCACGATTTGGGATACCTCCCCGTACAGTCAACATAGTTGATCACTGTACTCCCATTCATCAGGAACCTGATATGTTGATATCTGCTTGGTTTATGAGTGATTCGACGGTTGATTTGATTTTTCTTTCTTCCTCTTGAGAAGTGTTGAGAAATGCAAACTTTGATTACACGACCAGAAGCTTAGCAACCAGAGCAGTTTAAATTAGATTTATAGGTATGGAAATCTGGTGAAAGATGGGTATTTCCCCCACATCTCAAGCATAGATTGTCGATTCCTAGTTCCTTATAATTGATCCTGGATTTCGATCTGGAATATCTAGGTTGATGCTGGTTCTGAGACTGCAACTGTTGACGATCACATATGGGGCGACTGTTTGTGTTCTTCTTCCCCTGGTAAACTTTGTTGATATCGACGGTTGTTGATGTTCCCCCATTCTAGGATTTCTGCAAAAGTACTTTTGAATCTGCTTTCTATTTTTCTAATGCGATTGCCTTTAACACGAGCTCATTAAACTCAACTTTGACAGGCTGGAGAAGCTGTTTGTGAATACTGTATATCACGTAACCCATGAATAAACTGAGCTCGCATAAATGTGTCTGCAATTGAAACTTTACATTAACACTATGAAATAAAATCACAGTCATTTAGCTTACCAAGAAGGCTGGCGATAAAAACTGCAATTATCTGTTCATGGTCTGGTACTTTGATAAGAACTCTTGTTGAGCCACAAGAATGTTTCTCTTGGGAGCTAAATGTTCTTCCAACAATTCCATAAGTTCAGCATAGGTAAGTTCTGACAGTTCTTTTGGTACGCTAAGCGCTGGGATAATGTTAAATAGCTGGCACCAATTGAGTTGAGAAGTAGTTGAGCACAATATTTTTCCGGAACTCACATTCTTCGTCTGTAGGTAATTTTCAAAACGTTGTTTATAATTACGAAAGCTTTCTTTTGTAGAATCGTAAGTGTCAAAATTTGGTAGTAACACTGTATTCAATATTCCGACTGATATAATAGTATGGCATCAGTTGCTTCCCCCAATCCTGTTTGCCCGCCGTCGCCAGAGGATGCTGTAGGGAGTAGTGCTCCAACAGGAGCTGGTGCGCACCGGGTAAGAAATGTCCTGCATCGGCTACATGGAAATGGCTATTCCAAGAGTGCAGTGAATATTGGTCACCGGAGCACTCGTGCAAAAAAGCGAAAGTGCAGAGCAGTGTAGGGAAGTGCAGTGCAGACACATGTGCCCATGCACATCTGTAATGGAAATAGAACCTGTAAAACCAGGTTAGTGTTTATTTAGCATGTAATAACAGAATGCTCAAGGCCAGATGTCCATGCAATGAGTCTGCATGAAGCCCTAATATAATTTAAGTACCCTACGAGCCTAAGTGTACATGTTATAGTTTTTCCATCATTGCCATTCTTCATGTGTTTAACCCTCATCTCACACCACACAGTGCAATATGTTTATTAAAGGGTTTCTGAAATTTCTGTAATTTATTATGTAAGAGTTGTTTGTTTTTAAGAAACATGAATATGTTTCTGCAGGTTTTGTGTGTTTAAGAAAGTAGTTCGCATGGCCCGCTGGCCCGCCCAAACTGCTTAGCGCGCCACAGCGAGAGAGTTAGTCATGCTAAGGTGTCTTGAGGAGTCGGATGTGTGGACCGACGGGTTCGCATTTCGCGCACTAGGGCGGCACATCTACATTTTATAACCAACCACTTCACAGCAATAGATGTTTAGATTAGAGGAACATTGTGTGTTTTAGCTGTCCAAGACTTCTTCGCACCTCCCTTCTCCCGGATTAGCATTGCCGGGGAAGACTTATTGTTTCGAATTAATTAATTGTGACCACATACCATTTGTAAATGTGTAACCTTACCATAAGGTGAAGCCCGGTAGTGTGCATGTAAATTGTTTCCTAGAGGAACTCTTTCATAAAACGCAGTGAATTAACATGAAGTGTTTGCGTCTTCATTCGGGTTGCCTATGGGCTATAGGGGTACTGACCCCATCTTTTCCGCATTTTATTGAGTGTACTATGCAAGTGTTTCCAATGTATTTCAGAGTGTTTTATCATCATGTAACTAAATATGAGTGTGTGAGTCACCCTGAGCCCTCGCTGTGTATAAAGCATAGTACAGGTGTGTATTTTCTAGTAATTTTGGTGGTCGGAGCACCGGGAGGACACCGTCCATTGGCTGTTGGTACATTACCTGGAGAAGAGGAGTTTACTCTACTGCAACTAGTTGGTATTGTCACTGCAATACCTGGCGCCCACAATCTGTCAGCAGAAGGTATGGTGAGAAACTATGGTACATTTCCAACCCCAACTCCCAACCTTAAAAGTACACCATTTTACTCCACCGACCTACCGTCAAATGTTGCCCAACTTAGGGACGATGTAATTCCCCTAATACTCCCGTTATAAAAACCGACTGAATTCTTTATTCCAGAAAGTTCAGCATTTTTCGCAACTTTCAAAGTGTACAACCAGAGCCATGGGACGCCGCTACGATACACTAGAACACCAAAAAATCGATGCACATGGTCAGTACATAAAAAAGTGCGTGGAAATTGGAAAAGCGCAACCATCACGGCAACCTAGAGGAGGCAGCGAGAAGGGTAGCAGGAAGTGGCCATTTTGGAGCACCACTGTGATGTCAGCAATGTGCCTGCTAGGCGCTCAGCAAGACAAAGGGGTAGAAACATCTTCCCCCTCCTCCATCTGGGTCGCGCACACCCGAGGAGGAAAAGGAGGAAAAGAAGAACCATGAGAAGGAGGAACAAAATCCTCCCCCTACCAGCGCTACCAGCTGTGCAGGCGACCAGCTGTGAGCTACACCGACTGTTGACCCCTGCCTCGCGCCGTGCTCCAGCAGGCCCGCCATTCTGTGATCTCACCAGCGCCACACCACCCTCCTGCTTTGCGCATCCATGCCGGCTCTTCCACATCGCATGGCCTTGTTGTAAACACCATGGAAAGACGGAACGACAGCAACATGGCTGTGATGTGGGATCGCGAGGTACAAACAAGGTACAGAGAACTGTCAGTGCGATCGTAAGCCCAGCACAGCACACATCCAAGTCGCTATCAATCGCACTAGAGACGAACAACAGAACAGTGGAATGGAATTACCACAAGTTAGTATAGACATTTCGGACACAAATGCAATACATTGGTGTCATGATCTCATTTGCCTGGGTCATGACAAACTGCTTCTAAAATTTAAACACTGCAATCATTGGTATCATCATGCCTGCATGAACACAAGAGAACAAGGAACCATACACGGACTATTGTTTACCTACAAAAATTGTTACTCATCATCAATTAAGCAGGAAAACGTAAACTATAATTTGGGATAATTGCTTTGTATAACTGCAATGGATCAACACATGCGAGCGAACGTACTGCAAGGGATTGATGAACAGAGGAATACAATACTGTAAGACATATACCATCAGGGTACACTACAAGTTCCAAACTGATGAGGAACAAACAACAGCTAATGTCGAGTATTTTAGTGTCACGATTGCATGGCCGTCAGGGAGGCCAGTGATACTAATTCAGAATATGGATCTGGTGCCCGCAAGAGCTCCAGCACAAGCAGTGCAACCCACACCCGCGACAATGGTTCCATGCACGCCTCGATTACAATTGGGTGATACACCGTATGTACCACAAATGCAAGCAGGTTATTCCAAGCCATACTACATAAATTTTCCGGCAATTCTGCCCAATGTAACAAAATTTTTGTCCGCTTCAACAAATGTAAACACAGCAATGGAAGATGTAAATAAAGCCGCAGAGACGATAACCAGTCGATGCAGCAGACCAGATATACATTTCAGACCAACACCTACTTGCTTCTAGACTTTACCAACTTTTTCTGGCCAAATGATGGAAGATTCTTCAGTTTTGTTGAGCAACTGTACTACACATCTGAAGTACTATGGTGTTTTGCAAGACGAATGGCAAGGCTGTGTAGGCAAACAGCTGGAAGGGTAAACAAAGCAGTGGTGGAAATCGATCAATCACTATGGCCCCACCTGGGCAGAGTTCTTCCACACATTCCACTGCAGGTTTGGAGGCACGTTCACATTCATACAGGACCAGAGTAAAGTGACTTTGCAGCAACAACAGGAAGGGGAAACCTTAACAGCCTTCATAAATTGCAAAATACAACTGGTAAAGAGGTTTTGACCGGAACTAGGGAAGAGAGAAATCCTGGACGTTATCGCAGAGACAGCCTTGCCCGAGTACAGAACGACCCTAGTACCTCTACTCAATAGCGAACTAGAGGAGGTAATGAGAGCTGACCTGATTCTGGAGCGGAGCATCTGTACACAGTAACATGACGGATGTGCACTATAGCGCAATGGGCCCCTTGACTATGGGAACTTTCGCGGAGGACAGTAACTGGGAATTCGACAGGATGTGCAAGTGTGAAGAAGTGAACAACCCCGAGTGTGTAACTTGAAAAGTTTCCAGAACCGTGCACGGGCCGGTATCAGCGTGTCGAATTTGAGTGTGTTCCTGGGCACGAACAGGTCCGTCCGGTGGGATCGTTCCCAGCCAACCCCATGGCGGTGTCGATATTGCCCGGGGCGGCTATACCATTGGTATGTCGACTGCCTAAGAAATCCTCACCTGGACAACCTGAAACAGCAGAGCAGCCAGCAATACAGAACAGAAGGGAAATGGGTTGCAGGGGTAAGGCCGACTGCCATGAACTTAACCTAAAAATAAACATTGAAATGTGACTTCTCCTTGTATACCTGTCAAATGTGTTGTTTACTCTTTACAGCTTTTCAAAAAATTATGTCATATTCCAAAAACTATTCCATATGAATATTCATAGTTTACACCTATAACATTATTTAGGTCAGCTTTATGATATTTAAAAAATGCCTGAATTGAAGACAGTTCTTAGGGTGCATGGCTGGCAAATGTCACACTTGCTGTTTGCATATAACAACTTTTTGCTGTCTAGTTACTCCACGACTATACCATACCCAGGTTGTGGACCATTCAGGAGCATGGAAGCAATGGAAGCATCGTTTCCCCTTCAATTTCAGTCTGTCAAATAATAATCACTCCGAAAATTTGCAGCCGTATATCTGTGGGTTTTTTTTTTTTTTTTTTTTTTTTTTTTTTTTTTTTTCCAGAACTGGGCTGGTTCACCATCGAACACAAAATATTTTCTAATTGTGCGGTCAATGGCAGTTCGTGTCTCCCGACGTTCTCTGTGTGTCGTGGAAGCAATCCTCTCGGTTGCTTCTAGAGTGTTATGAGCCTACGACTGCTGAAGGCCAGTGTGGCGATAGAACCAAGGATGCCATCTGTCGCGGGGCGGAAGAATTAGGGAGCCGTGGCAGCAACGAGGCGAATTGCATATGGCACGATGTTAGCCGAGTGGTGACCGAACTTCTGCTGTCAAAATATCGACCGTTTTCTTTTGGTTTGTACAACAACCAACTATGTGGTTTTCGCGCGCATATTGGATACTTACACATAAAAAGTGTTGACTAAGGCATGTCTGGTGAACGATTCGTGAATTTTGATTTTGTTCCTTCTTAATCTGAAATGTAACTTCTCAGCTTTTCTTTTACTGAAAATACCTGTGATACAACTGAACATGTGAGTGGTTATTTACGGGAATATGCGTGACTGCAACATTCAACTACCAGCTGTTATTCGTTAAGAAGTTAAGAAAATGCCTTGGTTAATTTTAATTGGCACATATTTAAGGTAAGTGCAGAATGTTCTTGTATGTTAGTTAAATTTCATTTCGCTACCGTGCCACTCTCTTGGCTGCGTAAAGTGTCTCAAAAAATCACTATGCCAAAATTATGATGGATTCTCGGGATAAAACATAAATACAAAATCTGAATCCTCAAACCCATGACATAGTAAAAATAGATTGTTTTGAATTTTGTTGGGACATGTACCCCAAAACTTATTGTTTGTATTCTAAAATACTCTTCGAAACAGTTCGTTTTTAGTAATTAGGTCATCCACGATGTCAAAACACAAAAAAATAAACAAAGCAAGGATGAAACGGGGTGTTTTTTAATTGATGGGTCATTAAATAAATTGTACCCTAATTATAATAATACGTAAGATATAAAGTATCCACATTTATGAGCTGACTTTTTTAAATTGAGAATAATACTGTTAGTCTAATACTTTTGACTGATTTTTAGCAATGAAAGATTTCATAAACATATAGTGCCAATGGCCTTCTTCTGTAGCCAATGACAGGAGTGTCTCGTTTGCATGTTCACCTCTACCAGCAAGTCATTGAGTTAAATTGGTGTGGCTGTGAAAATTGACTAACATAAGTGCGTGATACATGAAGTTATTTTTTCTTTCTATTTGGTTTATAGTTTACTCAACAAAAAGAGTAGTTCAGACAATGTTCCGTCAAGTTCTGCAGAAGTGCATGATTGTAAGTGCACTGTAGAAAAAAATTTACAACACTCATTTAGTTCTTTACCATACGAAATTAAAAAAGACATAATCAGCAGTGGGAAACCAAATCCTGATCTCAACATACATACGAAAACAAAACAGTGTGTGAGACATTTTAATGCTAGTTTTTACGAGACAGCTTGGCTTACTGGATGCAAGAAATTTCAGAAGTTATACTGTTGGCCATGTTTATTATTTTCCTCTGAAAAAAGTGTTTGGACACGACCCGCGTTAAGTGATTTGAACAACTTTCATAAATCGGTTAAAAGACATGAACTCAGTAAATCGCATTTAGTGTCGTGCATGTCACTGAAACAGTTTGGTAAAGATAGAATTGAGTTCTGTTTAAATGGCCAGATCAGGTTAAATACTCAGAAACACAACGAAAATGTCAAAAAGAATAGACATATTTTGGTTCGTTTGATTGATGTTACCTGTTTCTTACCCAATAAATAATTAGCTTTTAGGGGACATGACGAGTCTTCAAATTCTTTAAATAAATTAAATTTTGTTGAACTTGTTTATGCTTCTGGAGAAATGGACAGTAATTTGAAAAGCCACTTAGAAAACCCCACAGTTTTTTCTGGTCTGTCAAGTGACATACAAAATGATTTGATTTAGTCTGTTTGCGATGTAGTGTTACAAAGTATCAGGATGCAAATCGAGAAAACCTTGTTTGTAGGAATAATATTGGATGAAACAACAGACGTGAGTAAAAAATCTCAGTTAACCACTCTTTTGCGATACGTTAATTCAGAAGGGGCAGTTGAAGAATGTTTTCTTGGCTTTAGTGATGTCAGTTGTGATCGGTCTGCTGGGGCCTTATCAGAGCATATGTTTCGTGTTTTAAGTAATTAAAAATAGTTTGACAAATTAGTAGCACAAACATATGATGGTGCTGCAGTCATGACAGTTGAAGTAAATGGACTTCAATCACTTGTAAGAGTGAAATGCAGTGAGGCCATTTTTGTACATTGTAATGCGCATAGACTAAATTTGGTTTTATCAGATTCTGTCAGCCACACCAACCAGTGCCGAAGGTTTTTCATGATACTTTGGACTTTTCTTCTCTAAGTCAACAAAGAGAAAATTGGCTTTAGATCAAGAAGTTAAGAAGCGATTTCCTAGTGCCTCTCCCAATCGTTGGAATTTCAACAGTAGGCTTGTTGAAACGGTCAGTGAATACAAAGCTGAAATAGAAAATATGTTGGAACTAATGATTGAAAATGCTGACAAATGGGATAGTGAAACTCTCCTAAGTGCTCACAGGATATTATTTAGCTTATGAGATTTTGACTTCATTTTCCTATTGCATATTTTTTCCACTATTTTTCCGATGACAAATGTACTTTTTCAAGTTTTGCAAAAGAAAACGTTTGACATTAATTTTTGCATCTTGAAAATAAACGAGTTCAAGGACTATCTCCATAAACAAAGAGATAATTTTTATTCAATTTGGCAAAAAGTTAGTGAGCATAAAAGCGTAGCAGAGGTGTACCAAAAAAAAAAGATTTCGAATCATTTATATTGATGGGGAAGTTAGAAAGGCATCTTACAGAAGGCTGTACTTTGAAATTATTGATGTAATAATATCAAATTTAACATCCAGATTGTGTGCAATCGAAGAACTCAGATTTCTAGAACTGTTGGGCCCTACAAGATTCGAAACATTAAAGAATGTTTCTCATGAGGAACGCCTTAGTTGTCTGAAATAAATTTATTGCCGCCATTTCGATTTTCCCAGGTTGCGAAGTGAATTAAAGGTTGTTTACGAAACTAATCAGTTTGCTCTTAAGATCTTTGCAGAACTCCATCATTTTCAGAAGTCAGCTGATCTCGACTAGGTTTTTCCCCAAGTCTATACACTATCTAGACTTTTTTTCATCATTCCAGTTACGAGTGCATCAACAGAACAATCCTTCTCCACCTTGAAACATATTAAAACTTATCTGCGAAACTCACAAGACGAAGGACGACTGTCTTCTCTGTCCATACTCAGTGTCGAAAATAACTTCTTAATAAGCTGCGAGCACAAGATAGATTTCATGATGACGCAATTGAAGTATTTGTTCAAAAAACATACAAATAGATCTGAAGTATAAATAAATAAATAAGTATTCTGCAAATAACAACATGTTCATCAACGGACTCGTTCAGTAAGTAATCTCATATTTAATTTTTTTGTGTTTATTTTTTTGTGTTAATTTGTTTGTTTTGATATAGGCCTAAGTGTATCTAGTTGACTGGGAAACAGGATGTTCGAAAACATGTGTTATATAAGGCTATGTGGTTTAAGTTTTAAATCAGTGCACATTTGTAAACTTATGACATCGTCAGCATGTGTACCTTACATTGGTTAGGCAGTGTTGCAGATAAGATGTGAATGTTTTTAATGTTAGCCTGTTATTAGGTTTCGTGCTGATCGTTAGCTTTTCCAAGACAAAAGTGTTTAACTCTATATTAATTTTGGTTTTAAAATTTTATTGGGACTTTATTAAGTGTTGTTTTATTATTAATTTAAATGTCAATACACCAACATACTTGGTGTTGAATATCGGCCCCATATAATGTTCGCAAGTAAAGATTGTTGACGATAAATTGAGCACTCTTAAAATCAACCAAAAAAAAAAGTCACTGCCCCTACCGCCATATATTTTAACGGGCTGCACATGCACAGAATAAAGTTGGTAATGATGGATGGAAAGTAGTTCCATATCATAACGTCGAAAAAAAAGTGTGAGGTAACCATTTGTGATAATTTAAATTATTTATTTCTCTTCCTGTTCTTTTTTTTTAAATCGGAGTGTAAAATCTCATGCCTCGCCACTGGGACCAGATGACCACGTCATCCAGGTATGCGAGGCCAAAATCTCCAATATACCTCTCCAGTACCTTGACTATCATTGTCTGAAAAGTTGCCAGTGCGCATTTCAAGCTGAAGGGCATGGCACAAAAGTGGAACCTTCTCCAATCTGGGGCTGTGAATGCCATTCTGTGATGGTCTGCGGGTTTTATTGCCACCTGACTGTACATACTGTGCAGGTCCAATGATGTCATGAAACTTGTCCTTGCCCAAGGTATGCAATGCATCCTTGACACTTATGTAGGGATTTGGTTGATTGTTCTGGAATCCACACAGAGGGGCCACATCCCGTTTTTCTTGGGTGCCAAGTCTAGTTGTACTCTGGGCTCGTTACCAGTGGGTTGGTATTCATTGTCGTACACCATTCGCCTTTCATTCAGGCCGAAATGGATCCTATGGGCAGCTGGCTCAACAATGTTTTTTTGTTCGCTGAGCCAGGGGATACCCAAGATGGCATCCTCCTGTAGGTCCGCAGACACGAGGGTTGTGGTGGTGTCCACATCTCTAATTCGGACGGTAATCATTGTCTCTCCCATTGTTTCCCCTGTGTTCTGCTTCGTTGCAAGGTGTAGTATCTGTGAACTCTGTGTAATCTCCCTTGTGTCAACGATTCTTATGCGCACTAAATTATGAGTGGCTGCAATGATTGCTGATTTAAATGAACTACAATTCTAATCATTCTGTTTTTGTGTTTTGTTGATTTGCTGTATGCTGGGTTTACCCACATTTGATTTTTATCTGCTCGACTTGTTGAGGAGGTGGTGTACCATGGGGGCATTTTCCCTGGAGTAATGAGTGTCCGGATCGCCTACCACAATGATACCTTTGTTGATGTCCTGTGGTTGGTTGAGTTTTGGACACTGATTGTGCCAATGCATTTTTCCTTCTCCTTTGCAAAATCGGCATGAAATGGCGGCTCATATGGGCCTCCTACCATACCCGGTGTTGCTGATATCCGCGCTGCCATCCTGGGTTCGCTGTAAGTTCTTGTCCGGAATGCACCTGCTCCTACTACCATGTTTATTGTCGGTTGCTCCTCTATCCGCCCCTTCTGTTCTGCATCTTTTGTCCGGTGCGAACGATACCCGTCACCCTTTCTAGTCGCAGCATTTTGTTCTCGGTTGGCTTGGTCCAGCAATGCGACAGAGCGCATGAAGTCCTCCGCGCTACTGTGAATTAACTGTGCCATTGCTAGCCTGTTTTCCGCTCTTACAGTTGACGTAACTACTTCGAGGATCTTATGTTCGATAATGGTGGATGAAAGTTTCTGATTTGCCCTATTTTCATTGTTGTGCTTGCGGTCAGGGATTCACCTGCTTATTGCACTTTTAGCATAGTCCTGCTCTGTGCTTACAATGAGGACTAGGTACAGACATTACTACTTTGGAAGCTGTTGAGAAATTTCCCCACTCAATACCATAGTGACTGATTGTTTTCCACCAATCACTTGCCTCGCCAGCCAATTGAGTCCCTATAAAGTTTGGCGACACTTTCTGGCACACCATATATCTCCCTAAACATGTTGTGCAGTCGTTTAGGAATGCCTGTGGGTCCTCACTTGGTAGGCCTGAAAACGTTGGTAACCGTTGAAATCGATGGCTCTTGTGATTGCTGTAAACAATTCTGAATTATTATGATCGTTTTGTTGCAGGTGCGTGATATGCATGGGTTGTAACTTCTATTTCTGTGGTTCTTTTGTCCTTCTGGGTAACGGCTTTGAATGTCAGTGGGCTTTGGTACATACTGGCCCATTCTGAACGTTCCCGCGCACAGTGATGTGCACTAGAAAATTCCGCCCCTACTTCTGACTTCGCATCTGACCGTGGCGATGGGAATGCACATTGTCCGCAGTAGAATCTTCGGGTAGCTTGATTTTCCCTGTCTTGCACGGTCAGAGATTTTCAGTGAGTTTTACGCCCACATGTTTCAAACCTCACAGTTTCTTGTGACCCTTGCCTGCAAATTTCTTGTTGTCTCTGTTCATGGGTTTGTAAATGTTCAGTTTTTACTGGTTTGGGAATTTTGTCTGTTCGGAAAAGAAGGTGTTCGCACGTTCACTGAGAATATGCCCTTGCTGATGTGTGGTGACCTTTTTCGGTCCAGCTTAAACATTCTGGATGAAAACTACGTGCACACTGTACACAAATTATGGTTCTGTTTCCCCTTCCTGCACAAGTAATATGTTTCGCACACCTGCCATCTTGGCAATGCGTAATTACATTTACTATGGAGTGTAAATCGATTAAGTGCGGGCGGTTACATTGACAAACAAATTATACTATCGTCGGCACACAAAATTGCTGGTGTGCCACCTGAGATACAACTCCACGATTTGCCCACTCAGGCTCTGTTTGCCGTGATTATTCTTTCTTTGCGAATTCTTAAATTCTGTGTTTTCCTAATGGGACATATTACTTCTTCAAATGGATTTTTACCTAACATGAGTTGGACACATGTCAAGCTTAATGGTTTCCCTTGGCCTGTGCTTGTTCACCAATTTAAATGCTTCTAGACAGTAACTCGTACTGCTGTGTGCTGCAGAGAGTGGGCTTCAAGGTTTCAAATATTGTGTTGTTATGCAGCTGGCCCTCGGTCGCACTATGCGAGAGGAGAGGAATTTACAGTTACCCCGGCGCCTTTCTTTCCTGCTGCGAACACTTGTTCCAGCTGCACGGGTGACACATATGTTTTCCCAGTATACTGCTTTCTATTAAAAATGGAAAAAGTACCTTGAAAAGTTTCTTGAAAATCAGTTGTGGACTCTTGGCCTATGATTGCTGCACAACAGCTTTGAAAAACTATCCAAAAATGCTCTTGATAAATGACTGTAAAAATGTTGCTGACTTTTGAGAAGTTCATGAAAAATGCTTGAAATTTTTAATTATTTTGAGAAATGTTCGGAAAATATTAAGAATTGATTTAATTCACAGTTGCACTTCAGTTTTGTTACTGTTCGTGGGAAAACACTGAAAAAGTTTATTGTTCAAGTTTGGAATTTTTGATTTTTCATTTTTGAAAAATGCTGCAAACTTTTCCAGAAAAATTCTGGAAATAATTAAATTAAATTTGGATTGATTTTGTATCTTTAATTGCTGACTGGCATTACTTAAAAATACCAATTCATGTTGATTGCTTTGTTACCTGTTGCCAATTACTGCACACATTGCTAAACACCTCATGCATTTGTTTACAAAACACTATCACTCCAACATATGCACATCTGCTGTGCTACTGATTTGCTGCCATGCAGTGTTGAGTACAGGTACACTTTTACATACAATTTACACTTCAAGTGTCGAGTGAGTATGTTCGACATGCATCTGTTTTGGCTTAGAGTTGTGTCTTTTGCATTACATGTTGTCATGTATAACCAGTGTATGTTTACAAAAGTTAAAATGTCAGATGACGTTGCAGGTAAACAACCTAGCTTAGTGGATTGTTCTGACAAATGCAAGCCTTCACTGTATGTCAGTTGACGAATTTTTCTTCCCACTCGAATCACTGTACGTCTGTTGACGTGACACATATGCACTCTACAGTGTAAACAAATCTGACAAATCAGTAAATGAATAGTCGTACAAATAGTGTGACAAATGAAAACAGAAATTCACTTGATATAATTGATTTTGCTTTTAGTGTTGACTGTACTGTTGTAATTGTGTTGTTTGATAGGTGTCTGATGCACTTTTGTCGCACTTTTACCTTTGTTGTGCAGCCTATTGTCCATATGCTGTGTTGGGCAGACTACTGACATGTTGTTGATGCTCTCCTTGCACTAATATGTTATTTTAGCCCTAGTTGGGCAAGCCACTTGAAATAGGAATATGGCTTGCTGGTGTAGGCTGTTGTTAGATTCGCCCGATTTGGGAAAGCTACTTGACATGCTGCGCCTCCAGAGGTGCTGTGATGTGTTTGTATCCCACCTGGGAGCAGGTGGAGAACAGGGACCCATGATGTACACGGCGCCATGTTCAGTGAGCGAACGATGTTGAATGGTGTCGTAAGGCCGACGGCTTATGGTGTCTCTGGATACGCTGTCAATGTGAAGGAGAGTTCATTTTATTGTCGGTTTAATTATGTTGATTATGAAATATTTCATTTAGAGCGAACCTGTCGACTACTTTGCACGCATATGTTATCACCGAATTTTTCTCTGCTTGTGGTGCTCTCCTTGAACTACGACTGTTTTTTTTACTGCAAAGGTACAACGAATGTTGCTGCAGTTATAAATGGCTACCCTTTGTTAAGCAGACCCAGCATTCTGGACCTACTGGTGGTCGCTACTGCTGAAAATAAGACGAATGCCTTAAGTTATAATTAAGTGAAAACACGCCTCTCATGTGAAGTCCTGGAATGCTACCTAAGGTTGCGAGAAGGCAACCTCTCAACTAAATAAAGTAATCAAATATTCCTGGAATAACGTTAAATATTGCAATGAAATGTTACAGCTTAAATTGAAGTGCAGAGGGTGGTAACGTGGAGCTTACAGCCTTCTCTGCCGGTCGTCTGGTGTGCTGAAGTCTAACTAACGACATGGCTCGCCACTTTGCACATGCTCCGGGAATGTGATTCCCCATATTTTGATACCACTTGGAGCAACATCGCACTCCGGATTCGATCACAGGGCTCGCCGCTTATCCCACTCATTAAGACCACATATCCATCCATCACGAGAGTTAGCTCTTGTGATGAATGTTTAATATTATGACCCGTGGCCACAAGTTACACAGCAACAAGAAAAGTTTAAATGCAGTTTTAGTCGACCTGCACTGATCGAGACCGCGACCTAATGTCGAGTGTTGCTGTGTGGCAATTAAATTAACTCTCCTTCATATTGACCACATATCCAGAGTCACTATAGGCCATCAACCATACGACCCCATTCAACATCGTTCACTCTACTGATCATGGTGCCAGCACATCATAAGTTCCTGTTCTACTCCTGCTCCCAGGCAGGACATGAACACATCACAGCACCTCTGGGGGTGCAATGTGTCATGTGGCGCCCAAAGTGGGGCTATGAGAAGAACATCATAGTGGAAATCACATTCCTACTTAATGTTGCTTTCTCAACTCGGGCAAATCAAAAAACAGCAGAACATCACAGTGCAAGTCGAGCACCAACAAAAATTTCAGTAGTCTGCTGAACACGACATGTGGTCAACAGCATGTGCGACAAAGGTAAAAATGCGACAAAATTGCTTCACAACGAACTGCTACAGTCATTGGTGAGTCACCTGAGACCTTCAGACACTTATCAAACAATGCAATTAAGACAGTACAGTCAACACAACATTCAACATCAATAATATCAAGTGATTTTCTGTTTTCATTTGTCACACTATTTGTACAATTATTCATTTGTCAATTTGTCAGATTTTTTTACACTGTACAGTGTATATGTGTTACGTCAACAGACGTACGGTGGTTCGAGTGGGAAGAAAAATACATCAACGTACGTACAGCGAAGGCCTGCATCTGTCAAAACACTCCACTAAGCTGGGTTGTTTACTTGCAAAATCATCAGACATTTTAACTTTTGTAAACATACACAGGTTAGATGTGACAACACATAATGCAAAAGACACAACTCTAAGCCAAAACAGATGCAAGTCGAACAGACCCAATCGACACTTCAAGTGTAAGTTGTTTGAAAACTGTACCTGTACTCAATACTGCATGGCAGCAAAGCAGTAGCACAGAAGATGTGCATATGTAAGAGCGATAGTGTTTTGTAAACAAATGACGTGGTGTTTATCAATGTGTGCAGTAATTGGCAACAGGTATCACAACGATCAAAGTAAGACGGTATATTAAAGCAATACCAGTCACCTATTTAAGATACAATAAAAATCAAAATTTAATTTAATTATTTCCAGAATTTTTCCAGAAAATTTTGCAGCATTTTCAGAATTAAATATTTTCAAACTTTTCCAAATATACAATAAACTTCTTCAGTGTTTCCTCTTGGACAGTACCTAACAAACTTGAAGTGCAAAGTATATGTCTATTTCAGATATTATCGCAAATCAATAATTTATCTAAAATTTAACTTGTTTCAAACTAAATTCAAACAAATTTCTAATTCCCTACAAATATTTCAAAGTGCAACACAAAATCATTCATATTTAAGGTTAAAATCAAAATTTATTTTCTACTTGTGTGCACTCTTTGTGCGTGGTTCATTAAAAGACTCATTTTCAAGCTAAACCATTATATTTTTGATGAAATTCCAAGAATTTCATACATTCTTGTGATATTATTTGAAAATATTTGCCTTTTTGACCTAAATTTAGCCTCATTCACCCTGAAAATAGACCACTGATCAAAGAGTGAACAAGGAATATTAAAAAAATAAAAATAAAAAATAAAGTGTGCGCTTGATTGAATATGAAGATTTGGGTCAAATAATCTTCATTTTGGGGGTGAAATCGAATAGGTGAATCATGTTTTCAGAAGATATGAGGTAATTGATGACTGAAAGTGAGAAATTTGTGTGAATTTTAGTTAAATTATTGAGTTATATATATATATATATATATATATATATATATATATATATATATATATATATATATATATATATATATATATATATACACACACAATTGTCTTCTGCAGATTCATAAAAAATAAGAGAAAGGAAAAAGTTTGACTTAGAATTTAAAAAAAAAGATTTTTTATTCGGTAAAACAATTCAACCAAACATCTAAAAAAAAAAAAAAAAAAAAAAAAAAAAAAAAAAAAAAAAAAAAAAAAAGTATTGAAATATCGAAACATTTTCTTGATTCTGTAAAATCGTTTACATTATCCATTTAATAAAATTAAAAATTTATATATCTTCAGTGATATTTTCTTTCAAATAATCATAAGTTAAATTTCGTTGGCTAATTAAAACAGCATTACAAATTGTATTAGCCTTAACAGCTTTATTAAAATCTACACTAATTTTTATATTTGTTTTATCTTTACTACTGCAGTTTTTTATAGGCAGTCAATAACTTACAATTGTCTTCTTCCCCACAATGAATAATAATTTATATTGCCATGATAGTTTGTAGTTGGCTTATATAGAAGTTCATTATTTCTGTATATAATATCTAATTTTTTTCTGGAATTTCTAAAATCATTAAAACCCAGAAACATTTTAAGACAAATATCATTTGCAATATCTAGATTCCAATTTTCCTTAGGAAAAATATAATTTCTTCAATTTTTAACAAAACTATTTCTTATATTACAATGATCAAACATTGAAGCATGCACATTTTGCTCAGTGCGATTTTTTCCATTAGTTTGGAAACCCGCAATTACAAAATCAGGCATGTCAAATTGCAAATTATTAAGCCAATCTTTTATATCAAAGATAAAAACAGTAGCCCCAGCAGGAACTTCTTTTTCTAAATATTGCCAATACTGAAAACCAATATGAATTATTAAGATTTTTATATATTTTTCATTAATTGCAATTTATGTGTTAGAGTCGTATTCAACAATATGCCACAAAATTTCTAATTTTTCAATAACAATTTTATCTGTATCAGCATAAGTTTTATCGACCGAACCTCGGTTTTTTTTAGTTTCAAAAACAATCAAATAAACAATCTCTATAAGATTAATTTCTAACAAAAAAAAAACATTATTACCACCTTTCCTGCAAACTTCATTATTATCTCGAATAAAGGCAAACAAATATCTTAATGGATACATTATTTCATTTATTTTATCACTATGAACATATTTTACTTGAAATTCATTATCAACACCTGTATACTCTAAATTTCTACTCTAGAAAACTGTAATGGAGAAAAATTAGAACAGACATCAATATTATCTAGTTTTTCGTATTTTTCCTCATCTCCAGGTTTGTCTCTTTTTAGAAGGCGATATTCTTCCAAAACATACGCATCATTTGGAAAATAAAATCAATCTCCTATGGGAATATCAAACTCGATTCTATTATTGTAAATATTCAAATTCGCCTATTTGGATCAGTTGGGGGAAACGTTTCTCTTTAAACTATCAATGCTTTTATAACTCATTTGCAAGAAAAAAAATTATAAAAATGAAGGATTCAATGGGAGTTCATCGAGTGAAATTGCTCATCGAGAAGAATAAAAATTATAAAAAGAACAATGAGGTGGAATATGAAAGAAAAAAAAAAAAAAAAAAAACAGAAAATATCTACCATTAATTCGCGAATTACAAAATATTGGCAAAAAAGTAGAACAAGTGAAGAAAAATAAAAATTTAATAACAGCACTAGTACTTGATGCTGCAAAAAATTTAGATTATCCACAAACACCATAAAAAACATCTTTTGAAAGAGAAATATTCCCAAAATTACTTAATGTAGAAGAGCGAATGGGTATTGTACCCATAATTCTGTCGAAATATCCAAAATAGTGATGCCAACATATTTCTCAACAAAATCAGAAAATTTAATGATTAGCATATGCATAATGTTTACTTTTCATTGTAAAGAATTATTGAACGATTTCCACTGTATACTTATGAAGCCAAAATATGGTGATAAAATAGAATTGTGTTTTCAAGATCCCGACACTTATTTTTATGACATTAAAACAGGAGATTTTTATGAAGACATGAAGTCAATGTTAGATAAATTTGGCACGAGTGATTATCCAAAAGACAATATTCATAACATGCCACAAATAAATAAAAAAAAATTAGACAAAACGAAAGATGAGTGTAATGGCAATATAATTAAAGAATTTGTTGGCTTAAGAGCAAAGATGAATGCATACAGAGTTGAGGATAGACAAAACAAAGGAGCAAAAAATGTAAAAAATGTATAGTCAACAATATAATTAATTTCGATAACTATGAGAAACGTGTGTTTGATGAGAAAATTCAATATAGGACAATGAATTTGATAAGGAGTGAAAAACACAAAATAGATACCATAGAAGTTAATAAAATAACTCTGAGTCATTGTGATAACAAGAGAATTATAAGAGAAAATAAAATTGATATACTGCCTTATGGATAACAAAATTTAAAATTTTATTGATGAGAGGTTCGATGAGTAAGAAATGTATTTAAAATCATATGATGAATTCGGTGTTAGTGAATCACCAACACTTTGGTGCTATACAAAAATTATTCATCACACCTATTCCTCAAAGCAAATTTTATATTTTATGAACCTCTTAAGGGAGGAACTCGGAGTTCCCCCTTTAAATTTTCTAAGAAAAGTTTTAAGTTTTGAAGATATTAAGGGGTCCCTAAAACAGGGATGCCTCTTATATTTTCTAATAAAATAGCAAAATTTTAAACTTCTTAAATTTCCAAAGCCTTGTCGATGCCAGGACCATCACAATCAATTAATTTTCCATTTTTGTCTCTAATTTTTAAAACAATGTTATTTAATTGCGCATTGTTAATTTTATAAAAACTTGGATATGGGGGCTCATAAATTATATAATCTCTAAAACCAAACATAGTTTTTGGTAGAAAACTAGCAATTATATTAGTCTCCAAATGATTAGATTCATCTTATTTTTTAAACATGCCATATGGCAAAATATAATGAACATTGATTGTTTTGAATGGGGAAAAATAGGCAATTTAGTGCCCATGCCAACTTTATCTTTTTCAATAGTTAATTATATTTCAAAACCGAGAATATCAGACAAAGGATCATCAAGTTTGATATCAACTTTGTTTTAATTGCTATTCTATTTATTACATTGTCTGTTGTTATTTCCATTTTGTTTGTTGAAAATGGATCAATTAAATTTATTGTTTCTTTCAAAGATTCAACATCGCATTGGCCTCTGTGTATATTTATAACTGCATTTTTATCAACAACAGGATTCATTTTTTCAATTACAGTTGTAGTATTATTCTCTACATTTGGAGTTAAAAATTCTGAATAAAAACTAATTAATGCTATTGATTTATCTTTATGAATTATATCATAATGAAGTTTCTTCTTAAAAATAGAACTATTGTTTGTTAACTTGAAAACTTTATTATCATCCATTTATTACAAAAAATATTGTAGTTAAATGTAAAAAGTTGACTGGGGTGTTGCTGTTTTAATAATTGAGGAAACTTCCAATAATAAAAAAAAATGGCGAGATATTGCGCGATAATATTCACACGTTGATAGTAGGGCCCAGCAACAATGTGAAAACCAATTTATTCATTAAATTTATTTATAAGACAGGATGGCTAAATTTTGATAAACTCTGTGTTTGCTCTAAAAGTTTAAATCAACCGAAATATATTCAATCACAAGACGATTTTGAAGTTATATCCAAAGAATTTAATGACAAAATTGCTTATTTTTAAAGTATAAATGGTGAAATGGTTTCACTAGATCGATGTGAAAATTAATCTCTAGTAATTTTTTATGTTATTGGATGAGCAAGATGTTGCCTGCAAATATTTTACTGGAGGTCGGCATTAAAATATAGATGTTTTTTTTTTGCGCAGATATATTCCTCTGTCCCCAAGCAACTGGTACGAGATAACACAAATTTTCTGTGTATATTTCGACAAGATGAAACAAATTTGAGACACACACATATATAATTATATATATATATATATTGATTTTGTTGGAGGAGACATGAGTTTTGAGAAATTTAAAGAGATATGTGCCAAGTGCTGGGACGAAAATTATTGTTATTTATCATTAGATTTGAGTTCAGAAATGGACCATAAGTACAGAAATAAAAAATAAAAAAAATTTGTATTTTAACTTTCTGTCTTTTGGGAAGAGTAAATGAGAATCCTTTACCTGTTTTCGCGACTGTCGCCCAGTCTACCAACTACAGGAAAATGGCTATCTTACAGTGCACTCTGTCTCAATACGAGTTTTTCTCCGCAGTTGCAGTGCACCCTCGTAGCAATAGAATAAAGTTTATCTGCACAGTTGTGCGCACCCGACCACATTGAACTCTGGCCGCAACAGGAAGCATGTTATCAAAAATACTGTGCTGACATCTACTCGAGCTGCCGGGAACTCTCGGCAAGGCATAACAGGCTTCAGCTCGCCACATCTTGCCACAAGATGCAATAAAATTGTCATCCCATTCCTCGCCCTGTTGCTCTACTCCTGTTGTGTAGATGCTATGCAATAGGGACAGAGTACAAAAAAAAAACCAATATCCTCATCGTAAATATGTAGGTTTTAAATATCGCACGATGAGGAGATGGGGATTTCTCCACAGGAGTTTTGCCATTCTTAGAAATTGTATTTATATGTGAGTATTTTTTATAAATTCAGTAGATATCCATTGCAGATATTGGCACAACTCAATAATTTAACTAAAATTCAAACGATTTCAAGCTATATTCGAACAAATTTCTAATTCCCCAATCAAATGTTTCAAAGTGCAACTCAAAATCAATCATATTTAAGATCAAAATCAATTTTTAACTTGTGTTCACTCTTTGTGTGTGGTTCTCTAAAGACATGTTTTCAAGCTAAATCATAATATTATTGATGAAATTCAAAGAATTTTCATACTTTTCTTGTGATATTATTTGTAACTATTTGCATTTTTAATCTAAATTTAGCCTCATTCACCCTAAAAATGAACTACAGATCAAAGAGTGACCAAAATATGTTTTTTAAAAAAGTGTGCTTGATTGAAAATGAAGATTTGGGTCAAATTATCTGAATGAAGATATGAGAAAATGATGATTGACAGTGATAAATTTGCGTGAATTTTAGTTAAATGGTTGACTTGTACCAATATCTGCACTAGTCTTCCACTGTGCAACTGCCAATTAAATCAATTTTTAAAATATTTCTGAGCATTTTTCAAAATAATTAAAATTTTAACAATCTTTTGTGGACTTTTCAAAAGCCAACAGAATTTTTACAGACATTTATCAGGAGCATTTTTGCAAAGCTTTTGAAAGCTGTTGTGCTGCAATCACAAGTCAATAGCCCACAATAAATTTTCAAGAAAATTTTCATTGTAATTTTTCCATTTTTAAAGCAACCAATATGCGGGGAAACATGCATCACCAGGGCATCTGGAACACGTCTTCACAGCGGGAAGAAAGGCACCGGAGAATCTGAAAATATCCCCCTTCCCCCACGAAGTGCGACAGAGGGACAGCAGCGAATTACATCAAGCTTGACCTTGAAGCCCGCGTGCAACCACATGCCCCAAACAAATACAGCATGAGTTTTGATTTCACATGCAGAAGTTAATATTTAAACAGTGCAATACATTCCCATCAGTTGGCAACCTACTAGCAACTTTTCAATATGCACTTGCAAACAGGAGTGAGAACAGGAACAATTTCAAACTGCTCCATTTTCAGCCAGTTTTGGGCCAGTAGTGCCATTGCATGCAGCATTTGGCACAAAAGAAAGCCATGCGATCTTTACCGTCTACTGTAAACATGTGCGAATGCAAGTCTGCGAGATAACCTGTCAAAAGAGAAGTGAGGAACGTATAATGCATTTACCACAGTATTTACTGGTGAGACGAATGCCGTGTAGGGGAAGGAGCATTGCGGTACGGTCATACCCAAAGTATCGGTGAAGGAAACAACTGACCACAGCCCATTTCCCAGGTGCCTGGGTTTATGTTCGCAACCGTCACACTGCCAAGCCATACGACTGTTACATCTTACTGTACAGGCTGTCCAATTACATGTCCGCGCGACCAATTGTCGACAATAGAGCGCGAGTCATTTAATATGTTCAAAAATGTTACTGGTGTGATGGGCGATATTCAAGTTATATCGAAACACAGATTCGTAACTAAAGAAATGCTGTAGTATCCACACCATCAGCGCCCGTTTCACAAGTGCCTGTGTTTGTGTCCGCTACATTCACACAACAAAGCCAGTGTAATAACAGACCACGGAGTAATAGAAAACGGAAGCACACAGTAACGAACGAGCTGCAGCTTTGCGAGAAATTGCACAGACAGGCGATTCCGAGGAAATTCGCAACGCACCAACGCACGTATTTCAAGACAAAAGACAAGGCGAAACAAAGGGAAACTCGTTGGAATACCTGCGCAGCAATGCACGAATCAACAACAGAAAGCCCATGTGATCAGTTGTAGCATAGGTTGTGCAGTAGTCAGTTGAGATTTGCTGCACCCACCCGCAATGAGGGTGTAAACAATTCCCAACCGGACCGCAACATGACAGTGACGCACAACCAGTCCCAGTCGCAACAGAACGTTTATGCCGCCCACCTCGCAAAATTCAGAAGGGGAAAAACGTTGTTGTAGATTGCATGATTAACAGGCCACGTGTCAATGTTCAGTGCCACCAGCCAGGAGCAAACGCATCAGTACAAACAAACACAGTAAATGTAAAGTCTGCACGCCCTGACATCATTGGCGTCAGAGGGAACAATGCAAACAGTCATCGCCACCCAAGGGTCACACTGACAGTTGCGCATGGAGCATTGGAGAGTCACTGCCTGAGCCAACCTCTCAGGTGAAGATGTGCACTTTGGTACAGGATGGCGCAAGAAAACTGTAGCACAAGCACATCAACACAGCATCAGGCAGCAGCTGATGGGGAAATACGCCATATCTGGCAGGAGAGTCATCAAGTCGCATCCTCCTCATTCGAACGAGTAGTATGGACAGGAACATTCTGCACAGCGACAACTCTCGGCCGAGATGGAAGGCGCCCAAGACCACAGTAAATTACATCATCAAGAACAAACAGGAAGAGACAAGCAATACCGGCATGACATTCTTCGCATCAGGCATCATCATCAACCTAATCGACACAAGAGTCACCAGCATAGAAGACACTGCAGCACAAAGTGGGTCAAACTGGAACATCTCGACGCACAGCGTGATAGCACTGACTTCTAAAAGTATCACCCAAAGCAAGTCAGTGGGTGCAACTGGGGGACCAATCAACCCACAGGGAAGCTCCCCACCAAACTTTGCCGAGGCGTCTAAGAAGACACCTATCCCAGTTGACTTTGTGTCAATTCACCCCCTCACAAGCGCAGGGGAAGGAGCAGCAGGAGAAGCGTCATGTCAACACAAGGACCACATACTCTTCCCCTCGCCAAAAGGTCCAATGCAGCAGTGGAAACATCAGCAGCAGCATCATCATCAACATCCATGCACTGCTTGCAATGGGGCCAATCCCCTTTGCAGAGCATGTGCTGGGGAACATCAACATCAGCAGTGCCACAGCCCTAGAGTCATCAGCATAGCAGACATTGCAACATGGAGTGAGCCAGTCCGGAGTGTCACCATGCCCAGTGAGTAGACACTGACTTTGGGAGACCTCGCACAAAGCAAGTCAGTGGGGGCAACTGCGGGCCCGATCAGCCCACAGGGAAACTACTCACATGACTAAGCTATGGTGCCGACGAAGACGCAGGGGAAGTTTCAGCAGAAGGAGCATCAAGTCCGGCAAGGGACAGCATACCTTTCCCCTCGCCAGAAGGAACATCGAGGGGCTGATGCTGCAGTGGCAACATCAGGAGCATCAGCATCACTATCATCGGTTTCCATGCACTGATTGCGACGGGACCATTCCCCTTCGTCAAGCAGGTGCCGCGGCATACCATCGCCATCAGCAGGGTCATCACACTGGAGCATCGGCAGGCAGCAAAGCACAACATCATTGCAGGCCTTACAACCTGAGGCATAGCAACCAACTGCGACCGCCGACATCCTGTTGCACCTAGAGGCGTGACAGTCCCTTGGGGGTCTACGAGGACCAAACTATCACCAGATAGGGGACGTTTGACTTGTTCCTGACATCCACATATCACTTGGACCTCTTTTCTCCATCATTGATGCATCACCCACACAGCAACACTCGGCTGATTGACATTCGGTCGCAGTCTCGATCAGTGCAGGTCGACAAGAATGGCATTTACACTTTTCTTGTCATCCTGTAACTTGTGGCCGCGGGTCATAATATTTAATATTCATCACAAGAGGTAACTCTCGTGATGAATGGATATGTGGCCCAAATGAATGTCTCCTGTGAAGTCATGACCGTTAGACGCAACAGCTACTGGGATTGGCGGTGCAGCTTATTCCCATAGGTTTCTGATGTGCGCGATGTCGACGGGCCCCGTGGCCGAATCTGTAATGTGACGTGACTTCAAATGGTATCAAAAGACAGGGAATCACATTCCCAGAGCAAGTGCAAAGTGGCGAGTGGCTCCATAGCTGCAGTATTTAATTAGACCCTTTATGTCATTTTTACCTGTAATTGTACCACAATTAACTAGGGAAACCGCCCTCTCCAGCATAGAGAGTTGATAACTTATCATAGAAGAAACGGCATAGCTCTGCCCCTAATGATGAAATCCGTGTGTCGTCATATCCATACACATTCCTATTATTATAACCATTACGACACATGCCGATATGAATATGTTAATTATAAGAGTGATCATGTAATCATCTATCGAGAATGAGCCACCTGAGGCATCATTTCATTTAATATCACCCTTCAAGAGGGGTAACATACTCGTGACGTCACATTCTTAGCCGTATCTGGGGCTCCGACGTTCAACAGTATGTCACCAACATGTTTTTGTTCAGTAATTATAATTATGTACAATGTCAGTTTAATTTATCATGTTAATTAGAAAGTTTCATTTTTCATGTTTTCATTTTGGAGCCGGATTCACCGGACGTATCGCAAAACTGACGACATGTCGTTTGTCAGATAACCGGCAGGGCAGGCAGTAAGCTCTGTGTTACCCCACTCGGCAATTCAATAGTTAACATTGGTCCAGTAACTTTGATTACTTCATTTAGCCGAGAGGAGCTGTCCTGCATCCTGAGGTAACATTCGAGGACTTCATGCATGAGATGCGTTTTTTATTTAATTATAACTCAAGGCTTATGCCTTATTTTCAACAGTAGTGACCATCGGCAAGTCCAGAGTGTTGTTTCCGCTTAACCAAGGGTACACATTCACATGTGTGGCAACATTCATCGTACCTTTCCGGTAATAGAACAGTGATACCCAATCAACAACACAAATTTTCCCGCTGTTTCATTAAGTAGACCAAATCAGTTCCCTACCGCAACACCATTCCCGAACACGCAAACAAATGTCAACAGTGCCGCAACAGCAACACCCTGTGTAAACAACCGGACAGATTCACAGTTTCAACCAACGCCAACCCGATTTCAGACACTGCCGACATTTTCAGGACAATTGAACGAAGACCCATCAGCTTTCGTCCATGACTGTAGGTAATTTATATATATATATATATATATATATATATATATATATATATATATATATATATATATATATATATATAATACAGGGCCTAAAATACTGCCTTGTGGCACTCCGGCACAGATAGTATTTGCGCCAGATTTAGCACCCTCGCATGAAACAGTGGAATTTCGATGCACCAAATAGCTGCTTATCAATTTGACATAGAATTCAGGAAGTTTTATTCCATATAATTTATATATTAGGCCTGTGTGATATACACAGTCAAAGGATTTTCTCGATATCAAGGAATACTGCAACAGCATAATCTTTTAAGTTAAGGGCATTAGTAATGTATTCCGTAACTCATACAAGCTGATGTGTTGTCGTGTAGGGTAAATTACATATAATTTCTGGCTTATGAAAAAACAATTACATTCGCCTTTTTTTTTTTTTTTTTTATTAGGAAAATATTCGAACTTGAGCATTGAATAAACAGAGTGCTGAATGTTCAAGAGCTAGATCGGGGAGTTTCTTTAATACAATCGGTTTCATGCCATCCTCGCCAGGTGCCGTTTTAGGATTCATATTGCGAATGGCAAGTTTAGTTTCTTTCAATTGTGTATATTCTGGTTCGTATTCTTTGGGCTGTCATTGTTTAATATCTAGTTCCTGGAGAATTTGGGCAGTGAAAATTATGTAACTGGATACCTGATTTGACTGGAAAGTGTTTCCCAGCACATTGACACCAGTGGTCGTCGTTAAGGGCGGAACTATGCCGGTTTTGTTTAATAGGCGCTTGGTTAGTCCCACAGTTTATTCATGTTTGTATTTATTTTTGCTATTTTCGAATCCCAAACACTAGCCCTCCAAAGGGCTACTTCGTCAGAGATCACTGCCTGCAGCACATTTATGTGGACCGTAATTCTACTATCTTTGTGGCGTGTATACTGGTGCCATAAGTGATTTTTCTCCGTGATAATATTCCAAGTGTATTGTAGGAAAATTTCTAGTTTGGTTGTGCTTATTTTTTCTGGGATGTGTCTACTTGCGGTAAATTTTCGTCAGTATAATTAGTAAATGGGGGCCAATTAGCATGGGAATAGTCTTTAATTTTTCTAAGGGCATTTGTTTCAACATGAAGTGAGTGGAAATCTATTTGTAGTGGGAAATGGTCGGAAGAAAGATACTGCTCGACCCTGAAATCGAAGCCAGTACTAAATTATTAAACATTAAATATATAAAAAACATTAAACATATATAATTAATAAACTCCAGACTTTTCAAATTTACAGTCATCAGGACCCCGGCCACCCACCCCACAATATCTCATTCTTGTGTGTGGCCTTGCTTTGAAAAAACATCTACACTTTGTGAGTAAATACAATTTAAACACTTATTTCCCCACATCACTTTACCCCAGAAAAACCCCTACACGGCTCAAATTTGGTTAAGAGCCATGGTTGGGGTTGCGGTAGTGATTGAGGGTGTGGGGAGTGTCCCCTCTCCATCTTTCCCAGCATTGGCTGGTGGACATGCTGTAAACAAAAAAAAACACATTACAATCTATCTAACCCTAAAATAGAACAAAAACACACTGAGAAAATAATAATTTTACCCTTAACCATTTCTTTATTTTGCTTCTAAGGAAAGCAAACTTTTTTCTTTTTTACAAAATGTACTCTTATGTGTAATATTACATTGGCAATGTTTTCATGACTTTTTACTATTTCTTTTTCGTGAAGTTTTATATTTGTGCCATTATTCCCGAAACTCTTTATACTCATTAACCAATTCTTTCCCTATTTTATTTTGACCCTCTAGCATTTTTTACAATTCTTCCGTTGTTTTTGTTTATTTTTCTAATAGTAATTGTATTTCATTTTTTGTACTATTGTGCATCAAAAATCTATCATAAATATTTATAAATTTGTCCTCAGTTCCTTCAAATAACCCATCTAACTCTACCTTATTCGCTCCAATAAACTTATCCATTCTTGCAAATATAAAAAAATTAGTTACAGCTCTCTTTACAGTCCTATACTTACTATCCCTAGCACACTGACTCTAGACCAAAGTGTATGTTCTTTATATACGCACAGAGTAAATTTTTTATTTTGTATTTCAGGGTAGTGGGGGAGCGATTACTCTATAAGTAGGTTTTTACTTTTTTACTTTACTCACTCTTATATTCATGTTTCTTTTTTTTTTTCTCATCAGTGTAGCCGATGTGCACTTGCTCGCTCAAAGTCGTGACTAGTATTCGTAGATGGGCCGGTGAGGCGACTTGCATACATTACTCAACTTGGACTCATTATTATGAGAGAATTATCTCGGGGCAGAAATTAATATTTTTTATGATGCAAAAAGGAGGTTCCCCTCACTTCCCGCCCTCTTTAAGCTTCTAACTTTTATTTTTTCTTCTAGTGTCCTGGGTGGGAACCAGAGTATGTTTTTCTCTTAGTGTCCTAGTATGAGCCAGAGTATTTTTTTCTCTAAGTGTTCCAGTCAAAGCCAGAGCATATAAGCAGTGAACTTTGCGACAAACAACATCTACCCTCAGCCGATGGCCAACCGACCGTGCATTGTGTGTAGTAGTTCCCAGTTGCTGAGATGCCAATCTTTGATGCCAGTAATACCACCGTCTACGTCGAGGAGGCTACCAACATTGGCGACGAAGAAGCCAACGAGGGGGCGAACACCTACGACGTTGAAGAGGCAGACCCCTTCGACTTTGAAGAATTTGGCATCTTTTACTTCGAAGACCTCGTTGCCCTTGATGCCGAATACGCCATCTTCTTCAATGCCGAGGATGTCATGCTCTTCGACACCGAAGAGGCCATCTCCTTCGACGCCGAAGAGGTCATCCCCTTCGATGCGGAAGAGCTCATCACCTTCGACGTCAAGGATGCCGTCTACTTCGATGCTAAGGATGTAATTTCCTTCAACATCAAGGATATCATCTACTTCTCAGAGGAGGAGGATAATGCCTGTTAAAAGAAGGAATCCACCTTCCGAACCGTCGGCACCTTCGGAACCGTCGGCACCTTCGGCACCATCGGCACCACCACCCTCTGCTCGTCCGCATGTTATGGGAACGGCACCTCTCGCATCAACTATGATGCTGCCTGGAGGGTTTATGCCGATACTACTACAGGTACCGTTGCCTCCTCAGGCATTTCATTCTGTTTTAAGACTGTTTATTTAAATAGTATGACTGTTAATACAGTAACAATTATTCATAAAATAATATTTTTTTCAATTGTGTTTCATTTATATATTCCACAATAAGATGTATTTATTTCCTTTACAGCTAATGTTATTGATTATTTTAAAGGCGTTGTTGGTTTTAACAACTGAAAAGTTTTTTAATGCACCCAAACATGAACATTTTGTAAAACCTCTAGAGATATCTAATCAGTCTCCACCACCATTGCTGCCACCATCACTTCAGTCGTATCCAACAACCGAATATAATTCCAGCCATAAAATATATATTTATTTTATTTTCAGAAATAACTTTGTAACCCATCACTCTGTCAATTTTTGTTTCAATTGTAATGCAAAATCTGTCGACAAATTTTAATAGAAAGAGCTTTCGCGAAACTTGTAAGTAAATTTTTATTTTACTAGAACGAAACACGACATGTGTACTTTGAATTTGGTGATATTTCGGTAAAGCTATTCAATTTATACAAAAATGACTACGTTATATATTTTCCCCTAATAAACATCGTCGACGAGTCGAAATGGACTTTGAATTCTGCCTTTACGACAGTTCAAAATATTGCCAAACAACTCGCGATGGATGAGGCTCGAGAGACTGCTATTCCTCTCTTCAAGAGCGCGGTGTTTTTCGCAATGGAAAAACAAAACAATATGGATCCTTTGATGGAAATTTTACGAGTGAATAACGTGTTTACACATTTCGACTATAAGAAATACGATAGCTTTGTGTGCCTACACTCTACTTTTGGCCACTTTAAAGATTCCGTCGACTAGAACGGCATGTTATTTCAGTTTTGCGGCGGCGGCCGAGTCTTGTTGGAGACAGTAATCATAAAACCTTCGGCTCCCCCCTATGGCGAAAGTGATGAGAGTGGCGATCTGAAGGGCAGTACCTTTATTTCAATTAATAATGATTCCGAGATTGGTATACAAGACAAAAAAACAAACAATGTAATTATTTCTAAGAAGAAAAAATTCCTTTGATAAAAATCTTTAATTTATAACTACCATAAAGTACAAATATACGGATAAAATAAAAACGGACAGTGGTGAAAAACTCACAAAGATGATAGGCCATGGTGCAAAGACTGATATTTCCTCTCTTTTTTTGGAAATTGAATATTACAAACAGGTGATGAAAAGACTGGACGGTATGAAAGAGTCTATAGATTTCTCCTTAAACAACTTGTACTCTCAAGAATTTACGAAAAACCATTTAATTAAAGACGATTTTACAGATTTGGAAATTGATACCGTTCTAAATCAAGTCCAACGAAACAAACAAACTTTCCGCGAACTCGTCAAACTAAAAAGAAAAGTGGAAAACAAATAATTTCAACTGGCATTTCATCATAAAATTGTACGTATTGGTTCAAATAGACACAAACATTAATCCTGATCAGTTTAACTCGAAATCACTAAACATTATTAACATCTATACTAATATATAAAGAGGTAGTGTTTGTAACTTTGTGTGTTTGTGTGTTTGGATGTAGGAGGTAATCTTCGAAACTACTCATCCGATTTTAAAAATGCTTTCACCAGTAGAATGCTACATTATCACTGAGTGCCATAGGCTATATTTTATTTTAAAAATCAATAGGGGTCCCTACTAAAACTCCAATAATGTAACCCAAAGTGTAAATAAATGACCTATAAAATTCCTTACATTGCGTACGCTGCGAAAACTATTGATGATAGAACAAAATAATGTACTACGGCTTTGCAGGACGGACAGATTCGGAAAATAAAACGTGCTGTGTGCTGCGTACGGCGCCAACCTTAGAAGCTCTACTGCCATTATGGGGGAGTTACATTTGTGTTTGCTGGGGATTTTCGGCAGACACTCCCTGTAGTTACAAAAGGAACGCGTGCAGATATCATCAAAGCATGTCTTATATCATCTCCCTTATGGAGTTCTAGTCAACACCTAAATTTGCGAACGAATATGTGAGCCTATCTTGGTGGAGACACGAATAAAGATTTCCCACAACAATTGCTCAGACTTGGAGAAGGAGTTTTTCCTTCTCTAAATTTGGGCACTAATTCTGCTGAAATCATTTTAAATGAGACATTAGGTCAGATAGTCCACAGTCTGCAGCATCTTATAGAAGCATATATCCGGGCCTCGAAAATTTACTAGAAAGAGACTTTCACTGGTTGTGTTCCAGGGCAATAGTATCGCCTAGGAACGACACTGTCAATGAAATCAACAATCTCATTATACAAAGAGTTCCCAGCCAAGTCAAAACCTATAAGTCAATTGACACAGTCACCAATGTTGACGATGTCGTCCACTTTCCTCAAGATTTTCTAAATTCGCTTAATCCTTCTGGCTTGCCACCTCACGAACTATCATTAAAAGTCGGTACTCCTATCATGCTTTTAAGGAATATAAGCTCTCCTAACATGTGTAATGGCACAAGATTGCTCATTAAAGACTTGAAAGAAAATATGATTGTCGCGACCATCCTCACCGGTCCAGCAGCTGGCCAGCTGGCAAACATCCCGAGGATTCCCATGATTCCCACGGATTTGCCAATATCTTTCAAACGGTTGCAATTTCCCGTAAAAACATCGAAAAGAGTGTTTTTTTTCCCATGGCCAACTATATGTTGGTTTATCACAAGTTGGGAGTCCCGAGAAACGGTACATTTTGCTACCAAACAATAACAGGACGTCAGACATTGTCTACAGAGAATGTCTTAGCCAATAGCATATTAAATACTTCTATCTCAGATAAATTGCATTGTAATATAATGTATATTAATATGAAAAATTATAAAAAAGTAAATATATATCAAATAAAAATAGCAAAAAAACTTTAAATTATAATGTGCTTTTTTAATGCATTAGGAGAGATTACCCTACCTAATTAACGCCGGGTTTTTCAGAATTTTTTTATCTTAATTGCACCCCTGCGAAGCCGAGGCGGGTTACTAGTAAACAATATACAGGTGGGTATTTCGTCAGAAGTCGAACTCTATAAAGATTTTTGCGATGGTTACCTACATGTCTACGAAAATTTCCTATATACCTACTTATATGATGGCAGACATAATGCGAATCATCAATTGCATTGCACTGAATGGCTGAAAACTATATAAAAACATTCCCAAAAATTCAGGAAATTATACCATCCAACTATGTATCAAACAGCATCAACATGGTCAACTGTCTAAAAAACGAATTGAGATGATGCAACATTTAATATGTATCCAAATACAATTTTATCAAATCACTGAATTCTGATTACAATGACTTAGTAATTGAAAAATTAAAAAATCTGTTAGAAAATGACAATAAACTATCATTAAACAAGATGTAGAAAACATACATTGTATTTTAAAAATCGCTTCGGTTTTATGACATCACATATATGAAACATTATGTAGTAAAGGGTTAAAATAAAAATTAGACTTAATTCCCCCGCCTTCTGCGGTTCCAAAAAAATATTTTTTTTTGCATATTATGATAATCTTCAACGGCATTGCACTATATGATTAAAACAGACCAACTAAACTCGTGTTTACAAACAAAAAAAATACAATTATTACATTGTTTATAACATAAGGTAGATGAAACCACCTTCCAAATAGAATTTTTTTAAAAATGATCCTGCCCCTTGTGAGCGAGCGGGGCGGTGGGGGGATTTCCAGTCCCCTCAAAAAAATTCAATATATTTGGAATGTGATTTATCACCACCACCCCCCCCCTCCCGCTAAAATTAAAGTGTTGACTCACCCTAGGTCGCCAATGGTTACAAAAAAAAAAAAACAATTTTTGCAGCGATTCTATTATATTTAATGGCAGACATTATGCAAAACATCAGTAATACAATGGTATTTGTAATATGTTATTAGGACGAAGCCCACAACTTGATGAGTATTTCAACCGAACCTTGTAATGTACGGTGCGAATCAGGAATATCGAGAATTGGCTTCGGAACTACCTTGTTGCCGCAAAAATATCCAAATGTTTGTACCTCGTTAAAAAATATTAAAGCTTATTATTATATTTGTTTTGTTTTATGTTGGCCTGTTATGGTACCGAGCAACTTACTGTTAGACTTCAAATTCTTTCGAAATTTTTTCCATAAACTGTTCGTTTCCCTTTAATTGTTCTATGATTACCTCCACTATAGAGTCGTGCTCGCGAATTATTGTAAAAAAGAATGCATAAAAGAATAACGAGGTAAATTAACTTTGAGAATATGTTCAAACACCGATCTCATTAGATATATGCACTCTGATGTTTTAATTTTTTTGCACTCATCGTTTGAAGACCAAAGGCGAGAAAATGGACATAGACGATCGCCAGCTTCTGGCACCGGTCGTTTTTCCCACAGAAAATTAACGGGAACATTCATTGATGAAATTGTCAAATAGTAGTTTTTCGTTGATGGCTTCGATTATGAGCGGTAAATAATTTCTGTTTCTATCAAACAGATTTGTGCACAAACCGTGTACTTGGTCTGTTGTGATTAATTCTTTGGCCCGAGGTCCGAATAATTTCCGGTAAACGCCATTGTAGTGTCGGTTAAAGAATTTGTGTACATTTAGGCTGGACATAATCGTGCCCCTCACCTTATAAAACACAATAACCCCCTCCATTCACATCAGTGACATGAAGAAGTGGTAAGAGGAGAGGGGAGAGACAAGGAAAAGGAATGTGTATTCTAGCCCAACAAGGAGGAAGTCTCTGCGCGCTGGAATGGCTTACAACCCCGAACGGTCGACAGTATTAATTCTACACCATGCCTTTTGGATTACAATGTGCCCCTGCTACCTTCTAAAGTAAGAGGGTGAGAGTTTTAAAGAGCTTGGCAGGCGAATTCACTCTCGCCTACCTTGACGATGTCGTAATATGGCCTGAAACGTGGGAAGAGCGCCTGCATCATATTTCACTGGTGTTAGAGCGACTCGAAATTAATGGGTTAACTTGTGATATTAATAAATTTCATTTAGGAAAGACCAATCTGGAGTTCTTGGGTCATGTGGTCAGCGAAGAGGGCAACCGGCCAAACCCTGAACAGCTAGGGCTAATTGAGAGTCACCAGATTCCACATATCCGGAAAAAATTGAGGAAGTTTTTCGGCCTAATAAATTGGTTGTTAGATCACGTCGAAAATTTTGCCATCATCATCTCACTTCTCACAGTCCTGCTATCTTCCCAGAAGCAGTATGTGTGTGGTAGCAAGCAGAAAGAAGCGTTCTTGACCATCAAAGAGAATTTTCGATAGTACCCTGCCCTCGCATGGTATTACTCAGTCTGCCACCTATACCTGCAGACCAACACCACCTAGGAGGGGCTGGGTACTTTGTTATATAAGTATGGCGACGTGGGAGAAAACCGGGTCATTGATTTCGCAAGTGCGAAACTTCGCAATACAGGGCGCTGTTACGATATTAACGAGCGAGAGTGTCTCGCCGCGATCTGGGTAGTTCGTAAATACAGACCTTCTGTAGAGTACAGAAGGTTTACGTTGAGAAGAGATAACTGTTGTTTGTAATGGTTAAATGGCATGTGGGGGGCCAGAACTAAGTTCACGAGGTGGGTGCTCTTACTACAAGTATACGATTTTGATATCGAACATGCACCAGTCAGGAAAAATGAATTTGCAGACACGTTGTCACATACACCAGATGCCACAGCAATGGTAACAGATGATGTGGATTGGGAGGAAGTGTTACCCTCCATCACCCAGGAATTGGTAATGGAGGCGAGTGTAAACTGAGTAAATATTGTGGAAAAAGAATAGCTGGTAGTGGATTTGTATAACGATGTAGTGGCAGCACAAGAGAACTGCGAATTCGCACGCGAGAAAAGAGAGTGATGTGAGAGGAAACAGGTAGACATATAGAGATTAATGGAGAGATGTGCTCGCCATGGGATCACACTACATGAAGGCTATACGTACCTGCAAATTACCGGGAAGAGGTTTTTGAACATGCACATTGTAGCATAACAGCAGGAGACCTGTGAGCTGAGCAGAGAGTGAAAAATATTTTGGAAAGATTTTTCTGGCCGGGCATGATGAACTTCGAAAGGAATTGGAGGAGAAAGTGTCAAAATTGTAATTTGTTGAAGTCATGACGAATACATGGAAATCATCAGCAGTAATCTAGGCAGCCTAAAACATCTTTTGATACAGACTGCCTAGACCTCATAGGACCGTATCCTAAATCAGCTGGAGGAAAAAGGTTTATTTTGGCAGTCACTGATAGCTTCTCGTGCTGGATCGAATCCTACCCATTAAGTACTGCCAGGACAGGTCAAATTCCCAAGTGCATACACAGTGAGTTTTTTTCGCATGCTGGGGCTACCCGAAATAACTCCTAAGGGACAACAGGTCCCAGTTTAGAGGTAGACTTTGACGAAAATTAAGTACTAGCTGGGGAGAATGGCTTATGAAAATTGTGGTTTACCACCCCCGTGTAAACCCCACAGAGCGGCGCAACCAGGAGTTGAAGGTGCAACTCCAGCTCTGTGTAGGTTAGCAACACAGCTGGGCCGAACATCAGCCCGCCGGTCTCCTCCCACAGAGACGTAGGATAAATGCAGCCATAGGAAAAACCCCGGCACAAATTTCTGTTGGGAAAGAACATAATGTTGCCGAGCAAACGTAACTGCCAGCGTACGAAAAACAGCAGTGTAATGGACACCAGTGGTGCATGGGAAGAGATGAGCAGAGGACGATACCGTGACCAAAGAGAACCAGGTAAAATATGCAAACTGATGGCTGTTGGGGATGAGGAGACAGCTCGAAGCCCTCATGACAGGTCAAGTTGTGTATGCCAGAGCACATCTGCAGTCCATGGTGCGAAGAAACTTTTGTGCAGCACTTGCACAATGAAGGATGGGACCACACCGAGTAGTTAAAAAACTGTGTCCAACGATGTACCTGGTAAGAACAGGCAGGGAAACAGTGAGAATCCACCATGATAATTTCTGGGCAGCTGCTGAGAGTTTCCGTGAGCAATATGTGCAAGACCCCCAAAACAGCCAGGACAGCCCTGATCATGACAAGAACGATCAAAGAGAAAGTGAAGTGAAAAGTGGTCCAGGACCTGTAGCAGAGTTCAGGCCACCTAGTGCCAGTGAGACGTCGACGCCGAACAACACGGAGATCACCGGGGTCCTTACCAAGTCAGCACCACAAGTAACCAGTTCGCCACATCTTACAAGGATGGCGACAGGGCGAGAGAGAGGGGAGAAGAAGCTCCCAATGTTTGTACAAGACAGGCAGAGCCGGAAAAGCCAGCAGGAGACAAGGACCACCAGGCTCCCCAAGACAATGGAGGCGCTGATGAGCCCCTGGTAAAGCTCTAATGATGGGAGGTGGTGCGAGACTTCTAGGAGTACCAGGAGATGATGCATAAAGTCTGATGTCACCCGACACACAGGTACCGACAGGGGTGAGCCTGATGACCTGCTTCAGTAGGTTTGATGGAAATGAATCGTCAAGCGACACAATTGGGACAAGAGAGCTGGCAACATCCTTGGTATTGCCGAAAAAGGATGGAGAAGAGGAGGAGAAAGATCCCAACCCAGTGGCACCACCTGCAAGCATGCATGACAACAAGGAATTGGTGGTGGGGTAAAGGAACCGGCCTACTGGAATGATACTCCTGGGTCGCAACAGGGCACAACACAGATGTAGCAGTGAATAGAGTGGGGGTGTGAGCAGCGGAGACAGCAAGAGTGGTCGGTTGGCCAGTCTGGTACCGCTACCTCTCCAACCTCCCAAGAGGCGAATACAACCTGCCACGGGAATGTACCACCTGTGGCAGCGCCACAGCGTGCTGTGGGGTGCAGGTCCACCCTAATAAAACCCATTTGAATCGATGTAGAATGCATTCTCATTCGGGTTGCCTATGGGCCATAGAGGCGCAGGCCCCCACCTCTCCCACCAAATATTAAGGGTATTATGCAAAGTGTTCTTCATGCATTTTTCAGTGTTCTTGTATCTATGTATAACTTAATATGGGTGTGTGAGTCGCCCCGAGATCTCAATGCGAAAATCCAGTAAAGTATGTTATTTGTGTATCAATTACAACAGACGGAGCACCTGGAAGGATACCGCCGTGGTCGTCGGCACACAACCTGGGGAAAGAATCTGCTCTACCGAGAATTTGACATTGCATCCTAGCAATGTCTGCCACTCAAGAAATACTTCACGTGTTGGTGAGAAAACTCCGGTAAAATCCTACCTCATTCACAACCTGTAAACTGAACACTTTTACTCCACCATCCTGCCATCAAGACCATGTAACAACTGGAAACGGAAGCACATTGTTATGGTCGAACCATAGCCGTGAGAGATTTTGCTGAGGAAGGTGATTCCGCGGAAATCCGCAACACACTGACACAAGTATTTCGGGACAAAAGTCGAGCCGAAACAAGAGCAAATTCGTCGGAATACCTGCGCAGCCACTCACGAATAAACATCTGAATGCCCATGTGATCAGTTGGTGCATAGGCTATGTAGTGACAGAGTTGCCAGCACCCACCCACAACCAGGGTGTTAACAATGCTCAACTGGAACACACTGTCCTATGCTCCAACCACATGCTTGCATCAGCGAAGCAGCCGCATCACAATCATGCCTGTTCACGAACGCTATGGAAAAATTGGTAGTACGAGCGAAAGATGCTGAGTTCACTGGTGAAAATTTGGAAAACATTTTTTTTGACCTCAGAAGAGGAAACAGGAATGGCAGGTCCATGCGAACGCCAATTACCTCCCAGAATCATGGTGCAGCAACATGACAGTGATGTGTACATAATCACAAACGTATCAGCACAATTTTGCCACCTCCTCATAAATGTGGGGGGGGGGGGTCGTAACTGCCGACTGTGTAACAAACAGGCCACTTGACATCGTTAAATGCCACCAACCAGGAGCCAACGTGTAAGAAAAAACATACACATTAAGGAAAACGTCTGCACACCCTGCATCATTGGAACCAGATGGAGCGATGCAAAAAACAGCAGTCAGAGCCACCCAGGGGTCACATTGACAATGACGCATGGAGCATTGGAGGGCCACTGTCCGAAACAACACATCAGGTGAAAATGCGCACATTGGTACAGGGTGGTGTAAGCAAACAGCAGCACAAACACAACAACACAGCAACAGGTTACAGCTGACAGGGAAATGGGCCACATCAAGCAGGAGAGCCATCGATTCACCTCATCCTCTTTGTTCGAACGAGTAGTAGGAACATGAACAATCTGGACAGCGATAACTCTCGACCGAAATGGAAAGTACCCAAGACCTCAGCATCAGGCATGAACATAACCAACTAGAAACAGACAAGCGACACCGACATGACAATCATCACATCACCAAGCATCGACATCAACATCATTGAAGCAGAAGTCCCCAGCATAGCATGCACTGCATGCACTGCAGAGAGTCCCCATGCACAGTGTCGTGGTGCTGACTTCTGAAAACATCACCCAAAGCAAGTCAGTGGGGGCAACTGTTGGACCAATTAGTCCACAGAATCTCCCCCCCCCCCTGAACTTTGCCATGGCACCTAAGAAGACACCAACCCGGCTGACCCTACGTCAAAGGACCTCCTCATACGCTCAGGGGAAAGGGCATCAGTATCAATGCATCCACACATTGGGCCACCTACCTTTCCTCTTGCCAACTCGACTCAGATGGCCAATGCAGCAGTTAAGACATCAGCAGCATCATCAGAACCAACCGCCATGCACTGCTTGCATCAGTGCCAATCCCCTTTGCCAGGCATGTGCTGCAGAACTTCATCACCATCAGCAGGGCCTAAAACCCTGTACTCATCAGCATTGCAGGTACAGCAGCACAGAGTGAGCCAGTCTGGAATGTCATGACACCTAGTGTAGAGATACTGACTTTGGGGGGTGTTGCACGAAGCGAGTCAGTGGTGGCAACTGCAGGCCCAATCAGCCCACAGGGAAGCTAACCACAGGACTATACTATGATGCCGACGAATACAATACTACTGGCTGACCTCGCATCGGAGGACTGCATCAGTGGCCCAGGGCTAGGTACAGCAGGAGGAGCATTAAGTCCACCAATGGACCACATATCTTTCCTTTTGCCAGAACAGGGAGCATCAGGAGGTAAAAACCGCAGCCTCAGCAGCAGCGACAATTAGTCAACAGAAGAGCGGGTCTCGGCTCCTCCCCACCGCTCCAGCATTAGAATCATCTGCATCGGCCAGCGTGCACTACTTGTGATGAGACGAATACGTGCAGCGGCACTTCACCAGTATTAGCAGGGCCACCACCCTGGAGCATTGGCAATCAGCGAAGCACAGCATCGTTTTGGGCCTTACAATCTGAGGCCCCGCAACCAGCTGCGACCGCTGGCACCTTGTTTTGACTAGCGGAATGACATGTCCTTGGGGGTATGCGGGGACCAAACAGTCACCAGATAGAAGGGTGTTTGACATGTTCTAGGCGTCCATATATCCCTTGTGCCCATTTTTACCATCACAGACATATCAACCACACAGCAACACTCGACCGATCGCCAGTAGGACACGGTACCGATCAGTGCAGGTCAACTAGAATGTTGTGTTTACACTTTTCTTGCCGCTGTACAATTGTGGACCACGGGCCACCTAACTTTAAATTTATTATGAGAGTAAAATCTTGTAATAAAGTGATATGCAGACCAAATTGCTGCTTCTTGTAATGTCAATACTGTTAGACGCAACAGCCATTGGATGGAAAACTGGGGTAAGTGGTACCGCTTTATCCCAAGGCTTTTCAATGTGCGCGATGTCGATGGGCCTCGTGGCCGAATCTGGAGTGCGATGTGGCTCCAAGAGGTGTCAAAAATTGGGGAATAATATTCCCAACACAAAGTGGCGAGCGGCTCCCTAACAGCATCATTTTATTAGATTAATTACTGTGAGTTTGAGCAACTATTGCACCTCAGTTAACTGTGGAAGCTACCAGGTTTGTCATTGCATTTTCTTATCGCAATAGTATAACATAGAACAGGGACCATTAATTTCATTTTTTATAGCCGAGAGGAGGCCTTTCTGCATCCTGAGGACTTCGCGCATCGGGACACATTTTTCATTTGATCATTACTTAAGACCCTCGCCTTATTTTGCAACAGCGACCACCGGCAGGTCTGGAGTGCCAGGTTCGCTTTTCAAAGGGCAGTATTAATATGCAGTGACATTTTGTTGTGCCCTTTTCATCAATAAAACTGTCACACTTTGACGAGGCGGTTTTTATTGCATTTACTCTCCTGAGTACATCGGGTACTGTGCCCTATAGCAGAATCATTATTAAGTGTATTTTCAGTGTTATGTGTTTTGATTTTACGAGGCCTGCCTCCCTGAAGCAGAGTGAAATCAGTGCTAGTATCGGCGTGCAAAGTGGCAGGCAACTTCGTCCCTTATAAAAGGTTTGAATATAATCCATGTAATTCAATTGGTAATTACATTAACTCTCTTTCAAATTGACTGTGTATCCAGTGCTCGCAGCAGGCTGTCGGCTGTATGATCCCATCATCATTGTTTTCTCTACCAAACGTGGTACTGGGTAAAATCGCCATTTCCTGCCCTACACAGCCTACCAGGTGGGGCACGAACTTCCCACATCATCTATGGAGGCTGCCACATCATATGAAAACATTAAAATAATTAATCTACTTCAACCATGTTACATTGCCATGGCAACATAACCTCACTTTATATGGTTGCAAAAACATTGCAATATCTTTTTAGGCACTCTCCCCAATAAAGTCTATTTGACCTTATGTGTTTTATCCTGGTGAAATAATGTGGGTTCATATCTGGACACTAATTAACACTGCTAAAATACATTTACAATTATAAATGGCTATTCGGCCACGAGGTTGTGTGCCCCTAGTTCACCTTGGTGCATTACGAAACATAACCCGAAAGGTCAGTACATAAATTATAAAATACCTGAAGAACTTTGAATATGCACATAATTGTAATTAAATTCAAAAAATATTATTAACCCAACACGTGCCACAATTGCTTTGCGTGTGGCTATTTGGATAATTTCACACGATGGCACGTCAAGCGCACAAACTTTCAAAATACTTAAAATAAATCAACACAATTTAAATTGCACTTCAATGAAATATGACTAATAAACATAACACTGGGATACTGTTTGTCTCGTACTTACGTAATGAGCAAGGTGACTTAGGAAAATGAAACAATTTTGACATGACACTTGGCATATAAACATAACATACTGTGCTGAAAATATCAACATTAGTACATGATATTACCTTTTGACATGCAAACCACATTTGCAAGTTGAATAAGTACATACTTGAATTAATGACTCGTGATACTTTTACGGCAAGTGACATTAATTACATCGCACAGAATATCACTAACCTAAACAACAGAATAATGATACACATCATAACATGGTGAACAAAGCACTCACACACTTCCTAGCATATCAAAAAGACCATGTTAATGCACTTTCTACACTTTCTTGCTTTATGCTGCACATAACAGATGCGGAAGTGGCACTGGTTTGGTGGCACAGGTGCTGCTACGTGATTTTGTGGTACATTCTGATCTTCGATCTGGCACGGCTTGGGGAATGGCCTGAGGCCAAGATGCTGTCGGTGTCACTACACTACCCTTCGTTCGCACTTTACATGATAACTGTGGGTCCTATGGGTGTTGCAACTAGGCGGCCTTTTGTGTTGCTTAAGATATCCCTCGTCATCCACATGTCACATTGAGAATGGATGCATCGCATCTCACGCTATGGTGTTTCCTCTATAGACAGCTGCTGCGACTATATCGTGTGTGTACGGTACAAGCAATGGGGCCAGCAGATTATGGCCTTTGGCTTGACTTTTGCCGGTGGTTAATGCAACAGTGTACAATTGATTGTGATTTCCCAACTCTTGTAATGTTTACAAACGAAGCCATGTTCACACAGGAAGGCTTTTGCGACATTCGAAATGTCCACAATTGGGGCGATGCCAACCCACATGCTTCTGTATCGAGAAGCTACTAGCACCACTTTGCCATTAACGTTTGGGCCGACATAGTGGGGGATAATGTTATTGAACCATTATGGCTGCCGAATCGTGTGGCTTAATTTCAATATTATGGTTTCCTGCAGTTCTGTTTGCCACAGTTTATATAGGATTATGTGTGACCACCTGAACACGTACTGTATCCCGCTAGCTGGATAGGACAGGGTGGGCCTTGTGCTTGGCCACCACACTCCCCTGACCTTATGCCATTAGACTTCTGGCTGTTGGGATTTCTTAAGGCGTGTGTGCATGAGACACCCGTGGAATCTGATGAGGATGTGTTGGCGAGGGTCATGGCTGCCTGCGATCATGTACGTGACACACCAGGGAGTGTTTCAACACGTCCGCCAATTTCTAATACATGGATGAACAACTCTATTGGCATGTGTGGGGCACATTTCGAACATTTGTTGTGATCTTCGTTGGGAAAAGGCACCTGCATAATCATGATTTATTGCTGTTTATGGCCTGTTGTGCTGACAGCACCTTCCATACAGATCATACATTGCTACATCATGGCATTTACATTTGTTTACACTCATTAGTACAGAGTCATGCTACTGAGCCCATTACATCTCTATCACTACTCGCAACACCGACGGCATTGTACATCACACGTTATCACTGAACACACCATGGGTGTGTTTCTCATGACTACAATCTCAGTTAGCCAGTGTAACCAACAAGCTTCTGTTCTTGTTTCGACCCTGTGTTGCACAATCTGCCACCCACACAGATACGTTACACTTTAGTGTAGCACATATTCTAATTCTATTCTGCTGTTTGCAAGTGGGTTCCTGGCCATACTCATTTGGCAGGCAGTTAGCTTGCTCGCCTCCCACCATCGCAAACCAGGTTCAATTCCTGGCTAGGTCACCTCTGAATGTTCGCATGTGGGCATCGTGCTGAATGATGCCAATGGTTGGTAGGATTTCTCGGGGTACTCCCATTTTACCCGTCCTTTCATTCTGGCACAGCTTCATACTCACTTCTCTTACCCTAATCGCTCTCAATACCTCGCTGTTATTTGCCGTCACACTCTCTTCATGCATTCGTAGTGGACTCCTTGCTGAATTCCTCAAGGTGTGCGAAAGGTTGTCTACTCACTAGGCCATGCCATTGCTACCACTGCAACCAACCTGATTTATCCGGAAAAAGCTGGTCCTAGAGAGTTGAAACAAGGAGGGCTTATTTGCTACCTATGTCGTGCTGCTTCATCCCATTTATTCAAAATCATTTTAACCTAATGGTGTACATGTTGCATGCAATCAAAAGGTGTCAACCCCTTTTTTTTACACGATGTGGGTGTGTACGACGGACCATACATAGCATTTATCCAATATCTTGGTTTATTTGCTACGTATACCAATCTGTGTTCTTCTAACGCAAGTACTATGCCTTATATCCAATTTAATGTCCTTGTTGTCCACCACCTTTAGGGGCTGCTTATTAAATAACTTAAACTGGTTATTATACTTTCATTTGTTGAATATTTCGTCTATATACACGTGGTTAATACTCTATTTTGTTCTTGTTCTTCTTAATTAATTCTCTTGTGTACTAACAGTTTGGCACTCTGGCTATTCCTATACATCAGTGACATAATCAAGACGTGATGCAGTATTGTGTTGCTCCGATGATGATTGTTGTTGGTGACAAAAAACTTTTTAACTGTTGTCAACGATAAAGCAGCAGGCGTTTATATTTTTTTTTAAATGTAGATGTAAATTTACAAAGTCGTGTATCGTATATGCAGTCCAGACAATAATACTCAATATGTGTGGTGTGTCGCCTAAGTTTTACGAGCTTTGTCGTCTTTGTTTATCTTGTGATGGTGTTAAATCATCTATTTTTGATGACGAAGGAATTCAGCGCAACTTTCCACTTAAAATTATGACGTGTTTGTCAATATTGGTAAGTTGAGTAACATTAGGGTTGTAGAATATTTCGTGGCATTTGATTCTAGATAAGTGTGTGTCATGTAACACGTTGCACGTCAAGTATCATGTGCCTCGTGTAGAAACGACACACGAGCGTTGTGATTAAATGTATAGAGAAGCAGGTTAGTTCAGTCATTACGATTCATTATACTTGTGCTGCCAGTGTGCTGTACCTTCGAATTGAAAGTGTGTTTGCATTTGAACCAGTGTTGATTTATTTATTTATTTTTTAGGTTTCAGAGAGAGACCAGCTACCGCCTTTAATCTGTCATCGTTGTGTTTACAAGTTGGATACGCTTTACGACTTTAGGGAAGTATCCAGGAAATCGGATGTGATATTGAAGCAATATTTGACTTGCACGGAACATCTTGCAAACATTCAGGTTAGGAGGGTGCATAGTTGTCTATCCCTATTTTTATTGCCAGCTATGCTTAGCATGTAACTACTCTTATAGTTTGATATTGCGCCACTCTTGCAGTGGAAGTGCAACAGTATTGGGGTTTGGCACATATCTACAGAAGACAGTTTATTTTCCCCAGGGCACTTTCCACATTTAACCTTTCATAGAAATTAAAACATATAAATATTACAATTAAAACTTGCAAAAAACATAACTGAATGTGACAGTTGGATGGGATGTAATTTCCATTCACAGAGCTCACAAGTTTACTGCCATGGAAATATTATGCTTACATGTTTACTAGAATATACAGTCAAATCATAGTATCCTAGCTAACTTCTTTGCATTCAAGCATAAGCCTGATCAACAGGGGACATGAAATTGGCATAAGCAAAATTGAAGGGCAGCATCACAGAGTGTAATCTGATTTTCTCAAATAAGGTTCTTCGTGTCATTCAACATTTATACTTAATTCTGGTTAGTCTTCAAGCAGTGTAGCAATTAGTTTCCACTTACTAAAAATTCATTCTTTTTTTTATGTTTAATTTGGTACAGAGTTAGCATTGACTTACGTATTAGTTCTGCTGTATATGGATCATTTTGAAATTTAGGGACAATTTAAGTAAATTCTGTTTTTGTGTATAAGTTGTAATAGAAGGCCAAAATTCTGTTTTCCTTCTTTATATATTCTTTCTTTAATAAAGTATACCAATATCACTCATTTTTCATTATGGAGGATGAAATTCAAAACATCTTGTAGCAATATCTCTTTATGCAAACATATTACTAATTATAGTACTTTCAGGCATGAACGTTACTAGTAGCAAGTTTTTTTATTGGAAAAAAAAGTTGATACAATTTCCTCAGTGTTGGGAGAATTTTTAATGAAGCTAGCTACGAGCTCTCTTGTACTTGTTGCACCAATATGAGGAATGTAATGTATTCTTGACATCACCTACATGTGTTTTCAATAACGCAAGAATTTATTATTTTCTCTTTGCTATTGTACCATGTTTGGATTGGTGGTACCTAAAATTATATTTACTGATCGAAAAATTATGTTTTTGTTGACCGATAGTAAATTATAGGCTATTCATGGTAAAATGAGCACTTTTGATAGCCCTCTCATTTGGAATAACAGTCAATAAACATATTTTATTTTTGCCTCAGGCATTAAATTCAGTGTGTGATGGAATATGCAAACTGTGTTTATTACTTACATGGCAATATTTCTTTAGACATTTGGTTAAAGAATTAAACAATGGCTGAAAGGATAAAGTAACTAAGGCCTCAAAAGTGCTCACTTTACCGTGAACAGCGTATAATTACTCTACTCCCTGTCCATGCAGCACACAGACTTATCTAAACTTGAAATAGTGATAATGGAGCCTTAAACCAGTGAGTATGGTTCTGATGGAAAATAGAATCATGTTATTAATTATTACAGCAACCAAACTTCATTGATTTATTTGGAGATTCCCCAGAAATATGATTTTCATTACATGTATAGTTGCTGATTCTCAGTTAATGAGACTGTTCTCCAAATCGGTAGCAGCTTAACTGACTTTGCTTAGCATTTCACTTATTTATATCACCATTTGGGGCTTAGAGTATTAAACGTTGCTTTAAAAATTAATGTTTGAAGTACTTCTACGACTTTAGTACAACTTTTTTAAACATATTGATTATACATTAAATACAAATACAGCTAAAAAATTTGACATTAATTGTAGATACCAGCCGAGAAGCCAGAATGGATGGAGTGGGTATACTCAGGTCAAATTGCAGAAGGAGGTACAACCAAAGAGGGGGACATCCCATAATATAAAATATAAATATCTTTAACTGAAAATATCTGTAACTTTTAAATCAACTTAAAAACTGAGGAACTCTTCGCTTGTAACGAAGGAATATACGCTCGTTGTTTATAATTGATAGCCATGACTATTGAAACACAAAATGCTTAAGAATGGATTTATTGGATAAGAGGGAATAGTCCGCAAAATGAGATTGCTAGGAAGTTGAAGAGGTCCTAGCGTACTGGTAGACTTTCCACGAGTTATGCAATAGTTTGTATTGTAAGCGACTGACAAATTTTGTTTTAATGTAAAACACTCCCTGAATTTTCCTTTCATAAATTAATGAATCAGTGTACTAAGCCCGTAATATGCACAAATTATATTATTACATAGATGCGTATCTGTATTGTAGGCATATGCATGCACAGCTTTCATAATTAGGGTGTAAATACCACGTTTGTCCTGACACCCAGACCATATGTTACCAAGAGATTTCAACTCTGGAAAAAAAATTGTTCTGTCATTAGGGTATGCCTGGGCACACTCTGCGCACCTCTTACGCATGCCTGTGATCATAGGCACAGAAACACGATTTTCACGAAAAAAAATGCTCCGAAAGAGATACATATGCAGCGAAACCATAACTTTATAGCACTTACCCATCCCGTTCTGAGATACTGGTCAATGTTAGTATGTGTTTGGATGCAGGGCATTGCCGGTTTGCCCTATTCACAGATATCAGAACTGTTTCCACTGGTTTTTGGAAGATGTAATTCTGTATTTGTTAAATATGTAACATTTTATTTCTTCTGGAACAAAAACTTTTTGTCTGCTCCTATAAATGCAGTTAACACCTCTGGAAAATTAAATGATTTTGTTGGTAATGCCACTAAATTAAAATGGCCATTTATTACAATATAAAAAAATTCTTCTAATAATTAATCTTGTGTAATTAAAATTGGTGTTGATGCGTATTATTACATTGTATACTGATCATGGGACAAAATGATTAAATTTTTCACTTTATTGTTTCAGATACCTTGGTAGTCTCATTTGTAGAACATGGTTGGTGAATTCCGTTTAGTTTTGTATTACCCCTGCAAAATAATTAAATTATCAGTTTGTTATGCATTATAAATCAGCCCACAAGCAATTTTGTATGAATCTCTCTGAACAGTGCTTTGAGAGTAATCAGCAACTCACCAAATCAAGTGTTCAAATAAGGATATAATTAATATATAGGCCTATTTATTATTTATAGTGTATTTTATCAGTGGATAACAATAGTAAAACCAGTCTGTTCCTTAGTTCCTTATAAAGTACCTATTATTAAAATATTTGTTACTATTTTTGTCAGAAATGTCAGTATCATACCAGAAAACAATTACAAGCGTCATAATATAAATATGGGTGATAGACTTTTTTATTTAAAATCTAAACACAGTTTTGTTCACGTTATCGTTGGCCTTTACGCATATATATATATATATATATATATGACTTGTGCACACACATGCATGCACACACTCACACAGCCCCCCCCCCCCCCCTCTATAGGTGCTGCTCTGAGGACATCCACTTAGACAAACCAATCAGGGGACATATCAGACCGAGGATGTTACACACAAACTCTCCATTTTTCGCTGAATACGAAGACATTGTTTCTTGGCAATCAGTTGAAGGACCTTAAAAGAGTTACGCACTTTTTTGCATATAATCTGAGTACTCATGCAGCTACAGAGGTTACACACATGCTGGGATTTTTAGCCGTATTCGAGGGCTCCGTTTCTTGCTGATCACATCTGAGCGCATTCTTAGGTATAACCGAAGACTGTATTTCTTGGGGGTAAGTCTAAGAAGAGGAGAGATTTGGGCGGCTCTTAACAGCGAGGTCTTGAGAGCCAATGAGGGTGATAGAGGTGAGTATGGAGCAGCGCCAGAATTAAAGGGCAGGGGAAACGTGAGATCCCCTAGAAAACCCGCCGACCAACGGCATCGTCCGGCACGATTCCCACATGCAAAAATTTGGTGACCCAACCGGAGATGAAACCCGGTTCGCCATGGTGGGAGGCGAGCGTGTTAATCGCTCGGCCACCGCGACCCCCATAAGTCTGAGGAATTGAAGGCCTATTTTTGAAGCTGTTGGAATAATTTCTCTACATAAATGTCTTAGGTCCGTTTTAGTAATTCTTCAAGTCGCTTTTTGAACATTCAATAGCGGAATAGTACGTCTGAATGTAGCCATGAAGTATAGAATTCAATCCGATAACAAAGTAACTGCCGAAATCATAAATCAGCCACTTAAATAACAGTTTTTTTTCTAGGAATCTTGTAACTGTAATCCGCGTATGGTTTAACGTAAATATAATGAACGAAAAATTATTATTTATTGAGTTTTATATGTAAATATAAGTAATTAATTATGAAATTATGTATAAAAACATAGTTTATTACTGTGAGTCAAACAATTAGGTATTTGTTCATCTGGAAGAATAATTCTTGCTTACATAATGATTTCATTTTACAATTTCTGGAATTAAAAAATTGAGCTCTAATACCTTTTGGAACAATAAAACTGTATCAGAAATCTAAAAATATCAAGAAAAACAGAACACGAATCCATCTTATAGACTAATTAATGTTGCAATTAACGCTATCATCTATATAGCAGTCGTCATCCAAACAATTGTAGCATAAACTGTTAGTCAGCCCCCATACATTGTATTCTTAACACTCATTTTGTGGTAATTTATAGTCTCACAGAGCAATCGACTTCACCAAGTAACTCACTATCTTCCACAAGAACGACAAATATTCCTTAAAGTTGATTGGCTCTCTGTTGTGATGAAAACAAAATACAACAATGTCAAATTGCAACATTGATTGTTTTGATATTACGATATATTCCACCCGGCAGTTACAAGAGCCATTTCAAAAATATGGATTATCACATTCTGACAGTTGCTACCAGAATGTCAGTATCAGATTATTCCGCTAAAAGAATTATTCTAAAATTTCCAAAATTCGGTCTCCTGTACAAAATGTGACACGGTTCTATGTACACTTGGAGAACACATGTGTTTCTTGGTTGTTAATCGAAGGACCTTTACACAATGTGACATGGTGCTATGTATATAGTCAGAAGACCATGAGCGCTTACAATTACACAACCAACTAGCATTCTAAGGTATAAGTGAGGACTGTGTTTCTTGACTGTTTATCAAAGAACCTGTATACAGTATGACCCTGTTCTGTGTATATTCAGAGCACCTGAAACAATCTGTGTTAGACACCATCATGCCCAGAACTGTGTTTCTTGTCGATCATACAAACTTATGTTCACTTAAAATGGCATTGTGTATAGTCACTTTCCCAGGTTACTTTTGTTGGTATTTAGTTGTTGAGGATCATTCTTGATTTTGCATATCCCAAGTTATCTCAAAATTGTTAAACAGAGTCACATATTTACATTTTGTTCACATTATGCATTTGGCAAGGCTGTTGCCTTAGAAACTCAATCCGACACGAGCAGCAACTTTAGCCACCGATTGGAACCAAACTCACAAAGCAGCACAAAATAACAACCATCGGTGTTCAGCAGTGTATGTTGCAAAGTGCAAATTAAATGTGAGAATGCGCTACAGAGCCTTTTCAAACTGAGTAAAATTAATCCATTCAAAATGTGCACATAATTTTGAATTTATTACAATATATGAATTTGCAATAGATAAATATTTTAAATACATATTTTTTGTGAATTTGTATACTAAAGAGGACTTAAAGCCAATTTATAGCAGGCGTAATTTTTGTCTAATGAATAAGAATTTTGTCATCAATCTTGTGAGATTAATTACAGAACCTATGAGAATAGCATTTGAAATCACAACAGTAGATGATACTATTAGGATTGTTCTGTTAATAAATGTTATTTTTTGCTGTAAAGTACTGTTTACTTTGTAGGTCCTTACAGTCCTATAATATTTACAAAATTATCTCTAGTGCAAATTTTTTGTCAATACAATTCAGAAATATATAACTGTTTAAAAAATTTGAAACAATTCCAGAGTTGTTACAACATAATGGGAAGGAAATTGAAAGATGCTGTTTTGGTGTGTTTTAATACACTGGTACGAAAACTTTCCTTTTATCTTTAGACAGTCCTAGATAGAAATTATGTAAAATATTACGTTCAGCAGCTATGAACTTCTATTTTTAACCATATACTTATTGCACTTTGTTTTCCTCTGTAACGAATATTTCACTGTATTGCATATGATTTTCAATGCAAGAGTACTATAATCTGGTTTCCTATGTAAAATAAACAGATTTACCATACACAGCTCTAACATTATTTTACAATAGTCAGATAAAGCTCATAATATATTTTAAAGTGTATATTTTTCTTAAGTTTCCTTTTATTATTGCTTATTAAGAATCAATTTACACGCTTATAAATAATCACCATAAAACGCCCTAATTGAAGGTCGGATTTTGCTAATATTGCGGCAATTCCTGAAAAGTTTTTGAATTGCTTCAATTTTTTAAATTTCTTTAGGAGTAGTGATAACATCCTGGTCAACATGTATTAACTACTTTACCAGCTATTTGTTGCCAAATATAGTATCAAAGTTAGCAAAATTTTGCCTGATATCACAACTTTTTGTAGGTAAAATCATGGAGTTATGACAATCATTTATATATTTAACATAATTTTGATAACTTTTGAGTCCCAGTTTCGAAATATGTTAAACTGCTTAAAATTGTTTTGGGTCAAATATATGTGTAACATGGTATTTCAACTAGACTGAGATGATCAAAAATGACGTATGTGTTGATACTAAGTTAATTTATAGAACTGTTTACAAATGGTCTCAAAATTTTTGGGGCGGAGCTACCATGGTGCGATGGTCAAATAACTCGCTTCCAACCATGGCCAGACTTGCTTCTTGGTAGGACCACACCCAGTGATGGACATTGCCATTGGCTGGAAGGCTGTCTGAGGCACTCCTGTCTCCCCCACCATTGCCTTCCGTTGCTGATCAATTCTCATCTCGCACAATCTCCAAACTGCGTTAAAGACCAAGGCTATTAAGTACCACTCATATATCTTACCCTCTAAAGTTTTATTAGTGTTACTATACCTAACCATTACAATAAATATTTACCCGTTACGGATTGCTGTTGATTTGATAGAAATCCGTTCCTAAGTCTGAACATAAATTGTTGTATACAACAGCAACAGAAAAATGGGCAGTTTCTTATGAGGACGTGATAAGACGGCAAGCATGTTTACTCTTAGAAATTTTTGCCATCGGACCACAGCACATTAGACACCCTTTGCAGGGCTCTGACTTGATAGCAACCATGTAAGAAAGACAGAGCCCAATCTTGTGCCACTGAAACCAACTATTCACTAAAGCAGCAAACAATGGACATATTCATGATAGGCCAGTATAAAGAGGAAAGTGGTATCTGGTCTTCAGATGATATAAAATGTAAATTACAAACATCTGTTTTATGCAAATCATTGGTCACCCGGCTGTACAACTGCACTCGTGTTCGAAAAATTTTAAGTGTGTGTGTGTGTGTGTGTGTGTGTGTGTGTACCAAGTCCCATCCTGGTAGCTTCAGCAGTGTATAAAAAGGAAACTAAAATGTCATTCATTTCCTAAAATCATTTTCGCTCCAAATGGTCTGTACATAGAAATATCTTGCATCTAATAACATTCAGTAATTATTTGCTAAATATTCAAAATTTAAAAATGTGTACAAACGAAAGTACGGCTTTAGTGACATTAACAGTAGCCGAAGTTTACCAAACTTTCTAATTAAATGAATAATAATATACGGAACAGCCATGAGCAGTAGTACACAAATAGTACTCCGGCCCACACGCCCATTATATTTCATATTCCGAATTTAAAAAAAATAAACCTAACACTGCTGAGAACAAATGCTGGGCACGTAATTAAGTGAAAAAAATTTGAAGTACATGAAATACAATGTATGTACTTAAGTGTGGCAACACATTACAAATAGTGGCTATTAACGCTAATAGCGCCATAGTATTTTACCATACTGGAACTTAAGATACCCAATCTTTCAATAATTCCCCAAGTGTGTAAGAAAAAATTACAAAAAAAAAAAACTGATTGTTCATTGCAATACAATAAACTCACCTTCTTGTGTTTTTGATGAGTAATAGAAAACCTGGATCCTGACATGATCAATTCAATTTTCAGCTTAATAAGTGGTGGGACAACCACTTTAGCAGACATACTAACTGAACTACATAAAAACTTTGTAAATGGTTAAGTCAACCGGTTGTTTACAGTGATAAAAATGGTAGCGTAATTACTAGATAAAACTTACTTATTAATCACTTATGTGCTCTAATATAAAGCTTGATTGTTTATTTTAGAGCACAGAAATGAATAACAATAACTGTAGAATGTTACTGATCAATAAAGTTTAAAGATTTATCAAAGATGTTATGGACAATGCAGTGCCATTTGAGGAAACTAGCAACAGATTGCACAAAAATTGTGAAAAAATATTATGTTCCATTACATATATCTGCAAGAAAACTTGAAATCACTAAATCAGTACAGGAGAAATTCTCTCTCTCTGTGTGTGTGTGTGTGTACACATGCATGCGCACATGTGTGTATATATAGACACACACACTGAGAAGGCGGCGTCGTCCCTGTATTCCTGCTCATTACGAGAGGAACCGCAGGTACGGGCCGCTGGTTCATGCACTCAGTTGAAAGACCAGTGGTGCGAAGCTACCAACCGTGGGATTATGCCTGAACGCCTCTAAGGCAGTATCCCCTCTGACCCTCTAAGAGGAAACGATAATTAATAGTCCCTTAGGCTGGAAGGCTCTAAAATGATCATACTAGGCGGGCGGCCTCAATACCGACCGCCACCAAAGCACTTGTGAACCACTGTACGGAGGCTGCAGGAGCAATATATCGCACATCCTGTGGTCTGTGGTACACCATGGGGTCTGAAGTTCGGTGTAGGGACTTAAATCGTCTGCAGACGATATATACATATAAACATACATACACACAAATATATAGACACACACGTAAATACATACATATGTGCGCTCCCATCTGCACAAGAGTTACTTACCATTCGTCCATCTAAATGTCTCCACCACACATCTTATCTGCTGGACGGTTGAACTCCAAACAACACACCACATTAGTCACCGTTAGCAAATGGCCGAGAGATTTTTTCTAACGAACCTTAAAACTAATTGGAGAGTTGGAGGTTCTGGGTAGGAATAGGACCCAAGTGCATCTCAGGATGGAGCCCCATATGCACAGGCGTGCAGAGAAGATTCTAACTACAAGGGCACATGCTTGCATGTTTGAAATCTTTTTAGTTCTTCCCCAGGCTAGAAACGGCTTAAATTATTTGTTTGTGCGTGATTTGCGTTGCATTGCGAATAAGTTGGTGATAGGGTTTTAATTTTTTAATAAGCTTAGCATAGCCCCACATGCCAAATATCTAAGTCAACTACAGCAATCTGCTTATGTCGTCCAACCTCTCCTGTGCTGGAGTGTGTGGTTGTGACTTTTGCACCTTGATCTCTGGGCCAAGTATGGTGTAGTTGCTCTGTATACAGAGGCTTCTTGGGATACATTTATGTGCACGCAGCTGTGCATTGTTGTTTACCAGTGCTGTTGAGTGTGTAGAAGGAGAGGTAACTGCTCCCTGCTTGCTCTGTTAGGCGCCTGCATGTATGTGTGTGGTGACATCACGCTGGTGTGTTGGTCTCCTGCAAGACCACTAGAGGAGAAGGTTGGGCAGCTTTGCCAGTTTTGAGTAATGGTATTCCGGAGGGTGGCACGTGGTGTCATTGCGGCGCACCACTCCCCCGAGTCTAGGGCCGGTCCAATTATTGAAATTTTTGGAATTATTCCTCTAAAGAAAGAATGTCATTCCGCTATCTGAATGCCTAAATCCTATTTTTGAACAGTGGATAGCACAATTATATACTGGAATCGATCCATGAAATGTCTAAATGAATCCGACAGCTTGGCAACTGCAGGAATCGCCATTCCTCTATAGATTTGTCTTATAATATTTTGTATGATATATGAAATTTGAAAATGCACTCTCACGTGGTTTAATGTAAATATAATTAATAAAGGAGAGTAAAACTGTTAACAAATATTAAATTATCATGCCATTTACATATCTATGAAAAAAGCTTGTAAATAAAGTTAATGGCACATGAAAACTGATAGATTTGCTAAGAATATAATGTTAAATATTACACAAAACTGCTGGACCGTAAAATAAATAACAAAATCAATTTTGCAAGAAAAGCTGCAGTTGTGAAATGTAGGTAGTACTATGAATCAAAAAGTAATACTTTTTTTTAGACATGCAAATATTAATGAAAAATATTTCATAGTTTACAGCCATATCCGGAATGTTAGCAAAAAATTTTGTAATAATATATTTACACCAGAATAATATAAATTGTTATAGTGTAGCTTAATAATTTATATTTTATCATTTGTTACAGCATTGTAAAGCGTTTTACTGTTTTTTCTTTAATAAAGTTACGATAAAGTAATTAAAATATAAAAGTTTTGTAAATATGTACTTAATTAATACTAAACCTATATCTAACTGCAATATGAGTTAAATCTTTAACACTTTTTTTCACAAGCTTAGTTATTTAATTGGCAGATATTAGCTTAATTACGTCAATCAATTACTTTTAACGGGGAGGGGGACAAATCTGTACTATAAATAAGAGTTTCTGTCGATTACCTATATCTGACTTCATTATTTATGATATATATATACACACACACACACACACACACCAGCTTCGTCATCACTAGATAGATTTTTTCTTTCTTTCTTTCTTTCTTTCTTTCTTTCTTTCTTATCCCGGATTATTTACAATTAAATAAAATCTGTATTTGTGTATTTTAAAGCAAATTTTCCCACTACAACAGATTTAACATGATTGTTTCAGCTTTGCTGACGACATACGAAATGCAATAATGCTAAGTTGTAAAATTGATTCTTCAAAAACCAGATACATTTCATCCCGACACGCACTACCGGAATGGAAGTATCGAATCAATCCACTAGAGAATTTATTCCAATAGTTAAAAAAATTGAGCACCTGTTTCGTTGTCAACGCGTAGTTATACCTGAGTGTTTTTACATTATTTAGTTGCTGTTTGTATTACCAATGCTATATCTGTGTTGCAATTTTTTTTGGCATTACATTCGTACAAACAGGAAAGTCGCTAGTTTATTGTTGCTGTGAACCACAATCGCATATAAAAGCTGATTTTTGTTAATATCTCGTCATTGTCGTGGATATGACTGTATAGGCCTACTGTATAAAAAATTTGCCTTTTTTTGCAGTTGCAAACTGTAGAAAAGTTTCTGGACGTGGTGACAGTGCATTAAGTTTTTATAGATTTCCAGATGACCCTGATATTTTTATACAGAGGGTGTTAACTTGTAAGCAACAAGACAAGTTCAATCCGAAAAATTTAAGCTTTTGTTCTGATCACTTCGTTTCCGAATACTTTGAAAGAGATTTGCAGGCGAAACTTACAGGTCAGAAGAGGAGAATATCGTTAAAGCAACGTTCTGTACTGCGTTTAAATCTACCGAATAAAATTGAAAACACGTCCCGTGACAGAGAACAACACCTTCATTCACGAACCGTGAAGAGTAAGCTATGGGAAAATTGCACCATTCTGGGGGGGGGGGGGGGTAAGTTGTACGATTTCTTACATAGGAATGTCAAGAATGACGAACGACACGCCCATATATGTCAGTCAGTCACAGAAAAAGAGATGTAATCAGATGTTAATTTACTCAGTGAAAAATGAAGTATCTTACGTAGAAAATTAAATATAACTGAGACGAGAATCAGAAAATTGTTTTGAAAATGATAACAAAATGTTGAAACAACAGCTGCTGCAAATTGAAATTCTGCATTAGCGATATCTGAAATTAGTTAAAAGCGAAATGCGGAACATGAAAAACTTTTTCCCGCCTAAACAAATTGACAGGCTACTAACTAAAAATAAGTGTGTGCTGGGGAAAAAGAAGACATTGCGGCTGCTATAACTCTCCAGTAAATTTCTCGGAAAGCCTATGTTTACTTGGGAAATAAAGTGGTCTTGCTACTTCCGAGGTTGTTGACTCTCCGAAAATGGGCTCAAAATTTCAGGATTAGGCTAGGTTTTTAAAACCAAAGTGAGGATAAAATACTTGGTCAAATAGAAATGTTCAAGTCATTATGTCTCGAGGACTGGCTTCAAAGTGGAAACAGCCTAAATTTTATGATTAATAGATTGAAAACAGACAAAAGAACTGCTTTTTGATGTAATAAGAGCTCTTGAAGAAAGGTAATTTTCTTTCATTGCATTTATGACATCCAGCACAACGTTTTAGAATCCCCTCGGTACCAAACCTGTGTGGGTTTTTGCAGATATGGTATATGCCATAAAATTGTTATGAAATATTTTTTTAAAATTTAAATTATGGAATACAACGCTCGTGTGTAAAAGTTGTTACGTGCAAGTCATAATAAAAACACGGAACTAAAGATTGTCTTCAAAACTTACACCTCTTCACATTCAGTTAAGGGGGAATACTCACCAGGAAATAAAATTTGCTGTACAACTGTTTTCCCACCACACAGCAACACGACATTCATCAAAATATCCCGAACACCCGGATGGCGGGCTACACATGCTGAAGTTCCCGTATTCGCAGGCAGTCACGGGTTGTCGCATGTAGTTGCAAGTAGTTGCAGGTTAACACGGGTAGTCGCAGGTAAGTAGACTGATAATGCTGAACCTTGCTCACCTCAATAAATCGTCTAAATAGCAATCAAATTATAACCAAAACCAAGTAAATTTATTGGTTTCTGGAGGCATCATTTATCTCAACTCGCTTCTAAATAAAAGCAAAATTTAAGCCAAATCAAGCAAATTTAAGCCAGAATCAAGCAGAAATTTCTTAGCGTGGTTTTTTCTCCAATGTAGTTAGTTACCTTGCTAAATTTAAGTCAAAATCCAATAATTATTTATTTGGTGATATAAAATTTCATCAACTTTTTTCCCTTCATCTTAATAAATTTCTTTCTTTATGAATAAAATTTGAATCCCTACTCAAGAAGTTAAACAATTTATATGAATTCACTAAACTACAATATTTTGAAATTATTAAATGCTATGCTGCTACAGAATTTCAAATTTATGAATCTAATTTTGGTAAAAATATTAATTGTATTCTAGTTGGTAAATATAAAATTACATAACCAGAACATAACGGAGAAATATTTGATACAAGTAGTTTGAAAATAATAAATGAGAGACAAGTTTATATAACATTTAAAGGCTTAAAAATAATGAGAATGGAAAATTCAAGCATGATATAGGATTCTCTTAAAATGTTTAAATTCTATGATTTTCATTGAATTTCTTGATTTTTTTCTTCAATACATCATGAAACTTTTGTCTGGATGATTTTTCTTGCAGATTTGGCTTAAATTTGCTTGATTTTTGATTTTAGCATAAATATACCTTTGAAATTAAAACTGTGCTCATAAATTTTTGAGAAATAGGTTAATCTGCTTGATTTTGATTTGCTTGATTTGACTTAAATGTGCGTGTTTTAGAGAAAGCAAGTTGAAAAGATAGCGTGGTTTCCTGATAACATGACAATTACTTGATTTTAGATATAATTTGCTTGATTTTTGTCCCCATTATTGAGGTGAGCCAAGATCGGCATTAGCATTCTACTAAATTTCTTTTCAAATAAGAAACAAACAATAATGCCGTCATCAATTCCAATAAGTGTGCTGAGTGAAAATAGATAGCGGATGTTGAGCACTATCGGTAGATATTTAAAAATTAAATATTGGTACAATCTAAGAACAGCAGATTTAATTACAACCCTTGTACCTATAATTTTTAAATCAACAAACAAAAAGCAGCTTTGCAATTTACCTTTTGCAAATGTAAGTAATATATATAAAAAAAAGGTAAAAAGGAATTAAAATAAATATTTCCTTTTTCTAATAATGGAATTGTAAGCCGTATAAATAAAGGTAACCGGATAACAAAATGAAATTTTAAAATTTATCTTTTCTAGATGCCAATACCAAAAAAATAAATGAAGAGAAAAATCCATAAAATAAATATTCCCTTTTTCTGCTAATGATATGTAAATAAGTGAAATAGAATAAGCAATAAAAATTATATAGTTTATACAACTTTTAAATGTAAACGCAATCGATTTATCCTATTGAATGATATCATAATGAAGTTTTTTCTTTAGTATGGAACTATTATTTGTTCACTTAAATTCTTTGTTTTCCATTTAATAAAAAACTCTAATTAAATGAAAAAAGTTGATCCAGGTATTGGAATTTTAATTTCCGAATGAAAATCTTAAAATTAAAAAAAAAAAAAAAATGAACTATTGCCTGACAACATAAGGTCCAAGTAACTCGAGAAACCAATTTGATGATACATTTTATTTATCAGAAAGGATGACTAAATTTTAATAAATTGTATGTTTACCAAAAAGTTTAAATCAACCCAAATATGTTCACTTACAAAAAGATATTGATGCCTTTTCCTAAATGTTTAAAGAAAAATTGGATACTTTTTGAAATAATAATGCTGAAATGATTTCTTTAGATCAATGTGAAAATTATTCTCTTATTATATTTGATGTTATTTTAAACAACCAAGATATTATTTGCGTGAATATTTCACCAGAGGAAGGCATGAAAATATAGATGTATTTTATTTGGCCCAAACTTATTCAAAAGTACCTAAGCAACTCGTAAGAGATAATAGAATTTTGTCTATATATTTAAACAAGATGATACTAACTTAGAGCATCTTTATAGTGATTTTGTTGGCGGAGATAGTTGTATGAAAAATCCAAAGAGATTTGTGTAAACTGTTTGGGTGAAGTTTATGGCTTCATCACAATAGATTTGAATAGAAAAATGAAGGAAGGAAAGTATAGAAATAAAATCAAAGACTTTATAAATTAATAAATTTGTCTCACGGCTAGATATTTAAATGCTTTTATGGGTATATGGTTCTGAATTTTATAATAAAACATTTAAAGAACTGTCACAAAAATTTAACATCAATTCATAATTTGAAAAAAAAAAACATCAATAATTGTCATAATATACTTGTATGCATTATGTGTATGTGATATACCTTTTAAATTACTACTATCCATCTCAACAAGATCATTCTGCTATAAATCATCAATTCAGTATGATATTATTTTTCTTCTGGAAAAATTCTTTTTTGCTTGTTTATATAATTAATTGATTATTCCTTCTCTTGTCTTGGGCATTATTATTTTTTTTAAGAATGTTTATTTATTGGAATTTTATATCGAACATTTACTTTTCTGAACTAGTCGACCATTTTTTTGTATTATAAATTTTTACATTATTATTTTTAGTAACCTCCTTACACTTCAAGCAACAACTGTTTTTCCGTTTAATATTTTAAAAAAATATTTGATCTTTATGTTTTACAAATATTCCTACTGTCATCAATCTATCATCATATTCAGATATTTTATTTCTTTTTATTTTAAAAATCAAATTATTACCTCTGTTAACATCAAAAGGCTTACTGTAATTTTTTTTTTTAAATTCTTAATAAATGACAGACACAGTATCATCAGGCAAATTGAAATTAGCGGTAATTATTTTATAAACAGTACAATCCATCAAAAAAGAAAATTAAATTATCTATGTGAAAATTACTAGTTTGTGTATTACACTTTGCGGGTAAATAAAATATATGAGATTTTTCTTCCTTGCATATTTCAACTTTAGAATTAACAAGTGCATCACAATAATTGCAAACTGAATTGTTTAAATTTTGTAATTTATCAGCTATATTTTTTATCAAAAATGTCTTTGCTTTTTTTAATTTTCGTGTTAACATGTGTTTCACAATAACTCAAAGCTGATTGATTTTCATTTTGTAATTTATTAGCTATTTCTTTATCAAAAATCTTGTATTGATGGCATCTTTTTCATCTATAAGGTCAGCCATATTATTTGTTATATAATTTTGAAGAGAAACAAAATATTTTGTGGTGTAAAAAAAATCTTATTTGATCTTGTAAAGCAGACACAATACTATTGTATCTTGAATGTACATCTGTTTTTAAGCAGAAACAATATTATTGTATCTTGAATCTACATCTTTTTAAAATTAGAAACAATATTGTTGTATCTTGAGTCAACATCTGTTTTTTTTTAGCATAAGCAGAAGTTATAAATGAAGTAATAGATAAAGTAGTTTTGTATCTTAAATCTACAGCTGTTATAATCGGAAACAATACTATTGTAACTTAAATCTACATCTTTTTTTAAAGCATAACCAGAAGCAATAGTACATAATCTTGAATTTATGTGAGTTTTTATGCATAAGCAGAAACAATAGTACCGAATCTTGAATTTACACCTTTTTTTAATGAATAAGCAGAAGCAATAGTACTGAATTTTGAATCTTACATCTTTTTTAAAGTATAAGGAGAAGCAATAGTTTTGTATCTTGAATCAACATCTGTTTTTAAAGCATAAGCATTTACGTTTTTGTTTAAAAATTTGATTAATGGTTTCCAAAATATATCTGTCATTTAATAACAAAGAAATTAGGCCTATATCATGAAACAAAACTCCTCTCGGAAAAATATATAATACAATTAATCATCGATGTCCACAAATAACTGAATAAAAAATTCCAAATTTGATTATCATTGTAATAAACATTTCTCTTTTTGAAGTAATTAATTAGTTACTAGGAATGTTACCTCCAAATGAATCATAAACATCATTATTTTCTTTAAAATAACAAATCCAGTGAGTGCCAGGATTTGATGAGTTGTTAAAATTAACCACTGCACATTAATTTTTGTGTATTCTATTTGGTAGTTCATCAATCATAAAAATCTGGAATGCTTAATATTTAGTATGTTCACATATTTTTAAATATAAAAAATAGGCAATGGTGATATATTCAATTTTTTCTCTCCCCCTCCCCCTCTTTTTTTTTTTTTTACAAATAAACATATTCCTGATTAATTTTCTATTGCTAAGTTATATCACTGTTGTTCTAATTTTTTTTCTAGTTTGTTCAACAGAATTGTAAATTGCAGAAACTGCTGCGGCTAAAGCTCTAAGTGCACCTAAAATTGGAATGAAAATTGGTAGAATCCCTCCATGATGTAATCTGTTTCTAGATCTTTCTTTGGCTAATTTTTTTATTGTTATTGGCAAAAAATTTTAACCTTTGCCTTCTTTCAGTTTTTTATTTTTCTCAAGCTGATCTTTTGTTAAAAGAGTATCTATACACAATTCTCTAAGCTGATCTATGGGTGTAGCGAATGTTATATTTATCATAATTTACATAGGAAAAAATATGAAAATATAATATATTTTGATGCCCTGTCCTAATTTTCTTTTTGTAAACATAGTTGAAGCAATGGCAGCAGAAGCAATTTTTTCACCAAATAGAGTATTTTTATCTAACATAATTTCTTTTGCTTCATTTTGTAAAACTTTGTCAGCTTCATGTCTAGATTCTAAATCTTTATGATCTATGTAAACAATATCAAGATGTTTACATGCTTCATCTATTTTATTTATTCCATTGTCTCCTTTTTCCAATCTTTTGTTTAATTTTGTTAATGGTCCACAATAATTATAGCCTGGCAAATGCATTTCAGGCAAATTTTAAGTTTTTTAATACCTAATTTATTATTCCTTTACCATGATGTTCTAAAGTCTAAAAATAATGTGGAATTACATTTAAAACTCTTATAAGAAATGGAATTCCTTTTGGATTATTAATAAAAAAAATTCAGAAAACTTATTCAATATATTCATTATGATCACTTCTCTCTGAATAACTTAACAACCTATCAACCCATTTCCTTACATCACCCATCCAAACGTATTGTTTTGGTAAACTGTTGTATTTTTTTATGCCATCTCCAGATCTAGGAGTTCTTGAGGAAATCATTCTTTCAGGTGTGTTTGGTTCTGATCTTGAATGTGTTTTTTTAATATAGTTTTCATAAATTTGTTTAGTTATATTCATGTACTTCAACTTTTATTCGAGTTAATTTTCTTATTAGGATCATGTTTTTGGAATGCAACATTGGTTGATAAAACAATTTCTGTGTAATTGTCGTAGTCGTTTTTAGAGTATTTATCCTTTAGATCATCTTCTTTTACTTTTGTTAACAAATTAGAAAGTCCTCCTGTTAATTTATATTTGATTAATTTATTTTATTTATTCTTAACAAATATTTTATCATCATCCCTCATTACTTTTGTATTCCCAATGTAAAAATTATGCCCTTCTCCTTGTAAACCATACAGTGTATCAATAACATTAATTCTTTCAGAAATTTCTTTTCTGAGTTTTATATTAGAATCTGTCAATGGTATGATTCCCAATTTTCATATATATATATATATATATATATATATATATATATATATATATATATATATATATATATATATATATATATATATATATATATATATATATATATATATATATATATATATATATATATATATTACTGTTCTGAAAATCATTCTCTTTCAAATTATGTTTCTTCTGGTGTTGGTGGATAATCTAAATTTTTGCTGGTACTAGAACTAACTTTGCTATTAAATTTTTATTTTCTTCACTTACTTTTTATACTTTTTTTGCCAATATTTTGTTAATTCGTGAATCAAGGATAATTCTTTCTTCTTATTTCTTTCATAATCTGCTTCATGATTATTTTTATAATTTCTGTATTTTTCAATGAGTAATTTAACTCGAGAAACTTATTTTAATAAATCTTTCTTTTTCCGTTAGGGTCTTCTAGGGGCCACGAGCCAATTTCAATGATTCGTCCTTTGTTGTTCCTGCTTCTTCCTCCAGTACTCCTTCATCTTCTCACTATGTATCTTTTTCCTCTCCTCAGACCATTTCGAGCCTGTTTTCTTTTCTTTACTGCCTTGGAATCCTTCCATTTTAATCTCTTTTTCTGAAAAATTTCACTCGCTGTTGCTTCTTCTTCACTTATATTGTTTCTTTCCAAATATTTCTTAACTGCCTGAACCCAGGTTGTTGTTGATTTCTTGTTCCAGAGCTATTTGAAGATTCGTTTGGTTAACCTGGGGCCATCCATTCTATATAAATGTCCAAAAAATAGCAATTGTCTCTTCCATATTGTTTCTGTTATTTTTTCTATGTTGCAATATATTTCATCATTGCTTTATAATTTCCAGAATTCTGTAGTTTTTAGTGGACCAAGTATTTTACTTATAATTCTTCTTTCTAGTACTTCTAATTTATGAAACTTGTAATTCAGTACTAGACATTCACTTGCGTAAAGACATTTGTACTATCCCATATCTTTCTCGAAATCATTTCTTCATGCAAGTTAAAATCTACACACCCCTCTGGCTCATTGATGCAGTGTTTAGTGTGAAGAAGTGCAACAATGATTTATGTAACAAGTTTATTTCTATTGTGTGTTTTACAATTTCGTAGATAACTAAATAACCTCTCTGCACTGTCATTTGAAAATGGAAGAATCAACAATGTTTTGTTATTGTGAGGAATATTAGCATATCTGGTATTTTTAAAATTGAAAACATTTCTCCAGTATTCCTCTGGCGGCTTGCAGGGATCCAAGTCATATTGAGAATGTTACAGCAATGAATATTTTTGTCTCTTTTTATCTGCTTCTTGCGCATCACAAATTGGCTAAGAATACAAAATATTTGGAAAATCGGGGTCAATGATTGTACTTGAAATGTCTGAGGTACTGCTGAATCAACATTAGAGATCATGCTGAAAAGGGGATCAGTAAATATAAATCCTATGTAAAAATGTAGGCAACATTGTAATACTGCAAGTCTTTGATATGTTGGAGTCTCATTTTAGTTGAATGCCTAAGTAAATAGTTTCAGGGTCCACAAAATATATTTTGTCGCCATATTTGACATTTTCAACATTAGTTTTTTACTCATAGTTAAGATGCAAATAGTTACTATAAATGTTTCTCTTCAACCTTTAGGATTTAGTGTAAGAAGTAAGGGCGCTTCAAATTGAAATATATTGAAGTTAGTAAGAAGACCTAACACATAAGACATAAACTCAAGGTATAGTTCAGTAAAGGGATTGTCCATAGTTATGAGCATTTCTTCCAGTGGTTTTGATGGATGTTGAAAACTGTTTTCCATAATTACAATTTAAGAGCTGAATATTGCTCAAGAACTCGGTCAGTATTAGCTTTAGTTGATAACCAACAAGTAGGTGCAGAAGACAGAATTTTGTGAATTTCCACATGAAAAAACTCCTGAAATTTTCTGAATTTTTCTGCCTAGATTAACTGCAGCTAAAATGAGAGCCTAAGTTTCAGAGAAAATCCTCGACAGAGGAAGCTTTAAACAGGCATTAGATGCTCTAAGATTAATCATATGGCAGGAACACCTAATGCATTCGTCAGGAATATCCTGTTTAAGAAGAGAGAAATAGAATGGTTTGTTCCTGCCATAACACTGGTTGTATCAGAACAGAACCCAATCAGGTATAATAAGGGAATACCTTTTTTAAGTAATCTTTGTGTTAGGCATTTGTACAGATTGTAAGCAGTGCCAGAACTTGATTCCACTATGTCAAAAAATCTAGTTTTTACGGTATTTTCATTTTCATAATAATATATAACATTAAAAGCACATTGTTTAGTCGAGGCCAGATCTGTAATTTCATCCATTATCATGGAGAAAAAACTACCTGGTTTACGAAGTTTGTCACATAGATGCATCTCGAAACAACGTCCCATAGATTCCTTTATCAGAGAAGTTGCCTTAGTTCAATAAAGGGACATTATTTTTTGCAATTTCCGAATCTGGAAAAATGTCTGCACACAAAGGCGCTAGTGTGTCCATCAAAAGAAAAGGCAAATCATTTGTCGCCAGAAACCCTGCCATTTTCAGTTCTTCACTCCTAACTTTGTCCTGTGTTTCTGAAATGACCATGTGTGTCAGTTTCTGTGTTTCAGAGATATTTGTAATATCTTGATTGTGTTATTCTGATTTACTGTGATGTGAAAAACGTCATACTTTGTGCTATAATATTAGTAACGTGATTTTTTTTTTTTTTTTTTTCCCCATCTCGTTAGAATTCCAAATGTTTTTTTCTAGACTCCTGCAAAATGTCAGTTTGTTTTGTAATTTTATTTTAGCCTGCACAATCAATCACAGATGTTTTACTGCTGTCTGTATCGCCTACCTGTTCATCACCTACTTTTTGGTTTTTTACTATCCATTTATACATCATGAAGGCTCTTACCTTATAATGATAACACGTAACTCACCCGACAAACTGAATACGACTTGTAAGTTTTTCGTTATAACACACAATTTCAGTTTAGACCGCACCCAAGAACGTCTGATGTAAAACTATAAAACTGTTTGATGGTATCTTGGCCATGCAGAGAGTATATAATTTGATAAATTCCCGAATCTACAATCTCAGAATCGACACCACCCTCCCAAACTTTCTCTTAGAGAGGAATATTTTCCCATTGTTAGAAAAGATTTCAGAAAAAATAATGATTAAAATTACATGCAAATCCACGCAAATGTGTGAATACATGCAAAATTAAATCCCTGCTTTCAAATGACACACATTTAGTGGAAATACACGCAATTAGGCAACCCTGTGTTTTACCCTTAGCTGCTGTCTCTGCTGGCCAGCTGCTGTGCTGTAGTGATGATCCTCAATGTACCGTTACACAAGCTGGCTCGCGTGGGTCAACCTCCCTTCTCTAATAGTTTTGGGTCTCCTATACTGCAGATCATTACGGTTGTTTATGCAACAACTCTCTATGATATAAAGTGCATGGCATTGACCGCTGTGTGACCCTCCTGGCCCCACTTTTTGGAGGCTGACAGGGATTGTGCACTCCCTTCGTACCTTCCAGCATGCGTGACAGGAGAGAAGGGAGACTAGGGCAAGGCAAGCACTCCGAATTTCTCAGCACTTGGGGATACGGACTAGGTTAGGCGATAATTTTTCCTTCAAAGCGAAATTCTGTCAGACTTACAGGAGTCACTTGGGATCAGTGGCAACTCGGGGTTGCTTCACGTGCACTTGTGCTGTTTCATAACGATAAATGTAAATTGATTACGGTTCACATCTTTTTGAAACAAATCCTAATATTCTAGGAAATGCAGTGATTACAAACGAAAACTTACGGAGATAGTAAATAAATTTGTTTATCTGAAGAACCATGTAGAAGTTCTAATGTACAGTTTTATAGTATACATTGTTTTTTAGTAAAATATTTGAGCTGGGAAAAGAATAGGGAAGGGGGGGGGGGGGAAATAAACATTAATTCAACTCTCAAGAAATATCTTTGATGCAATAATAATTTGGCTTAAATAATTTTACTGAAAAAAAAAAAATCCATCAAGAGTGACAACTTTGAATAAAGTATGAATGGTCGAAAACTTTGTGTCCTTCTTTGTATTAAACTAGTGTCCTAATTTTATTTCTAGAAACTAATTTTACAAAAAAAAATCTTGTATTGCACTTATTCATACTTGACTTCATTATAATTACTTTTATGCAAATTGCTATATACTTGCGTACAGTTAAGACGTATGAAACAACGTGGTCCACTGATGTCAGACTTTCATTAACACCAAATCCTTTGAATATATAGTCCCTGTCTAAATGATCCTGCTGTCAACAATATCTTAAGACCTACTTACTTAACTTCCTGTAAACATACTAAGTGCATTCGCTTTGCCACACATTATTTAGGTTTATTTTAATGAAGACCTTAGCTGTTAATAGCCACACAATTTTATCATGTCAGTCACCTTGTAGGTTTATTTAAATTTACATGGTCAGTTATAACAATAGCCTGATCTTGTATGTAGAAACAAGTTGTTTGTGCCAGCAAATGTTGCCACTTATTCAAAATGTAAATTTAAGTTTTAGGGAACACAATTATTTAAGGGCGACAGTAAGACACACACACAACTTGAAAATATTCACCCACTCCAGTGATTTAATTTCACAAATAGGCATGTAATGATAAAAGCACACTATTGTAATAATATACATTCTGTTTCAAGGTGATTTTCAAAACATGAGATTTTTGTCTTTTACACGCGCGCGCACACACACACACACACACACACACACACACACACACACACACACATATATATATATATATATATATATATATATATATATATATATATATATATATATATATATATATATATATATATATATATATATATATATATATAATATATATATATATATATATATATATAAAACTATTGTGCCCTGCAATTTTAAACTTGCTTTTATAATTTTGTAATTCTCTAGCTGTGTCCAACTACATTGTACAAAATCTGTGTTATTTTACAAAGCACGTTTCAACTAATGTCAGTGGGATTTCATGCCTGACATGACATGATCGTGCAATTTTACTTTGTCTGTTCAAGTAATGATCCTTTAAAAATAGAAAAAAAATCAAGATGCTATGCTCCTACTTATATCCATGGCTTTGAGTCATATTAAAAATGTAGTGTTAGTGTAGTTTATAAGTTTATATTAGTGAAAAAAACTTTTTACCCTTTTATTGTAATGCTATTCAGTAAACGTTGATAATACAGTTCCCAAATTTTAAATTATTTCCTTCTTCTCCTCTACGTTTTTGGATTCAATCCAACTATCTACAGTGGATCAATTAGATAGTTTAAACCCCTATAGGAGACCATCGTAACTACTGACCATAATTTTGTAGAATAACTATATAAAGTTATGTAGCATCATTGCCATTTAGCTATATTTGTAAAATCTTTGTTTTCTCTGATCGAAAGTCAGGTGATTATTCCGAATTCCGTCTGTCGTTTCCATAACACCTTTCCACATCCCGCCGTACTGAGCAAAACAAGTGATACAGAAGTACCTAATAACCGTAAGTGACTGATGTGTGTAAAATGAAAAGCGTTTGTGTGGTCATTTAACTGAAACCTCACCCTTAAGAGGCAGCCTTTTCATAAGGCACAGCAAGAAAAATTCCGTGTTATGGTACATTTTGTAAAAAAGGTTTATTTTAATTCCTATATATTCTCAGCAAGAGGGACAAAAATTATTTTCAGAAAAGCAGTGTGTATGAATTTAGCTCTACCAAACTCAATTGAAATTAAAATGGTATTTCTATCTTTTCATTGCGCATCAGTTAGTTTTTTGGTCTTACCGCTGACAAAATTGATAATTTAACAGTTTTTTTTTTTTTTTGTTGTTAACAAAAGTATTTAGTATTTAGGATTTAAATCAAAGACTCCTCACATCAAGACTAACTGAGCAGAAAACTAAATTTAATCAAAAATAAAAAAATTCTATACAAACTAAGTATTTTCTTCGTGATATGGCAGATTTTATAAATACAAATTGTTACATTTGATTTCATAGATTAGTGAGGTAAATTAACACACACTCGATTGTTACTTTACTTTAGATATGCGGTGCCATATATATGTGCTGTAGCTCGCACAGACCACGAGTTCTTGTTATGCGTGGTCTGGCTCTATGGGGAGTGACCCACCTCGACCCTATAAATATAAGCCACAGCTGAACTGTTTGTAGTCTTTTTGTGGAAGCCAACTAGCCGAATGCGGTAATTGAGCGACGTGTAGAGGACGGACGATGACAGGTGATTGTGATGCGACTGTGGATGAAGTGTTTGTGATGTTATTGGATAAGAGAGGGTCAATCCCGACGAGTGAAGGCTACTGTTCAAGAGGGTGCTTGGAGAACTGTAGAACATTGCAGACGGGTGGGACCTGGACTAAACTTAGTTGGGACTGAATAAAACGTGATACGAACTTTATTGTAAATATTAGAACTGTCACATATAGACATATAATACATAAAACAATTGAATAGGTCTTGATACACTGACTATAGTGGCTACATTTTAATTACTAAATTATGTTAATTTCTTTGAGGTAATTGTGTTTTGTATTGATTGAATGAAATCATTAATTGTGAACAGCAAGTGATATCAATTTATTGTAAGATGTTGAGTCGAGAGAATTTTATTTCTAATTATTGAAAATAAAATTAGGAAATTATAATTATTTATTTTATTTTATTAAGGCCTCCATTTCTTAATGCATTTGGTTAAGCCCACTGACTTTGATAGCAAATATTAACAATATTATGTAATTATATACAAACACACACAAACAAAGTGGAAGTCGTACATCTACTGCTTTGCAATAAAAAATACAGGACTCGAGAATTTTAAATGTTGTTGCAAAGTTATTGCACAGCATTTAAAATAAATTGAAACTTAATGTGTGTGTTGATAAAGCTGTGCATTTGTGTGGTTGGATAATAATTTTGAAGTTCCTCTTTAATAACGAAGAAGTTGTCTAAAAATTTTACGCATTGCTGAGGCATTTAAAAAAATGGCGAGATAACTGGAATGGATAAAGATCTGAAGAGGTATTTTCACTATAAATTTATTCACAATTATAGTATATTCAGTTGTTAACAAAATTTACTCATTTGTTGCTTTGTATAATTACAGTGCGGAATGCTAACTGCTACACTAAAATGACTCCGTTAAGGCAATGTGTGTGTAATATAAATAATGGACAGTCTGGTGTTCAGCAGTTTTTTCTAATGAATTGTTTTATATTCCTAAAGATGTGTAATTTCAGACTAATGTTAAAGTTAGTAAATAAAGTGTTTGTGTTAAATTGTTAGTATAGTTTTACACTTCTTTTCATTATGCACGTGGTTAACATATTAGAACTTCAAAGTCTTAAGTTAAATAAATTTGATATTAATAAATAAAGTCTTTTCTCCTACTGTTGTGATTGGACGACAGTTCTTGTAGTGTGAGTGTTTACCAGTCCTGTACAGAGGCATCACTTGATCTCGGCAACCAATAAGCAAACTATAATGTCTTGCGTGTATAGAGGGCTGTCAGCCTAGCTTGGTGCCAACTCAATCCGCAAAATATTAGGGCCTCTCTGTGAATTGTACATACAGAATATACAATGTTACGTGTGCACGATTGACGGATATAGTATAAATCTTAATTCTATTTTTTTTGTAAACCCACATTACTGTGAGAAGTGTATAAAACTAATTACAGTAAAGAAAAATATCGGCCCCGGAGATTTTCTGGCTACTACTGATGAAAACGATCCTACCGGAAAAAGACTTCAGGATGGATAGTTTAAATATAATGTGTGCAGTTAAAAGACAGCTTGTTTTCTGTAATTGGGTGTGATTGTTTGTTAAAATTTTCAGTAATATTTAAAAAAAATGGAATTCATAAAATATTTGTGTTACTGAAAATAGAAATATGTGTATCCATCCTCAACTGCCTAAGTAATGCTATAGTAAGCATGTTGCCATTCTCTTCTATGTTAAAATATATACTGGGGGCAGTTTTAAGGGTAGTATTCATAGCCTCGTCTTGAGACGTGACTTAAGACCGTATTGACCAAGCTCGTTTTCCAACATCGTATTTCATATTCAGCGAGTAAGGTGATCAATGTGAAGACTGCGCACTTCAAACCAAACTCATTAATTACTACTTTCCGCTTGCAAAGCTATTGTTAAAATCCTTGTGAATTGGGAAACTTGCCGAATGTCAATGAAAGTGGCTGACCAACCCCAATTATCTAAAATGTTACGAGCAGGAATTTATTTTATTTTTTACTTTTTGCTTAATATAAAGATTCTATATTTTGTAAAAACATTTTCCAATCAAAACTTTTGTAATCAATATTAATCAAGTGAAATGTTGCTCTTTAAGTTAAACTAAGTTCAATGAGATCCAGAACTCAAACAATATTATTACCATGGACACCCGAATTTTGCTAAAAGATTTCGCGGTTGGTTGTACGTCACAGTAATTTAGCTCAGACCCACTTTCGTGATTGGATGGCTTCTGTGTTATGTGTCTTAGGTGTGCAACGCGAATCACAGATGTACAGTTTTAAAGTTACCTAATTCTGATTGGCCAGCAGAGCAGGAAAATGATTTATAACAAAGACAAGCCTCCAATACGGAAAAGGAAACTGCTAGTATGGCATTGTATAGCATGTGCGGAAATTTTATGTGAAATTCGGGTATCCCTAATTATTACTCATCAAGTAAAAATAAAGTATGCCAGAAATTTTCAAATACCTAAGTAGAGTTTATAAGTAAATAACTAAAAAATTAAAATAATTTGCTTATAGACTACCAACTAACTGTATGTGCAAATCAGTGGAGTATATCCTGTTATTCAATTTGGAACTTCACAAGTTAGTTGTTTGAAGAAGTGGAAATGGTTTTTTTTTTTTTAAATCAGAAGTAGTTTATTGCACCCATTAAATGCTTATAATTGAAACAATTAATCAAAAACCGTTAATAAGGCAAATATTAAAAATTATTTCAAAAACTGTGTCGGGTAGTATACAGTAGATTGTTTTTTATCTTTAATGCTGCAGTGAAAACTGTCTGAATTAAAAAATATATATAAATCAACTTAAGTTAACTTCTTTTTACAAATAATGAAATATTACGAACACAAAAAAGCTTTCACAAGTGGGTGGGGGTGACTCTCCGCCGAGAATTATCAACTCTTTATGGCTCTTGTAACCTGATATTGTATCAACTTCCCTTCTATGGCAAAATGCAGTAACTATTCATTGTGTGGAAATTTTTATGTTCTCGAAGTATATGCATTTTCGGCACACACAAACATCTTTGCCAGGTTTGGAAGCTAATATAATTGACATCCAGTTCAGATTCTATGCTTTAAAATTTAAATATAGTGTTTTTAAAGTACGACGTTATATCTGTTCAATAGTATCCACCATTTTCCAATGCAACTAGACACAGAAGGAGGTCAAAAATATGGAAACACCAAACAAAAAATTCATTACCGTAACTGATATGATGTAGAACAGAACAAACGTTGGCTTGTAGAACTGCTTGCAATCTCATCGGTATGGCTAAATAGAGGTCTGGTACGTTTTATAGGGAATGTTGTACCATTCATCCAGCAAAACATTGGCAAGTTCCGTTAACGATGATGAAGATGGAAATTGCGTACAGAGATTTCTATCCAAATCAGGCCACAAAGGTTCAATAATTGGCTTTGTCGTCCGGTTAATGACACCACTATTGGGTAACAATGTTTGCACCATGGGAAGTAAGGAGTTGGTCGCTTAAAATGGTCTCACAGTCTTCGGAAGGGACATGATCTTGCAGGGTAATGATGAGTTCTGCAGAATACTATGATATGGCTGCCCCTACCATGAACGAATCCCGCAGTGTTTCACTCTTGGCAGCAAACAATCTGGATCGTAAGCTTAATATTCACTCCAAAAAAAATTTTTTACATTTGCAAGAAAAGTCTTTAGAAACCCAGCTGCCAAGAAATTCCTTTGTAAAACTGCAAAGACATTTTCTTGTGAAATCTGCCAAAAATATTTATTAATAATATTACAAATGATAGCCTTATATTACAACTGAGTTTATTAAGAAGCCAACATAAAATATTTTTTTCTTATAGAAAACAAATGTGATAAATTAAAAACAGAGAATAACTAAAAAAGAATTTTCAAAATATGGAAAAAAAATACTCTTTGCCAGCACCCACATCACTTACATTATTAGCCAGTAGCCTTAACCACAAGACCAACTTTACTTACGAGTTTTAAACTTATTTTAACAGTAAATAAAGCTGCAAATACCGAAAAAAATATTAATGAAATCATTTGGTTAAGAAGAATAGGTACATTAATTTAATTGTAAGATTTCTGTTGTTGAGTTATGAGAATTGGATGACGCTTAACGACGAGGTATTGAGAGCAGATTTAAGAGTTTTGTGAAGCTAGGAAGAAGCATTAACAGATATTAAATAATTCGGTCACATTTTGCTATGATTATTTGATAAATTTTTTTGGTGTTTTACTTTTTTCAAACTTGCAATACATTTATTTTTGCATGCCGATACACTTTACATCACCCATAATTTTTGCATAAACAGCTATATATGGTTTTATGTTGTTGAGTGTCTGCCATTTTGCTGAAGCTCGTCGAAACGGGTCAGTATACATGTAGTACCAACATTTTTTAAGGTATATTACGAACGCGGCCCTTGTAGTTTTACAAGAGAAATAGGCCTATTTGTACTCTTACAAGCATTTGTAAAATTACAAAGAAGTTCTCTGTTAAGAATTACAAAATAATTTTTACATTGTTGAAATAAGGAAATGTTTTATAAATAATAAATGTAAACTAGAGTCATTAAACATTATTTTGGTGCAGTGAATTTTGATTGCTTATTCTTTTATTCAGTACATGCTTATTCTTTTAGTACTTAATACGATTCTACTCAAATTGGTAAAAAAAATTCGTGCTTATAAAGACCAAAACATAATAGCTCAAAGTCAAAATAAATTAGGCTTTCGTCGCTTATACTAAACTAGATTAAATGAAAAATGAATGAAGTTATATTGATTTCTTCAGTTTTTAATTTGTAACAACAGGTAAAGCAGTTTGTGCAGGGATATGAGAAAAATTAATCGAAACAACATCTGATGTATTTTATTGTTAGTGTGTGCCATATTACTTAATTTTTAAAGTAACATTTACTGACACAATTTCTTTCTATGAGGTATAAAACCACGCCCATAACAAATGAACAGCGCTTATGTTCTGAAATGTGTAGTGAAAATAAAATTGATTTTACTTATTACTCCCATAAAACACCAACTCCAGAAGTGTTATAACGATCACATATACACATAACGATTCTACAACAGAACCAATCACAAAGAATGCATCCAGACTGGCTTTAGTTTGATGATGTTTACAAACTAAATATACTTTTCTCTTAAATAGATGGTAAGGAAACTTGGTACAAACATCTTTGAAAAGATGGTTCACAGCCCTCCGATTAACATGCAAATTTAATTTTTACTGTGTTAAATGAATAAGGAAGGCCCCTAATCAACCAGCTGATATGTGTGCGAGTCCTCTAACGAACTGGAACGCAGTCCTCTGAATGCATGCCTAACTTCAAGCAGTGTGTTTCGACACTATGTCCTCGCATGCAGCGTGAGACGCACTAGATTGTGTGTAAGCTCTGTGTAAATGTCGTTTAAAACGTACTGAAGCATACCTTACACATGCTATGTAAAGGTGTGAGAATAAGAGTGATGCCAGCATGACGTGGTGGTTACACTCGCGGACTAAGCACTTGTAATTCTGCATTTGTTGTGATGACGTATGGAAAAATTAAAAAAATTATATTTTCACACACGAGGTTGGCTCTACAGTGAGAATCCAAGGTCTTTCTTTCCGAGGATCTGTGCGAGGTCCTCGGTTTGCCAAAAGTCCTCAAATCTACGCTGAAATATCATGCCGAAGTCCTCCAAGTATAGCTTATGTCCACACACACACAGAATATATCAATTTAATTTTGTGATTTAAATGAATTAAAATATCACAAACAGCTTAAACAAATTAGAGTGATATTTTTAAAATTAATAATAAATGGAAAATACTTTATTCAGTGCTGCCATTATGCAGGAACTACCCATAAAATCTGGTTATATAAAATTCTTCTAGCATTAAATTCAACGATGCCCTCCACGGGATGTCAAATCTGTTGTTAATTCACCAATGTTACCCAAATGTACACATATTTTTATTATTTTTCTGAAATTAACTGTTATTATCCTTGATATTTAAAACAAGAATGTTTTGAGCAGAAAAATATCAAAAGTACACATAAAAATATAAACCATAACAACTGAAAGTACTGCTCTTAGTGACACACTAGTTCAGCCAGCACGTAGTGGATTTACAAAAACGCTCACGCGTCTTTGGCCCTGGCACTTGACCAGGTAGTTGAGAGAAGTGATGAGTGAGCCCAGTCCGTAACCAAGAAAATACTCAACACGCCAGATCTCGACCGTCCGTGTACACATGTTACTTGCTGCAGGCAATACGACGGAATGACAGTTCAGAGAGTTATAAACCAAAAGATATGTGAACTAGACAGATGTGGTGTTATGCCAAACATGTTATTATTACTCTAACATTTATACTTTTGATTTTAAAACTAGTATAAAAACTGTTTATTTTGTGCACAAAAATGTCAAACAAAAGATATTTAATTTTTCGGGAATGGCTACTCTCGTGACATGCTCTGTTGTTGCCACGACAGCAAAATGGACTGTCTTTGAAAATTACTAGGATGCGAAATTAAACACCGATAGAAAGTGAGGCTGCCCGAATGGCACTACTCACCACCATGATGCTTTACGAACAACTGACTGCCTCATTTTGGCAGTCCACAATTGCCAACTTTGGTCCAGCACTGGATGCAGATCTGCCAACTTCGAAAACCACGAGAGGTGGCAGAGCAAGAAATTCAAAACTCGAATGTGTCCAGTACACACACAGACAGTCTAATGACAAGTGAAAAATGAAGTATTCACATATTTACAGGTCCAAACATTCCACCCACTTTGAAATGTTCCATTTCAACAATTAAATGGCAATGGGCAAAGTTTCACCACAGGACGTTTGAGTTGTCCGGTGGAGGTGTGCACAGTTGCCACTCTTGTCACATCTTGCTAACATCCACTAGATACGAAATACCAAATTACCAAATATGTCACCATTTTTTGTATACAAAATGGGGTCACGTGTTCAATTTGTCAACAAAATCTGCCATTTTGGACACTTGCTTGTAAGTTTTCTTCTTTGCATTGGGTCTCTTATGAAAAGAGTTACCAGATGCTGTAGCACAAGCAATGGACACCATATTTTCAAAGTCTCTTCATTCAAGAGTATCAAAATACTGATAGTAACATTAATATTGCCTAAAATCATGGAAGAACTGTAGCACACATTCTGCATATCATCTTGTTCGATAGTGAAACATCATGGTGGAAATGAAAATAATTTCTTTAGTACCAGTCAAAGTTGCATGTTAATTTTCTAGCGCTCTATTAAACAATACTCAAATATTACAATAAATCACATTTAATACAATTCAACCAAAGATGGGGGCATAAATAATTTTTAATGAAATTCTGAAAAGCTTGATATGATTGGTAGGTCTTTATATCTCGTTAACAGTAATATAGAGGTTAAACCAGAAATATAGGCAACAGTACCGAAACAGTTACAAGTACACACATGCCTTATTGAAGCGTGCTCTTCTGGTGAACTTGTGAACTCCAGATGCAGATATTTGCTCATTTAGCTGTTATATGTATATAAAACTCATGTTTAATGCAAATATTTGCTAGTTCTCTAACAGAGTGTTTTGGAAAAAAAATCATGACTTTGCATACATATGTTATGCAATATTACCTTAGTTTAAAATGGTAGCTGAGTGTGGACATTGACATAGCAAGGGTTTTAAGGGTAGACCTGAGGATCGATGGCATACCTCTCATCAATATTGATCTGTGTGTCCCCTTCTTTCTTGGCTATCTCATGCCTTATGCTAGCTAGGTGATCCCGCCTCTGCCTGATCCTTCTCTAGGCACTTGATGGCTTCTAGGCATGCTTCTCATGATCCAGCATATTGGTGACTCCGGGACATGCTTTGGTACAGATTCAGCATGCCATCCATACCAGGAAGTGAAGGCACAGCCTCAAAGCCTCACCTACGCTACCAGACGTTGGCAGAATGTGCCTACAAAGTCAGCAGCAGAAAGGTGACTTACGCTTTCCATGTTGCACATACACATGCTGGCCGTCCCTGGTCCGTTCATACTGTTCAGCTTGAGGAAGCGGTACATCAGCACAACAATGTGCCCTCCACTATAGAATGTGCTCCATAGTGTGCCAAATGGGCGTGTCCCATTCCCATTCGACTGTATAGGACGTACTGCGGGTAAATTGCCATCATCCCTACCGCTGGCAGAAAGTACAACGTTTCATAAAAAGTGGCTCTAGACTCTTGTTGAAAATATAAATAAAGATGTTGTTAATGTTTAGAAAAGGTTGTGTGAGGGAGAAGCAGTGGGAGGGAGAGAAAATTTAAATTATTTGTTTCTCCTTTTACCCTATTGTGCTCTACCGTCCGACTACTACACTACAACTTATATTTTCAATTAGTCTTTTATGTCTTAAATTCAATTCATATGGTTATGGATTTAGGGCCCAGACTTTTTTGTAAATGAGTCAGATAAATAAAGAACGTGGAAAGCAATTACTGTGTATGTATGGCGCCGACCTTATGAATGGATGGAGGGGAAGGTAGGGGAAATGGCACATGCACAAGTGACACGGACGCCACTCGCGTTATTCTAACAAACTTAAAATACTTGCAGGTGATATTCATTCAGAAAACTCTGCTTATCCTAGGGATCCGAAGACTGGTTACACATTGGATACAATTAGCACTTCAAATACCATTGTGCTTACTGGAACAGTAGAAAATGCGTGCTTGAGCAATTATCACTGAAACGGATTCAAACACCATTGCCCTGTTTGCTTGATAGAGCATTTCACACTTTCATTTGGGGATTTGTATCAAATACTAAAAACACCTCTCAATCCATGAATAAGCAACATTACCAGGAAATATAACTAATGTTTCAATAGAATGCTTAGTTTTATTCCAAGTAGGGGAGTGTGGATACAGGACAAAATTTGTTAGAACGAAATGCACAAATGAAAACAGGAAAATCCCTTTATTAAAATAAAAATAATGTTAAAATATTATTTCTCTGTGAAAATTCAATTCAAAGTAAATGTATCTGTGTTTATGTAATGAATCGCTGTCCAGATAACAGGGGTTTGTAATTTCTGAATAGGCCTATATTCCCACTAAGCCAGACATACAACAACACATCAACTTAGTGTACAAATTTATATGTGGCATTTTATTATGGCTCAACTTAACACTGTCTCAAACCAATATAGCGTTCAGTTACATTTCTCGGCGATGCTTCAGGGGTAGGATTGCACAAAAATTCGGGACTCTAAATCTTTTTACCACTGGGATTAAATGTCTTTAAAACCCTAGATCGCTGTGATACTGCCAATTAAATTAAATATTCAGTTCATTAAAAATATTATTTAATCAGGTTCGGTGAATAACTAGACTGGAAGTTACCAGATTAACAGGTGTGTTGGCCGCCGGGTCCCGCAGCACACAACATCTGCATCTTCAACAGTTAGTTTTCACTCAAACCATGATTTAGGATTAGGCCTCTTCTTAACTCGCCTGGAAAGTGTCCTACTACTAAAAACAAAATCTGCCAATTAAAAATTAACTTATTTTCAGCTGGCACACACAATTTTTCGTGTGGATTACTGCGGCTACTTTTGAATGAATAGCAGAAGTTTCGTAAATAATTATGTGTTTTTTTAGGTAAACAAGCTATACTAGGATCAGGGCTACAAGATTAAGTGTTTTTTAAGTTTCAAAACAGAAACGTAAATAATAAAAATAACAAAAAAACATAGGTTGAACACAAATATGACACTTAATAAAATGTAAACAAACCTAAGATCTGTCATTCTATCACAAAGGAATTCTGTGAAAATACATTTTCAAAACCCAATTTTTAGAGGCTCATATATCATTTTCTATTCAGTTTAGATACATGATGTTCTGCATATTTTTGACTTTATTTTTCACGAGAAATCACCTCCCGTAGCTTGAGAGTTTAATTTCCGAACATCCTGTGTAGGTGTGTGTGTATAAATAGTTTTCTTCAGTTTTCTTCTAAAACTGCCAAACAACCAGTACTGAACCACATTGTATTGAGTGATCCACTGGATTTTTGTGAGTTAATTATAGTAGGTTTTATTAGTTTGTGTGTGTGTAGAAGGAATTTTATGGGTGGCAGGAGCAAGGCAAGAAGGAAGTGCTGTCTCCAGTGCGTGCCATAAGCAAGGAGCGGCCCAACAGTGGGAATGGGGACCTGGGAGCTATGGAACGTGAAATGCAAGAGATGGCGGCCACCGAGGCGTTAGAGTTAAGGCTAAAAAAGGAACCAGCTGACGATGAAGAAGAGCTGTGCAACGGAGTGAAGGACGAGAGGGATGATGTCACTCTTGACACCAGTGACAAAGCAGGTGAGGGGTTTCTCGTGACTTGTTGCACATGACTGCATGTTATGTGAAGTGTTGCCAAGAGAAATCATAATGTCATTTGTATCTCAGCATGTACATTTAGCAAAGTTTTTGGACAAAACATTTTTTTCAAGGGGGGGTGGAAGGTGCACACATACATGTTCCACATGCATGCATATATGAAAGGGCAGGGGAGAGAGAAGAAAAATGTACAATTGGGATGTAATTTCATGAGTACTGATTTAAAGAGGGCAGCAATTTTATGAGGCCATTCTCAGGAACCGCCATGAAATTGAAAAAATTTACAAAACTAAAAAAATCATAGCAAAAATGTATGAAATTGCAATGAAAATCTATTGGAAATTCATTTAATAGTTCACAGTGATAAAATGTATGGGTTGTAGTGTTGGTGCTCTTAATTGGTATGTTTCAGTATGAAAAAAAAAACTTGTGAAAATCTGTCAAAAGAAATGTTGCAGCGGTGATTTGGAGTGTGTGTGCTGCCTATTGCTTGCAAATAGGCCTGTCCTGCCCTTAATTATGGGCCACTAAAGGAAGCTTTATTTTATTCCTACCCCTCTCTCCACCTAGTTATCTTGTGATGGCATTAGAATTCCACTATTGTGCACGTAGCAGCAAGACTAGGCAATAACAGCACAAGTCTCACAACCCACTTACGATTTAATAATAAATTTTTTTGTTTCTATCTTGTGCTTGTAGAAATAGTATCTACTTTTGTGAGGCTTACAGGATTGTGCAAAGAATTAGGGATGTGTAGAATTCTATTTTTGACCTAATCTATTGTCGAATCCATTAAAATATTCTTGAATCTCAAACCCAAATCCATGTTACCAAACAAATGGGTCTCATTAAAATATTTTATTTTTATATTGGAAATAAGCTGAGAACACAGGAACAGATAATTCTCATAGTGAATGCACACACTAAACAAACAACAAGATCGTTGAGGGTGAAACGATACTGACACATGAGACTATGAACTACACACATCATTAGCACTAACATAACATGAGATGCTGATGGGAATGTGCCACCTAGTTAGGTTAGGAATCTTAAAGTTCCCTTAATTAGTGTGGACTTGTGTCGGGAAAGTGTATGTGTGTTGTGTGTATTTTTAAGTAAGGTTAAGCAACTTCACATATATAATTTATGTTAATTATTAAATATACAAATTTATGTGTAATTGTGTGAGTTCATTTACATTCTGTGCAGACACTGTGGTTTTTAGTGGTTTTTAATTTACATGGTGAAATAAGTGTATTGTTATGTTTCCTTTCATTTGTGCGATCAACATTTCATATAGTAACAGTATAGTGCACGAGTTTTCTTTAGCAAATATACTTATGTATGAAATTGCATGGTAACAAAAAAGGATGGAAACTTTTCAGAGACAATTTCAAAGTATTATTTGAATAAGAAGTGGATTGCAAAAATAAATAACTGTTATGACAAAACTATTAAAGTATGTATTTTAAAATAATTGAAAACAAAATAAGCTGAATGAATAGCATATTTATAGTAATTCGTAGAGCCTCACATTTTTGGTAGGCTCTAAATAAAATAAGCTAATTATGTCATAAATTTTTTTTATCATTTTGCAAAAAAAAAAAAAAAAAAAAAAATATTTATAGCAAAAAAATGCACGTGTTATTAAAATATAAATCTGTTGTTTTTGGAATAATTTCAGTCAAACTCATTAATTTTAATTGGTATATATTCCAGTGGAAAGATTAATAAATATCTAACAATAAGGATGAAAGGACAACCTGAATAGAGTACACTTGGTCATGTTTGCCAGTCACAGAAAATTTTGTGTGATCAATCTTGTACTTTTTCAAGACATTTAAAACTGCCAAAGAACACTTGCTAACGATGGAGTTTTCCAAAAATTTTACACCACCTCCATACATCTTCATTTGTAGATAACAGTATTTTAATTAGAACACACAAACACACTGTTTCTTTTAATTAGTCATTACATCCAACAGAATTACCACATTTTGACAGTTTTGTTTTGTACACTTATTGTATTTTGGGTAGTACTCCTGCATTGTTTTTGCATAAAGCAGTTATCTTTCACTTATTGAGTATAGTACCACCATCAAATCGCGTTATTAAGGTTGCGTGGGGTAACTATAGTTAAAAAAAAGAAAGAAATAGTAGTCAGTTAGTAAAAACATATTTTATGTTCTTAAATATATTCATATATACTATGTACATCTGATGGAAACAATTTGTTGAGAAGTAAATTAATAGCAACATTTATTCTAAGATATGAGAAACACATATCTCTTTATTCTGACCATAGTCACCCCTGTGATTATAGTAACCCCCAGTTGACAGCATTTGTTTTGTTCATAAATGAAGGAAAATAAAATAATAAAACTAAGGTAAAATTAACATAACAGCAATAACTGGCAAAAAGCCTGTTCACTGTACAGTATTACACACAAATTCACAACCTAACTACAAAAAATGAATAAAAATACTGCTTACGTAGTCCAAATGTTCCACAAAGGTTACATAATCAAAAAGGTGTCAAGTTTTTCTAGAGCATTGTCAGGTGACACACAAAATATATTTACTTATAGCTAGTTTTCTCTCTTTCGATTTAATTTTTTTTTTTGAGAAAAATTATGAACTATAGGATTACATTCCATTTTTTTCGGTGGTGAATAATTGATTTATTATATGATTTTCTTTCAATTCTGTATTTAAGTCTCTATGGAAGTCAATTGCGCAGTTTAATGCCATTTTTTTTATCAAGTTTAGGATGTTTGGACATTTCTCCGAGGCTTCTGTCAGTTTGGAATACGTTTTAAAAAAGGAAGTCTTAGAAAAAACTACGAACTCTTGATTCATCTACTACCGCAACCTGACGTATTTAATTTTGATTTATGGCTGCATCACCCTAATGTTGGGCATCTGTTTGCTGGGAGACATGAACAGTTCGGGGTGACTGCAGGTCTGTCTAGCGTACATTGTCAGTAGGTTAGTTGCAGGGAAGCATGTAGGTAGACTGTGTGTTGCAGGTGATGGAGATGAGTTGGAGGAGGAAGAGGAGGTGATACTGGACCAGTCAGATGGGTCGGATTACGAGGACTACGAGGGTCAGGGGTTGGACATGTCGGTGGACTCTCGTAGGACCGAAGAAGGGATTAACAAGGAGCAGCTGGAGGAAGACATTGAGGAAGTGCAGGCCGATGACAGGAGTGCCCCACCCACAGATGAGGAGAGTGACTGTGGCTCTGAAACCCGTGTCGAAGAGGGTAGCCCTCCTGAATGGCGTGTCACTGTGGGGTATGCACTTCTACCAAAATCTAAACATGATGTATCCCAGTGCTAATTTCATTCTAATGTTATTTTTATATTACCCATAAGTAGGGACAAGATTGTATGCTGAAATGCCATAAAATTGAAATAACACCAAAATGCATGTTAATTTATGCATAACACAGAAATTTAAGTTAGCATAAAAATAAAACTGAATTAGCAAAAATACACTCTTTATCAGTAAAACTTCTGTTAATTCTTGTAACAAATTATAACCAGAATATACATTGTCTAGAAATTTAATATTTTTTACCAGAAAATATTTTAATACTTGAAATGTATGTGTGTATCCTTGCTATTTTATTTTAAATTAAATGCTTACTCTTGATTACATAGCTTTTCAAATGTTACCTACTACAAATTTTATGTGAATATGTATTTAAATATGCATTTTGTTAGTGTTATAGAATATTTACAATAATAATAACCCTGCAATCTTAAATTTTAAAATGAAAATGACCTAAAATAACACCATAAGATTTTGTCCCTACCCATAAAGCTGACTTAATTATTCATGTATATATGCGATCAACAGAAAATAAGTTCAGTAAAGCCTCTGTTTATCAAACTAATTAAGGGAGGGGGTATAATGTGATGGTAAACCAAAAAGTTCAGTAAATGGTAAAGTACCAAAAAAATGTACAGTATAAATATTTTAGTTGCTCACTTTAACAATGTTTTCGACATGGCGAAGATGTTTTTTGCAGCTATGATGGACGATGAGTTGCAAGTATTTGCTGTAGTCACACGCTGTGCTGTTTAAGACACTTTACGTATAGGGGAGGTACGAGCGAAAGAAATTAATTAAAAATTTTATGTCATTTTTAAAATGTAAGTCTGTCTCAAGGCCATGATAAATGGCTAATAATAAAATTATAAGTCCATCCGTTTGTCCATAAAATTTAGTACATAGATACCTACTTTAGTTATATTTTATTCCCTGTACCTCCCCTATATGTAGAGTGCCTTAAACCTCAAATCATATGGCTATGGCTTTATAATTATACTCATAAACTTAACTGAAGACTTGTTTGTTTTTAACTTTTGAGTAGTCGGGTTTTAGTTTTTTATAACTTAATTTTTTATTTACCAATTTTTTCCTACATACACAAATGTAGGTTGACAATTATCACACTTAATCTACATATTATTAATCTTAAAGTGTAATTATCATAAAACATTGACACATACTTCCAAAATAAAAGCTGCAAATGAAATGCTTGTGCGAGCTAACTTTACCTGTGGCGCCATCTAGTTTACTTGAGGGGAAACTAATTCATACATACGCGCTCTACCATAAGCTGGCAATGAAATTATATATATAGTTTGTCATGACCACCATCTTGAATTTTCTTAATTGTGTCATACCCTATGACACACTGGTTATCAAAAGGAATCGATAGATACCTCATTTATCAAAATCTGTGCCATAGATACGATGCTACAGTGGAACATCCATTTCAATTTAATATTAGTCTTGCTTGATTTAAACATCCTGGTGTACCATCTATTTGAAATTTAACATACATAAATCGTGTTAAAATCACAACCCTTCCTTTGCTTCGCCACAGTTGGGGAAAATAGAGCCTTGCTTTTGTAAATTAGCAACAGACATATGAGTATTATTGTAAAATATTAAGTGATATTTATCTTATCCACATATAACCAGATGTTCTTTTAGCAAGTACAACATTTTTTGTAACTTTGTGGTTAATTTTATTGCATTGGCAAAATATTGGTTATATTTTATAATTAACTTAGTTTTGACGCATGCCACACTGCTGCGCAGCGCGACTGCTCACACTGCGGGTGAGATAACTCAGAAGGAAATTTAAACAGACACCACATGATCGCAGCACCTCTGCTGCCCTGTGATATCACATCCACCAAGCCTCGAGCAAAGGTGGTAAACTTGTCGTCACCTCAGCGCAGGGAGATAAGAAATACGCCGCGGTGCCACACCCCTATGATAACCAGCCCTTTTGCTGAAAGGCTACCATCCCTCACACCCCCGGAATATCGCTGATACAGGGATTTTCAACTATATAAGGAGGCACGGACAGGCCTCCTGCCAAAGGACGCCGGGGAAGACTTGTCCACTCCTGCACCAGCTGACTGAGAGGACGGCACTACTCTCCAGAGGCAAACCGCAGCGTCCACTTTCTGCGTCTTTTTACCCCAGTGACTCCCTTGACTCCGTTGTAACAGGTTGTCACGACGTCCCTTCTGGAAAAACCACCCCTCGGAGGTTACGCTGTAAATTGCGTAAAGTAAAGTAGAGTGTGCTACCTATTACATGCTGACCTTTGCCTGCATCAGTTAATTATGTACTTAATTAATTACTGTTAATTAAATTTTATTAGAGTGTAAAAATTTAACCAGGATTCCCCACTGTTTTCCTAAACGTAATAATTAAATATTACGTCAACTTGAAACTCATAACTTCCTTTCTTTTAGAAATAGATTCTTTGTACATTTTTTTATTATTGTGTTTAATTATTTGTGATTGGCCTAAATGTCTAATAGGAAAGGTGGAACTCAGCCGTATTCGGTGCCAGGAGCGGCGGGCTTGGCAGAGGTTGATTAACTCACAAGTAGAGGTAGAAACCAAACGTGAGGACACGCCTCCTCCAACGAGACTAGAAATCGAACCCCGCCCAATTTTACCTAGCATCCTGCTTGACCACGAGTCCGAACTCGCTGTGTACCTTGGGACGTATTGCCCATGGCCAGACCCAGAATATATCAGCTACCGGCAACCGGAGACTCCCCTACCTCCTGCAAGCATAGCACCAACCAAACCACAGGAGGGAAAAGTTGTTCCAAATACACGTACGATCCGTTTGGCTTCAGGGAAGGTTATCCGGGTTAGACTACTGCCGAAGGTTACTCCAAAATCCAGCGTTGCCCCTTCCCTCTTAAATTACATCCCCAGTCGCCAGCCGACGCAGCCGTTACGAGTAACATCAACCCCGCCATCGGGATCATCCACCCCCACCATTGTTATAAACTAAACGGTACTTCCCTACACATATCCCCGGGAATGGTGGCATCCCGCATTTTAACAATCCTTGCAGTGAGAAAGAGTGTAATCCCCGGCCGGGAGACAATCATGGCTCAGCTCACTCTGGGGTTTGATTCCCCTCCCCTCAGACAGTATCCCCCTACTGAGCGGCCCCCTAGAGAACCTACCGTGACCCATCGGACTAAACCAGTAGAGAACACGCCACTGTGTTCTTGGGAGAGCAGTCAGCATTCTAACCACTTGACCGAGAGATTGATGCACGCCAGCTTTAATCCTTTGTATTTCAATGTTTGGAAATTGATTTTTTTTTTTTTTTTTTTTTTTTTTTATTAAAAAATTATGTGGTAGTTAATATTATTTTGTATTACATATTGAAAGCAGAAAGCAAATATAATTAATTTGTGCTTGGAAAGATTATTTACTGAAAAAGTAAACGATGTCAAACATAAACTGCAAATTAAATATCATTAACTAATGAATAGCTGTGCTTACACTTAACTATTACCTCCAAGTTATTTTAAGTTGTCTCGTTATATTATATGGAAAGGAGACCAATATAAATAGTGTACATTGTAATAGTTATTACAAATGGTAAAATCTTACCAATTAGTTTTTCAATATGCAAGTCAGGGAACTTTTAGGATGTGGTCAGAAAGTCAAGAAAAAACCAGGGAAATAAATTTTACCAAAACTGTAGCCCTGGATACATTACGTGAGAGTAGAGTGTGTACGGCCCATAACATTTTTAAATGTTGCATTTTGCAATTATTTTTTAACATATTTTCAGTGCAATTTTTTTTGTTTGTAAAATATTTTGGCTAAATTTTTTTAGTTTTTTGATTCCTGAAAATTTGTTTGTACAAACGAAATGTCCGTACAATCTGGGTGCTATATGAATAAGGTTTTAGTGTATATACAATGATTTATTATCATTAGACCTAATCAAGTACCTAAAATTGCTATTTTGCAACATTACCAAATTTATTTTAGCATAAAAAATTCATTTGTAGGTTTTTAATTTATCAACTTGCAAAATTTTATCTCACTTGTGATGCCATCTTTGGGAACAAACCATATTGGATACATGGGACATTTAGCCTTGATTAGCAAAAATATGTTGTTAATGTGGTACAATTTTTAAATTTCTTTTACTGTTGGTTAAATATTGGCACATAAATAAGTTCAAAAATGTTCTATATGAAGTGTGGTTTAGATACTGATATGCAGAGTACCATGTGTGTGTCAGGGCAATGAACACTAGCTTTGGCAGCAACGGGGGCGGAGGAGAGGCGAGCAATCTCCTGAGGACTCTGATCTCGTGTCGTAAGCTGGGCATTTCACCCATGGAGGTGGCTGCAAATAACCGGGCAGTGCCAGCTGCCTTGTCGCTGCAGCATTCACTCAAATCTCGCAGTAAGCTGTATGCAGCCATCCATGGCTCCTCTCTACCCATCAGCAACTCACCCCTGCAGGCAGAGGTGCTAGGGAATGGAATGAATCAGCCATGCACATCCCCCTTGGTCAACAATAACAACAACAATAACAACGTTCTGCCAGCAGGCAAGTTGGATGGTAGCCGCAGGAAGCAAAGCTTCCCCTCCAAGGCTGACCCCAACACCCAGGGTGATGTCTACCTGCCAGACTTCACCGGGAACAACCCCTGGTGCAGCATATCGTCCTCGAAGTCTGGGAGGGTGAGTGCTTTCATTTTCATTCTGTGTACATGTGTAGGTATCATTTAAGTTTATACTTCCGAGAATGGTTACAAATACAAAAATTAACGTTCTTTGTCAGTTTAAAAATGTAAAAAGCGGGACAGTGTTCATTGTGGGGAAGCTTTACAATGAATCCAAATTACCTTGTCTGGGTTATTCTTCTTTAAGAAATAATTCCTACTGGTAAAATTCATTTAAAAAATATGTCAATAATGTAGATATTACAGAAATATCTTTCCTAAATCTAATTTCCTATCAATGATTACGACTTAATGTGTAGGACTTGACCTCAAAATGTATACAAAAAGAATATTGCAAAACAGTGGTCACAAGCAACTTAAAATATAATACCCTACTACATTATTCCAAGCAGTAAAACCTTCACTGTCTAACCACAAAGCAGTTGTACACATTTTTAAACACAAAATTGGTCTGCCGATGGCAAATTTGCAATTTTGGCCCTAAAATAACCACTAAAGGAGAATATAATCCAGTTCTTTTAATTTCCTTTTTTTTACGTGTTTACATTTTTATTTTATCGTTTTTACATATTTTTGCTCTCCATCTACACAGTGCAACATTTTTTTGTAGCAATGTTGTCTTTAAGCATATAAAAGATGTTTATAGTTCTTATGATAGATCAACGCAAGTTCCTGCAAGCTAATCACTCATCTTGGTTTGGTATTTTTAAAATATTTATTTAACCTATAATGTGTGCCACCATTTTTTTTTCACCATTGCACATAATAAACTTGAGTTAATATTATAAAAAAAAACTAAAACTCTTCTAAATGTGATTTCCGACGCTGCTTTGTTTACATCATTGAAGATTTAATTTCCATAGACAATGGTCATGTGAAACATTACAAATGTACCAAAATGGTACGCAATTGAATATCATTAGCACTTGCAATGGCAGTGAGTCTATTAGTGCCACCATCTTGCTTTCTCAGCATTCACTGTGCTCTGATTGCGGTTGCATGAAGTTTCATAAACTCATTATTAGTATCTCTGGGGTTGCCAATGGTATCAGCATTGTTTATGTTTGGCACGCAACGTAAAAAGCAGGAAGAACAAAATTTTTGCACCATAATTAGCAGAAAGACAATGCATTAAACTTATAGGGAAATAAAAAAGTTAGCTCTCTAAACTGGGGAAAGGGTCGATATTTTTAAATGGTTATTATTGAAATTTGAATGTATTCTGCCCCACCTACAAACCGTATAGGAAAAAATTGCATTAAAATTTTACATAGGCTATTCCGGCACTATTTTAGCAGCAATACTACATGTTATAATTGTTAAATACTTTTAAATGTTGATCTTCCAGAGTCCTTAGTTGGACACCAAACTTTAACAAAACTGCACATAAAACTCTTGTGTGCAACGTTTTACTTGCTCCACAGTTGGACTGCCAAACTTTAACAAAAATTTGTTTCTCTTTACAGTAACTATTTGTTAAATAAATTTACTGGAAGAGATTAGAAATTAGCTTGTTTTGAAAGCTTAAAATTTGTTCTGGGCACCTAAACTTTAGTACTACTTGTTTAATAAATTCCGCACAAGTGACGGCGTCAATGGATGGAACTGGCTTGGCAACGATATAGCGAGTGGCATACTCGGTCATAACTAAAATATATTTGTTCTTACGAGTTTTGGTAGGGAGGGACCCATTTCCGTCTAACACCCAAGTCTTTAGAAGGGGCTGGGGCGGAATAGATGTTAATTGGCCCATCGGTTTGGAATTAATAGCCTTGGTTTTCTGGTAAATGGGACAAGACTTACATATTTTGACATTGGCGGTCATGGTGTCCCAATAATAGAACTGCTTAATTTTTCCCAAAGTTTTAAGTGTGCCAAAATGCCTGCCACTAAATATTGCGTCATGATGGGCTTGTATAATCTCATTAATATAGACCTGGGGAACAAGAGTTAATTTAGAAGGACCTAGAGAAGTGTTGACCTTTAAGAATATTTCACCATTAGCAGCTAGTTCTTATCGACAGCTTAATCTGTGATATTTATTGTCAGCATGGTCGGGATTCAATAAGGCTAATTTCAGTTTGTAAATGTGGGGGTATCTGTCGTATTCACCTACAAAGGGGGATGTGGTGACAGTGACAGGACGTAAATAAAAAATGGAATTATCATCAATTTTTATATATTCCTGTTCATGTGTGTAGATAGGTGGAAAATGTATCTTATCAGAAATAAGAAGAATAAGAATTTTACACTTAAATACAGGATCAATGCATGTTGTTTCGAGCATGGGAGTATGATTTTGTTTAACTATTTTAATATTTACTTGATAGAGGGCTGTAATTATTTTACAGATTATTTGCATAGGAAAAATATCCACGTTTGATATTGCTGTGGCAATTCTATCTGTAGCATTTGTGTCGTTTCCCGATATGAAATTGTGCTTAACATCTTCCCAGTGGCTTTTGATATATTTAGCAACAGAATCCCTAATCTCGTATGCCTTTTTTGGGTCTTGTAAAGTGGCTTCTGCAAATGCCATGTTGAGTGATTTGCATGTCATTATGTGTTGTTTGACTGGGTATTGGATATTGTTGATAGTGACAGTCTGTGTAGTGGATTGTGGAACAGTGGGAATCCTATTTAACGCATTTGGGAGTGTGTTTAATTTGTCCTTAACGATATGAGCATCAAAATTGAATTCACTGAGTGCTATTGCCATTTTCTGGATATATACATTGTACTTGGCCATGGAACGCAAGGATCGTAAACTAGCATGATCTGTTTCGATAGTGAAAATGAATGGGGAAAATGATTACATAAGTATCGAATCGCACCAAGTTCTCGTTCGGTGGTATTCCAGTGTGATTCCTGGACAGACAGTTTCTTCTATGTAAATGTGATGATATATCATTGCTTGGAGTGCGGGTCTACCTGTAGGAGCGCGCTGTCTGTAGCATCATTGCAGGCATCGTAGGCTAAAATGATGTTTCTGTTTTTGTTCAACTTTTGTAACACTGGGGCTCATAAAATTGCTCTTTTTAAATTGATGAAAGCTTATTGATGATCCTCATACATTCCACTTGAAGGGCGTATCATGTTAGGGTAATTAGGGGCTGTGCGATTGATGCATAGTTCCAATATAACATCTCAGGTATGATGTCATTCCAAGGAAGTTCTTTAAGGGTACTTGGGGGTGCCATTTTATCGATTGCAGAGATTTTTTTAGAGTCTGTTGACATACCTTGAGGGGTAATAATTTGGCCTAGTACTTTGACGGTTTGTTCGGCAGATGTGCACTTTTCCGTGTTGACTTTTACATTGAACATGCGTAACTGGTCAAAAACTTTTTGAATGTTGGCAATGTATTCGTCAAAGGTATTACCCTAAATGAAAATATCATCTATATAGGCTATCGCCACTGTCCACCTCAGAGGACCTAATAGTTTATAAATAAACATCTAGAAGTACTGGGGGATGTAGAGACCCATAGGCATTCTTTTGTACTCAAATAAACCTACGCTGTCAATTGTGAAGGCCAATTTAAAGAGATCTAGTAGCCTGACAGGGATGCTATAAAATCCTGAGGATAAGTCGAGACTTGTTATAGAACGATAATTTTGGAGGGCATTCAGAATGTCCTCTGTCCTCAGTAATGGATACTGCACCCTAGTGAGATATTGATTTAACTTCCTAAAATCTGTTAAAAATCTAAGACCTCTGCTTTTCTTTGAAATCAAATAGACTAGGGGCAGAATAGGGCGAGTCCGCTTCTTGGATAATCTCCGCATCAACCGTATCTTTAATTTGCTTCAAAAGTACATTGCGCACCTTTGGACTACATAATTCTGTAAGGACGGGTTGCTATGGGCTTGTTGCTAGTTTAATTTTTTCAACTCTAAGATTGAATTAGCAAACCGGTCGCTGTATTTGTCTATAATGTCCGCAGTGGCTGGTGTTTGAGCGGTAGAAAGGTTGCTATTAATGTGAGGTTGTTGTGGTGATTCACCTTCAAAAGTGTTAATAACATTACAATAATGTTCGAGGGGTATCAGAGACAACTGGTATTTCTGTTATTTTCTTTTTGTCATGGGAGTGGATAAAGAAACAAATTGTATTTTAAAACAGGTATAATATTATATTGCTTAATGAAATAGACACTTTAATATTCAAACTGAGAGAGAGAATTGGAGGACGGAGTAAACAAAAATAGTTGACTTTTCTTCCAGTTTACTGGGCGAGACCTAAACTCCAAATGGGGCTAGTGCAATGTGTGGTGTAGGTGTTGTATCTTTGGGTAACATAGCCTACTTCTACACATCAGTGAGAAAATATTCCTTTGCAATATCTCGGGGCTCGTGGGGTTTGTTTGGATGGAATATTTTACACTCCCAGTACCACAGTACTCTCAGCAACATTAAATAAAATATAAATCAGAAGCAGCTGGGTTGGCACAGAAAACACACTACGATACACATGCAGAACAATATAGATCATTCAGCTCAGTGGTTAGGCGCCAGGTGCTTAGCAGCATGCGATAAAGATAAAAGTCAGGTGGCTTCAGTATGCCACAACCTGGTATCATCAAACATTGGTAATACTTTCAATCAGAGAGAATTTGTGGATGATCATTCCTTTGATTTTGATTCGGCATTGGCATGCAAAGACATGGTTAAACCAATCATAGACACACAACTCATGTTCCATATTTTAGCAGGATTTACTTAAAATTCAATCTAGGCGACACACATAATAGTACAACATAAAACAACTTAAATTATACCCTTGTCACGCTCAAGCACTAGAAATACAAAAAACAGAATACCCTAATCAATTACAAACCATTATCGTGTACTCTTAAACCTCCCAAGTTATCACCTTGTCATTAAGATTAAACAACATGTATGAAATTTAGATTTGGTCTGGCTGTGTAGTGATCTTATGAATGTGCAAAAAAAATATATTACAGTAAATTAAGTTGAAATTTTTGTACTCAGACTCTGCAGCAACACTGGATAAAATCATGATCAGGCCAAATCAGTTCTTTAATTTTACTGGTGATTATTCGTACATAAGTTCCAAAATCGTAACTTGCCAGTCTTTTGCATTTTATCGAGAAAGCTGCACTTTCAAAATCAATACTGCATCAGTTCAATTTAGACTTAACCATTTCTTCTAAAAACACAACCAAACATAGCCAACGCTCGGATAGCGTACCTCATTTCTTACGATTAAGCTGGCCTTGTATTACCTCGGGTCGATGGTTCGAGTCCTAGGCTGAACTCAAGAGTAATCAGCCTCTGCATCCTCGGGTCCATGTGGCACAGTATTCACTCATCCCCTAGCCTAGTATCGCTTCTTAAATGATGCTGAGGACTCCTAGAAAACAACTCATTTAGAACACAAAATAACCAGCCTGACCCATCAAAGCAGTCCCTTGAAAAGTCAGTGGTTTGGGACTTCCTTATAGAGCTGCTAGTTCACATGTTTTGTCAAGACATACAAGAAGGAGCATCGCATCTCTTAACCCCATGCTTCCACATAACAATGTAATTTAAACAATGTATAATGCTAGCACAGTTAATTGGCTGTTTCGGTGACTTCAAATAAATGTCCAATCGTGATATGTAACGTGAAACTGTTCATTCGACTGCTACAAATGTAAAATAGTGTTCATGAAACTGCACTCAGAATAACCTCAAGCGAAATAAAATATATTCCGACACTGAAAATTATGTTCCACCCAGTTTTGCGTTAAGTCCGTAGGCAGTTCATTTAAGTTGTAAGAATCTCTAACCAATATCATTTAAAAGTCTGTGAAAATATTGTGTGTAAATAAAAACTATTATAATGTTACGAAAAAAATAAACATTGGGGTTTTCAAGTTTAAACAAATAGATAATCAGAAAATATAAACAACTTAATTTAAACAGAAGGTAATCAAACTGAGCGAGGTCTGCAATACGGAGTATTACAACACCTAGATTGAGGTCTTGTTTGAGGTTGTAAGCAACTAAAAGCTTTTGGGCGTAAGTATTGCTCTGGAAATTTTAATTAATGATAGTTTCAAACTTCGGGGGTGTTAATATGGATGTTGCCGCAACTAAGATTCTTTCGTCTGTGGGAGGGTAAAGGTGTTGACTAAATAGTACCTTGCTGGCCATGCTGCTATGTGAACATCCAGTATCTAACAAAGTGTGATATTGTTTACCTTTAATGGTAACTAGGACATGCAGTATGGCAGAGTGGAAACCTACTTGCTGACAATGAAAATGTGGCGTAGCGCGAGCTCGTTTATGTGGACTAGATTGAGGCTCGGTTCCACTCAGCTTGTTGTTCAACAAACACTCATATGACAATAGTACACTGTGTCAGCCCAAATTGGTTTTTGAACCTGCAATCTGGCACATGCTGCTGTGATGGTGTGGCAACGGCGGCCTGATTCATGCAGGGGAGGGGAACACTGTGCTTGCAGTTGTCGCTGCAGGCGGGCTTCTTACGCGCTCTTTAAGGTGTTGACATTGTGTGTGACGGAGATGTGTTCGGCGGCATGAATGATTGTTTACTTATGGCTCGCTAAACGGAACTTTATTTAACCTGGCAGAGTTATGTGGCACGTTGGGTGTCGCAAAATGGATCGCAGACTTGACTTCTTGTGCCGGGTTGATATCAACAAAATTGTTGGGTGGAATGTTTGAGGGTGGGATGGGATTTGACTGAAAATTATTCCCTTTATTATTGAATCTGGCAATTTCTGCGTAAGACCTGTTGGGCACCACCGTACTAAATATTGCCCTACACGCGGCCTGAACCCAGCCCTGCTGTTCCTGGGCAGGTGAGATACGAGTTTCCTTGTAATGTTCCCTGTAACCATTGCTGTGTACATATATGTAAACCCTTGGGTGTTCCCTGAAGGGGCCTGCCTGGTAGTGTGCGCTATGTTTATAGGGTTCAGGATGTCTGTATGTGTCCCTTTGGCCAGTTAATTACTGTGGGGCGACGGCAACTGGGCTGAAATCGGTGTCAGTGGGGGTGGAAATGTAGGAGTTTGAATGTGTCTTACTGTTTTGCTGTATAATTGTGCGTGTTTTTGAGCGTCTGTAATTGTGATTTCAAATTAGCGATTTCGTCATGTAGTTTAGCATGGTGTGGGTTTGGTGAGTTCTGTTAAATGTTTTGAGAAAATCTATACATGCCACACTTGATGTTTTGTATGTTGTGGAGCAGCTGGTCTAGTGTTGCGTTCTGGAATGGCGCAAGTTTTTCAGCAAGGTGTGGTAACAGGGAGGCCCAAATGATTGAAACAAATTCAGACTCAGGCAATTGTGGTACACACTTATTTTTGTAAAATGTTAAGTTTTCAGTATGAGCCTGAGCAGATACGCCGTGTTTCTGTTTAGTGGAGTGTGTAAGAGTTGTCTGTATTTAACTTGTGTGTCGAGTTTTGCAAATGTCTGTACTAGTTTGTCCTCAATTTGTTGCCAAGTGAGGTCAGCCGCACTGCCGTAGTATAGATTCTCGTAGGTTCTCTTTGCAACCCCTACCAGATATAACTTTAGACCACAGCGTTTGTTCAGACCAACCGTTAACTTCACTTGCTGCGTTGAAGGTGTCTAAAAATTCTTGTACATTTTCGTTACTTTCTCCTGAGAAAGTGGGTATATGTTGTGGCCGTTGTAAAATGATTTGAGTAGGGTGTGGAATGGGGGCTGGATTTAGTGTTGTCAGTGGCGTTTACAGACTGTTGTACTGTTGTGTAATTTATGGTTGTGTCTTCGTGTTGGGAATTCAAATTACAAGTGGATTTTTTGCTTGTAGTTCGTTTAGTGGGCGTGGTCTGAGATAACTGCTTGTACCAGGCTGGTTAAATGTAGGTAGGTGTTGGTGTTGAGTAGTGTCTTCAAATGGTGTAATGTATTCTATATTAGCACTGGTTAACTGTGTTAGCAATTGCTCGTGTATGTCTAGTGTTCATGTCAGTACACCTGATGTACGTATGAGTGTCTTAACTAATTATTTGATCGTATGTGTGGTAGAATGATGCGCTGTGGTCATGTCGACGTGTTAAGAGAAAAAGATGTATTTCAGTGTAATTGGTGCCACACACCTTGAGTAACTTATAATTAAATCAAACTACAAAGAAAAGTTTGGAAATCACAGTATTCTACACGCTGCACAAAGGAAAATGTCAAAGAATGTATTATGCTAACTCACCTAAGCGCAAGGTGGAATGTTAGGCATTCTACCAGTGTAACACTCGTCCTTCCTCCTCTCCTGTCCATGCCGATTCCTACTATTTATCTGCTTAGGAACTTATGCAAAACTGCAACAGAAGGAAGGGGGTGCTATGGGGGGTAAGCTCACGATGGTTACTAATAAAGAAGATTATTATATGAAATAGATATTTATTACAAAACTCAATAACTGGGCAATTCATACATCTACTCGTACAGAACAGCAATGAGAACTCAGATATATTACATTACTGTGATAATCCAATACAATTACAATACAATTCAGTTAAGCCCTAACCATGCCCCAGAATTATAGATTATAAAAGGGAATTGACGGGGACTCGTAAGTATTGTGATGTCCTACCGCAATGCGATTATGCTTACCAGTAGATCGCTGCTGATTGGCCTCAGAGCTCCCCAGGTCAATGATAAAGTTGCCTTCTGCTTCAGCTGTTTCTCACACACTCACTGTCTTGTACCTCAATGCCGTCTGGGTATACTGGGGGGAGGGGGGTGCCGCTACAGGAGACACTTATTTATATAGTCGGGCGAATTAGGATATGTTATTCAAACATTTTGCCCGGCCACAAGCTATGTCCCATGTCACCTTAGTCAGTAGGTGAGCGGCGCCAGGTTGCCGCTACAATGTACATAAAAAAAACGTTATGTGGGCGCCAGGAACAGACATTTTATAATGTGGTATATATGACATTATAGTCATCATAGACCCTTTCAAAATATTATCCCGCAATTTTCAAACATTTTAAAATAAAAAATACTCAGTATTGTGCTAGCAATAAAAAGAGGAGTAAGTAATGATTTTAATTGAATGAAAATTATGATGAAATGAACACATTAATTAATGATAAATAAAATAACCTTCTGATGCTGCTCATTTCAATTATTGTAAAGAAATGAAAACATTTGATACTGCCTTCCTCCTTCTGTACAACATTTCATTTAAGGGGAATATGGGGAAAGCTAGAGTGATAATTATAAATTAATTCAAACTTATAACCAGTTCATTAATTTGTATATCTCTCTGTAGCATTGAATGTTTAGTAGAAATTTGTTTCAAAGTTGCATTTAAAAAAAAATTTAATTTGCCGACTGCTTCATTGTTAAGCAGTTTGATCCTTTTCAGGCAATTTTTACAGAGACAGTTCAAATGATTATTGAAATAACTGAACGTGGTTACCTTATGGCTGTGCAGGATGGTAGCTGGAAAAACGGAAGTTGTCAAAGGCATCAATCTCGGTACAGTAAAGCCTTTTCCATGGGTGATGTTGGAGCTCCAATATAGGTACTCCAAAACTTAAAATTTTCCGAAGTCTTAGGGATCTCTTCAATGATCCATTTCCATTGACCATTTCACCAACATCTCCTGGTACTGCTTGATGATTTGTCTAACTTTATGAAGACACTATAATAATAATTTCGGTCTAGAAAAAGCTGCAACATGTCTTTCTTTCATGATCAAGAGAATATTCTATACATTAAAATGTCTAGCTTATTATATCAGATTTTATTTTTAATGTTGCCCTAGGTAACTCAGAAAAATTAACATAACTCCATAGAGAATTTATATAGTAATCTCTACAAATGGAATTATGGCCTAGCCTAACAGTGTACTTACAGATATTTGAAGATAAATCAAAATTGAACTAATCAGAAAATATAAATCATTTAAATTTAAAATGCTGTAACATAATAATCTATACAACTAATTAAAATAGAAGTGTCTGTGTGTGATTTTCAAATTTTCCACTTTAAATTATTTTTTTCATATGATATAATTGATTTCTAAGCCATATCTAATATTAACTTTCTTCATGTCTGTTAGTTTGTCTGTCTGTCTGTTCAATCGGATTTAACTCAAAAACAACTGAACGTATAGACATTAAATTTACAGTCTATAGATAATAACCCGAAGACCAACTTAGTCTTTGTTTAATTGAGATATCTGAAACGGTTTCGAAAATATGATGATCAGGTATGTACAAAGGTACTGGATTAAGCTTTTCTTAGGATTACTGAATAAGAAAAGCATTGTTAAAAATAGTTCGTAATTTCTCCTTCCCTTTTTGTCTATGGGCTGTCCTCCTTTCTTTCCCAAGAGCCGCAGTGTCTCAGTGGCTAGAGCTATTCCAAGTGGAGCAGTAGTGGCTTAGTGGATAGAGCGATTCAAAGTGGGGCTGCCGTGGCCCAGTGGCTAGAGCAATTCAAATACCTAAATGTCTTGCGAATAAAGTAGCACCAGTCAGCTTGTTATAAACAAAATTATATCGATCCTGCATTAGTGCATTATATGACCCTTCTGCGAAAGAGTAATTATCTAAACAAAAATTATGAGTGAACATCAAACATAACCAAAATACTTACACGATACAATTTACACAGTTAATCAAAACAAATGAATAAACACAAGAAAAATAGAGAGAAAATATTGAATTACAGTTTGACCTACATAACACTTCAAATAAAGTTTGTGTTGAAAAAAAAAATAAAAAAATATTTATACACATAACAATAAATTATAACGTTTATCATGATATTGCTTTGAAATTAACAATTTGCTGGGAAAAAATGAAAACAATGATGAACTTCCTTGTAGTTGTTAGCTGGCAAAGCCTGACGAGCTGAGATTGATTATTATTGATGATCAGCTGTGGCTCCGACTGCAAGCATCGATCATCATTTCTTGCAATACAACAGTAGAAGAGTTCAAAATGAATTTAAGCAGTCTATCATGTCATTTTACAAATATTTATTTTTCATTTAAATCCATTTTAAATAAATGCACCAAACACAACTACTTACTTCATTAACACTGTTTTGTATCCTCCGACATCTGATAGTATTGTTTTTGTCAATAACTTAATATTCCACAGTGTGTGTTTATCACAGTTTATGAGTGAGAGGAAGGAAGTCACACAACACATGAAAAAAAAAAATTCTTAATAACCCTCCTTCCTCTACCCTCTGTCAAGCGTCACCCAGCCAAGCCTATAGCAAACTGTATTTATTGCCTTTTGAATCTGCTGTTCAAGAAGCCGCAATTGACGAGAGGATATGGTACTCATAAAATTAAAACTTGTCAGTATGTTATGGTTTTAATTTGATAGCGCATCATTACCGATAGTATCTGTGAAATTAACTGATAGCAGTAATAGGAAATGTGCCAATTATCCCAATAACTGATACTGATTTCCTGTCATTATGCAATCGGTAATGTATAATGATTAGTGCTCATAAAAAGATAACCCTTCCAAATGTTAGGTCCACTTTTTCATAGATCTTATACAACATGTAAGAGTTTCAGTAGATGATTGCCATCTTCATTGCCTTCAGATCTGTGTAACATTAATCAGCTAAGCACATTTCAGTTACAGTGTAACCCTTTTATGTTTTAGAGACATAGAAAGTTAAATGTTGTAAGTGGAAAGCCGTTATAAGATGGAATCACATGTAATGTACTAAGTTGGTGGCACAGTTTTTGTGTTTGTACTCTGACTGAAAATCTATAGGACACATGAAAATCCTGTTTAGAAAAATGCATTTCAATAGAGAATTGTGTTATGTTCTGCCACAATTTTTTGTTACTGTTTTGCCAACATTATTCATTATTTTTAACTTTTAGGTTAGATTAACCGTTCATTTTATATTTGATAACAACTCTGCTTTATATTTTTTCATAGCCACACAAGTTTTAAAACACTAAAAATTTTGTTTCTTAAAGTTATAAAATATTTTCTCAATAAATATTTTTCTTTTAACTTAGGTGTTGTCCAATTTGCTCACCAAATGAAAATGTTAAACAGTAGACTAAAATTATGATCAAATTAATTATTTAAAAACTTATAGATTTTGGATTAATTGTTTAAAAAGTAATACATGCTAGATAAAATGAATTGTTCAAAGCCTAATAGATATTAGATCAAATTATTTGTTCAAAAACTAATAGTGTTTCAATCAAATAAATTTTGATAAACTATTAGAGAAAAGTACTCTGAATCCAGCCTGAAACACAATAGTTGCTGTAGAAATATTGTGGTGTGTATAATTCAAAATGGCAGAAATATTCTTATGCACATGCAAGGTGCTTAAAATGAATTATATGAAAAAATAAATCTTACTTAGGCTATAGAATGTATGAAATGAATTAACCCGCTTGTTGCAAGTAGTACAGTGTAGTATTGTGGGACAGTTGGCAGCACGTCGAGTTGACTTGGCCTGCACCAACTGTGGAACTATGACGACCACTATATGGCGGCGCAACCCTGAGGGAGAGATGGTATGCAATGCTTGTGGCCTGTACTATAAGTTGCATGGTGTAAACCGCCCTGTCACCATGAGGCGGGACACCATCCACACCAGGAGACGGAGACCCAAGGGTGAAAAGAGCAGCAGTCGACATAAAAACAGTGAGTTCAACATAAAAACAAGTCATCTGCACTGCATTTATTGTGTGATTTACTAAATGATCTATCACGTACAAAGGATAGTAGATCAATGTAAATATTCATATTTTTTGGTGATAGGTCGGTTCTCAATTCTACCAGTTTGGTTCTTTGCCTTAGAACAGGAAACAAGAACCAAAATTAACCAACATTGCTACTGCCGAATTCCTACTATGTACATTAATAATTTATTTGTAAAATTTGTTCACCAAAAAAATAGCAGACATCATGCAAACACAATTTTACTATTGTAAACAAACAAGTCTATCAACCATAAACTAAAAGAAACTGCTATAAATGTTACAGAATCTTGGTGTTTGCATAATGTGCATGAGATTTTCAGTACAATCAAAACTAGCAACACTATTATTCCAAATATATATTTCAGAGGTTGATCATGGAAAATATTGTCCATCTGAACTGTTGATATACCATCAGCGGAAAATACGGTCATAGTAATTTGATAATGCACCTATGGTCTGAAGAAAACTCTGTGAGCACTTTGAGGTTAAGAAGTGTTATTACTGTGAATTTGCATTTGGCATTGGTACAGAAAATGTAGTTCTTTATTGTAAATATTAATTTTATTTTGTGAAATAATTTAAATAATGGCTTTTAAAACTGTGCTGGTATTTTACTATTTAGAGTAAAAATTAACTCTGCACTTTTGAAGCCCTAGTTACTTTTTTCTTTCAACTAATTTATATCCTTCCACCACTTGTTAATGTAAGCTCTACCATGTGAGTAATAAACCCAGTGTATACATTCACTGTACTCAAAACCAAAAGTCAGAGGCCACAATGAATTGTATTTATTGGTTATTATGTCTGATGAAAGAGCTTTAAATAGTGCTCACTTTATCGTGAACAGACTATAATAATGGTGTTCTGGATGTCTTTAAAATAAATATAAGTGTTCCAGACTTAAAAAATTTAATGGTAATTTACTGTTAACTTCAAAAATTAACATTTAGAGTGATGAATTTTCTTGGTGGGCTGCAATCTGTATGCTATTAATTATAATTAAAGTTTGCATCATGGCCTCCAGTTATTTCCAGATGTAAAAATCAAATTTTGAAGTAAACTTTGATTGAAAAATCATTGACTCTGCTGCAAAAATCTCATAATTGAGGGAGGAAGCAGCATGAAGTGTTAGCTTATGAACCCTCTGGTCGGTGGTGACTGGGCAGGCTGGCGTTGTTACTGTGAAACAAATAAATAAATGCAATACAAAAATGGGATTTATCTAGCCAAACCTGTAATTTATAAGGATGACTCATCCTTCCAGATCACTAAATAAGCTAACTCAACAGAGGCATTCAAAAAGCAAATGACTTTAAATGAAAATTATATTGGTTTACAAATACTGTACGCTATTTAACATCCAAATAAGATAATTGTCGGTACTCTGTAACATCCTTTTATTACAGAGGATGAGGGATGGTGGCTGCACACATACACCATGGTAATGATGTTTGAAGGTTGAATATATGATGGAGTAGCAGATTGGCAAGACCCACCTTTGAAGATTGTGATAATGCTAGGAATGGTAGTGAAGTAACAGTTTATTTGATTATCACAGAGCTGATGAATAATGGTAGCAGCAACAGCGAGGACCCAGTGGACATGTTGGCAGCCCTGCGCAAGCAGATCCAACCCCACCTGATGCTCGCCCTGCAATCCACGCCACAAACAGCTGCCACGCCACCGGTTGTCAAGACGGAGCATGGTCCCTCTGACGAGGATGAGACAGAGGCAGTGCCAGAGAGGCCCAGCGAAGCAGACCGGCCTCTCAACCTCGTGGCCACACCCGTCGCTGAATCACAGTGACCCCGCTGTTCCCCCTGTCTTCCCCCTGCTGCCAGGGGTTTGGGGTGATTTGCTCACCTCCTGTCCATACGGTAGGTTTGCTTCCTCGACATTCCCAGCACAAGATGTGCTCTTGGGAATGTCGCTAACAGATTGTGCAGTATTTATGCCAGCAAGTTAAACATGTAATGAAATTAAATTTATAGGCAATAACCAAGACTGAAAAATTGCACAAAAATGTTTGTGAACAAATAATTTTATTACATTATTTATACTTTTAGATCATGTGCCACACAGTACTATATTAGTACACTGTTGCATGTTCATTTCTCAAAAAATGATTTCTTTGTACTGAATCTCGCTTTATTGAGTACCAAGAAATTAAGTTGTGCCAGTGCATTTTTTTAAATTCTTATTAATAAAATTGTGAGATGAAAGCAGTGGGGCTGGGTGCAGCTGAATGGCTTGATGAGGAGTTTGCGCTCATTTAGTCAGCCTTTTCCGCAAAGTAATGGCTTTTAGGACTGTTTGATATTTTGAATGACAGGCTGATAATTATTTTTTCTACATGTTTGGTGACACATAATTGGCAGTTGATTATACTGAGTAACACCTTCTTATAAACATAAAACAGACACTGTCGTATCAATTTGTGAACCCAGTATGAGAACTACTGCCAGCACATACATTGAATGTATCTGATTTTTATTAAAGTGCCCTGAATCAAGGGAACCAAATGATTCTATTTAAACACAATAAGGTTTTATTTGCAAAGAAGTATTAAATGTACAACTTAAAGTATAATTCCTTACAGATATATCTTTGCTCCATAAAAAGCCAGATATTTAGGTTACTTGCATATTATATGTTTACTGCAATGTAACATATAATCAGTATTACTGTTGTAATATCAAATGGTCCTTGAAGGTACAAAGCTTATTTTGTGTTTTGTAAACCTTGAGATCTGACTTAGTCTGCAGGAGTAAGCTGGAATGCTTTGCTTATGATGTAGAATTTTTTGGTATTATTTTACTGTGTGCTGAAAGCACACTATTATGTAACTCTTAGTTACGCTGCAGAGCAGCTAGTGTTATGGAGGGTGGAAACAGTATTTAGTATTGCAAGTTAAGATGGAGGGGTTCTTGGGATGGGTGTCATAGAGCCAGTTAGATTTTACCTGTACGTGAGGGACAGATAGTATGTTATCATGATTTATAAAAATTGTTTTGTGTTGTTTTTACTGATAATATTTAATTGAAAGCCGTGATTGTAATTTATTTTCCTGTGTATTTTTGCATTTTGTAATTTGATAAAATTTTGCAGCTCTCTATAATTTTTTAACTTATGTGATAGTGAGTTTACTCAGACACTTTTTAATATATAATTAAGGGTATATAATATTAATAACGTTGAGTCTTGAAGTGAACAAGTTTGTGTTGTAGATATTTATTATTTAGATTTTTAATGATTTTTTACTGTGTGATTATTGCTACAAGTATTAACTCTTGGCTACTGAAGAGGGAAGGTATTTTGACAGTATCAAAGTTGTAGGTAGTTTATAGTTTGTTACACGAGTTGTTACATGTATATTTTCCCACATAATTTTACTGTACAATATTGTTTGTCAGATCTTGGTATTTATCTTGTAGCACCAATGAACAGACTGGTTGCTTAATTTTATTAATTTTCATATCCTTTTTAGCATACATGAATATACAATCTCAAATTATTAACATTTGTGAAAACAGGGTGATCACATACCATTGAATTTATCTATACATGTAGGTCTTTGTTTCCCTTCTTTGTGGTTATATTTATTCATTACCCAAGCTAGTCATGTTTTTAGTCTTTAATCTATGGCATGTACTGTATGGTAATTCACAAGTTTTCTAAATAGATTGAAAGTGCTTGTGCAAATAGAACAGATCATGAATTTTGGGAGTCACATTCGTAACATTCGTGGAAAAGTCTGTGATTACAACCAAGTGGAACATATTTCGCAATGGCTCATTCATGAACCCTGTAATATTAAGTCTAGGGAGACCTTCTTTAATATTGTTGTGATCCTTTTCCATGGCAATGCCAGTGTTTAAGTTTAGTTTGCTTTGCGAGTGCCTTGTTGACAGCATGAACATTGCAATCACACAAAAGACTGTCTGTGACTCTTCTTTGCAGTAAGGTGTTCTATTTGTGCACATTAACTCCCCTTCCATTATGCTATCATCCAAAAATATTCCAGCCAGATTTGCCAAGAAAACAGAAGCCAGTAGTAGTGGAGTAATTTCTTTTCGTTGTAGGGCCTATTATTTTTTGTTTTTGCTATGGGTAATCATTCTTGTATTCTGTTTTGTGGAAACATTTTAACCTGAAGCATTAGGGAATTGCCAAAATATGCCAAAAACCAATAAATGACAGGTTTCTTGTGGTCACAGCATGTATTAGACAGGAATTCAAGTACTCACGGTTTGACAATTGTAAGTATTATGCACAGAAATATACATTTACGCACAAGAGTGTAAATGCTGTTTGGGTCATGCCACTTCCTTCGCTTACTGGGGAACCTTTAGTGACAAGGTTTGAAAGACAGACATTTGTGCCTCTTTCACTTGGAGCCTTGGTGAGGGAGGAAAGAGAGTTTTCAGTAAATTACAATAGTCACCTATAAATATTCAGCCTATCCCCTTTTCATCCTCTTGCAGCTGCATGTTGATACTCTGTCCACCAGCATTTGATTTTGTCTGTTTTGAAGTAGTAGTATATTTACTTATTAAGCTTATGATATGGGTTATTGTAATTGTTTGCAATGTTTTTTTTACATAATTTCACTATGAGTTTGGATCTAAAAATGTATGTTACAGTTTTAAGTGCTTTGTCTGGTATTAACACAGACATTTTATATGATCCAATGGGTTAGTTCATTTTTAGAATTTTAGTAATACACACTATGTAGAGCAAAATTTTTGTTTGTTTCTTTACGTAAGTTCTAAAGAAGTTCAGTCCTTAATTATTCAAGGATATAACAAAAAACAAACTTGTAGAACTACCTTAAAAAGACAGTGGATTATGGATGCTCAACAGTAATTGGTTTGCACACACATGCATGTCTAGACACATTGGGTTACTTTAGGCTAGACACATTGGGTTACTTTGACTTGGCCTTACTTAGTTGTACCTGGCCTTGCCATTATAAAGAACTGGCTGTGTTGTAGCTTCCCGACTATGGTTCAAAATCGGAAATGGCGAGTACTACCTTTCGTCTGATTGGAATTGGCTTTACCTCTATACGTGGGAGCCTGTGGAGGCTGCTGAACCTGCTCGTGCACTGGTGTTGGCTGGCTGAAGCTGTCACTGCTGTTGGCCCCAGTTGAGTTGTCGAGCTGGTTGCCCCTCATCTAGCTATACTAAATGGGACTTTCTTACCCCTTAGAAAGACTTTAGTAGTGAGAGGAGTGTCCTCTGGGGTTTTTAGGAAATTATAACAACGCACTTGAAGTTTGGATAAAACGTGTTTATTCCTAGGAGGAATAAACTAGGGATGGTTCGATACTACATTTTCTCTATTCTCAATACCAGTTCGATACCAAAACATTCTCATGATACTCGATACCGATACGTTTCTCGATACTAAATTTAAATTGTCATAAACATAAACAAGTTGGCCAAGAAAATTGTGCATTTTACTAATGTCGTAGACACACACTGAAACTATAGAAAAATCCACATTACACTGGAAACTCGACCTGCGAAGGATTTTTGGAATGCTTGCAGGAAGCTTGAAATGCTTGGTGTCAGCCGAGATAATTATGGTACGCATTAAAAAGTTACTGTTAGTATCTTGCGAACCATTGGACCTAGGTAGAATTTTATGGGTGCGTTGGAATGACTGAAGGATGCAGATTAAATTATGGCATTCTTTTCAAAAGTATCGTATGCATTCCAAAAGTTATGGTACACTCGTACTATAATTATGTCACAAGAAAATGGGGTGTTTAATGCCTAAATTATGGTATGCTTTTCGAAAGTATCGTACATATTCCAAAAGTTACGGCACGCTCGTACCACAATTGTACGAGAAAATGGGTGTTAAAATTCGATACTTTGTGGGATATTCTCATGCGATACTGGATACTGTAAAGTATCGAGGCATCCAGGATCCCATCCCTAGTTTCGATCCCATCACAAAGTGTTTCCTGACCTCATTTGGAATTCCTTGAATGTTTCTTTAGAGGTACTGTATCTCAGCACAGCAGCAAGTAGCCACTTTCTGTTTGTAATTGTTGATATTTTCTACATGTGACCAGTCTGTTCAGCTTTTAAAAATTAAGTAGAATTAAACTATTCCGTGAATTTAATGTAAATATGTATTGTGATGTATTATTTTTTACTTTTTTTATTTATTAATATTTTTTTTTTCATAGGAGTGGCCGGCTCTTGCTTTATGAGTTTTTAACCAGACACATTTCGATACTGTGTAGCTCTTTTGTAGCATTATTGTGTGACTCTTTTTATAATAGGTTGGGCAATAAAATTATCCATATAATTTGCCATGAGATACTTGATGTCTGTTGCATAATTACCATATTTGTTCGATTCTAAGCCACACAGGTTTTCCAAAAAGGGTGCTGCTTAGAATAAAGTACCATCAAATTTTTGTTCCTAAAAATTTTTTTTTTGTGAAACTGTACTATTTGTTTGAGTAATTATATTTTTATTGGTTATACAGCCATGCCATTCATAATATACCGGGTGAATCAGCTAAAACTTGAACTGCAAATATATCTCAAATGAAAGGTACCATTGATGTGCGGCTTTCACAGAAGTAAAGATTAGACAAGAGCTCATATTTTTTTTTAGTAGATTTTAATTAGTAGAATATCTATGTCTTGAACAAAGTTACATTTTTTTGCAAATGGATCGTGCTTACTCACATTTAGAAAAAAAACTAGAGGAAATTAGAATGCTAATAGTGTTTTTTGCAGGATTATGGTGAAAGCAGTTTCCATGCTATCATAATAATACAATTTTAAATACCTATAGTCATCTGTTCCATGTAACTGTGTAGTTACTAGGTTATGAGGTTTGTATGTTTACTTTTTTGTTTACGTGTGTGTGGTTTTCATTTGAATGTGTAAGAAAACATATGTTACATCTTGTACTTTTTTGTGCTTTTACTGTACCATGTATCAGCACTCTCTTAATAAATACAGAAGTGAAGAAACAAATTATGTGAATTATGAAGAAGAAGAAAGAAAGAAAGCTGTCCACAGGTTGTGTTCAAAATGAATACCACCATCTCTAAAGCTTCCAGTCTGTCATGTAAAAATTGCTGCACATGTTGTAGTATTTCAGCATAAATTTCAGAAAAGGCAGCTATAATACATTGTTTCATATCTACTGGTGCATTTCTCATCAAAAAATATATAAAGGGCTCAGGTCTGGTATGCACAGATCTACATATGGGTCCTGTTCATCGAAGCCAATGATTTTGATTCAATCAATGACAGGATTTCGATACTTCAAATGGATTGATGAATTTCATCCCAGTATCGCCTATTGCCCATTCACATGTATTTTGTATGTGTTGTCTATTTACTAACAGCTGCACACCATAGATGTATGCATGCATTAAAAGAATGCCTCTTAGAGAACTGTAGATACGGTACATCTTTACCACTCGTGGTGACAACATTTTGAACTATGTCTGAGCTTTTCTGGCTACGTAAACGTCAAATAGTCAGTAATATGAATATGTTTGTCATCTCTGAGACGTACTTTATATTTAAACTATTCACTTACCTTTGTCTCGTATAACTTTGGACTCTTTAGTAGTTTCCTTTTTACATGATTTGTTTACGTTAACCATTAACCTCATGCATGTTTTGTAATGTGAAGGGTTTATTGAAATGTTGTTTATGCCAGCAGTAGAATTTTGAAGTATATATTCTACAGAAGAAAGAATTGTGTTTGGTTAATAGCCATAATTACATGATAAAGTGGACAAAAAAACATGAAGTATCAAGCCCCATTTATAATTATTTGCTACGACATGGCTACACTAAAACTCACAAAAAATGCCTAAGATCTTTAAAAGCAAACACATCTCTTTCAAGCTTTGTTGTGTAGAAAATAATTATGTAATTGATGCAGAATTATTGTTGGCCAATTTTGTTTGTGAAAACAACGTGCCTATAAATTTGAGTGATCAATTCACAAAATTGGTGACTTAACTTCAGATTTCTTTAGCGGCTGCACCAAAATTAGTGCAATAATTCAGCAAGAAATAATTTTCTAATGACTTTTAGACCTGGGTATTTCAGAATATTTATAGTCAATGTCTCCAGGATTTTCCAGGATATTTATTGGTAGGATTTAGGATTTTTGTTCAGAATCAGTTGCAGCCCTGCACTATATGCTGGGCAACATTATGCTGATGACACAGAATCCTCCTAGTCTGCAGTGGGAGGTCTTCTAACATCTATGGAAGTTCATATGTTAGGAGGTTGACATACTTTTGGGAATGCAGTGTTCCTTCTATGGGAAAAGGGCCTATGAGTTGGTGGTTCACTATTCCACACCACACATTTACATTCCATGGATGCTGACGTTTGACTTGATGAAGCCAATGGGGATTGTTTACTGACCAATATTGCATGTTTGTGAGGTTGACTGGCCATGATTTGTAAATGTTGCTTCATCACTAAACAAGACACATGACAAATCTAGTGTATCATGTCTTTATGCCCATGTACAAAAGTTAACACGATTCTCAAAATTGTTTCCATGTAGCTCTTGGTGGGGAGAGACATGATATGGATGGAACTTACGACAGTACAGAATGCATAGTGAACTTGCCTGACTCCTGCCACTCCTTGTGATTGCACAGGAGCTAACTTCCAGGTTTACAGCAACAGCTGCTAGAACATTAATTTCAGCCTCTTCGGTCACTCATCTGTTTCTGTTAAGTTTTCAAGTTGTTACACTTCCAGTTTCCCATAATTGGTTGAAGAGGTTTACAAAAAATTATCGAGATGGATGACGTGTATTGGGCTATCGTTCAACATACACATTACAAGAATGAACAGCATTCTACCTACAATTGTTGTAAACCATGAGCATGTCTGCTTTTTAACATCAGTAATTACCATCTTCCAGCACGTCCTGCTTCTAGATGGAAGGAACTGTCATAAAGTACCGACCAGGAGGTCTCAATGAAATCATTGTATAAAGGAAATAGAATCTACACAAACATTGTAGCCTAGGAACTAAGTAATTAAATAGAACATACAACTGTAGGTGTTTGAAATTGTTGTATGTATTATAGCACGTAAGCTACTTGCACTATAATTCTGCAAAATCGCCAATGGTACACAAATTTACTGTACTTTAATATTTTTTTGTGTGAGTAGGCATTTCAATTTTAAAAATGTAACTTTGTTAAAAAATACACATTCTACTATTAATAAAATATGTGTCTAGGCTGCAATGAGCTCTGGTCTAAACTTAAATTTGGTGAAACCAGCATGTCAATAGCACATTTCATTTCTGAAATATTTGTGATGCAAGTTTTGGGTAATCCATCCTGAATAACTTAATGGATTAAAATATTCAATTTCCAGTTTTTAAAATAGGGAAGCTAAGTTTTTCTGTGAAGTAAATGATACAGTAAGATGTACGTACTACATGAAATTGGTCATAGAAGTCACTTGTTCTAAAGACAAAATCGTATGCAGGATGTGAAATATATTTTTTCGAAGTAATTTCAAAACAAAATATATTGAATACATACTCCATAATGGGAAAAACATCCACTAGGAAACATTGGGATTTCTGTGGTAGCCGATTGGGTGGATGTGTTTTTATGGCAACAGGATCTAGGATGGTGCACGGATATCTTTGCTTGTAATGAACAACGCAGCTATGTAGTGGATCACACAGCAACTACATGTTTGGCTAAACAGTATGGCCATTGATCTCATTATAGAATTTCATTTTGAAATTTATGAATCAAACTTGGACCACTACAGAGAAGCATGCAATCAAATTATTTGCTTCCAAAAGCACAGTAATCTCGTTTGGTAGAGTATTTGTTTCAATGGAAAACCATTTCTATTGAAGGCAAAATTAAACTTCACACATAAATTTTCTTCCTTACAGAAGTGGTGGTTCAGCCTGCGGCCTTATACGTAAACCAATAATTTTTTCGTATGATTTTCCCCAAAAGTCTTAGGTGCGAATTAGAATTGATAGTAGTTTAGAATCGAGTAAACATAGTATTGTATTTGTAACTTGAAGAAATGAGGTTGATTTATAGATAATTTGTTACTGAACATTGCATGAGAGAACCTATGCCTGGAGAACCAAAATTTTATCTTAGTTTTTCTTTACTGTTAACCAAACAAAATCTAATTTCTTAGGTTTGATGATTGCACATTGTATTGAGGTTTTACTGGAACAGAGATGTAATATTTGTTAAAGTGGAATGAAATGTTTTGCATTGAGCCACAAATTTTATATTGAATTGCCATTTTTGTTTTGTGGCTTTGCAAACCTGTAATAATACCCATCCCTCTCTTATTTATTAGCAACAGTTTTACACCACCAGTGTATAGTATTTTGCATTTGTACACGTGTACCGTAATTATTATCTTGGTGGTACATAATTTCTGAAAATGGTTTTGATAATCATTATTTTTGCATAGCAGGCACTAGAATTTGATATTAGTAGTCCTGCTAGTATAGTTTTAAACATTTTTTTTTATCTTAGTGCTAGTTTAATTTATGAAGCAGCACCCAGGAAGTAGAGAAATGTGTTTGTGCAAAATTTTAAGTATAGAAAATGTTTTGTTTAGCATGTATTGGATTTCTGGCCAGTGTAGGATTACTGACTCTCATTAAGTATGTTAAACTTCTGTTTTCATTTCCTGTTATTACTGTTTTGGTACATTTTAATGTACATTTTGATATTTGCAACATTTTGTTTTCTGAAGAGTATGTCGTGTGGTTGCCAACACGAGAATTACATGTTAGTTACTAAGCTTATGTATTTGAAATTGTCTGAGCAGTGTTAATGGATACTGCCCAGGGAATAGTTACACCTTTCAGTTTTTGTTTTACCCACCGCTCTTTTCAGATGCTTTCACTTAGAAGACTGTTCATGTACATTTAATCTTCTTGCCCAATATTTTACCAAGTGATACTTTCTCTGTGTTGTGCTTAGTCCAAACACAGAGTACACTTGACTCTTGCCACAAGGCAGTTGCAAGCTGCTGAATAAGTTGTTATCTAATTAGGTGTAGTGTAGAATGGACTTGTGTGTGTGTGTGTGTGTGTGTGTGTGTGTGTCTCTCTCTCTCTCTTCTTCTCTCTCTTCTCTCTATCTCTCTCTCTCTCTCTATATATATATATATATAATATATATATATATATATATATATATATATATATATATATATATATATATATATATATATATATATATATATATATATATATATATATATATATATATATATATATATATATATATAATATTACTGATGCAGTGAAGCAGAAGTGGTGCAAGAACAAAATCCATTTTCAGTGATTTTTAATATAGCCACAACATTTATTCCAGGCTTGGAGTTTGTTGTTGTGTGTTTACCAACAGTTTGGGAATTTTCAGGTACTGCTTGGCAGTCTAGGGAGTTGACTGTATATATAATATAAGATTGCGAAAATCGCCACAAGCAACTTAAACTGATTGTAAACCCAACTATTCTGGACAGTTAAACCTTCACTATCTAATCATAAAGCAGTTATACACATTTTAACACAACATTGTTTTGTTCGTTGATTGCAGATTCGCCAACATGTGCCCCAAAATAACCATTCAAGATGAATATCATCCCGTAATTACCTATTTTTACTGCAATATTATATTTACATGTACTCACGGGAATTTGTAGTTTGTATTTCTTTGAAACAGTTTCCAGATAAGTCGTCGGGCTCTGGTATTTTTTAATATGTATATTTAACAAAACGTGTCCACTACCATTCGTTTGTTTACAGTGCTGAAGGTTATTTCCATAAAACCCACAACACGTGAAACATAACTAACATACTAACATGGCGTGCAGTGAAATACCACTAGCGCTTGCAGTTGCAGTAAGATTTTACGATCGCTGCCATCTTGCTTTCTCCGAGTTTATTGTGCTTAGATGGTGGTCCCGATCATGGCTCACACTTTTCCAAGTTCAGTAACGTGAAGATTCATGAACTCATTATCTCCAGGGTTGATATTTATGTTTTGTACCTGTGATGAAATGTGGGGACGATAAAATTTCTCCAACGTAATTTGCGGGGGGGGGGGGGTGCATTAGACTTATAGGGGAATTAACAAGACTTGAAAAAAACAGTGCATAAAATGTAAATACCAGGAAAGTAAAAACCAGGTTCTACTGTATTTAATCGCAAAATGTCTCGCTACCACAAGTCACATCACACATTCAGCAGAAATATGCATAGGTATTGCCATTATTTTCTTATGTAATTACCATTTTAAAAATGAGTGTATCAAAAAATGAACAAAAACTTTAAATGTGGACTGCTTCTCCGCTCAGCCAGCAGCATAGTTACTAACAAGCCTGAACGCTAACCCTCGCACTCCACTTCTGTAACTGTTATTCCCCATCCTCCCTTTCCATCAGTATCATGTGGTCAACATTACTGTTCCTTTCCTACCTATTGTAAAGCATTGATTTGTCGCAGGAGGTGAAAAAGCAGTGCTGTGATGTACTTAACCAGGCAAAGGATTATATGTATTGGTAGAAACTAGTCCCAAATATTTTTTCTTGGTAAACCGTGACTATAAGAGGAGGGGAAAGTCATAAGGAGTGGTTGTTATTCCTTGTACACATTTACATTAATAGTGCAAATTTGATTTTAATTCAAAAATGTTATACTGAACTCTATTTGACTTGAATTTCATACAACGTGACTAGAAGATGTAAAAATCAAATCAGTTAAAAACCAGCTAAACAAACTAGTTAAAAATCAAATCAGTTATTTTGTCATGGTATCTCTAATGTGTTAGTATATGAGGGTTGTTTGTTCAAATATAGTTTTAGCCACAGAATTACGTTATTTACCCATGTACCACCCACCCCCATGTAAGACCTACATCCACATTTAGAAAATATTTTTACACGTACAGTTTTAAAAACTTTTATTTCAGTGCACAATTGTGTTGCTCAAGCTATACTGACTTTATTCAAAAACACTCCCAATGTTTGAAAAAAATTGCCCTTCGATAAAAGGTTAGGTGTTATATTTGTGATTTAGGCTGTTTTGCCTCCCATCAACATGCACTACTGCCTGCCAGATGAGGCTATGTGATCTTATAACACCACAGGAAAATGTCATGTAACAGGTACAGTCTGAATGTGACAAGTACACAAAATATTTAAACACGAAAAGGCCACTTATGTCATGACACATTTTTTTAGCTTATGAAAAAGGTGAAACTCTAATAAAAACTTCAAATATAGACTGCTCCCTCGCCGGGCTTGTTGCTTTTTTGCAGACCATCCTTTGAAAGTCATGTCGCCACTACACCACCCATAACAAATATATATTTTGCTTTTATTAATGTCACGTGGCTGACACCATTCTTGCTGTAGCCATGAACTCGTGGGCAGAATAGAAAAGCAGTCTGTGTTACGGCAGACCCAACTATTTTCAGCCCTGTAATTTTTTCTCAAACCTTAATCTCCGTGTTTCTGAGAAAAAAATGTGTGTGTGGTAAAATGAGTATGGCAGTTGAGTTACCATGTATCGTTTTTCTTCCAAATGTTTGTGTACTTCCAATGATAGTAGTGTTGATTACAGGGAAAAAAGAGTAATGTAATATAAAAAAGTACTATAAATTAAACAAATTTCCAGTTTGTCCACCCACTGCCATAACATTTAATATGTATAGCAATGGTGGTGATTTAAATTTTTTTCTAAGAATAATTTGTATCAGTTCTGATAGAGAAAGTTGGTACACAGATAATTCAATACAGAAGAGAACAATGTAATACAGAACAGTTGTCTGTATTGCTAAGAGTTGAAAGTAGTACTTGACAGCAATGAATTCCTTTATTTGTGGTATACACAGGAAACAACATTGTGTAGGCACTTGCAACTGTCTTCTTACATGGATAAAAGCTACTGAAAAGATTATTTCTATTCTTGCCAGATGTGGTTATGCCACACAGTCTTTGGATGTGTGAGAATTGAGTGAGATTATTTATGTTTTTGTGTGTTTTTGTACATTGTGATGTTACATGGTTATAACTCTATTTATGAAGTTTAAATTTGAAAATTATCTTTGAAAAGTATTAACATGAGTATACTATTGATTTTATTATGTTCTTATGACTGACCAATGCACTATTACTTAACTGTTATTGTTTTGTTCATTTTGACTAGGTACGTGTCTTGATTACATTATAGCTATAAAGGGCTTTTGGTTACAAAATTAGTGGCTTCATGTGCTTGTACTTGATCTACTTAATGCATAGAGAAATCTTTGCAAGTGAAGACTGTATTTGATCTTCCATTTACTTTTTTTTCCCCCCAATTTTTTGAACTTGTGAAGGTACAAATTTTGGAACCAAGTCAAAGATAAGCCCGCAATAAAATTGATGCAGGTTTAGAATACTCAGTGAATTATGATATTTATAGATGGCATATTGCCCTCTGCGAAGATCTGAAATATATTATATTGTATGGTAAATTTGTTGTAGTGTTACATTGATTAACATGGTAAAATACCTGCACAAACCAAAATGTGCACTGTCAATTACTTACTCAAAGATATTACATTCTAATAATGCTCTCTATTATGTTAATTTCTATGCATTGTAAGATAGTACAGTGAGCCTACTGTATGTACTAATAGCAATAATGTGATGTAACCTAACTTGTAACTTGCTCCACATCGAATGGCAGCTAATATTTGCTGTCAAAATAGAAATGTCTAAATTGTTGCACAAATTATATATTTCTCAATATTGTTTATGTACACTGTGATCCAAAATTGTGTACCAGTCCATGTTTTAGGTGTGAGTTTGTGGAAGTAATAGTTTGCGTTGTTTTGATATTTCTTTTTATATCAGTATTTTGGTTTTTCCATTCTGGAATTTGTGGCCACTATTCATGCGATATGTTGTTCTTAAATTGGGTTAAGATTTTATCTCTTCATGTTTACCAACATTGCTTACTTTGTGCCATTCACAATTTATTTTGCTTCATTTTTCGTAATAGCTTTATGGTTTGCCAGTTTTATCAGTATTGTTTAAAACAAGCTGTTTTACTCTGCTGTTAATTGACTACGTCTTCAAAAAGATTTTTGAATTGTGGATCTGAATTACAGTACTAAGAACATTTCTAAAAAGTATTATATAAAAATCATGGAATTTTACCTAGTAGTTCAAAGAAATTGTGATGATAAACAAATAATATGGTAATAAGCCCTAAGAAAATTTTAGCACAGTAAGTTTGTATTAAAAATTGGTTTAAATTCTTTCTGTCTATAAAAAATTTATAGGGTTTCAAAATTTACAGATTTGGTTATTGGCAAATGATTTGGGAAAGACTAGTGCAATCTTGAAGATTTACAATTGCGAATAGAGAGGGACTGAAACTGTCTAAATATTAAGAAATGCCTTAACTATTTAAAAAAAAAAAAAATCATGACATTCTTTATGCTGTGTTACTCCACTTGAAATTGTACAAGAAGTATTGCCAGATCATTCCCTATTTGCAGTGGAACCACACCTTCAGCATGGGCTGTTAGTAACCGGTTTACTATAGCAATAAATTTTTAATGTGTTGTCTTTTTGCGTATTAAGTAAGGGGTTGACACACACTTTTAAAATGAGTTTTTTTAAATATTAATACCAGATGTAACAAAAGTATATATCATTCTTTCCACAAACTAAAACATATCTTCTTGAGTCCTGAAACATGCCACGTAAAAAGAGAAGTCAAGAGAATATTAACAACTTGCTGAAATTTTTTCTTTTTCCCATATAAACATAAAGGGAAGGGATAGGAATGTGTTTTGATCCCTTTCTCTCCTCTTCGATGGTTGGCTGATGTCTTTTTGGTCACAGTTGCATTTGTGGAAACTATGAGGGATTGAGAAAGTATTGATCAAAGAGCAACTAATATAGGAAAGGTAGCAAACAGTAGTACAGCAGCATGTTCAAGTAAGCCGGAGACAAAAAAAATTAGGGATGAACTGATACAGATGAATCGGCCGATAACCAAAAATCTGTTGCAGTTGGCCATAATCAAACCAAATCAACCAAAATTATTTAAGCATCATGGAAATTACCACAACTTGGTGGTCTTGCCGGACATGTTTTCACTAAGTAAATACACATTTTTATTTTGCGATAAAAAAAAAACAATTTTCTTAATTTTATTTTTATCTTTTAGTAATACTTGATTTGAAATTACTTAATGGATACATATATGGCTGGCTTTAGCGCTCCTAAACATTTAACTCAATATAAGCCTTACATGGTGAAATTTGTAAAATAAAATGCTATACAACTTATAATACTAGTTCCTGCTTCTGATGTAGTTAAAATTCATTTGTAAAAAATTACATTTTACCACTATTATATTCATTGTCACACGTTTTCAATCACGTAAATGTGAACAAACAATTGCAAAAAAATACAACCTTATTCATCTATTGCTCACAGCATGACACGGTGCATGATCGAGAAAATGTGTCAGATAGCAAAGCGCCTTGGCGTACTGACTGGTACAAATGGGCAATAGTTAATTTCCAAACGTGAGCGTGTAATAGTTGTGTTTTTTCTTGTACAATATTACAAAAATTTAATTTATTTGTAGTTTGTGATTGACTGGATGCAAAACAATTAGAGTTCACTGTGAACCACAATTTCTTTTGTCAACACGTACATTTTTTACGTGAATGTCAAATATGTGTTTGTTTTTCATTGTAAACAAAACATTTTGCATCAATGTTGGTCATCAAAGCAGCTCAGTGCACATAGCACAAAATACATGCAATTTTTATCACATTCGTGCCCTATAACTCCATAGTTTTCTACTCTGTAGTGGGTTGGCATTACTGTGGGATGTTTCGAAGTTAAGACTTTTTTATGTATATGAACAACTTTTACTACATCTGGTTAGTTTAATAATCCTATTTCTAAATATGCAATTAAATAAATTGTAAACCCAGTTAATTTTTTTTTAAACTCTAATGGTGGTTACTGGAACAAGATGTACAGTAGACTCCCGATCTATTGTTTTTCAGGGGATTGTCAAAATATTTCCATGCATGTGGGATTTCAGTGAATGAGGGTTCTGACATGTACATCAATAAAATAAAACTTCTAACCTTTTTAGACTTCATTTTGAGTATAATGAGAGCTGTAAATTATCTGTGAATAAAGTTTAGCTAATGAACACCAAAAGGGTAATTAAAAAAAAAATCTTCTACTATGTTATTTTTATAATACATAATACATTAAAAACAATTCACCTAAACTCGTTTAAACACAGAATATAGGTAACATCTCAATGTACCTTATATAATTGATTGTAATCTGACACCATACGCAAACTGACCTTAACCTTTCAAACCCTCTGAAAATGAAAACAATGACCCCAAATGCAAGGCAAATTTAGAATGTCCCGCACGCACTTAATTAGCTGAGAGCATGCATAGTTATCGATCGGGCAGGCTGAGAAGAAGTGGTGGGAGGGTTACCTCTCCCGCCAGTACGTGATGCAGACACCTTGCGTGCGTGGCAAATGTGTCTTTTGAAGTAATTAAATTAATTTAGCTCCAAAAAATCTTGTAATTTTCAAACAAATGAATCAATTAGGCGATTAATTATTGACAGTGAAGAAATTAATTATAATCATTCAAAACCACGGCCCCTGATTTTCACCGTTGTGAGTTGCACTGCACACGGGCTAGGTGCTTACCCATTATTAGACAGCAAAAGGTATCAAATAGACCCTTACATTAAATCAGTTTATTCAAATGTAGTGTGTGTAATGAAATAAATTAATATAAATCCTCATATTTCCTCGCACAAAGTTAATTAAAATGAACTTTACACTAGGTTCAAATAATTTTTGGAAACAAGGGAGGTTGCTTCTGGGCATATCATTTTATTCGTGAAGATTCTGTTCATTGAGTTACATTATTATTACATTTTTAAATCATGTTAAATTTACGCTAGGTACAATGAAAGGCCAACTTTATGGGGAAAAAACTATCTTTTATCACAAAATAAATCATATTTGCAAATAATAATTCTTCATTATAATGTATTGCATAACATTTTCAGGTGAAACCATTTGCTTTTAAATGCAAGCTATTATAGGGGCAACTATTCTGAGCAACTGATAACCTTTCTATGTTTGCCAGTAGCACTTTTTTGCTCTGTGGCCGACCTGTTACTAGATTACAACTTCCCCTCTTGTTGGTATATAAGAGGAAGACGCTAGGTCGCCACACTGGTTGCTAGGTAACCACGTCCCCTCTTGCCAGGCGTGTAAGGAGAGGTAGCAAGCCGGACTTGCAGTTCTCACGATGCCGTAGACCAGACGTGTTGGCCGTTGGGATGGGAAGACCGGCAGTGCGTTGCAGATGCGTGATGAATGGCAGTGTGCGTGATGTATTTCACATAGAGTAACGAGACATTTGCATAAAAATTATCGTTGTGGGAATTCTTAGGTGACGGGACCGAAATGGACTTCGATCGCGCAACATGTGATAAACTATACAAGCGGTTAGCTTTATCATTGTTTATATAGAAGTTTTGCAGTTACCACTGAAAATTCACTGTGGATACAGTTTATTGATACATGCATTTACAATACAATAGTTGACTGTATTGTTTTTATAAGACAAAATAGATCCCTTGGGCATATAATTACATACACATCATTCTTTTATACAAGGTCTATGAATTTTTCGAACAAGTAAATTGGAAATATTGCATTGCAGTAAATATATTCGGTAAACGTTTGGCATCTACTTTTAATACTGTTAATGTGCAAATGTGTTAATAAAAGCTTTGTAACTGTGTCTGTTGTACTTCCTTGAAAAAGGTCACAATTATCTGCATGTAGTTCAAATAGTGGATGCGTGAACTTAGTTGGACATGATAGCCAAATATGAAAAGATGAGCCTGTAAGTCTCCATACTTATTTGTAGTCATATTTTTGATCTGACATGGAAGGAAACAGAAAACATGGTGTTTGGGAGTATTCTAGTATTAAACAAGTTTCCAGACCCCCCCCCAAAGTAATTTGTAAACAGTAAAGCACTATATTTCCTGAGGTGGTAAATGTTTTTGATGGTCTCTGACACCTTATAAAAAATTTCTAATTAAATTATTTGTATCAGCACTATCTGCAGGATTGGCCACAAAGTATTGGTATTGGTAATATCTGCAAAATGGGTTTTGGATCCATCTCGGCTCAGATGGAAATAGACATAGTTGTAGAGTGTAAGTAAACTAAAAGGAATCCATATATTGCCTAATTTTCAATTTTTTTGTTATAAATGTTAAGCAAATTTTGGCAACAGTGAAATGTGCAGTCTATATAATTTTTTCCCTCCAGGTTTCAAATGGTGACTAACAAGTCCTATAAAAAAAATAAAGGTAAAACCTTGCTTGTAAATAATGTAGTTCAGCTGCAATTCAGAAGCCACTTCATTCAAGTGGTTCAGCCAGATGTAATGGGTAATGTTTATTTCCACACTATTCATAACATTTGGAGCAAAATAAACTGCAACATAAAACTGTTTTGCTCAGATATCAGTGATAGGTGGGTTCCATTGAATTTTGCCATCCGCTAGGCCATGATACATAAAATTTCAAATCTGAAGGCACCTAAACTCGTACAGTCTGACCTAATTTGTTTGGTGAAGTGAGGCACGACTCAGCATCTGGGTGATGGTACTGCTATTCATGACACATGAATATGCCTATTATCATTTTCTTGCCACTAAAGGACGACCAGGACCTGTACTCTTCTAATTTCTGGGAGAAAGTGAGCATATGGTATATGGGTAACATGGAATTAACTGTCACATGCTAATGTTCACAGCAGATTATCATCTAAGCCTGAGGAAGTTATAAAAATAGAAAGACAGGAATGGAAATGTTAAGGTCAGGGGGACACAAAATAAAAAAGAACATCACTGTGCAAGTTAATGTGCTCACTGCAAATACTACTCAGCAGAGACCCAGAAAATATATCAACTGCACAAGTACATGCTGTTCCTTCATTTCCCGTGGACAGCTAATGGTTGATCATAAATTACCAGAAATACGTGCAGCTCATCGTTCCTCTTGGCTGCACAAATATCTTTACCACATTGAAAACATTAATGCTAAAGTGAGCCACTAGAACATTTATAACTGTACATTCTTTTGGTAATTTACCATTGACCTGGCATTCTGGTTTACAGGACTATACCTTACCTCAATTAGTCTGGTAAACCGAGGCTTTACTGTATTTTATTTTTCTCGTTATTTGTAATTAGTATGATGCCAAAGAAAGTCATGAGCAAGTTGTTTGTGGAAAATCAAATTGTCACTAACTACTGTTTTCCATTCAAAAGTTATATGGTTAGGAAGAAGTTCATGGAATTTTGGTTGTTCTAACTGACTTATTGGTTTAGATTCATTGCAGTTTCAGTAGTTTACCATTTGTGTGTGTGGATGTATTTTTCTCATTATGGATTCTTTGAAATGAAATGCAAATCACAATGCCTTTACTGCTGTTTTACATATTCATTAGCGAGGCAGTCTCAAAATTTTTGGATTATGTTACAAATTTTATATTTTTAACTTTTGCTTGCAGTATTGAATTAGACCAAAGACTGACTTCTGTCCTTACTCTTGCTGTGTAGCATAAGCACAGTTTTAGTGTAGTAAGTATTTAAATTAATGTTTTTATTTAATTTATTATGGTTCCATTAGCTACATTTGGATCACAGTGTATCATAAAATTCTGTGAATGTGAATTAGATATGTACTTAAGACTAACACTGTTTCCAACACTTGTTCTATAAACATTGGGCATTGTTGGGTTAAAAGTTCAGGATGGTGTACCAGTATTTAAATTTCTCTGAAATAATGAAAATTGTGTTTTGATGAGTGGACAAAGATGGTGTGTTTGTGATATATTCCATAGCAGTATAAACTGATGTGTGTTGCAGACCATAAAGAAATTCTGTGCCCACTTTTTGATTTTGAGGAACTTACACTCGAGTGGCATTTGCCATAATGCAGGCATGATCTTGCCACAAAAGTGTTTGCTGGACTGTAAATACAAATTGGTTAACATTATGCATAAATGAAGTATGTGATAGTCTCATAGTTATGCTTGCAGGCTTAGACAAAAGTCTTGGAATTTTTTATTTCCTCCATTTTCGATAATATGTGAAACCCAAGTTATTTGTATTCTTTGTTACCAAATAGATGTGTTTCATTGTAAAATGATGTTAACCATGTGTGTGTGTTTTTTTTCTGGACTTCGAAATGCACATTTTAATAATATTGAATATTAATTTAATTTAAAGATTAAATTGAATATACATTTTCATAAGCAGCCAGTACGTTGTATTACCCAGGTTTGATGATGTAAGTATGGGTTAAGCTAAAGCTGTGTGTTAACTTTCAAGCCAGAAATTTCCCGAAGGGAGGGGGAATGCATAAGTTAACTGCACTTGTCAGAAGCACATGTAAATGTGAACAGTTATAAGAATAATTTTCTTAATCCCTCAATAAAAATACATATAATATGAAGGACTATATTTCCCATGTGAAAACAATATGACTTTTTTTTATATGAATAAAACTCGCTTGTTTCCTTCAAGTGTTTAACCTAATAATTGCCCTTAAAATGTAACTGTAAATAGTTGATTTAATTTACCTCAGAGTAAAAACAAAATGTACAATTTTTGTATAAAGTTAATAGTACTTTTATGAAACATAAAACAATCAATAATTCTATTATAAAGTGACATTTGTAGATAATTGTAAAATAGTTGATGACAACATTGGGTGAGAAGGGAGGTGTTATTGACCCCATTTATTTGCCCCCTATCTTTGAGATACAGTTGGACCCAAATTTCACGTTCCTCTTTTCCCTTCGTTTTCTCATGTCTTACACCAATTTGTTTTGAAGTGATTCCCATTTCAAAAATTTGTACCAAATATAGTTAATGTCCCATATCTTACTTTTTTAGAAAATACTCCAGAACTATGTAATGCAAATGGCAATAACTAAAATAGCTGACTAATGCTACAAAGATGTGGAGATGATGAAGACTACAATTGTGGAAAGTGGTACTATTACATTGAGCTTTTTCCATAGGCACTAATCAGTATTGCAGTAATTTATGTACACATCTGTGGAGTTATTTGTTTATAAATGTTGATTACATCCACTGTGTCAACTTCTGTTAATTTAAAATGAGCAGTCTTGTGATGCTGTGTAAGCAAATATGCATGAGACAAATACCAGCTAGCTCTATATAAATATAAAAATGTATGGACAAGAGGTGTTACTAATTTTATATTTTAAGAGATACCGGTATATGATGTACCTGGGAATCTATTTTGAATTTTCATATCCACCATGTTGGTATTGTATCATTAATATCATATGAAAGTACTATTAAACAAAGGTGCTGCTGTGTTCTGCTAAAAACACACCCAAATTTTCTAGTAGAAATCTTCAAGATGTACAGTATTAGTCTCTAGTGTATTTTATTCAAATCATAGTTTATTCAGCATTTGATGTTAATGACATTTCACTGCTACTGTTTAATTCCCAGGGAATAACTTTCAACTGTAATATATTCTGATTTTTTATGAAAATTTTTTGACAGAAATTGAAATTTAATATATACAGTAGAACCGCATTGATAAGACCTCTCATGGTTTCCAGGAATAAGATTGTTAGTGAAGGCATGGTCTTAATACAGTGCATTCTTTATCCACCTTTTCTCAAGGGACTGACAAAAATTTCAATACGTGTGGACTTTCAATGAATGTGGTCGTGAAGTTCAGATAAATAAAAAATGGGCCACAGAATATGCTCCATGGACGCAGGCTTTCAATCCTCCTGTGTTCAGTGCATAGGGTTACATTGTAGAGGTTGTGGAAAATTTTTGACTGATTTTGACCCACCTTGACATACATCTAAAACATATAAAAGAACAGGAATTTAAGTACTCACAGTTTAGTACTTATGTACGGACACACACACACACACAAAGCACATTTTTTTACACGGTCGCATGATCACAACGTTTCGCTGGCTAGGCCAGGTTCATCAGGCAGCAAGTTATAGCACACTGCAATGTGTTGGGAGGATGCTGTTAGTATAGGCTGTTCACAGTAAAGTGAGCACTTTTTAAGACCTTGCAAAAGTTTCCCTTTTAGTTAATTGCTATCTTCCAGCTATATTTTAATATAAACACTACAATGTGACTAATAAACTCAGAGCATACATTTCACTCTTCTCAAAAGTTAACTTCTGAGGATGTAGTAAAATATATTTATTAAATGTTGTTTGGAGGGCCTTAAAAAGTGCTCACTTTATCGTGAACAGCCCATAGTAAACTTAGCGGTGAGGTGGCAAACAAGAATGCAGCTGGAAAATTGAAAATTTGCCAGTATAGCTGATGAGTATGGTTTCGAGCTGTAATCCTGTTCATACTCCAAAACACATGCCATATTCGTAGATGTTGAACGTACTCTCCACAATGGCACAATTGAAACTGCTGTACACACCAAACCCAACAATAACCCCCAGTACTTGCATTTCAACAGCTACTGCCTATGCCATGCAACAAAAATCACTATAGTGCAGAATTTCAATCCATCTGAGTTTTACCAAAGAGGTTCCACTGTATCTTACAGGCTTGCCACCAGAGTCAAATGTATCTGCTTCACCAACAGTGATCTCAACAAACAGTCTGAACAATAGCCAAAGCATTCCTTGACACGGGCTAACTCAGACCCCTTGTCCACAAACAGATTCAGCAAGCCATCTGAAATACTGGGACACAAACCAAGGTCAACAGCTCGAATATACCCCTGGTTGTCCCATATCATGAAGGTCTAAGAAAGTAAGAAACTTCACAGCCATTCTCCACGATGGATTAAAAAAGAATTCCTTCTTCCCCGCAACAAACACAAGACCTGCTCTCCAAACTACCCAGATTGGTCTTCAAAATGCCACTTAACCTCTACAATAAACCAGCTCATCCAAAGCTTCAGCCCACTACAGATTTCAACCAGACTATCGCCCCCAGAGGATTCCACCCCTGCAATAGCTCATGCTATGGCTCCTGTGCCATCCACTAACCCTCAACTTCTTTCAATAGTGGACTCACTAGCCGTACATTCCACATCAAAGGCAGCTATATCTGTGCCACAGAAAATCTGCTTTGTCAGCTACAGTGCCACCATGCAGAATATCTTCGCCTCACCACTGATACACTTGGTCAGAGAACGAATGGCCACAGAGCACCCACAGCGACAACCTACAAGACCAATTGCAGCACATGCAGCATCACACAACAAAGATCTTGATTCCTGTTACAGCACCAGAGTTGTGAGAGCCCTACCACCTTCAAGAAATAGCTCGGAACTCATAGACACTGGGAATTAGCTCATCAATTTATAACAAAATCCAGGCAGCCCCTGGGCCTCAACATTAAATAATCACAGCTCCAAACTATAATCAACTATACCAGCAAATTTTACTGCTGCTCCCTATTTTGCCACCTGGCTGCTAGGTTTACTACAACTCGCTGCCTGATGAGGCTGTCCTAGCCAGTGAAACAATGTGATTGCACAACCGCATGAAAAAGTGTCATCCTTTGTGTGTGTGATTGTTGGCAAATACTGAACTGTGAGTATTTGATTTCCTGTCCTTGTATATATTTTTTTCAGCCTAGCAGGATCCTAGTAACATTAACAGACATGCATCAAAATGTGGGCAATATATCTCGATATTCACTGCTTACAGTAAAGTGCACACCAAGAGAAATGCATGGCTACAGTTGATTCACGATAACTTCAGCCTTTTATGAAGCCCTGCTAAATATCTACGTTTGGTCACTGACTACGTATCCTTCCGCTACAAGTAAACATAAACACTGCCATGTGACTTCTACTTTTATAACCGTCAAATGCATTGGTTGCTGTTTACAGCTGTTCGAAGAATGCTGTCATATTTCCTACGAATGTTCGCAATTTAGGCCTATAACAGTATTTAGGTCGGCTTTATAACTATTTGTTACAATATAGTTCGTTACACGTAATATACGTTCATATTTACCCATGATGGTGTTTGTTACAACTGTGGCGGAAACAACAGTAGTATTTAAACTGTTATTAATATGTGTTGGGTTATTTCGTTAAAAGGATGGCCTTATATGGAATAAAAATTAAAACGAAGCGACAACCAATCCAACAAAACGGCGCAGTAAATTAAAGCACGCAACTCGTGTCACATATTTATTGTTTGAAGCATCGACAAATGTAAGATAGTGGTGAACATGCAAACGCATAGGTCTACCGTAATGATTATTCTGTTAATAACTTGCTGGTTTTTAGGTTTATTTTAGTATTTATTTGAATTTATCTGGTTGGGATTTATAGGGATTGTGGCAAATATTCAAATCGCAGAAATGTAAGCTCGTTACACAACTGTGTTTCAAACGCCTAGCGCATAGGTACAACATTGTGATAAATGAACAGACATAGCTATAAATAATTAACTTCGTCATAAAAACAGTTCACAGTTAAAACGTATCAATATTGCACTTCAAATATTTTAAATCACACACAAACACAAGGCCAGCCAAACGAACACCATGCTGCAACGCCCACGCCATTTCACACGCTGCTTTTAACAAAACACAAGTAATGGTATATTTATTACTGTCGTGGAAAAACATAGTTATCACAACATTATAACTTGCCTAGGAAGTTTAAAAAAAAAGTGTGTCTAGGAGAAAGATGATAAAATTCTAGATTCTCCCTTCCACACCATGTCTGCCAACCTGCTGGATATAATAGGTATTTAAACAATATCTTGTTTCATTTGTAAATTACAATTTCAAACATCATTATTGTTGCTGTAATTAGCATGAAATGTGCTGAAATTAGAAATAACAAAATTTTACATTTACTGCTACACAGAGAGAGAAGAGAGAACGAGAGTGACACGCTGTGCTTAGCTTATTGAACCTTGGATTGGAAAAAAAAAACACTGCCACTCTAGAGCCTAGGCACGGTGATTTGCGCTGATATTTTTAACTGCAGCAATGAAATGTGTTTCCATCAGTGCTACCTAACTATATAAATTGGCAACGTTAATTTACAAATAGTATGCATAAAATCGAGATTTAGAAATATTTTAACTCTGGACTATTTCTTGCCAGCCGTTGCCAACACATAGCTGCTTTCGTTAATTTGTATTTAATACGAAATAAACATTTCAAGTTATAGAAGCTATTAAGTAGATTATTAATCTATTCAATAACACAGTACTTTAATGTTAATCACAGGGTTATATAATTTTGGAATACAAGTGCTTGACCACAAGAAGTTGACATATTACGCCTAGGGTAATTTTTCAAAGGTTTGATTCCAAAAGGCAGAAGAAAGCGTGAATGGATTGTAGCAACCAGATGAGTGTGACAAATTTTCCTCCAGGTTTAAAAATTTATTTAACAAAATTTCTTATGGTTCCCCAAAAATGGGACTATTAAGAGAGGGTAATTCATAAAAGTGGTCTCAACAGTGAGATTCTACTAATTGAGATTTGTTTGTATGTGTATTTCTTCTCTCTTTTTAATAATTCTTTAATGTTTTGGGGTGTCCCCCTAAATGTGTAAAATTGGAGTTGTGCTGTAGTCAGAAATTTGTAATGATTTGTGCAGCAAGCAATTTTGAACTATTAGATTGTAGAAATAAGAATGTTAACTCCAAAGAATTAAACACTTGCACATCTAAAAATGCATACTTGCCAAATGCCATTTAATGTAACTTGCCTCTGAACAAAAATTGCCTGCACGTTTGTTGTATAAGAAAGTGCCTGTTAAATTTATGCATACTTTTAAAAACTGAGGTTTGTATCTATTGAATTGTATGAGAATGTGCAAACAGGTTGTATCATATATGTTATTTTACATGCTGTTATTTTGACTTCAGTGAAGAAATTTTACAAGCTAGCAGTGTTCCTTCTACTATTGCTTTCCCAGGCTAGACCACATTATCGAGAATTTCAGTAATGTTCTAGTCTGTTTTGGAGCTGCTGTCATGGAGGATACCCAAACTTGGCACACTGGTCACACATTCACCACCCAGAACTTGTACTGAATAATGAAGTATAGGGAAAATGTTTGAAAGAGTTCAGTAGCATTGAATGAAAACCCAGAATGCCAGTGACCTTGTGAAATTTGTGTTGGAGTTTAAGCTCAGTATCATTTTGTGTATAACTTAATTTGGTACAGCAGATACTTTATCCATAATTTCCCTGGAGACCAACACAAAATTTCAATACATGTGGACTTTTGATGAATGTGGTCTTTGAATGCAAAAATGGAACCACAGAATATGTTCCATGGATGCGGGACTTCGATTCATCTGAGTTCAATACACAGAAGGTCCACTGTATTATCTCAGTTTGTAAGGTGCATTAAACAGGATGTTCTTTTAGGCTTCACACTTTTCCACCATGCACATTTTACAACAGTCTACAAACCAGTTTTATTTCTTTAACCTGCAAAAAGAAATAATTAATATTGAAAGGTAAAATTTGATTAACTTTGACATTTACATGCTTAATGGATGGTGACTGCAATGTGTTGCAGACTGGTATTTACCCCCATAACTTGCAACATCCCCCCCCCCCCCCCCCGGTAAACCAATATTTTCTGCATAACACGTCAATTCTGACATTGTTATAACCACTATCTGTTGCGTTGCAAGCTCTTGCTTATCTCATAAAATAGCAAAATTATGAGAGCTGTGAATCACTTGGGATTCTGGTTTTGTTTTTTTCTTCCTCCTACCCAAATTCTTGGGTACAGTACTTAGTCTGTGATGAATCCATTTTCCAACAACCAGTGATGGGCTTCAAATTTGTTGTGTAACACTTTTGTTGGGACTGATGGTAAATATTTTGTCAGATATGTAAATATGTATTTTGAGTGTGGGTGTGCTTGGGAGTAAGAACTGGGAAGCTTGCGTGTGCTGCAAGTCAACAGATCCAAGCTTCACAGTCCTGGTTAAACATTTGCTTGAGTGTAGCTGGCTTTTTATATTCTATGAAACTCTTGAGCAAGTGGTAGTGAACCCTTATAGAGATACATTTTTATACGCAGATGAAAGAAATATATTGTAATATAAACAATATTGTGTAAATTTACTGTAAAAGGAAAATTTTTTTACATTTTACTTTTACTTCTCAGTTTTAACACACGGGATGTAGACTGTGACATGAAGGTTAATAAAAAAAAGTTGACAAGTTATTTATCAAAGATCAGTGTATTTTTCTATCCCTCACCATATTTGATGCAAGGACCCCGATTTCCTGACCCAAAAAAAATATCTGCCAACCCTTTATGATAAGTTCCTCAATGCTGAGGCACATTTTTATATGTAAAAAAAAAAACCAGCTTTGCTCTAATAACATGTGAATAACGTGTCAAGGGTGATGTTTGTTCCATTTGAGTCTTTGCCACATCTGTGGGTCACCCCCACTCAGATACAAAAATCATCTTTAACAAGAATGTGAAAAAAATAAGAAGAAAGAAAACTATTAACTAACAAATTACAAAATATTGGGGAGGGGAAAAAAAAAAAAGAACAAGTGAAGAAAACAAAAATTTAATAACAACGCTTGTCCCTGCTGCAGTAAAAATTTTTTTTTAATATACACCAACTCCAGAAGAAACATTGTTAGAATGAGAATTATTTGCAGAACAATAATCTCCTAATTTGGAAGAGCAAATGGGAATTGTACCACTGAGAAATTTGCCACATATAGCAGGAGTTTCTAATATAAATTTCGGAATAGTAAATTGCAAAAAGATTTAAGGTTATTAATGACAAATATGGTTTACGTGGAGTTGGAGAAAATTTTTACATTGGTGATACAAAAGTAATGATGAATAATGACACACTATTTGTTAAGGATAAAGCATATATATTAACACCAGGACTTTGTATTTTGTTAATACAAAAAGTTCAAGAAAAACTTGCAGGTAATTACAATGATAATGACCCTAAATAATACACAGAAATTGCTTTACTAACCAATGGTTTATTTCAAAATTATATTCCTAACGTGAAATGGAATAATCCAAGTTCAAGTGTTGACTGGAAGTATAATAATATAATTAAGCCGATTTATCGTACCTATATCAAATCATTACCAAATACACCAGAAAGAACAATTTCCCTAAATTCTCCTAAATCTGAAGGGGAAAAAATACAGTAATTTTCCAAAAGAATATGTCTGGATGGATGATGTTAGAAAATTAGTTGATAGATTATTTGTTATTTACGGTGAAGAAAATGCTGGTAATAACAATTTTTATAATGAAAAAGTAAACATAATGAATATGCTAAACAATAAATTTTCTGATTTTGTTGTTAATAATCTGAAAGGAATTCCTTATCTAACAAGTGTTTTAAATGTAATTCCACTCTCTTTTGGGAATTCTGAACATAATGGCAAAGGGATTATAAACTGGGCATTACACAATTTAAATTTACCCGAAATTCATTTGCCTGGCTATAGTTACTGTGGACCATTTACTAAATTAAACGAAAGACTAGAAAGAGATGAGACAGGAATAAATAAATTAGATGAAGATTGCAAATATCATGATATTGCTTACAGAGATCATAAAGATTTAGCATCTAGACATGAAAATCAAAATAAATTATGTTAACTAAAAATACACCAATTGACGAAAAAATTGCTTCTGCTGCTGTTGCCTCAACTATGGTTACAAAAAGGAAATTAGGATGGGGAACTCCTAAATGTTTTGTTTTATTTTATATATATGAGTATAACTTATAAATTATAAATGAAGATAACAAATATAACTTTCGATATTCCCTTTGAGGAATTAAAATATTTAGGTATAGGTCAATTTTTAACAAATGATCAAATTGAGAGAAAAAAATAAAAAATTGAAATAAGGTAAAAGTTTCAAATTAACTTTACCTGTGCAAACAGTCAAAAAGTTGGCCAACGAAAAATCTGGAAGTGGTTTACACCGTGGAGGAATTATACCAATATCATTGGCAGTTTTAGGGACTCTCAATAGTTTAATAGGAGCAGGTAGTGCAATAAAATTTTGTCTAATATTGATATAAAAAAAATGGGTAAAACTATTAAATTTTAAGCATTTCAGAAGTACTTACTTTATTGTTGAATTACACAAAAATGAATGTGCAGTGGTTAATTTCGACATATCATCTCATCCTGGTACTCATTGGGTTTGCTACTTTAAAGAAAACAGTGGTTTTACTATTTCGATTCATTTGGAGGCAACATTCCTACTAATTTAACCAATTACTTTAAAAACAGAAATGTTTATTACAATGATGATGGAATTCCAAATTTTAATTCAGTTACATGTGGACATCTATGTTTAATTGTTTTACACCTTTTTTCGAGAGGATTTAAGTTTAATGATATGATTTCTATGTTATTAATAGACTGATATATTTGGGAAACCATTAATCAAATCATGACATTGATGCTTATGCTTTAAAAATATATGTATTTCCACAATGCAATTCGAGTGTTTCTACTTTACAAAGTAAACTAACAACTTGTTTTGATTTTACAAAATCTCATGTTTCATTTTTAGATCGTAGAGTTGTTAATATAGCTGATCCCATTGATAAAAGATTTTTTGATAAACATATAGCAGATTATGCTTTTAAAAAGGACATAGATTCAAAATACAATACCGTTGTTTCTGATTTAGAAACAAACGTAAAATCAAAATATAATATCATTGTTTCTGCTTTACGAAACCAAATAAGCTAAGTATTTGTTTATACAACAGAATATGTTTCTCTTCAGCATCGTAGAATTACTAGTCTGTCTGATCCTATAGATGGAGATGATGCTGTCAATAAAAGATATTTTGATAAAGAAATAGCTGTTAAATTGCAAAATTTAAAGAAATCAGTTTTGAATTATTGTGATACATATGTTAACTCAAAAGTTGAAAAAAGCAAAGAAGCTGTTGATAAAGAAACATATCTTAAATTACAAGTTGCAACCAGAGAAACTGTGAAAAATTGTATAGCTTTAATTAACTCGATAGTTGAAGGAAATCATATATATTTTATTTGCCTGTAAGGTAGTATAAAAGTAATAATAATTTTCACTTAGATAATAATCTAATTATCTTTACTTTTTTGATGGATTGTACTGTTTATAAAATAACTACTGCTAATCATATTTTTTCTGATGCTGTGACTGTTACTAAGGGAACTACAAAGATAGTTTACAGTAAGCCTTTTGACATTGATGTTTACAGAGGTGATACTTTATCTTTTAAAATAAGAAAAGTGAACATATCTAATTATAAATATGGAGTGAAAACTACAGTAGGCATATTCGTAAAATATAAAGATTAATTATTTTTTATTTTTATTAAATGGAGAACACTTGGTGCTTGAAGTGTAAGATCACTAAAAATAATAATATAAAAGCTGAAAATACAAAAAATGGCTGATTAGTTCAGAAAAGTATACACTCAATATGTAATTCTAAAAAAATCAAGATTAAAAAAAAATTTTGCCCACTGCGAGAGAAGGAATAATCAATGAATTATATAAGCCTGCCAGAAGAAAGTTTCCAAGAATAGAAGTAATTTCGAATGGTATTGATGATTGATGACAAATTGATCATGTAGAGAAGAATACTGGTAATTTGAAAGGAATATCACATATAAACAATGGAGTCAAATATATTATGACAATTATTGATGTTTTTTCAAAATTTGCATTTGCTGTACCTATTAAAGATAAAACAGCTAAAAATGTAGCAATTGCTTTAGAATTTATATTAATTAAAAGAAAACTGCTTAATATTCAAAGCGATAATGGGTCCGAATTTTATACCATATTTAATGAACTTGTGTAAAAATATAATATCAATCATTATTCTTCTTTTAGAGAATTGAAAGCAAGTGGTGTTGAAACATTTAATCGTGCAATGGAAAATAACATGTGGAAGAGATTTTCTTTGAATGGAAATTATAGTAGGACAATATATTAGATGAATTAGTGAAAGAACACAACAACACAAAAAACAACTATCGCCACAAAGCCCATTGATGTTAATAAAAACAATGGGAAAACCAATTATCCTGCGAACATTTGGTTGAAAAAGTCTTAAAATCTAAAGGCGATAAAATTTATGTAAAATGGTTAGGTTTTGATAACACACATAACTCATGGATTAACAAAACAGCTGTTTTGTGATTTTTTTTCATTTCAAGCATAAAAATGCAATGCTCATTGTTTTAATGCTCATTTCAACATTTGTTTAAATGGTCGTTTGTAACGTTCATAACATACATTCAGCATTCGTTTTATCATAAACACGTTTTACGTTCATAAAAATTAAGGGAAAATAATAAAGTCTTTAATTTTATTTCTATACTTCCCTGCTTTTATTTTTCTACTCAAGTCTAGTGTAATAAAGTCATAACCTTCATCGCAATATTTTGCACAAATCTCTTTAAAGTTTTCATAAGGTATATTTCCACCAACAAAACCATTATAAATGTGCTTTAAATTAGTATCATCTTGTCTACATATACACAAAAAATTTGTATTATCTCTTACCAATTGATTAGGTATTTTTGAATATGTTTGAGCTAAATAAAATAAATCAAAATTCTAATGTCTTCCTCTAGTGAAATAATCGTGAACAATATCTTGGTCATCTAAAATAACATCGCCAAATATATCTAGAGAATCATTTTCACATTGATCTAAAGGAGTCATTTCATCATTATTATTTAAAAACTATGCAATTTTTTCTGTAACTTTAAGCTTTTTGGATAATATATTAAAATCATTTTGTAATGCAATATATTTTAGTTGATTTGAAATTTTTGAACAAACATACAATTTATTAAAATTTATCCATCCTACAATATAAATAAAATTTATCATTAATTTAGTTTTTCGATTATTGCATGGACCTACTATTATAGACCTCATATTATCAGGCAATAATTCGTCATTATTTTCAATTTCGGAATTATTTTCATGAATTAAAACAAAGACACTCCATTTAACTTTGCGCAGCATAGACTTCTTTGGCTGCTGCTTCTTCATTTAATAAGATAACTTTTGTAATAAATAAATAATAAAGTATTTACAATTAACGAATAATAGTTATATTTTAAAGAATAAACTTCATTATGATAACATCCATAATGAAAAATCGATTGCTTTGGTTAGTTTTCATACAACATTTTTATCACCAAATATAAACAACAATATGATAACGACAATTGAACACATGAGTCCTAATGTTGATAAAAATGAACGGTGAACATCCCTTTCACTCTGTGGGTTGGCTGGCAGACACCCTTCAATGCAGACTTAGCAGTTGCTTACTGTTACACTTATGTTATTCAATGAGTAATTGAACTCGAGGAACTCCCTTCGATTCTGCCACTTATATATATTTTTTACTAATAAATGAGTTATAAAAGTATTGAGAGCTTCGAGAGGCAGACTTTTCCCCCAACTGATCAAACTAGGGGGAATTTAAATGTTTACAATAATGGAATTGAATTTGATATTCCAATAGGAGATGGCTTTTCGTTTCCAAATGATGCTTATGTTTATGAGCAATTTAATTTACTAAAGAGAGATATGGTTGCTGCTGATGCAAAATTTGTTGAAGATAATATTAATGTTTGTTCAAACTTTTTTCCTTTCCAATTTTCTAGAGTACAATCTCAAAACATGTAAATATTATTGAAGCTATTGATAATCCAGATATATCAACAATGATGAATGCTTTATTAAGATCACCAAATGAACAAAATTATTTAGAATTTACTGGTGTTGATAATCTATATCTAGATAAATCTGTTTCTAGTAAAAAATAAATAAAAGAGGTTAAAACTGTTTCTTGTGTATTTTCAGTTCTATAATAAAAGCAGCGCACCTAGCGGCCAATTCCAGAACCAGTATGGCGGCTGAGTGCATGCGAGATTGACTAATCGAACGAGAGCGACACCAGCGCTCCTAATGGCCAATGCCAGCAATTTCCTAGATATATTTTTATGCACTTTAAAGAATATCCATGGCATATCCTCGGAGTGTAAACAATAAATTTATAGGACAATCCCAAGATATACTTTGAAATGAATTGCGGTATTCTAAGGATAGCCTTATATTTCTCGGATAATATCTGTGGAATATCTTGGGAGTGGGATATAGGTGGACATAGAATATCCCTGGAACATTCTAGTAATATCCTCAGAATATATAAGTATTTCCTAAGGATATTCCTATGTCCTTTGAAGAATATCCCTGGCATATCCTGAGTGTAAACATAAAATTTATAGCATATTCCCAATATATACCTGGGAATGAATAGGGGTAGAGGGATATCCCAATATTCCTAGTGAGAATATCTCTGGCATATCTTGGGGGAGAGATAAGGTAGGACATAGAATATCCCTGGAACATTCCAGTAATGTGCTCATCTCATGAGGGGTGTTCCTTAATGTCTAGCTCCCTGGCCTTCTACTAGACCCTTGACCGTTTGTGGTAAAGCTGTAATGATCAGGTTACATAATTTGGAGAGGAGGGTGTGGTTAATAGCTCTAACCCGTACAGCCTCACTTTGCTTGGGATATACTCGTTTATGCTGGCGCTCCTTTAGCCTGATAAATAATTCGGCTTCCTCTGCGGGCTTCTGGACCCGTGAGTGTAATTTGAGCCATAAACTCTGGCCAACTTTCAACAAACTCTCCATAGCGCTCCCACCAGCGCTTGGCGAGGCCTGTTAACTGGGGGTGCGAGTGGCTCACCCATTGCCTCTACGGGACGAGGTGCTCACGGTACTCCTCGCAGGTAGCGAGAAATTTTGCGGGGTCTGCGTAATTTTTCTCGGATTTGGGTTAGGTCATTCCGCAGCATACCTCACACTGGTGTACTAATCCAGGTGTATCAACCCGCTCATCCAGCCACCCAATATAGAGGTGGTTAAATTCTCGCTGGCAGAGAATACAGCGGACGGTGTACCTACCGTGCACTTCACATTCTGGGTACTGACATGGCTGTGGCTCATCCTGGAGACACTCGATACATCGGTGCTCGAGGCAGTCTGTATAGCGGGCAGGTCTCATCCCACCCTATACAGTGATAGTGGTTAAGTCCGGTGACAGTACGTGCACTGCATCATATAGTGTCCGGTCCCATGGCAACCTGTCACAGAACAGGGGGCATTGCTTGCCCCTGTGGCTATGTTCTTGACTAGCTGGCCATGGTAACTCGTTTCCGAGTCAGACATCGTAATACTATGTGGACGCTACGGGGGACTTAAAACCACTCAGCAAAGTTGTAGAAGATACTCTTTGTCAAGGAGAAAACCCAGTGGGGTGGAGGGGTGTCTGGCTTGGTTCTGTACCCAAGACTTAGCTACTTCGAACTTTGGCCCCACGTTGGGTGCCAAATATGATGTCAAATTACAACTAACATGAATGACAAAAAGGGTTGGGAAGGGGGTGGGGGTGCCTGGCTTGGTCCAGCTCCCAAGGCTGAACTACTTGGAGCTTTGGCCCTACGTTGGGCGCCAAATATTGATGCATGTGCTACGGGTGTGACTACCTTAGATGGTAGTGTGGTGACATTGACTATACTACCAAACCTGGTTCGGCCTACCATTGTGAATACTAAATGTTCTATTAGGCCAGCGAGGCGTAAGGGGGTTAGATGTGGTATTAGGCAGCTTGGGGCAGGTTTACTACGGGTTAGAGGGGAGCAAAACCCCAGAGTGAGGCGGAAGGAAGTGGCTGCCCGCCCAGGGAGCTCGATGATCCTATCAGGGTCGCCAATATAAGGGATCTCAGCTATCCCAAATGGATCAAATGAAGTGAAGTTTAATCGGACGTGGTGGTGGGGAGTCTGGCAGAGGTGATCTTTGCTGGTCGAGTAGGTCGGCATGATGGGACGAAATCTGCATTTGAGGGTGATGCATGGGGCCGGTTTTCTGGCTGGGTCGGGAGTCGAACTCGTATGATTTTTTCCCAATGCAAGTTTGATGGAGCAGAATTTAGGGAGGACTGTGTCCTCTGGATGATTTACTCTAATCAAGCATGTAGACTATTTAATGTTGCTCATGGTCTTCTGAATTAGCCTATCAGGGATGTCGTGGAGAATAGCTTCATTCTCATGAGCTAGAATCTTTTCCTGCCCCTCATATTCTAACATTGGGTAACCTGGCCACTGGCCACCGAGCATGTGATCTCATGACATAGAAATGTCTAGGGGAATAAAAGTGGAAATGGGTTGCGGAGCTTGATCGTGACACCTTATTTGAGGTTCGTCCTCTGACATGGAGCTGACTTTAGCACGTGCTAGGGCACAATGTTTCACACTGCGTTGTTTGCTCTGGATACCTCCTGGATGTGAGTCTTTGCACACTGACAAAGGTGCAGGTTAAGGCAGGAGGTTGAGTGCCCTTGGTCAGGCAGAAAGGAACATCATCTCAAACTGAGTAAGCAGACTGAGGTGAGCCGAGGAGTTGGCGCAGACTCATGGATAGGTAAGTCCTTACAGACTGAGGAGGTTAAGAGGAGTCTTTGCATACTCAGGACAGGCAGAGAGTCTTCAGCAGACTGGTGAAGAGGCTAGTGTCATCCTCGGTCGCCGAGCGCAGCGTACCTGCCAGGACTTGCTGCTGGGGTTGTACCTATACTGAATTTCCACTTATCAGCATTTATTTGGGGTGCAGGGGATAGCGTACTCTCTCATCACGGGAGGGTGTGTAGGAGCACTTCATGCCCCGCATGGAGGCAACGACAAATTTAAAACCATCTCCAAGGTGGGCCGGTTGTGACTGCACATCATCATGGGTTGCTGCCATCTCGAGATTGTAGAAACATCTAGAACTAGCCACAAGAAGTAGAATTCCCAATAATATTCATTCAAATCGCGTGGGTGCCTTTCGCATGCATAAATATGGGAGGGCAATGGGGGTTGTAAATCTGCTAGTCATTTAAAATGATGTAATTAGCTACCCAGGCATGTGGGTTTTATTAGTGCGATACATATTTTCTGATTTTCCGCTTGTATATTCTTCCCCTGAGCGCACGAGGCTCATAGATGGAACAAAGTAGTCGTAGAGCGCACATTTTTACTGCGCCGCTAGGCATCATGCATCAATTTACAGTTTGCACACCTGCCGTGGCACTACAAGGGCTGTAAAACGCCACTTTGTATAATGTGTTGTCATGGTTTTGATCTCTCAAGTCAAGGTACCATCTGTGGAATAGTAATTTACATCAAATTGGTTAACACTGCAACATAATACAAATTTTCTGTCACAAATGCGTTGGTGGGGAGAAATTAGGTCGGAATTATTATGATTGTATGGTATCATAACTAAACGATATTTACAGGAATATAAAAATTCTGTGCAGTCTATACTTGAAATATTAATTGCCCCTAATTTTTCATTAAACTTATGCTGTGCGGCCCACATGCCAAAACCTCCTGAAGTTACACAAACTTACATCACGAAAGGCCTACTTTCTTATATTGAATAAACTGAAAATATAGAACATAAAAAATAGAATTAATTATAATACAGAAGCTAATTACATAAAAAGTTGGGTGAAGGCAACCTAGTGGAATTTACATGGTCTCATATCGACCAGTTGGTTCCCTGTCCAGTCGATCTGCGACAGACTGATACAGATAGCACTTTCGTTAAAACTCAAAATACAACAATACAGCTTTTTTTACTTTCCTGGTACGAATCTCTCTTCCACTATTTTTCGTAGGCAAAATCTGAAGCGCGTAGATGGATAGTACTAACACGCTGGTTGGAGACCCGGTGGTGACGTGCCTCTTCCCAACAGTAACAACTGCTCTTTCGAAGTGTAGTGGCATCTTGAAACGAAGAAACAGTACTTCGTTCATGTCGTCTGTGACAGTCGCGCATAGTAATTGTCATATTAAAAACATGTCGTTTTCACTCAGGAAATTTAATTGCTGTTTTTTTGGAGTAACCAAAATGCAGCACTCGTAAAGAGCTTTTAATTAACGTGAGGTTTGCTACTTCCATCGCTAAAAGGTGTGTGAAAAGACGTGTCAACATTCGTCTTCAAAAATAGTAAATAAAACGGTCATTATTACAGTGGTAAGTGTTCATAGCATGCACATTCAATCATCTGCGTGTGCATCAGTTCAACAATTCGTTTAGCACTTTAAAATGTCTTTCACAATATTCACTTGCTCATCAAGTTCGTTAAAATGTAGTTTTTTCTTGCTACAACACCGGATAAAGTCCATCATGGCTGGTGTTTATAATAAAAAATTAACTTGTAATTTTAAGTCACTATAAAATATTGGCTGAGATGTGACTGCCTTACAGTTTATATTTCCAAATATTTTCATCTCAAATATTTCATGATCATTAATCATTACATCATCATAAGCAGTGAACTAAATTAAATACACAATATTTACATATACAGTACATAAAATAAACACTTAACCAACATTTAAATCATATTTTAATGTGTAAAATATGCACATGTTAATAGGTTTGTGTATATTTTCCTAATGTTAGGAAATTAATTTGACATCGCATTGTTCAACAGTCCTCTTCTCTTCGTTCGACGGGTAACCAACAATCTACGTGAAAATATGTGTGTGGCTTTGGATAACTCTCAAATCCCTAATCGTCCACTCAACATTAAGAAGACATTGATGACCTACCTTCAGAAAAAATACTTGGAAAACGATCAACATGAAACAACATAAAAATTCCATACACAATAGATATATCAACATGAAGATATTCAAATACACATATGATGCATATATACAGTGAAAACTCTGTGTAATCAGAAGAAAATACGCGTGTTTGTGGTGTTTAAAAATATCAGACGAAATCGGATAAGTGATAAACACGTGTTGCACAAGTGGAATAAATTGTTGCAAGAAATATAAAAATAACAGTTTTGTATTTGCCAGGAGGAAAAAACCAGTCTATCTTTACTGGATTAACCATTCTCAGGCAAGTGAAAATATAACACTGTGTTTACTTGTTCAATGATAGGGTGTGGATGCCAAGCTTTCTCCCTTTATTGACAACACTAATTCAAATATTTCGGCATTACTTTTGTGTTAATTCAAATAAAATATATCCGTAGCGTAAACCGAAATCTTGTCCATCATCTAGTGTGACGTGTGCTCATATTTGAGTCAGCTAGGTACAGTAGTCAGGACTTGCATAACTGCATTATTGGAACATCGGGTCCATAATTCCACATAATAGTGCAGTTTACTTAACGTGACATAACAGTGTGTAGGTAGCATATCTTCCCTCACTAAATAATCAATCATCTCTGGCATTAACCTTCAGAGGAAAAATACACTTAAATGCTTACAACTAATACATATAAACATCACTAATACTTTGCACTTATGCTGTAATTATAAACCTTATTCCTGCTTTTTTTCCCCATCACATAAGACCTTCTTAACTGCATATAGCATATTCTTAATGAAGAAAATATTTAGTACATCACTCAGATGACTGAAACATTGACTAAAAATACTTTACACAATTAAAAATTAGAAGACTTGTAGGGCTTTAATGTTAAATCTGCCAATAATCTGCCCCTCCATAATAGTAACAATTCTCCTTAACAGCTACAATTTGAAATGGGTCTTCGAATAATAAAAATTACTTGCGTGTAACATTGTCAATAGCTTAACTGATGTGGCTTGTCTTCTTCAGCACAAGGTCACCTGCCCTGAATTTAAAAATTTTCGATAACTTCTACGAGATTCTGCAGAACTGAATAACTTTCTCTTCACCAAATCTAACAAATTTTCCTGGGACAAGGGTGCATGATTTCCTTCGACTTGTGTGGTGTCAGTTTGAGCAATAGTTTTGTACCGGTAGTCTCGGACACATTGCACTGAAAAACCTATTTACAACTGTACACATAATTATGCCAAACTCTTGGCTTTCGTAGCATGTACACATTCAAACACACACTGTTATGTGCGCCTCCAGGGTCAAATACTGGTTTGAAGTGCATATACTGACTCACGGCTTGATTGTGTTTCAATGTTGTGAGCGGTAAACCCATTTTCCTTTTTTGACTGGTGAATTTTACTCATACTGGCTCTCTTTCTTTTGCGGTTTACTCCTAATTCTTCGTTGATGCAATTTTAACGAATGAGAGGTCACATGTTTTGTTCTCTTAGTTTGCCTGAGTTTAGCTCGGTGTCTGCAACATGAATGATGATTTGAAAATTTGCCAATTTGTGTGGTATGCAAGATGTCATGTGCAGTGGTATGGTATGTGACAGTAAATAATTCTGATGTTTTGGCTGCTGTGATAAAGGTTAGTATTCTGCCAATGTATCTCGTGTTTCATGTAGTCACACTCCCAAGTAGAAAACACCCTATTTACCCGTTTAAGTAGAGGGTTTTTCAACTCAATAAAACCAGTGATTTAAATAGCTTCTCAACGAAGTGTAGTGACTGAATCTGCTTTAAAATCTTCTTGAACATTTTCAACAGTCCTCTTTACTAGCTTACGGGTCTCGTTCACTTTCCAGCTGAGCTTTTGCAATTTTTCCCCTGTATCTTGCAGACGTGTGTTAGTTTGTCTGCAGCCGATTGAACTGCCTGGTAAAAATCATCAATTAAATTTAGTTCATGTACCTCCTCTTTAAACTGTGCCACACAAGCCTCTAAATTTTCCTGAACCCGTGCCACACTAGCCTCTAAAGTTTCCTGAACATTAGCCATTTCCTGACTCATTCTCTATTCCATATGTTTCATGGCCAGACTAAAATTCTGTCTCATCCTCTGTTCCATGTGTTTCAGGTCCAGACTGAGTTGTAAGAGCACACATTGTATCGATCCCATTGTAGTCGCATCACACTGGCGTGTTGTGTGTTAGTCAGGTATGCAAGGAATTGTGGGTGTAATTATGCCCTGTTTTTTGGCACCTGAAGCCGTTTCAGTCCTTTTAGACAATGCCTCAAGAATAATTATAATGATTTAATAGGTCTTCCGGATGCACTATGTGATGTGACCTTGGTCTTTCCACACTGGAATCAGAAGCTCTCTGGCGATGCTGTAAACCTCATGCAATAGAAAACACCTTCCAACCTTCACAGTAATTCATTTAAATCAAACGTGTAACCTTGCCAATTAATTTATAATTAAAAAAAAAGGAAATTAATTAACTCAGATGCAAACATGTGAATAATTCAACAAGGTGCATAACTAAATAGAGTGAAAGTCCGATGTAACGAGTCTGCCTTGTAACAAAAAGTCCACTATAACGATAACGTTTATCGGCACCGTCAATTGCTCCTATACTCTGAGGGGAAAAAGAAGTCTGTAATAACGAATGCAGTGTGGGCTTATTTTTGCTATAACGATAGCTTAAATAGCCGCACTCAGCAGTTTCCTTCAAAAACAATGCAAGAAGAAATGATTGCGTAAAAAAAATCAAGGAAAGGTTTTGATTTCCGTGCACGAAGTTCATGAACATAACATTGCAGTCGCCAGCTGATCGCGCAGACTTGGCAACACCGCACAACTTGCCTGGAATGGCAGCGTGGCTGGCGCCGTGCTGTCCAGTCCGGCACTCAACCGTGTTGTGCTGCTTGTGCGCTAGACACGGCGTAGCGTAAATTTTCAATATCGACCAAAGCTAAAGTGAAATGAAACGTGAATATCTGTCCCAAAATAAAATTGAATGTAAATTTACCCACAGATCACTGTTTTTACTTAAACTTCTTTGAATCAATTATTGCAGATTAGTTTTTTTCATGCGAAAATATTGAATGCTGCCTTACACATGAGACTTGGAGGGGGGGGGGGGGGGGGGGGGGGGGGGAAATTGTAATAATGTTTCTGGCCATCATAAAATTACATCTCGGGTCCTGCACTGAATCGTCAAGGAATAGAACTAAGGTAGTACAAGTAAATTATTTATACGTGCTATTATTGCACTGAACAGCTGCTAAGAATTGGGTAATCTGATCGCCGGCATAATGTGCAATTGAGCCGCAGGCAAACGTACTGATTAAATTCTGTTTCGGGAATGTTTTTGTTGGTTGCAATTTCCCCCGACTTCAGATGGATGCATTTCTGTGGCGACAGAAAATCCATTAATCCTAGTGGTGCGCACCTGATTAAACAGCTATTATTCCAGTTCCGGGTATTTACACATTTTGCCTCGCAAAGCATTGTTTTTGGGCAATTTTTACAGCTTACATTTTCGTCTAATAAGGGACCTTCCATGTTCACATGCATATTCCACCACCATCAATTAAAATTTTGCATAGTAACTCGCTCCTTTTCCATTATAAGCAAGGTTCCAATTGGCACTGTTTATTAACAAAAGGCTCATATGACCTGTTTGTCTACAAATTCTATGACGTGTTTTTTGACAACTTTGAAGTTGACAAATTACCAAATCGTTGCCGTATCAGACTTAATTTCTGAAATCATAACGCCGAAATAATACAGCATGGCATGCTAGGCAGTTAAATGTCATGTTGTTTCGACTAAACCTTACAGAAAGACAAGACAAAAATTAAGAAAAATGAAACTAGAAACAAATTACAACACATGGCCTCACGTTTGTTTATCTGTGAAGCAGGAAGCACAAGAGAGCCCATAGGATCTAGTCACGAACTTTAGCATCACAATATTATGCTGTTGAAGGATGTCTGCAAGTACAATCACTTCACAGGAGCGTGTAGTTGACAGTCAGTTGTTCCCATACGTGAACACCAGGCTTTAAAAACAATTCCATGCAGCCTGCACATGCTAAAATACAGTATACATTGTATGTGGTACTACACGTAGTAATTGTTTGGGCAACATTATTTATGAATGTTACCATTTCATAGCACGGAATATGCATGTGTGGACATTGTTTCGTGACATTCAGAAAATATGTTATTGTTTTTATACTAATATTAATGTCACTTGAATTAGAGTAGCAGACTGTCTGGCAATTTTAAGACTTCCAAATATTTTCATATTATCATACAGTATAAGACGAATACATATAGAAATTTTAAGGGTGTAAATTACATAACTGTATTGCACACCTGCAAATACCACGTATACATTTGAAGAGTTGCGAGCTTTCCAAGAGGTCCTGTCGTCCATCACAAGGGCAAGCTGTTAAATTGAACTAATATTGATTCTTATTTCAAGAACGAGTGTTTGCAAGTGTTTTTTTAAAGTGTATGTTGGTGCTAAACTATCTCACATTTTGCTAATTAATGTTTATCTTGTGAATCAAGCTGCATTTTTATAGTCACTAACAGGGCAGATTTTTTTGCTAACTGTTAATAGTGTAATAAAATTTCTTCAATCAATTTGAGCAAAAAAAATGTGCCAGGTGACAATTGTTCGTAACTTCGCATTCACACGTCACCCGTCGGTCTCCGTGTTCCATCCACAGCCGCCGCTATGGCGACAGGAAACGCTATGACCTTGTGTGTGGAAACAGCTACGCGCATTGTCTTGCCACCCTCCCCGCTCCAAAACCTTACATGCATCACATCTTTTCCCTAGTGATCAAATTTAATGCTGTATAAATTTAATTTTAACGAGTTATAATATCAGTATTTTAACTTTGTTGGTTGTGCCATTGAAGTTAATATACAGCACAAATAAAAAAATTGGAAATGTGGAATTTTTAAATTTCATTTATAATGAAAGTCCGCTATAGCAACAGTTTTTTGTGCCAATATAAACTACTGTTACAACGGACTTTCATTGTATCTGTGACAGAAATCTTTTTACTCAAAAATGAAATTATACTGTATCATAATTAACATAAATGACATACCACCATCCAAGAATAGGGATAAATCAGAATGCAAAATTAATATAAAATAAAAGATTGAAAAATACTCAAGCTTTAGAGCTGCTATATAAAAAAAATTAATAAATCTTTTACTTGAGATTTCAGTTCGAAATATTAATCAGGTTCCACTGGAAGTAGCCTCCTCTGTATTTAAATTTCTTGGATCACATTCACTGATAATTCCATAAATGTTAAAAGTCAGTTCATCACTTTAATTATCTCAAATCCAATACTTCACCAAATAAAATTACTGTGGATTTATATTGAAAGTTCAAAATAAGTCTCAAGTCCTCATTCCATATTGCTCCCGCTGTACTATCTCATAAGCAAAAGTTCAAGACTACTAGTTTAATACTCTTAGAACTCGGTCAAATTGTTGACAAATCAAAATAGTAACTTTAATAAAATAAGTTCAGGTTCCTTAAAGTTCAATAGTTGAAAAACAGTTCATGTACTTAAGCTTTCCATATGTTAAATTGCCTTGGCATCACCTGAAGTCCTCTGGCGCAATCGTTTTGTCTAGGCATCCTTTTCGCCTTGTCAATTTAACACTCAAAATAATTATCTACGACTTAGCCTACAGCCTCTTCTTAAATAATGCTGCAGCAACTACCAAAACCTAACTTCTGGGAGCATAATTTCTAAAATAAATTTATGTCCTTGGAATTTCAAAAGTAAAATTCCAACAAAAATTTAGACGCCTTACAACCAACATCCAATCGGGGCTTGCTTCCAGCTTGACCTTCACTAAATAAATTTAAGGCCTAAAATATTATGTCTTTAAATCACAAAACAAATAAGTAATTTTGCCTTAAAAATAAAATGAATATAATAAGTGACATAACCATATGTAGAACTCAGAACGTGTCAAAATTATCAGAGTAGTGGACTGGTGGTTCACATGTATAGAAAAATTAGGGAAATGAAATGTTAAGATAAAATATTATAAACATGTGAAAAGAATTAAATATTACTGTCCAAACCATATGTGTAACTCAAATGCAGATAATAAATATAACCTCATGGTTCCGTGTCCAGTCGATCTGTGACGCGAGACATTTGATGTATATCTGTTCAAACAGAAATTTTTAGTAATCAAAATTTTATATATAATAAGCTCTCGATTAATCCCTAACTTGAATTAAAGAGGCTTGTACAGAAGGGACATGGAAGTGTGGATCGCAAGAGGTTCTTCACCTCCGGTGAAGTTTCAGCTGGGCTAAGCCCTTATGGGGGAGTCTAGAAGACAAAACACAGTGACCCTGTTTAACTGGAAGGTATCAGGAAGGAAGTGTATGATGACAGGATTGCTTCCGGTGGTATTGACAACCCTGGGTGCCGGAGGCGGCTGAAGCAGTTAAAGTCGTCTTAGAGGTAGTGGTTTTACGGAGCTGGAGATGTCGTCGACCACTGGTTCAGTTACAGTCACGGTTGAGGGTCTCTGCCCTTGTCTGGTGTCTTCGACTTTCACAGCCAGAAGGCATACAAAGTCAGAGTTGCAGCAGCATGTTAGGGACTCTGTCTTCTCTGCCTGGAGCTTGTGATGTCACGTGCATGAATCATGGATCCTTATCTGAGCCAGCAATTGGCACGAGGCGGAGGCCATGATTCTGCTGATTGGCCCGCTCTCTTGCAGCAGCATGAAGTTTGAACAGTGTGCAGCCTCGCTAGTGGCACAGCTAAGTGAAGTAGCGCTTCTTCCGGAAGAGGCGTTGGCATGAAGACTTCTTGTAGAATCTGGTGGACGGTAAAAGCAAGGAGCATATGGTTAGAGATGTGTTGAGGTTGTGAACATTTGGTAGTCCCATGTGTCCTGCTTCCATTACCGTTTGCAATTGTTGTTGACTTGCCCATAAAAGCATGTCACATTTCAGACAGTGTGAAGTCTGTCCTTCGGAATACGCCCTCTTTAAACGTAAAAGTACTGTGTGTCAAAGTAGTCAGGAGGTAGTACTGGCGACATTTTATTCCTCACCTACATTAATTTTCATTTCCTTAGGAGACTGTTGCATCCTAGTAGATGCCACGTCCACCAGAGAGAAGCAGGAAACAGTTTCAAGTCACTTTTTACAGCCTAGTGTAGGACTGCAGCCTCCCCTCCAGGGACTCGTAAATCTCGCAATATGCACACATTTAACAGCCACCCTTTCGGTGCACCCTCATTAACCATACTCCTCTAGGTAAAATATACCACCAGGCCAGTTAACACTCCATCCACCGCACCATTTGAGTTGGATGAAGTGCTTAAACGGTTCTGGGTTGGGTCTGCTCACCCTAGGAGTTACACCCACAGTAGTAGTTGGGACCGCTCAGAGAAAACCCATTCTCTAATTATGGCAACACTTGTGTTACCAGTTTGATTACAGGTTAGGCTTGGTGTCCGCCCTGCTGCCGCCGCCAAACACCTTAGCCAGGAACCAGTCGTCTCCTGCTCCCCTCTAGCCTCTCACCAAAAGGGGGCGGTAAAGATTTTCAGGAGAGTAAGGCCTGTGGCTGCACCCAGTCTGATAAGGAATTCTGCCAAAATAACCTCGGGGAACAAGCTCAGACCGCCCGTAAGTTGGTGGGGCTTAACCTCCCAGCTTCCTCCCATCTTTTTGCAGCACCCCAGAAGATGCAGGAGACACCCCACCCACCTGTCGCCACATTTTGCAGCGGGGAGAAGATGCCAATGAGACTGGTCTGCCTGTGGTTCAACATCTGCAGCTACCCCATCTGCAGCTACCCCAGCCCAGGCCAGAAGACCGCCTGCAACTCCAACCACAGCAGCATTTGTGGGCTCACTGACTCCACTAGCAGCAGCCAGTGGACTTCTATACCAATAGCACCGCCCCAATGTTTGTGTAAATAAACCAGTAACCTCCAGGTCATGCCACCAGGTACGTAGCCAAGCAAGATCTTAATTATGTACCAAACTGACGGGTAATGCAGCCTACTCTTTATACTGGTTGAGGCCCTGTGCTCAATTAAGTTGTAACCAGCCACCTAATCACCCACACAGTAAAAACTTGCTACTTTGGTGACACAACAGACTGTGCCCAAGAATGCCACACATCAGTGTTTATTGATTAAATTTTATTCATAGATAATGTGCAGCTCTCATTATATTCAAAATGGAGTCTAATAAGGTCAGATTGATGTACCTATATATAAAAACCCTCATCTACTGAAATCTCTCACGTATGGAAATTTTTTGACAGTCCCCTGAAAAATGGTAGATAGGGAGTCTACTGTAATTCTAAAATTATTATTGGCATCCAACACATTTTGTTAACATAACTGCCAAATTTAGCTTGAATATCTGCCAATAATAGAAATTATTAATAGGTATTATTGTAGCTAGCCTTATGGCGCAAGGAATTGTGCTAGAGGAATGTGTATAACTGAATGTACACAATTACTGCTCCCAAAAAAAAAAAAGGCATTTTTTCCCCAACATATTTGTCTACAAATTTGAGATTTCACAAAAAAAAAAAACCATAGCAAGAAATGTACTTCGCAAATCTGCAAACTTCAATAAACATATTTATTATTACTGTACATACCATCCACTATTTAAATGTTTCTCACCAAATCCAATAAATATCTATAACACTGGTACTCTGAAAGGAGAAGAACACAATTTACACAACAGCAATAAACAATTTTTTTTTCATTGAAGCCTATTTAATAAAAATCTGACAACTGCAGCTAACTTCTGCTAGAATATGCAGAGAATTCCTACTTGCTGCACAATATACAGATGCACACACTTCACCAGTGATACTTGTGGCTGCGATGTTTCCCTGCAACAAAAGAAAAAGTTAATACCATGATTACTATATATTCTAAAACTACCATAATTTACACCAACATTGTAAAGGTTGTGCGAATATTCAGTATGATGAAAAATGAGAACTTTCATTTCGGTTTCAGTAATAAAACCAGCCCCAGAAAGTATGAATGGAAAAATTGAAGTGTGTCTAACTTAAAATTTTTGTCGAGTATCCAGTTGTTAACTTTTGTTATACACTAGTACAGAGTTTGTAAAGTATCTGGTTCACACAGAGATCTCACTCTTAAGGAAAGCTTTTCAAGAGCAGTGAAAGGGGAAGAAGAGGGGGGGAAACCACCCCCCCCCCCCGGGAACTTATTAAATAACAGTTTAAATTTAAACATTTGAAAGCAATGTGACCAGGGTGAAAATGAAGTGTAGTGGAGAGATTTGGGCTGCTTTTAACATTGTGATCTTAAAAGCCGAGGGTGAAACGAGGTGAGTATGAATCAACGCTGGAATGCAAGAGTGGATGTAACAGGAAATCCCTGAGAATACCCTCAGACCAGCAACATCATTAGACACATTTTTTTTATCACATACGAAAATCCGGTAGTGACTCCACCAGGTTCATCTTGGTGGGAGACATGTAGTCTAACCACTACAAATACTGTGGCTCCGTGAAAATAAAAGAAACCCAGCAGAAGTTATCCATAATAAATTTACAATTATCAGCATGTGAGCAAGGTCATAGACCTGTGCTGCCCAATGACCACATGACTCATGATCACCTTGGTACGTTATACAGACCATCTGTTTGTGGTGAGAGACTGTTTCTCTGCTTAATCTCCTTGGCCTTAAGATCTTTGGGTACATTCAGAGTAATTTGCAGGCGGTCACACAACTTTAATCCTAGTGAAATGGCTAAATGTGTTTTGTAAGATTTAAGCTGTCCATATGAGCACAGTACGTGCTTTTGTTTGTAGTCATACTGGTCTCAACGAGATACAATACAATTAATGGGCCGTGTTCTGTAGGCACTTCACACCCAGGGTTTTAATGATTATATGCTTTATATCACACCATGATCTTCCTTGTCTTGATAGTACTATTAATTTCTTAGAATTTGTGTTCTGGTTATTGTTTTAATAACATTCACGGCTTTGATAAGCCAGAAACTGTGGCAGTGCAATGTTTATAATTCAATGTATATGAATGCAGTCTTGGCTTTGATAGGCCTTAGACAGTGTCCGTGCACTGCTTTGTTTTAAAGTGTACTGTTTTACTTGTGTTATTTTTTTTATACTTATTCTATTTGGGCCTTGGTGGCACTCAAAATGTTATGCCTAAAGAAGTGCGATCTAACTTCCATGGTTATAAAATTCCATAGTAGTAAATTTAAACGATCTTAAGTGCAAGCAGTGTGGGAATTTATGTTTATAATTATTTTAAAGAAGTTAACGTGATTCCAGCAATAAATAATTTAATGAAACAACCTATTTGCCTTTTGTAATTCACATGAAAAATATGTCACAGACCTATCAGCTATCCCATAGTAAGGCTTCAACTGGTGTAGCTCTCTTTTCTGTGCTATACTTGTATGCGGAGATAAGCATGCACAGCACCACACATTCCTCACCCTACTTCCTGGTAGCTCCGCCAGCTAATGCTGACTGATTCATGCCATATGCTGCAAAATAATAATAATAGCTCTGAATTTTACCCCCCCCCCCCCCAACTTTCAGACCATCTTGGTTCATAGGAGTTTGGGGTCGTTACATATGTTTTTGACTATCTAGTGCTTTTCTTTACAGACTATGATTTAAATTTTTGTTCAGTTTGTTTAGATTTCTATTTATTGGTGATTTCATTAAACTATTTCACTTAGATTTCAATTTTCGGCACACACTATTTCTGGATTTATTTTGCTACAGTTGATGACCTATGCAATTTTTTGACATGCTTTTTGGATTGTGATTCTAACATTGGAAGCAAGAGGCAGGACACCACACTCATGCAAAAATATGAAATTATACAAGAGATGTTTCCATGCATCCACTAACAATATATTTTCTATGACCTACTTTTTCAATATGTCACTAAAACAAAAATGTTTGAATAAATAATGCTGCTGCCATGTTTCAAAAAAATGATCAGAGAAACTTGTCTACAGTTCACATGTTTCTAAGCAGTATATAGTGACGAAGCAAAATTTTACACATAAAATTTTTTTCTCCCCAATTTTTTGTCAGGATACTATTATCTTTAGGAAAGTTTTTTTTTGTTAGGATGAATTAGTGAGTGTGGTTGGGACTCAATTTAGTTCTTCAGGTTAATCTTTTCTAGATGGATCATTTTTCGAGTACATTTTAGGTTCTCAAATTTAATATTTTTTTCAAGTTTCTACAGAAGTCTGTAGTCGAGGGTTCCTCGTATGTTGTGTTGTCACTTGTAATTTTTTTTGTCATTCCCAATTTGCCGAATCTTGGGATTTCACCTCGTATTGCCAATTTATCTATGTTTGAAATGATACAGCAGTTTTCTTTTCAATTCGGCAAGTTTCTTTGGGAGCTTTAAGAACTTCTGCCAAAAAATGCTATTGTGGTCAGGACCTGAGTTGGTGCCAACGGGGTGTAGTTTATGTGAAGGCAGCCGCTGGGTTGGCGATACTTGAAGGGGCGAGGAGTAGGCGTCCTGATTCCAGCAGAGATAATGTAGGCCACCAAGGGGAAAGGGAGGATCGCGGCAGTAATTTTTCTGGTGATGCTGTTGTCAGGAAGTTTTGGTGCTTTCTGATAGGTCATGGCCAATGGTGCGATGGAGTGAGGTAAAGCGAGGTCGGACACCGTGAAAGTGGTTGCCTGCAAGATGGCGAGATAGGCAGACGGTCAGGATGCGTTTCTGCAGCTCCGAGGAAGCCGCCAAATTTTCAACAAGATGAGCTACGTATTCGGCTTAAATTTCAGTTTGTTTTAATTGATCAGGACATACCTTCCGGGAATTTCAGGAGGAATGACCCCGGTCAATCAAATAAATAGTAATTTCTTTTTGGGGTAGAGTTAGTAGAAGAAGAGTTTAGCCGTGGGTGTGGTGTATAGTACCAAGTGAAAGGTAGGGAGTTAATTTGATTGGATTTATTCGTATTAAGTGGTTGACGATTTTGAGGTTTTTTTTGGTTTAGTCGTGAAACAGAAATAACTATTTGAGTTGAATTATTTTGGGTTGATGTTTTTTTGTGGAAGTTGGTACTTGTGTCAGATGCGAGTGTGTTTTGTTAGCAGTCCACTCTAGCAGCAGTTAATTGTTTTGGGTTGTTTGTTTTAGAATCCCCTGAATCGTAACTTCTAGACTGTAGTACAAATTTAATTCAGTTTACAAATAATTTCTTGGCCAATCATTCTGATATCAGAGTTCATTCATAAGTTTCTTCTAAATTTAGTAAATGAGGAGTAGCCTTTAAGAGCAGTTACCTTTTTCTTGAGCTTCTACCAGAGATAAAAATTTTTTTTATGCTTGTATGGACTTACCGCAGATATCCCTTTAAATAAACATAATTAAAAACTAAAGTCCATCAGGATAGTTTTCCTTGTTTTTTAACGATTTTGCAGATTGAAAATTTAGACACGCAGTTATCTGCCATTTTAAAGAAATTTTTCCTTTTCTATTCTTTAACATTTTTTATAAACATTGTGTATGCGAGTCCCAGGCCACTTCCACTCCGAATAGGGCTGAATGCGATTTCAATGTGAAGTGATTTATTTTGTTTTAATTTGTAACGAGATTGGCGACCTCAGACGTTGAAGTATTTCCTATTTCGTAATTTTGTGCGGAAAGCTCACATCTAACAAGAATAATATGAACTTTGGTACCATTTTATTCTATAGCCAGATATCACCTGTTAGAAATATTGCTTTTATATACTTTTGTTATAGGCCTTAGAATTGATACATGTTTTATGGCTGTTAACCCCTTTTTATATATTTTATTTATGAACTGATGAATTTGTTTTCTACATAAGTGTTTTATTATTTTTACCTCTAAGTTTTAATACAAATACTGGGTTTTCTTTCTTTCACTTTAGGTTAATATTGGACCTGGTTTTAATCCATATAGTAGTTGTTTAATCTAAGGATAAGATAGTTTTTTATTTTTGTCTGTCTCTTCTTACTCTCATCCAAGAAGTTTAATTTAATTAATTTGAAGGAACTAGTATATGGGCTTTGGGTTTACTGCATCTCATGTCACTTTCTTATACAGCATAAAAAACCATTAAACTATACTTTCTCCTCTAAGCTGTCATGTAATATAGGTGGGTATATTACTATCTATCTTTAAAGTCGTAAAAAAAAAAAAAAAAAAAAGAGAGAGAGAGAGAGAGGAAATTGTTTACATTTACAATTACTATCCTCTATGACCAAACTAAAATACAGTCCATTTAGACTGTCTTGATAACTCAATGCAAAACAGGCCTAAATAGAGCATCTTTAGTTTAAATATAAACCCTTAATAGAATTGATTTTGTGTTTATTTTGTACATTTTAGATGCTACATGGTATATTTCCAATAAGCTTCTTATTCAAAATATGATCTCAGTCCACTTTTCAAGCTCTTAGGGGTTTGTAATAAGTATAAATGGGTCGAGTATGCATTTTTGCTGATTCATAGTCTATGTCCGATTCTCAATTCCCAAGAGTATTTCGATTATTAAAATGAGCATTTTCAATATAATACAAGTGTAAAAAAAATTCTTTCACACAGTGACATTTATTTTTTTTGTAAATTCAGAGTACAATGCTATTGGTATTGAATCATAAGTAGTTCTGTGTTAAACTTATTGGAAGTGATATTGGCAAAATTTTTGGATTACAGCAACTTCCTTGCTTATGAATGAAGTTGATTAAAAAAAAAAAATTGGCATGTTGTGCTTTCAAGAGTGTTGCAAATAAAAATACAAATAAAAAGAATCTAATTTTAATAGGGTCTGAGGGAAAACATTGTAATGTATTGCTGCATTAGCACAAATGTACAGGTTTATTTTTTAAATTCAAACACACTATATCAAATGTACTTTGAAAAACAATCTGTTGCTGGGTTGTTTTCCCCAGCATCTAGGTTATGTTTGAAGCATGTATTTTGGTTGGTTGAACATTTTCAAGTTTTCTTCAACTTTTTATCCCTTCTTGCTAGCTCTGCACAATTTATTTTATTTAAAGCAGCACATACATTTTTAATCTGCATCAGATTTTAAACAAATGCTTACTCTTGGTTGGGACATTAAAAGTTGCTGAGAATGAAGAAAAAAATGTAAACAAGGCATACATTTGGACTGCATACGCACACCAATGATATAGATAACAATGATATAGCACCAAAACATGTCTGTTGGCACTCTTGTTGTGGAGAAATGAGCACCAATTCTGTTTAAAGTGCTGCATGCTCACACATCTTTTGAGGTACACAAAAAAAATATTATTCCCATTTTACGTTAATAGAAACACCACCATTTTACCGTGAAATTTAAATAAAATTAAACACGCATGCGTAATTTATATATTAACACGCATTGCAATTTGTTAAAACGAGAATTTCATTCACCAATGTAATTAATTTTGGCAAATAGTAGTAAAAAATTAGTTATTACGTGCATGTCCAAGGCCAAGTTTATACTTTATTGTATAGAATATTTTACTATATGGAATATTTACCCAAAGTTTTATGGTATCGTGTAAAACATACAGTGCATTGTTTTACACAGAGTCCTTTATTCAGAGAATCAACTTTATTGGTATTCGGTTTAGTACTCACATTAATGGAAGAATTGTCGGTATCAAGGAATCTAAGAATCAAATTAATCCATCCCTGGTAATAAGACGTTTAAAACCTTGTATAGGTCCTAATTGTAATGCAAGCATACCAATGTGATTTGGGTGCAACAGTTTAAACATACATCAAATGGAACCAGAAAACTTACTCATCTTTCCATAATTCATGATGTAAAACAGAGCCATTGAACCAAAAATCACATGGAACACAGGAGCAATACCAGCTCGCTTAGGCTGAAAGTACTTGTGCTGCCATCGCCAGTAAGCTGAGAACAAACAACACATGTAAGAGTTGACACATTGCCAGTTTGTACTAGATGTGGTTCAAGATATTACATACCAGTACAAATATTAGATAGTTCCCCAATTTTATGGCAAATAAAAAAGAACTGATTTGATCATTAAAATTTCACAATTACTTCAAAAAAATATTTACATCACCATCCCATCATTAAAATAGTTTAATTTTGTCAAATAAATTTTATAGCAAAACAAATACATACATTGTTATTAGAAGATGAATCTGTTGTTTTAATAAATCATAACAATTTCCCTCAAAGTAAATGGAATTTGATATTCGTTCTTTTGATCAGTACATATATAAGGGAAAACATTCACAAATATTGAACGATAAGGATGTAAGGACAACAAGGGTGGCCACTCAATGTCTGTTTCAAAATTCCCTTACTTTTCCAGATTTTTCAGACTAAATTTGTGTTTTTCCCTGGCCAATAATTTTTGCTTTATTTCTGCTTACAATAAATTTTTTTACATAAATAACTTATACAATTATTGCATAATGCAATGAGAACAGTAAAAGTGTTACCTTGGTGCAGCAGGCATAATAGAATTCTACAGTCAATAATCTAATTTTCACCAAATAATGCAATAGGTAATTGTGTTTGGTGAACAAAACCCCCTCAAGTCAAAAACTCATGTACACAATGTTAGGTTTAACAATGGATATGGTGTAAAAGATTTTGCGATACAGTTTTATCCCAAATAAATTGTAGGATTCAAACATTTGTTATTTGTATCATAACTAACATAGCAATGCATTTTTTTAAAAGTTGCATAAAAATTAAATTTTACACTGAAGTTCGCCTTTATTAAGTTAAACATATGGTGTGAAATCATTTTTAAACACAGATTTGGGCATGAGAATTTAATATAAAATCATCAACAAATATATTATGACTGCTATTATATAGTAAAAAAATGGATACGAACATGTATACAATTTTTTTTAATATCACAAATATCTACTGGATACATGTAGAGTTTATTTATGTTTTCCAACACGGCAGGTTAAAAAAAAATTAAGTTGTTCAACTCCATATCAAAATACAAAGATGAATGTTAACTTCACAAAGAAATGCACTATATAGATATGGTAATAGTTTATTTACATTCATATCAATGATAAATACTACAACTAAGCATAACAGCTGAAAATTATTGAAAACCAATTTCCATAATTTAAAATACAAAATTCACACATCAAAGGTTTTCTTTAAAAAAATGTTCCTTAATGTTTTATAAATTTTTACAAATTTCCCTGATTTTTTTCCAACCAACAAATTTCCCTGATTTTTTTTCCAACTAACAAAATTCCCAGACTTTTCCAGGTTTTCCCTGTTTCCACTGAGTGGCCACACTGGCAACCTTATGAGAGCACACTTGTTATGGAACACACAGTGTCACATCACATGTTTTTCGAAGCGCACAAAATCTCTAAATTTTCGTGAAATCCATTTCTCTCAGCCCTATTTGGAGTTAATGACTCGTCCAGTAAACCTGAAGAAAGGTCAACTATTTTTGTTTACTCAGTCCAACTCTCACCAAATATTAAAATAGTAATGGGACGATTGAAGATTTTTGCAGATTCTGATTCTCAATTTGATTCCAAAATTTTTGTTTAGATTCTTGATTCTGGACTCAATTCGATCAAGAAATGTTAAACACATTGCAACATTTTGTATACAGTTGTACAGTTCAACATTTCACACAACTTCCAACGGGGACTATAATAACCATGAGAGAAAATAATTTTTCTTAGTTGAATTAGCAAATTTAGTGCCATTTTATCCAGTACTCTGTGAAAGAAACGTATAGTTTTGTCATAAACGGTCCTGAAAGTAAAACGAATGTGTCAACATCGTGTGATTTCAAGAATACTGCAGACTTCCCAAACAATATAATTTCAAGGATATACTGTAAACATTAAGCAAGTCTTACATATGTATACAGTATTCTTTTTGTAAATTTTTCAGTATGAAGTTTTTAACTACAGTTGGATGTAAACAAAACAAATCAATCACAGTGCATTGGAAATAAAAGATGCACATTAGTAAAGACAAAATGTCCCAATGATAAACATTTTACAGTCTTTTACATTGACTGCAGCATCTTCCATATGTACAAGAGTAGATGTTTTATGAAAACAGCCCGTTTAACTTATCAATTTAGATATTGCACTTTTGTTTCATGAAATTTTACAAGCAACTGCCGTAAACATTCGCTGCGGCCATAGATTACTGCACACATTCTAGTTGCGAGTGTTCACTTTGAACCAATGTTACTAGCGTTGGAGACAGTTTGTTGTCAAACTACTGTAGTTTATTTCGACCTGCATATTTTACTGCTTGTTATTACATTTTGTTATGCAAGGAAAAAACTTGAAATAATTACATGCGCGTGTTGCACATAGAACAATGATTTCCGAGATTTAAAAATTGTCTCAAGATGAAATCTAGAGTTTGTTCATCTCAAATATTTCTCGATATTGCCTAGAACTTGCAAGTTTTTAAATTTTTTATTTAATAGTACCGTAGTAAATTAGAGTATGTAACATGGGAGAAGAGTTCATTTCTTGTGGAGAAAGCTAATTTCGTGAGAGATCGCACATTTGTCTATATTTTGTGTTATTTCACATTTTAACCTATATTTTGGTGTTATTTTATTTTATTGCGATTTACCACAAATTCGGGCCTCTAATAATGCCTGATTAAACAAGACTGCAAACGCACACAAGCTATTTGCACTGCATTTATAAGCACCACCACCAAGTTTGCAGAATATGCTAACCAGTATCAAACATTTCACAGAATCGAAAAGCTTTTGAATGCAAAAAATCTGAACTCATTGAATCTTTGATTCAGGCAAGAATCGGTGGAATCAATAATCAAATTGTTCCATCACTACAAATAATTGTTTATAAAATACACTAGGCATGTTTTAAAAAGCAAGAAACTGTTGTGCTTTGTCTATATATTTCGCAAATTCTTTTGAAGTCGTTAGTGCATAACTTATTATTTTCTTATTTATTAACATATGACTATAGAAATATTATGTCTGTTATAAGCATTACATTTAGATAAACACTGTTAATGTAAAAATATGTCGCTGCGACTGCTAAAAAAAGTGACTGTCGACAACTTCTGAAGCAAAACTTACAAAATGACAAATTACAAAATAACGAATTTGCCATTATCGCAGAAAAGTTAGAAACAGTAAAAAAATTTGAGCATGGTGTGTTATAAACAAAAACATAAATTCAGGTGCCAAATTAAAGAAAATTGAAGCCTTTTTCGAGAAAGGCATGGTTTAACTTTTCTTACTTTTTTTTCCAAATCAAGTGTTTAAATGTTTACAAAAAACAACATTTCAGAATTTTTAAACTTTGTGTACATTTGGAAGTCAGTAAAATTTAAATTATCTCGTAATTAAATATGTATAGAAATCTGAGACGTTTCAGCCCAGCCGATTAGACAATGAGAAAGCAGCCTACACTTACTGATAGAGGTGTGCACTTACATTTTGGTAAAATTCATTATGGTTGTCATTAACTTTGAAATTAATGAATTTAGACTTTTTTTAAAATGTGTTTTCCCTGCTTTAGCAAAATTAAACGTTAGGTACTGCTTTTGTATTGTAAGGATTATTGTTTTAATGAGGATTGTACTATGTTGTTTAAAAGCCAGGTGGCATCATTTAACATCCCGTTATAGTCTTTATTGCATTGTATTCTAAACTTTCACCTAACTCTGCCATCTCAAGGACGGGTCTGAGTGCCACATGCTAAGGAAGCAACACAAACACACACACACTACGCACAACTTATCGGTTCGTGCCGCCTGCCTGCCGCAGGTATACTCGATGCGCCATAACTTACACTACACTCGCTGCAACATAAATATCAGTTTTATCTTGTACTGTACTACATACAGTACATGGCTTTAAATCCGGCACATACAGTGCGTGATTTGTGTTTGCTTTGAAATGTATAATAGGTTGCATCTATCATGATTTTCGGAGCCAATATCACTGGTTCGATTAATAGTAAAAATGTGTTAATTCGATTATCCGGGTTTTCTCAATACAAATTTGCTCATTCATGTTTTCTCTGGCCCCGATTAACACATTTAATCGGGAGGTTACTGTATATTGAAATATAAGTGCTACAATAACCTTTTGCCCTTACTACCAATCCATTTATGAATCATTCTCCTAATGAAATTTTTTTTTAATTTTCATAACAACGAGATCACCATGCAACTGCTATCCACACGTATGTGAAATAAAAGAGATAATACTGTACAATGAATTGAAAATTGTAAAACTTAATGTTTGCAAGAGTTTTCATAGTAGAAGCAGCTTCCGCTGTGGTTTTAGATAAACGTCACAATCAATTTCATCTGTGTGTTCCAAATATAGTAATTATTACACAATTTCATGAATAAACATAATTTCTCAGTGTTTCGCATTATTTTGCGGTTCACGAGAATTTATAGGCACTAAATATTGTTATTTTAAGGTCAATTTTATATACGGTATCTCAGAATTCTTCTACATGGAATTGGGAACAATTTATATTACTTGGTTGTAATGATAACACTGAATAATAACTAGACATACCTTTTACATTAAAGAATTAACATACAAAATTTTAAACAAGCTACTTCATAACAAAATTGGTTATCAAGCAATTCAAATGTTAAAAATTAAAAATGTATTTTAAGTTCTTTTGGGGAGAAAAATGTGATGCTTGGATCACTGAAAATACATGCTAGCTATGCTACGTCTACGCAAGTGTGCATGATTGGATGGTTCTATGAAAAAAGTTGTATGTAAAAAAATTTCTGCAATTTAGATCATTCCTTTCCTTCCCCAAACAGTACACACATCATCAACCTTTGTATTAGTTTTAGCTGTTTACCTTTTCTCACTATCCTAAGAAATATAACCATAGGACTATGTACTACAGATGGCCACGATTTTAACAATTATTCTTTAAATAGCTTTTACCTTACTCTTACAGGTTGGTGAGGTGGGTATGCATTTTATTGAATTGAACTAAACCAACGCTCAAGCATATACTGTACATACATCATATTGATCAAATTGAAAGTGTACATAGCACCTTTGACATTACAATCAACATAAGTAATTTCACGTAACTAGAGTAAAAATCCTTCTTCACATTCGTAAGGAACCAGGTGGAAAAAAGTAAAATGCAGTAGAGCGTAAAAAGACAGATTTTTCTGCTTTGGCACTAAGTGACACCAAAGAAAGTATAATACAGAAAAGTGTAAAATTAAAGAGCATAAAAAAGGTTTCTACTGTACTCAGGAAATTTTCTGGGCGAAACACTGACACAAACTTCTGGATCCATTGTTCCCTTTACAAGCAATTTTATATTAAGTCAAATTTTTACAAACATGTACATGCAATTAATACTTACCTCTGCTAATGGCACCAACCATTGCTGCTGGGGATTTATTTCTGCGCCCAATCCATGCTCCAACTTCGTTCAGCTTCAGTTGACTGAATGGGGTATCCGCTGAAAATTAGTGAATTATTATTATTCTAAATAATACTACCAGCACAAAACAAAATTCGGAAAGAAAGAAATGAAGGTACCTTATTACCACCATTACAAATTCCTTTATAAATAAAGAAATGCAATTACCACTCTGATCACCTCAAAGACTGTTTAACTAATATTAAAACAAATGAATATGTGGTCAAACAGTTACTGTAACCTCTCAATTATGCAAGAGAGACAACAGGCAATTTAATAAAAATAAATAAAAAAATAGAATGTTAACTAGGTCAAGTAAAGGGTGATTCCCTGAGAAAGTGAACATCTGCACAAATTTATAAAACATTAACATTATATAGTAATTTTAATATATTTTAAGTTAATACTCAATAGTGTAAATATTCACACACATATTATTTACAGCGTACCGTACATTTGTGTTGGCCTTCACCAGCTGGGAACACAGTTTTGTCCTCTAGGTTGCAGTACTGTACACACACCTTTGTTTACATCTAGATGTAGAAAGTGTGTGTGGTTGATGTCCTTATATTTGCTCTACAAGTGCTGTGTGTTATTTTTTTGATACAAGGTAAGCATCTTGATATTATATAAAAAATTAGAGAACTGTGATTAAAATGTCCCACCCATGACAAAAAACTTCCAAAAGTTTTTCTCTTAATGAATTGAATTTGAGGTTAGGTTTGAAACTTGGTGGAAGTAAGTTATGTATTATATTAAACACATTTATACATTTTTGGAATTATAATACTTATATATTCCAAGATTTTTAAAGTTTTATGTTTGTCCCACCCATGACAATGGGTAGCAGACTGTGGACCAAGATAGTTTTTTAGCCTCGACAATGATACTGGCCATATGATTTTTTTCCGTAAACCTAACAAACCGTAGATAGCTTGAATGTTGTTAACCTTTTTTAGAAGTTAATTTGAGCCAAATTTTAGGTGTAGCCTCCTTAAACATAGAGTTTTCAAGAAGAAGAGGAAACATCAACACGGCTCATAGCTAAAAAAAAGATCAAAAGAAGCAGAATGCAAACCAAAGTACAGACAGAGAATGAAAGTTCACAAAACAGATGTGTTGATACCATGGAATTGTCACCCCTTGTGTTCTATTCTTGTGCACAGACCCTTGGAACAGCTATCAGCAGAGTTAGAAAAATACTGACAAGCAGCCCCAGAAAAAAGAAAGCTGCAAATTAAAAACTAATCCATGAGAATTTCACTGAAACGCAGGCTGATCATAGGTTCAAAGTGTTTGGATAACAAAGTTGTGAAACACGCATCATCTGAAGAGGCAACAGAAACTGTCAAGTCTTTTTACCAACGTGATGAGAAATTGCCAGTCTGCAGGTATAAAAGATGTGAAATCTAGCATAAACCCAAAAACAAAGATTGTTGTGCCAGACACGCGATATGAATATGACTGTTAGAGGCGTATTCCATATTTTTGTTATAAAACCCTGGCATGAAAGTGAAAATATCTAAATTCTATGACATTCGTTCTGCTAATGTTATGTTAACAAGTACAAGTATTACACCAATTTTAATTATCTAAAAGAGTAGTAACTGTACCACTGACCTCCATACTTTGATTGATGAAGCAGATGGCAAATGCATTCTGCTCTGGAGTAAATGTATTAGAGACTGAAGGACACCCTAACATAGTTGCAACTGAAGGAACACTTGAGGAAGCTGTCCAAGAACTGAACTCCCAACTACTTCACTTCAAGACTCACATGTATGTTAAAAGAATTTAGTCACAAATATTCACGGAAATAAAAGAATCCTTACAAACTGATGAGGCTGTACTGCAAATCAATTTTGCAGAAAACTATTCAGCTGTCACACAAGATGAAATACAATCTGTGCACTGGAGCCACAAGGAGGTTACAGTCTTCAATGCTTGTGCATGGCTCTCTGGCAATGAAATTCATTCTTTTGCTATTGTGACTGATGTTTCGAGCCATAATAAGCAGGTGTTGTTTTTGCATATCTTAAAAAAATAATCAATGAGTTGAAACAGGAGTTTCCTGATCTGAAGGCAATAAAGATGAGGCGGCATCACAATTTAAAATCTATTCACGCTATCAAACCTCTATGCAGCAAGACTTTGGTGTAGAGGGAGAATGGTATTTTGCCACCTCCCATGGTAACGGAGCTGTTGATGGGATTTGTGCAGTTGCCAACAGGACTGTGTGGAGCAGAGTAAAGAAACGCAAGGCTCAAATTGGCAATACTGAAGATTTTGTAGAAGCAACTCGCTCTTCCATAACAAATGTCAACATAATACACCTTTCACCAGAAGACGACAGAAATAGAGAGATGCTCAATGAAAGATGGAGGTTAACAATTGGTATTGACAAGTTACAGTCAGTACACTTTTCGTAGGGTTTTCAAGTTTGATTTCTCAGATGTCTATTCGGACAGCAATTCTAGTAACAGTACAGATTGTGAAACTTCGCCAGGTGATGTATCAGATACTATGATCCCAACAAATCCTCCCACAGTTGCAGAGAACAGCAGGTACTTTTTCTTTTAGAGGAATTCACAACCTACAAAAGCAGGAAGACATAATTCAACCAACTACAGATATGCTGGTATCGCCCGGACCTCTCCAGAAGATGGGGAGGTGAAAGTGATGTTCTTGAAGATAGTTGAAAGCAGTGGAAAACAATTTAAAACCAATGAAAAGGGCATTTCGTTTGTAACTTTTAATCAAATTCTGAAAAGTATTACCAACACCGGAGATAAAAATTGTCAGAAACAGTATTTTCCATGAATTCCCTGGTGACGTAAATGTGTATGAACAGTGAAACAAGACTCTGTTATTGTTAAGTGTGTAAAATTTAATAGCAGGAAGAATATTATTTGAAACTAATGTATAAGCCTGATATCAGTGAGAATAAATTAGTGTATATTTAGAAATTTTTGCATTGATTTCAGTAGCATCTTGTTTATAAGTTTTCATTGTGTCCCACCCGTGACAAAAGAAATGTTAATATTTAACCAAAATTTTAACACTTTCCCCTCATGTTTAGTATTGTAATGCGAAGAGCCAACATTAATTTTTTCAACATGTATGCCATAATATATTTACTCCTCATAATTCACAGAGTTTGCTTGAAATCACTTATTATGTCTTGGGGCATGTCTTTTTTTCTGTCCCACGAGTGACAAAAGTTTAAATATCTATAATTCTGTAATGAAATTAAGATTATATGTTCTATCCAAAGCAGGATGTGTAACTGCAAGTAGAACATTACTATCATACAAGATTTGACTTTTTTCAGTTCATATTATGGGGCAATATACTAAACCACAAAATGAAAAAAATGCTATTCAAGTGTCCCACTCCTGACAATGGAATTACCCTGAAATTGAAATAATGTAATGTAACTGTAAAAACCTTCCAATAATACAGAAATATTCACATTGCACTCTAATTACAACTGATTTACATTTTGTGATGGTAAATCAGTTAGTTTTGTTTAAATTTATTTTACTTCCGTTGTTTACAATATTCAGCACACCTAACCATTAAAACATAACATTGACTATTTTCGAATTTGCATTTATTATTTTATCCATGTCACTAAACTTAAGTTGTAATTGTTCTTTGCAATGTCTTGTACTCTAAGAATTAAAGTATTGTACTATAATTTTCATCCACATTGTTCATACCTCTGGTCATTTTTATATTTAAAAAATTAATAAAACTTTTTTAAAATCATAGCCTAGAAGCATGGAGCCAAGGACAACATGTGGTGAAGCTGGTGGGCTTGGCTAATTGTCATATTGCTATGGGCTATACAACTGGTACTTAGCTTTGTGTATACCGGACTGTAGCACAAGAAAAATAATTTAATTTCTTCAGTTCCCCCTGTCATTCAAGTTAGTGTGTGACAAAAAAGAAACAACCCAGATGTTTGGGGTTACATCACAACAAAGCCCGAATATTGAGTGTCCGTAACAGTTTTTCAAAGTTTACACAAAACTTTAATTTATGAGGCATCTAGGTGAAATGAGTTACATGTATAGATGGCACAAAACGATAGCGCATGAAGTGAAAGTCTTGTGCCTGCCACCAGTCATAACAAGCTGACGAAGTCAGAACTCTGATGTTTGTTACAGTGTTATAGTACTATATGGAACATTTCCAGGATTAAATGTAAGGTTCAGCATGTATAAGAACATTATTGCTTAGTTGTCCGGTAGACCTAGTCATCCACTTTTCGTTGATAACCTAAACACAGTTATTTCACAAAATAAAATTTTAATGTTTAATCCATTATCCTAATCAACTCTGTAATGGGGAAGACAAAATTAAAGTAGATTTCAGATAGAAACAGAAATTAATATATTTGACAGACATGTATCCTTGTAAATGGATGCTGTTCACATCATAATTTCTAATACGAAGCATGCTTGACAAACATCTCTACACCCACACACAAATGCCATTTTTTCCCCAGTGTGTATGCTGAATTTCTCAATCATCAGATTAGTTAAGAATGTACACATTTATACATTTTTGGAATTATAATACTTATATATAATAAGTATTATAATTTTATGGTAATTTGAGAGAGAGAGAGAGAGAGAGAGAGAGAGAGAGAGAGAGAGAGAGAGAGAGCGAGCGAGCGAGAGAGAGAGAGAGAGAGAGAGAGAGAGAGAGAGTGTGTGTGTGTGTGTGTGTGGTGTGTTTTTTTTGTATGGCACATTCCTGCGCTTTTACAATGCACACACTAATTGAACAACTTTGCCCTATCTTGGAGTGCAATATTCCTTATGGGGCAAGTCAAGCCATTTAAACAGTACTTTAAGGAGGACAGGTGCCTGAAGCGTACTTTGGTGTACCCAACTACAGGCACGTGCACCTAGATTGTACAGTTCACCGAGATTCGCCCACAACGTCTACATCCTTCTCTGAAGACTACTATCTACAGAGCTGCCGGCACCTTCCAGGAACGTTGCGCCAGTTCAACACTGGGGGATGATAAATGAAAGTCATCTCTTCTGAAGCTGAAATTTCCAACCCCCGAAGAAGCTGGCTCTGGGCTCTCAGCTTGGCACATGGCTATCCCCTCTCCTATTTCAGTAATTCTTAATAGGGGCTTTTTCGAAAATCAGAGAAATAATACCTGGATGTTAGATATGATTATTAGTAATAATAAGTACTAGGAATTTTGGAGGGGCTTCAAGTAAAGTCAAATATAGATACAATGTAATAGGGAGGAGGTTGATCAAGATTGCTATATTTATGTTATAAAATATGTATAATTTACATAGGATATATTTATATAGGGTCACTAAATTGTTTTACACGAAAAAATACCTTTTGCAACGAATACCTAATGCATAAAACGTCATTTACATGGTATATTAATACTGTGATGCTGAGGTTACACAGGTAAACATAGGTATGGAGCAGTGTCGACGAGACATTATGTAATTCTGGTGAATTATTCAACGCTTACCTGGTCTATATTGATGAGAGGATAAAACGTATTACTAGTTAAATATAATATAGATAGTACAGAGCCCCGTTCAGAGACTGTATTTATAAGAGGCGATGTATAACGCCATGTTATTTTACAATACACTGTGTGTCCATATTGGCTGACATCAGGTGGATTGTGGGAAATTGCCGGACATTGGTTTGATTTGTACCCTGTCGGAGGTTTAGGAATTACAAGTGATTAAATGCATGTTTTTTTGCAATTCATGTTGTTTGAAGTGTTAAATCTAATAATGGTGTGAAATTACGAGTGTTTCTATACTATTATAAGGGAAACGGTACATTACAATATATGTGCTGTGATTAGTGTGTGTGCGCGTGTGTATAGTGTGATCAAATGGAAAGACGTTGTGCTGTGCGTATTCATATACGTGAGTGATTTAGTGAGTATTAATTAAATTAATGTTTTGGAAAAAAAAAAATCTCGGAAAGTGGTATGATTCCCCTCCACTAATAACACAGAACACGAATTTACTAGGTACATCAACATTTGACCGACAGAAACCACAAATACGATAATGGGGAGGGTTATGAAGGTTAAAGAAATTGTGAGGTAAAACGAGTGAAACATATGTAATATTTATTGATGAAAATATGTTGAAATGCAAAAATACTGTACAAGTGTAGCCATACATTATGAACCGAGACAGAGTCCCAGTGCCAGCAAGGGAGTAAATCCCCAAATCAGTGATAAAGGTGCACCAGCAATTTTTTTTAGGTAGTCATGTGAAGCATCACGCATCAGCAAAGCTTGGACTTTCCCCACATATAATTTTCAAGCGTAGCCCCCTTGCACTTAAAATTACTGTGCAAGCATAGCCAAACATTATGCACCAAGCCAGAGTCCCAGTGTGAGCAGGGGAGTAAATCGACACAACAGTGATTCAAGGCGCACTGGCAATTTTTTTTTTGTGGTGACGCGAAGCGTCATGCATTAGTGAAGTTTGGAGTTTCCCCATAAATAACTGTCATGTGTAGCCTATTTTCACTGAGAAATAATGTGTGTTTTGCAATTTGCAAAAAGATTGAACTGAACATTACCTAAATTAACAAAGTTACCAATACAATTCAGAAATACGAAAGTGGGGAGGGTTATTAAATGGAGGAAAATTGAGGGGTAAAAGTTTATAATGAAAATGTACATATTTTGTATTTTTTTACCCCACAATTTCCCTGATATTCACAGCCCTCCCTACTATCGTATTTGTAGCTTATATTGGTAATAGTGTCTATTTAGTTAATGTTTGGTTCAGTTTTTTTTTTTTTTTTTTTGCAATTTTATCTACTTTCATTAATAAATATTACATTATTTTAAATTTTTCACCCATTTTACCCCACAATTTCCCTGATCTTCACAGCCCTCCACCCTATCTTTATGGGGTTACTGTTGGTCAAATGTTGATGGCCCTGGTAAATTTGTGTTGTGTAATCAGTAAAGTAGAATTATACCACTTTACCAAATTTTTTCTCCAGAAAAACCCTTATTCGTAAGAATTACCCTATTTCTTCTCTAGCTTTGTTACTAAAAATATAACTGGCCCAGACTCAGACTTCCCTTTAAGCCCCATTTCAACATCCACTCATACATCTAAATATGTTAATACTTTATACCTTGAAACAGAATGGTGCACTTTCAAAGGGTATATTTTGAAATTGGGAACGCATTCCTGACTATTAGGCATAAAACTTGATAACAGGATGGTGCACTTTCGAAGAGCTTATCTCGAAACTAGGGTTGCATTCCTCAGACTTTTAAACATACTTGTATACTACTCTAGTTACGTGTTAGCATTGCTCGTGTGGTGTTTCGACTGTTTAGTTTTCATTTTTATAAAGTAAGCATCAAACTTATTTTGAAACAGGAGGGAGCAAAAAGTGAGCACTTCCAGGGCTTATAACGAAACTGGGGTCACATTCCTCAGACTTTTATGCATACTTCTATACTAAAAGTTACATGTTACGCAGCTCATGTAGTATGATGTTTTTACTTCGCTTAGTTTTAATTTTAAGTATAAACTTGATACTTTGAAACAGAAGTGTGCATTTTTGAAGGGCGTATCACAAAATTGGAGGTGCATTCCTCAGACTTTTAAACAGAAAAATTGATACTTTGCAACAGGATGGTGTACAAAGACTTATAAGAAAAAAATTGGCGAGATTCCCCAGACATTTTAATATTACTTTAAGAAGGTACTCTATTTTGTCGGGCATCCTTTCCTTTTTCATTATATGGTAAACAGTTTACTTATACTTTTTCAAAGGTAGGTTGTAACCAGTAAACTCCAATTCCTGAAACTTCGGGGCATCCATACCACAGGACGGGAGTATGGTTGAAAATGAACAGTACAGTGGAAACCACACATTTTTATGGCGCTGTTATTTTATTTCTCAGGCAAGACCCTACACTTAATAAATACTAAAAATAAACTCTAAGTATCTGAATCAAATATGCTTGCCAAGATCTTAAGAAAGTACCTACAGCGTACATAAAATATTGGCAGGCAACGTCATAATATTGTACGCCTGTAAGTCGATACAGATTTGTAGAAAGTAACTCAAAACTACTTACGTTTCCCATAATATCTGGCAGGGTCATATGGCCCATGAACTTTGGGATCATATTCAAGAGGATAGTCCCCGAACGCCATTTTTCAGTACAACAATTTCCATAGAAAGAACATAGATGACATATCATAGATACATTATCGGCATTATTCTCTGCTACACTCCTAAAAGGAAGGTAATTCTCATAAGGATCATTTGAATTGGACACGGATATGACAGAATTAAAACAACAATTTAGACTTTTATAGATTCAAATACTCAAAAAATTAAGACCATTTGAGTATGTTTTCGTTGCTAAATTTCAATAAAATTCATAATTACGGTGAATACTTAGTTGCCAATGCACGTTTTCTCAGGGAGAATCAAAACAATAGAAAATGAATTGAATTTTTTTTTTTTTTTAGATGATAAGACATATTATTGCAAAGTCATTTTTGCAAGCTTATATTTTTGTTAGGATCCATTAATTTTTCGGGGAAACAATCTATTTTTGTTACAACACATTACGTAAATTTAGTATTTTTCGATGGATTTTAAGAATTTTTATCTATGTTGTTCTTAACTAAAATTCTGTTCCAACCTTTCAAATCGACACGATCATAATAATTATTTAATTCGATTTAAAAAATGTAATTTTATCTTGGGCTGTGTACCGTTACGTGAACAATGCGAAATACACACAGCAAAGTAATTACAATATCTTTGCACCAGTGCATCGTCGCACCGACTACGTCATTCTACTAACGGCTAATACAACACCTAACCTGCACAAGTAAATATTCAAAAACAAATGCTTCATGCACAGGCGTTACAGTGGCGGGAAAATATCAGAAACTTGCATCTTTGAAGTTACCGTTGGCGGCGACCAAGGGTAAATTTGTTGGTTATAGGAAACATGGTCAGTGCTTATTGTACTGAATGATTCTGCAGATAAAATATATAATGGTAATGAGAAACAAACATGATTTGGTGAAATAAACTTGAAAGGATTTCAATAGGAAAACACGTTTTTAAAAGAATAAAATTTCACTAACAGTAAGTTTGCGTGTTTTGTAAATAATGTATTTGTAAACTGTTACAATAATTATTGAAATGAATGTGGCCGCATCACCATCCTCCTCGTTCACATGCGTTGCCTATTCGGAAGGTGGTGTACCGTTGTAGGGTGTTTAAGCTTCGCGTGCGTCTTCGCCACTGGTATCTCCAGGCGATAGACGGATTGTATCCATATGTGCCCTTGCGCATATCCTTCCCACTCTGATAAGTTAGGTGCTGGATTAGATGCTTTTAATGACCTGGTGTGGTCCTGTCCAGCGTGCAGCGAGTCCAGCACAGAAGTTCTGTTTCGCTGCGGACTATGGGTGCACGTTCAGGTACACCTATTGACCTGGTCGTAGTGTTGGTGGTAGTCTCTTACTCGTGGGGACACACCCCGTGATGTAACGCTTTTCTCGTTCCACCTGTTCTTTGTCATCTTGGTGTCGTTTCTTGCATCACACTGTGCTGCCTCCGTTACTCTCATCACTTGCGTTTTGCGGGCATTTCCTTTCTCCAGGTAGGAATTGTGACATAACAGTACATCTTCTGACGTGCGTTCTGTTGCGGCATTGACACATCGGCGGATGGGGAAGAGTGCGACGGGTAGGTGTTCAGCCTAACTTGTGTGTAATTCATCCACATGGAGCCGTAGTTGCACTTTGATGTCCTGATTGTGGTGTTCCATGGGTTAACTCGGGGATGGTACACTGCCATCTTCAAATGGGACATCCCCACCCCCCTTCCGCTGAACACATTTTCTGCCACTTGCATCTGTAAAACTGAGTCCCGTTGTCAGTGAGAACCTGTATAGGGCACCCCAGCATGTGAAAAACTCTCGTTCTGGCATTTTCACAATACTTGCCACTTGTGTACTGATCATAGCGTAAGCTTCAGAAATATCCATTACCGCTAGGATCAATATTTCCCACCCAGATGTTCGTGGGTATAGCCCCATCAAGTCGAGGCTCATGGTCTCGAAGGGCCATCTGGCAAACATAGCTGTTGCTGATGATTGCTATAATTCCTGTGCGATTTACAAGTCTGACACTTCACACAGTTTTGCATGTACCTCCTCGTGTCACGTCACAAACCAAGACAGAAAAAGTTTAGTTTAACATTCCTTAGTGTCTTCCATTCATTGGTGTCCTGCTACATGACTGGTGTGTGTGATCTAAAAATTTTCCCTGCAGTTCAGTGGCACGTACAGTCTCTATCTCGCTGATTGCATCCTTTACTGATCAAGTGTCCAATCGGTTGTCAATTATGTGCCATTGTTCTATTGCTTGTGTCTCGAACAATACCTTTTCTCCCTCGCCACTGTGCAGCTGTCCTGCACGTTCACCAATTTGTGGTGTAACTCATCGTCTAACACATCCATGTTTACAACATGCAGTTTGTTGACATTTATTTCGCAAGAACATTTCTTGTGAATCGGTCGGTAACATATCGTCACATTCCGTGTCATCTGTGAAGATCATGCTCGTGTGTGGCATGTACGATAAAACATCTGCTAATTGATTTTCTTATCCGGGGATGTGCTTCACAGTGAAATCATACGACTGTAGGAGCATCGCATACTGGGTCAGCTTACTTCTAGCCTCCTGAACCACGTGCAACAATAATAGACATATGTTGTCTGTCCTGAGAGTAAAACACTGGTATTCCAGGTAGGGTCTGTATTACCTGACAGCCCATACGACTTCTAACATTTCACTCTTGTTAACATCAGAGCTTCTTTCTACCTGGCCTAATTTCGCCCTTGCAAAATCAATTATACATCTTGTACCATCTTCTGCGCATTGATACGGTGCAGCGCCCAGCCCTGTCTGGCTGGCATCCGCCTGTAAATACATGTGCTCTCCTGGATCGAATCTTGCGAGTTTAGTGCAGGAGCGGAAACGTACTTTAATCTCATTGAACACAATTTCTTCCATGTCACTCCACACAAACCGTTTCTGAGGTGAAAATAGGTTCGTGAGAGGCGCTGTCACAACTGAAAAATCCTTGATAAACTCCCATAGCCAATTGATAAGCCCGAAAAATCGGCGCAGTTGTTTAAAAGTACATGGTGCTACATAATACTCGATTAGCTGTAACTGATCGAAGTTTTGAGTACTTCCATCCTCGTCCTCAACATGCCCTAGGAACTCCATCTTGCTCTTTCCAACATGACACTTGTTCACCGCACACGTTAGGCCATTTATTGCAAGTCGTTCTAGCACCATTTATACATGATTGATGTGGCCTTCCCAGCTAATGGACCATATGATTGCATCGCCGAAGTAAGCTAATATAAGGTCACAGATGAGTCCATATAGGACACGAACCATCATTGATTAAAATGATGCTGGCACTCCCTTTAAACCGAATGTCATTACACAAAAATGAAACCTCCGCCCATCTGGCATGGTAAATGCAGTCATTCGCAGTTTTATGATTTTACTGGGATCTGCCAATAGCCACTACAGAGATCGAGTGACGTCATCGTGGTAGCTTTTCCTAGCAAAGTGAGGACTTTTTTCATGTAAGGTGATAATCCATTATAGGTCACTTTGTTGATGGGGTGAAAGTCAAAGCAAAATCGCCAACTGCCATTCTTCTTTGGGGCCAATGTTATCGCCGAATCGAATTTGCTATGTGTGGACTCGATTATTCCATCCGCTAACATTTCCCCGCATACTCTGGTGCGGCATATAACTCCATGGGCCCGCATATTGTGCTCCCTCCTGTGCGAGTTTTATTTCGTGCTCGGCCACAGTCGTTCTTTGGAGTGCATCCACTTTCGCGAAAACTTCCCTACGCTCATCCAGCATTCTTTGAAATCCTGCCTGATACTGTGGCAGAATGTCGTGACGAATTCTGAGAGTGAAACTGGGGCTAGGTGGTCTGCATAAGTTTTATCGATACTGTATACAGTGCGCCTCTCTTTTGCCCCAAAATTTTTGTGTCTGGTAGCCAGTTCTAACACAGTAGTCTGATCCTGAAGACAACATACGCCTAAAATCGCATCCTCTCTGATGTCTGGTGTCACTTTTGTGCTTGTTATTGTTTCAATGTCCCTTACTTTGAGAGTAACTGTAGCTTGTCCCAATGCACCTCTACTCAGATGACCAGTTGCCAGTTTGATTAAGTGATGTTTAGGTGTTATGTCCTTAGGATTGACAATTCGGAGCTGTACAAAATTATGTCATGCAGTTATATCGATAAGTGTGTAGCAGGACTGTCCATTTATATACACAAGAACTGATCAATTGTGCGCGGTTTCCATTCACCTGCTACAATAGTGCTTGTTGTGGTGTACTGGTGTTACCTAATGATGTTACCGGGGAGAAAAAAGCATCGGACCCTTTACCTCCTACACCACTTTTCACTGCTGCTTGGATGTAGACCCTCTATAGGTGTCTAAGTGTGGTTATGGGTCACCTGCTGTGCAAATAGAAGAACACTGGCAGTGTGAAGTCTCGGCAGGGTGTTGCTGGAGGTTGGGTCTTGTCCAGCCTGACTCGCATTAGTCCGACATACCATTTTGCATTTCCGCCCGCCAGTTTATCATGCAGCACACTGTTTACTTTGTTGTTACTCGCACTGTTCGTCCTCTGTTGCTCTCCAGAATGTCCAGGGTAGCGATCTACCAGTTCCTGTTGCAAGTACCTGTATTCCGTACACAACTCGTGTCGCCATCATGCGATCGCACACTTGCGATGGGTTGTGCCAGCATTGCATTCGAGGATAATCACTGCTTTCAATGCCTCTTCCATCGTGCTGTTGAGAAATGGCATTAGAGCCACACGATACTCAGGTAATGCCATCTTCACCACAATCTCTGATGCTTCCCTTCCTGGCCACTGCAGGTAAAATAAACTGTTTAAGTGCACCTTCTGGGTGAAGAAGATGGGCAGTTGCTCACCTAATTGCTGTTCTAGCCAAAGCTGTTTACTTTGTGTTTGCAGAGACGAGAATACACTGCTGTATCGGCATTGAAAAGAGTGCACAAATTCCTCCCATTCCATTGCATAGTGATTTGTGGCGGTCCACCATTTGTTCGCCTCTCCATATAGTTGGTTGCCAATGCAACAGGCCCACTCGTCTTCCCACACGCCGTAACACTTTAAGTGGGACGTGTATTCTTTGAGGAAGACACTGGGGTCCTCACTTGTGGTGCCTATAACCATTGGCAGGTTTTGGAAATGTGTCGGAGTCCATCTCGGGCAGATTTCTATGCTTGTTAGTTAGCTGGTCTTTTGTTCTCTCTGTCGGTCTTAGTCCGCGGGCCAACTCGAAGCTGTGTTGATTCCGTAGCTGGGTGCGGGAAATAAAGTGAGCGCTGTTGATGTGGGAAAAGGTGGATGGAAATTTTGCAGTTATACTTTCGGAAAAATTTGTTGATTAGGATAACCTGTGAACGGTTGTAAGTAAGGGTGAATCGGCTGGAGTGATGGAAGTTGCTGAGGAATGGTTGGCATGGGTTGAAAATACTGTTCCTTCGGCGCCAGACTGTTGTATGCTGTCACAGGTGTGTTGCAGGCAGATGACATTGTGGTACTGTCAACATCCTTGGCCTTACAGTTTAATTCTGTGTGTTGCGCTACCTAAGTGTTTGACCTCTCACTTGCTGCAATTTCCGGTGCTGTTTCGTTGCTTGCCGTATCCTGCTGTTTTTGTTGGGTTTCTTCACCTTGGCTTTCCGCTTGTTTAACTTCGTCAAACAGGGGCTGCGATCCCGTTAACAAGTCACGATAAATTTTGTGGAGAATTTGTGGGTGTAACTATTTACTGCAATCACCACAAATGTATTGTAAGCTTGTTTCTGTGCTTGCTTTTGCAATACTCAAACATTCCTGGTGACCTTGTGCCTGACACTGTCCGCAACTGATCAGGGTTGTTCCCGAACCCACACACAATAATTTTGTGTACAAGTGAATTTGCTGAAAATTTTGTAGAATTATTGAAGTTTTAATGCCTGAAAATATCCCTCTTTGCTTTTAAAGCGCGGTTCCGCGGTTGCTCATAATGAGTTGATGGACAGGTCTTACGGGTGTGTATTTGCAGAAGTGTGTGCCCATTTCAAATCGATTTACCACGTCAGTTGGTAGAATGTGTAAACATTGCAAACACTTTGGGCACAGTGCCTTGTAAGGTATCTGGCCAGTCATTGTTGTTTGTTAAAAACACCATGCGGATGCACAAGCGTGGTTGTAGTGTTCACGGAACTGCGGAGTGCAATAGCACAGAGCATGGTTATGTGATGTGGGTGTATTGCGGGAGTGCAGCTGTCCTGCGTGGCATGTGCAGGGTCAACGGAAGGCAGGCTCTCAGCTGTTCTGCTCTGTGTATTACTCCTCCCTCTTTGTGGTGTGGCGCAATGCAGGTGAAGGGGAGGTTTGGGCGTGTACTCGAATCACCCTGCATCCTTTGTCCCACTGATGTGACGACACGCCACTCTCCAAAGATGGCGGCTCCTTGCCAGTTTCTCGCCGCTACCTTTTGTGCTGAAGTAATGGTAGTGCAAAGCTGTTTTCGTGCACTTTCTTCAAGTACTTGAAGTGGCCACGTGTGTCCTTCCCGACGAGTCATGGGCGTCTGGAAGAAGGCCTCAGGAAGCTGCCACAGAATTCTCTCTGGTCGCTTGGTTGATCATGCGAAACCCTCTTTACATGTATTACAGAAATTATAAGGAATTATTTGGGAATATTTTAAATTTCAGATTTCTGCGGAAATATTCCAGAAAAGAATTTTGGCGGAGATTCCTGTAGAGATATGCATAAAAGTTGGGCGCCACACATACATGGTGTTACGTAGTCAGATGGGGAATGAGCTTAGGTTAGAGGAGCTGTAAATATAAAATTTTTCAAATGGAAGTTTAGGAATTTTGGTTCCCTGGGGCGCCAGACATTATTCTCCAGAGTAATGTCAATGATGACAGTAGAGCTGACTCGTTGTCCTCAGGATTGTTCGGACAATGACCACAGTGTAATCCTTCCAGGGCTCCCCACATGCCCATACAACACTTTACTTACGATGTTGCTGTTATATACGACCATTTAAAAGAGTCATTGCTCTGTCTGTATCTTAATGGTACATTTGGCGGAAGAAGGCCTTACCTTAAACTCCTTGCAGATACCTGAAATAAATACCAGCAGTATTTTACGTCACTGCATAATTTATTAGATATTGATCTGCACACCTCCTCTGAGGTAACTTACACTTGGAACTGAGCTACACCTGAATGCGTGGGTTATGCATATTAAACAGACACGTTTGCAAAATATATATTAGGTTGTACAATAAAATCCACCCAGACTAAGAATACACTGGTTGGTACGAGGGGTGGTGTTTCATAAGTAGATGAACAACGGTTCCGGAAAATTAATAAAGTCAATAGCTGAAGAAAATGATTATGCAAAAAGTTGATCGCCGCCGAGTGTGTGAAACGCGATTCACGACGAAACGCAATATACCCCTCACAAGACGATCTATGACTGACTGGAAAAACGTGGCATGCTGGTCGGCTTGGCAGGCTAGCAACCCGCATGGAACTACTTACAAAATATCACATTTGCATAAAAACACTTTTCTCTTGCCTTTGGAGGATCACACACAATGATAAAATTACCCCTTGCACTAAAAAAGAATATATATGCATAATGACAGTGTGATATGAGATGAGGATGGTTACACGTGAAAATGAAAAATATGTACATTAAGGAAAACACTGCAAAAGAAATACATTAGGACGTTATGGCATTTACCTGAGGTGTTAATGTGTACACATGATCTTATGTGCCATTTGTGTTGCTGTTAAGCCCTCTAAAATATTAAAACAGAAAATGTGGGGATCGCCTTTTGTATCACTGCTCTCAGGTGCTCACTGAACTTGTGTTGCTCTGGTGACACTACCACTGCACTTCATCAGTACTGCCTGCAGTGTAGAGCGGTGTCTTTGTTGATTTGAGCGGTCGGCAAACTGACTTCTGGGAGGAGGTATGCAGCACATGTCATATGACCGTGCGTGTTTGTGCTCGACGCAAATTCCCACTGGACATCACAAATTTCCATTATTCGTAAATATATACGAATTTAAGATGATATGAATAAACCAAGGATATTAATTAATGATAAAAAATAATTTATTTCACACCTCAGATTGCTTTGTAAAATATGTAAAAAGAAAAATAAAAATTTATAGTTAGCATCACATACATATACACAATTGCAGTAATGTTTTGTCCTTTCCCTAACCAAAACATATTTTATTATACATTAATTGTATGTCTTTATTAAAAGAGCCGGTTCCCAAATTCACCCGAGATTCCACTATACTTTCGTATGATTTCATGGAAACTTAAATAGAAGAGTAAAGACACTAAGGAAAATGTTAATATTCAGGTCTGCTTTAATTATGTCGGCTGACAGCAGTCCTTGTACGTGCGAGTTTGCATGTGGCCTCCCAATCGTCTCTGTTGGTCAGTCTTTGGTTTGTTATGTTGTCTTTTGTATTTGTAGCATGTTATTTCTACTACCCTAATAACAACAACAAAAGCTGGAAAATAATCACATTGAATAAAATACATACCAAGACGTTCAAATCATTATTAAAAATATAAGATGACGTCTCTTATGGACACAAGATATTTGATGCCTTTAGAAACACACCAATAATCTTTATTATAATAACACTTCAACTGTCAATACGGAAGTACACTCACAATAGTCAAGATTTCTTATATGTGGTTTGGGAACAGGCTTTGAGTTCATGTCACATTGTTCAAACATAAAATTGTATTTTACCATTTTCGTAGCATAACCACATAACACAACACAACTCTCGAAAGAATAATACAACACAACTGTCAACAATAAAACACTGTTTGATATTCCTATTACAAAATTAAAATAAAGAAATATGACACTTGATTGCTGCAGTGTACACGTGGCGTACACATTCTATCACTTAGAAAACACAAAAATATTAAAATGGCCATTTGAAAAACAAAACCTACATATTTAGCCTGATTTCTCTGCACTGGCGCCTTCACACTAACACACAGATTGCAGGTTGATACACTGTTGTCGTTCGTGGTAGTAAATAACTTTGGTGTCGATGAAGGCAGCTGGGAAGTACGTGCTGGAAGTTCTTGTCAAACTATTACAACACATGAATATTCTACCTTTGTTTTAATGAGAATCATAAATCACAGTTAACCCCTTCTTTAAATAATATTGCACAAAAATTGACTGTCAGGTAGAATAGAGAAAAGATGTATAATGAGGGTGCTTCTTGCTTAATTTTTCACATAATGTAAAACACTTTTTTTTTTTTTACATCAAAACTGAAGTACATAAATTAATTTCTTCGTATTTTGAGGGAAAATTATTTTGGAACACAAAAGAGACTGCCCCGATTCCATTTGCGGAGAAAATGTCAGCCATATAGAAATTCGTAATAAATTGAGAGTAAAACGCAATAAAGAATAGTATGTTTCATAAACAAAAAAAAAAGAAGTAATACTAAATACAATGTTAAGTCGGTTACACTTAGAATACAGTCACAAATCGTATTAATGCTTATAATAAACGATATCCCTTCTTTTCTTTAACGTAAATAACAACAAACTCACAATCTCAAGCATGTTTACAGCATTAAAATTTTAATTTCGTTGTCTGCTAAAAATATGTAGTTGTCAACCGAGTAATCAACAATTGTAACACTTCATCAATTAGTGTAATAAGCGGGTCTCCGCATCCACATGTCGCATCCAAATGTCGCAGAGTTAACATAACACCCGGCAGTTGTTATTTAGGTCTTAACTACTACAAAATATCATCAAATATTCAGCACAATAAAAACATTGTTCACTGCCACTTAAAACTTATAAAATCCGTAGCAACATATGTACCAAGTGGCTGTGGGTATGATATTGTGTGGCCAAGAAATCCCTGCCCACTTATGTTTGGAGAATTTAATTACACATGTGGATATGGGTGCAAGCACAGAAGAGTTTTATTTGAGTGGTGTTGCAAAATTGCAAAGGTTTAATCGACCCACAGGTTTGTAACTGGACACGTCCTATTTTTCGTGGCAGGTTTCATGTCGGCTATGATGCCTGGCCAATCATGTCACAGTTTCAGAGAGTAGGGTGCTCACCATAGCTACTACTTGAAATAAGTAGATTACTAAGGAAAAGGATGCCTCCATCTTGATTATACAGCTTGTATAGGAAACATTTGTACAAACTCGAGCACGAGATACGTGATCGGAAAAGAGGAAGATTGGTACAGGACACCCATGTTCCATCTCAAATAATATGGGCTGTAGCAGATCCTTAAGACGGTGGGCACAAGAAGTGATAGGTTATTGGGGCGATGAAGATGAGGTCTAGGATGTGGTTTACCCGACTAGGTGACAGGCATCGCCAAGGCGATGCCAAGATGATTGCTGTAGCACGAAGACCCTTGATGATCTCAGGGTTGTGGGTAGTACACCCGGACCAATCTCATCGGCGATAACTCTGTTGACCTCTGCCCCGATTATGATATTTCCAATTAGGATGCATTAATGTTGTTTACTAATCGGTAGCCAGTGGGTCGACTACATACCATATGGTTTTCTATCACTTGCCGGGAACTTACGAAACAGATGTGTGCAATGTTCCCTCAGTCTTAGGACTGTTTGTCTGGCCATATTTTTCTAATTTTTTCACAGCACGCATGAGCGCTCTACTGATGAGCAGAACGTGTACCAGGTCGTGGGTACGCGATAAAGAGATGTGCAGTTCAGTGCAGTGTAGTGCAGAATTAGGACACATCGATGTATGTGCAGCCAGTGGTGGCCAGGAACGACTGCAATGGGGACTCCGCTACTTGGAGTGGTACAAAAGTAGAACTTAAATTATAGTTGGACCAGGTAACCCAGGAGCTATGCATTCTATTCTAGTTACGTGTTATTAAAGGAATGAATGCCTTTTGATTTTTTCCCTAGTGTATTGTTGAGCTTGTTTTCATATGAAATTTCATTCATCACTCATCTAGCATTGTGTTCATTATCATTCGCCAGTGGTTTGCATTGCAAATTCTTTTAGTATTTTTAATTGTAAGTTTTGATTAGTATCATGACGTAAGTCAGGAGATATGTGTTATTAGCAGGAAGTAGTTAAACTCTTGCGTATGCATCAGCTGGGGACCGTTTGTGTTTCAGACGGGAGTTCTAGTCAGTAAGAAGCATCGTACAAGGGTGGTGCGTGTGTGTAGGCAACAGCTTTTCCCACGTGCCGGGCAGCCTTTAATATTTTTGGTATCGACACGTAACTGCAATAGACTTCATTTACTGGGACGTTTATCATTTTATCTTCCTGGTACAACCACCCTCACTTCACGCAGCAATAGTATCGCCCTAGGAAGTGTTTCGTAATCTGTTTTACAGTGTAACTGCTGTGGCCTGTATTTTTCACCATCTTCTCCATATGTAAAGTGCTGCCCATGGATGGAAATTTGGTGAGTCAAGTAAATGCCTCTGTGAACCAAACAGTATGTAAGTTATTTAGACCGCTCTGTGCTTTTAAGGGGACAGGCACTAACAATACCCACGCACCATGTTGTTGTCTCTTCGTAGAATAAAATGAGTACTGACTGAATGACTTCCTACAAGTTGCATTGTGAGATATATTGGGTCTCCACACACCCATACGAAGCACTGCTACTTGTTATACCAACTCATGAACTTTTCAAACGTACTTGCACTGTAAATTACACTTTACGAAAATTGGTGGGAGAAGGCCCGCACCTTAAATGCATCGCAATGAACTGGAAATAAACCACATATGGTAACTCGTCACTGCTGCGATTTATTATGTTACATGATTACATCCCCGTAAGGGAAAACTTACATTTGTTGGTCACATAAAATAAGTTATGGGCAGGGTGTACTTTCCAATTCCTGCACCATACACACATGGTTGCACTCGCTCTGCACTGCAACTGCATCATTCCTTGCCACACTGCACTGCAATTGCGCTCATAGAGCGTGTACACACACTGCATTACGGAACCTAGTACGGCGGGCAAACAGGCTACGGGGATTTGATAACTGTTGGCACATGTCCATTACTCCCCCAACCCCTTTCCAAACTGGCCAAAGAGCGCAATGCAATCTGCAGCCGCACATGTCACTGATTAGAGTCTATCCATCGTGGATGTAGTACATAGGGCCTTCTGGCCAGCCACCTACATTCGGGAACCGCTGGCTGCTGCCTTCGTTCCGCATATTATTGCCATCGCCACCCTCTAGCGACTGCTAGAGGGTTGGAGTCACCCTCGGGTGCTTCTCCAGCTGGTGTTGGCACCGTTGCATCTTCTGTCATGCTGACCTCCTCGATGGTCAGTAGCCAGTGCTGCACCCAACCAACGGGTGCACTTTGCTTGACACTTTCTTCCAATGAACTGTGTTCTGTTGTCTGTTAGCACTTGCTTGGGGTAGATCCAGCGAAAGAAAAATCCATGTTCCAGTACTTGCACACTGTTGATTCTTCTTTGCAGAGACCGTGAAATTATATTACTGTAGGAGCTAAACCCGCCGTGCAAGTTTACTGCGATCCTCTTTCACCACGATTTAGCCGAACATGGCACCTGTTATCTGTTCATAATGTGAAACTTTTGTATTCCTGGCAGTGCGGGTACTTTTCAACTGCCTACACTATTGCCAACACATTCCACTTGTTTACATTTAATCTGTACTCCACTTGTTCCAATTTCGTGGTGGTGACATCGATGACTCGCTTCATCTTCCACTGTGCACTGATCCAAAATAGAACCCAGCCCCTCTTGACTGGCGTCCGTGTGCAAGTAAAGGTGTTTGCCTGGCTCGTAACATACTAATTTGGGGCAAGAATGGAAACTTTTCTTTAGTGGTTGAAATGAAATTTCTTCCATGCCTTTCCACACGAACTGCTTCTGGGACGAAAGTAGCTCCATGAGAGGGGTGATAATTACAGCGAAATCTGAAATGAACTCTCTTAACCAATTAACTAAGCCAAAAAACTTGAGGAGCTTTTCGCATGTGTGTGGTGCCAGATGATTCTCTATTAAGTTTAACTGTTCTGGATTAGATTGTTTCCATCCTCGACTTCAATGTGCCCCAACAATTCCAACATGCTTTTACCCAAATGGAATTTATTTGCGACGCAGGTAAGTCCGTTAATTGCAAAACTCTTCAGTACCATGGAGGCATGATGTATGTGCTCCTCCAAACCGCTCGACCAAATAAACACATTGTCCAGGTATGCTAGCATGAAGTCAATGATAAGTCCATCCAACACACGGACCATCATTGTCTGAAAGGTAGCAGGTGCTCCTTTGAGACCAAAAGGTATCGCGCAAAAATGGAATGACCACCCATTAGGTGTCGTGAATGTGTTTTTCTCCGTGTCTCCGTCTGACAGGGATTTGCCAATATCTGCTCTTGAGGTATAGCAACATCATTAACGTTGCCTTGCCGAGTGTTCTGAGCACGTCTTTTTCGCTGATATAAGGTGGCAGATCATTACTTGTAACTTGGTTGATGGGATGGAAATCGGTGCAGAAATGCCAACTCCCGGCATTCTTAAGTGTTAATGTGATGGCAGAGTTATATTTATTGTGTCTGCTCGATAATCCCAACTGCTGGCATCTCTTTAACTTGCTCACGAATTATTTCGGTTTGATGTGGCATGTAACTCCACAATCCTGCTTATATTCGCCCTTCTTATATTAACAGGATTTCATGTTCTTCGATGATTGTTCTTCTGGGCATGTCGGTTTTAGCAGAAACGTCCATCCACTCTCTCAGTATGCACTGGAATGCCGCCTGATGTTTTTGCAGTATCTCATGATCGGATTCCTCTAATGATACCAGGGGTAAAACCCTGGCAACTGCCCTCTCTAAAGGTTCTTCCTTAACCGCTTGCAGTGAAAATTGCACTCACTATCTTCTCTAAGCCCCTGAGTTTTACCATTGCGGTTGCTTGGTCCGATGATCCATTATTTACTTCGACATTACCGAACATAATTACATGGTTGTTAGATGTTATGTCACTGGGATTCACGAAACGGGGCTGCACAAAGTTCTGTGACGCGCCCATATAAATTAGTCTGTGATAGGTGAGGTTGGTCAAGATGTCGGAACGGTGGTAGAGATCTGCCACACGCTCGGGCAAGCCATTTGACGTTGGTCTAATGTGCAGGAGGCTGGCAACTAGTGCCAAAGAGGTGGTCAAAAAGGATATTGGCTAGGTGAGGTGAGGTGTATATAGTTTTGGAATCTCAGTGGAGATAATTACATAGGGCACCAGATATTGTCGGGTTGACAATATCGTGAAGTCGGAGAGCAGCTGTGGCCTCGTTCCCCAGGGTCGATCATTGTAGAATAAAATTAGTACTGACTGAATAACACCCTTAATTGTTGCTATGTGGGATATCTGGACTCTCCACACGCCCATACGAAGCACTGTTACTTATTACGCCATCTCGTAACCATTTCAGACAGACTTGCTCAGTAAGTTACACTTTGAGAAAATTGGCAGGAGAAGACCCATGTCTTAAATACCTAGCAGTGAACTGGAAATAAACCACATGTGGTAACTCGTCACTGCCAAGATTTATTCAGTTGCATGATTATATTCCTGCCAGGAAAAACTTATATTTGGTGCTGCTTACAAAACCGTCAGCTCGTATAATACTGTGCAAAAGACACATGGCCACATGAAATAACTTAAGTATATATTAATCCTACCCAGGTGATGCAAGCTTTGCGTAGGTGCGAGGGGCGGTGGAGACTTCGGCAGCTGAAATACGAAAAAGTTCTGGTATGCTAAGGTAACTATAGCTGTGAAATGATTAGTCCAACATGGTGATGGCAGCCTAGCGCACGAAACTATATGTCCGACATGATGCGGCGCACCCCTCGCCAAGACAAACGACTACTAGCTTTCACCATGCGGCGAGCCAGCCAGGTTGGTAGGTTGGCACCCTGCGCTGCACTACTTCCTTGCACACATCATTTGCAAATCGGACACTTACCCTGAGTACCAGTTGTTATATATTGCTCCTAAAATTGACCCTGTAAATATTATTCATTATACCAAAACATTGCACTACGTGCATGGTGAGGAGATGAAAACACGTGAATGAACATTACAGACAATTACAAAAGGACACTTTGAAAACATTGTGGGCTTTAGGGTTCCGAAGGCAGGCATCTTTAATAGTTGTGTCGCCTTGCGTGAAATTACTACGTGGTCACATTCTCTCTGCTTTACAACTGTGTCATTCCTTGCCACACTGCGCTGCACTTGCGCTCGTAGAGCATGCACACACCGTGTGTTACGGAACCTGGTGCGGTGAGCAAACGGGCTAAGGAGAAGGGGTTAACATGGTCACGCGTCACAGGATTTACCGGCCAAGCTCACAAGGATGCGAATAAATATCACCTGACACCCGCTCCCCTGCTGAATGAATGCCTGTTGTGTTGACGTGACCCGGGCGGAAGAAACATTAGGCTTTTACGCCCCTACTGGCAGTTTCCTTGCCATCATGGCGAGGGCCCTTTGGAGGTATCCAGATGTGGTTTGTTTGGGCATGTGCTATGTCAGTGGAAAAGAATAGCTGGACAGTAATAACACAGGTTCGAGGGTGGTTGGCTCTTTTCAAACCGCACTCATGTTTGAACAGTGATCCTATGTGTACTGTCACATGGCCTATCTCCAAGGTACAAAATGTTTTCACCGTTAGCACGTGCAATGTCCTGTTCCGGTTTGCTCACGAACTGTTTCACGATACGGTTGGCCCGATCCTGTTGCGTGATGTTGTCACTCCCGTTTGTCTCGTGCTGCCATTGTGCGGTCCCACTCTCGCAATGCGACGAGTTCCAGAATGATAGCAGCCTTGAGAACTTCCTCCATATTGCTTTTCAGAAAAGGTTGTCCTGCAGCTCTGTATTACGATACGGCAGTTTCGGCAATGAATTTCAGTGCCTTACGATCTGGCAGTTTCGGCAATGAATTTCAGTGCCTTACGATCTGGCAGTTGCAGGTGGAATCATTTGATCAGATGTGCCTTTAGCGTGATGAATTTCGGTAGTTGGTCACCTGGCTTCCGTATCGGTGAGAACGAACTCTTTCCACAGCATACTTTTGTGGTTTTCAGCACCACACCACTTCCCTGCTGCTCCTTGCAATTGGCCCCCGATGCAACTGGCCCACTTGTCTTCACTCACCCCGCAGCATTTCAGACGTGACATGCACTCTTTGAAGAAAGCACTAAGGTCTTTGCTTGCCATGCCAGTAAATGTTGGTAGGTGTTGAAATCGTGTTGGTGTGCATTTCAGGTTACTGGCGGCATCTCGGCTGTTTCTGTTTTATTTTGCTTCTCTTTGCTGTTCCCTTTATGTTGGCCAGCTGGATGCAGATTGTGGTCCTTAGCAATTGGCGGGAAAATATGTTACAGGTGTTGGTGACGGTAAAGATGTGGGAAATATACATGGTATTTATTGTGGAAATATTGGTGTTGGTTGGTAGTGAGAAAAAAGTGGTAGGTAAGGTGTCGTAGGTGGGAGTGGGACAGGTAACCGGTGTAGGATTGGTAATGGTTGCGAGCACTTACCATTCAGTACCAGATGATTGACAATTGTCACAGGGGTCCCACCTGCCGATGTACTTCCTCGGTTTGCGCTCCCTTTTTGTCTATTCCTTCAATTTCGACGTGTTATACTGTGTTTACTATGATGATGCAATCTCTGTCTGTCTGCTTTGCCCGCATATTGTTTCCTGTGTTGTCTTCTGTTTGACACACTGTATCACTGGGCTTTTGCCCGTGAGTAAATCGGTTAAAATGTTGGTGATCACTGACGGCTTCAACTGTCCAAGGCATTCGTCTAAAATGAACCGCAATCCGGTGCTGTGTGTAATTCCTTGTGGCTCATGCATTCTTGGTGTACGTGCATATGGCATATGGCATAACTGCACTTGCAAAATCGGGGCCCTTTTCGTATCTGTTTAACACATACAGTGCTTTTGATGCATACACTGCACACACAGTGGTGCCGGCGCACCATACTGCATCTGGCCAGTCATGGTGGTTTGACAACACTAGGATGTGGGCGCAGAAGCACAAGCGCCGTATGCGGAAATGCGGTTGCATAACGTGGAAATATCGTGGGGGCGCAGCAGTCCTGCATGATGCAGGCAGGGGTCAACAGATGGAGGGCTCACAGCTGTTCTGCTTGGTGCATGGCGAGGAGCACTGGGGAAGGAGCAGCGAAATGTTTCTCCCTCTTCTCGAGACACTTTTTCCTCCTCGCGGAGTGATGCGATGAGGGTGGAGGGGTGGGTTAGCACACTCGACTCGCCCTGTCTTTGTCCGACTGATGTGACGACACTTCACTGTCTAAAGATTGTGTTTCCTCGACACTTTCCCACCACTATCCCCTTGAGCTGAAGTAATGGTAGCACTAAGCTGTTTTGGCATGTGATCCCTGTTGACTTTGTACATCCTTCCTGGCGATGTTGGAGGTGTCTAGAAGGTGTCTCGATGATGCCACGTGCCATGCGGGTTACCTTGTTGACCATGATTTTCCCTCATTCTGGGTAAATTCAGGGAAAGTACAGGAAAATTGCAAAGAAAAACTGAAAAATTTTGGAAAAATTATTTTGGTGCACGAAAATTGTACGAAAAATTGTTCCGATTTTTAAGATGAGGATTTGCACCAAAGTTGAGCGATATTTGACGTAAGTTAAGGTGTCAGAATAGCGGTAGAAACTGCCACATGTTCGGGCAAGCCATTTGGTATTTGTCTAATATTGAAAACGCTGGCAGATAATGCCAAGGTATTGGTCAATAAGGATATTGTTGAGGTGAGGAGTTGTGAACGTAAATTTGGAACCTTGGTGGAAAGAATTATCCACCAGATATTATCGGGCTGACAATATCGTGACGTCGGAGAGCTGACTTGTTCCTCAGGGTAGTTGGGCCGACTTACATTTGTTGCTGCTTACGAACCCGTCAACTCTGGTGATATTGTGAAAAGACACATTGTATCATAAAATAAATTACGTGCAAATCTTACATCAGGACCCAACCAATTTAATAGGTTACAAGCTGGTTGCAAGCATTGACAATGAAATATTCACATTTACAAACCGTTTCATCTACTACAATAAAGCTTAGAGTAAAAAAATTCTGTCATCGACTGAGGACCATGATAGCAAGAAATTGCAAAAGCCTACGAACAGTTTGCAAACTGCAGAATTACCAGAATAGACTACCACGTACCAATTCAACCACGAAAATATGTCTATCAAACTTTGCTGCTTTACACATTTTGTAAACAATGATAACTATTAAAAGTAAAACTGGATGACCGTTGAAAGTAAAACTGCAACACCAAGAAAATAGTTTCCTTTCCTGATAATTTAATGCTGGTTGTATAGAAAAAAATTGACTACTTTGGTACATTTTTAATGTATTATAATACATATACTGATTTTATTTTGGCTCATATATTTTGAGCTCATTTTTTGTTAGTGTGTATATATTATAGTATTTTAAATGTTAACATTATACATCTATTTCTGTATAGAATGTGTTTGTTAATTTTTGGAACTAATTTGACAATCTCTGTATGGCGTGTGTCTGTAGACAAGTAAATGGCATCTAGTCTGATTACAAATGTAAGTAAATAAAATACACAAATAAAGCCTTTATTTTTATTGCAAAAACTTTGGGCTATTTTCTGATGGCCAAAATGTATCTTTTCTTCCCTGTAAAGAATGCACAATATACATCTTATATTTTCATTTTACATTTGGGGCAGCGGTGGCGCAGTGGCTAGTGCGCTCACCTCTCACCAAGACGATCCGGGTTCGATAACCGGCGGGTTCGCTCCAGAATTTTCGCATGTGGGAATTGTACTGGGCGAGGCTGCTTGCAGGCAGGTTTTCTCAGGGTGCTCCCCTCCCTTACATTCTAGCGCCGCTCCATCCTAGGGTATCATTTCATGTCATGTCCGGGGATGATGGGCACTTACGGGTTCCGGCTGGAAAACCCTTCACTCGGAGGGTGTTACCTCGCCCTGGGTCCACCCCCACACCAATTTATGTATGCATGCATGGATGTATGTATGTATGTATGTATGCACGGTGAGAAATATTAAAATACAAATTTCACCCTGAACAGGTCTTTTATATCTGCACTGTTGTAGCATTTCTTAGTCAAAATAAAATGTACACATTTATGGTGTATGAAATAGCTAGATTGAAAGGTTTTCTTCACACAAAATATTTACTCATTAAGTTGGCATAAAACATTGCCTTTTCTGGTGTTATCTATATCAGTTCTGAAAAATCTATGGATGCCAATGAATGTTTTAAAGCTCAATTTATGAATTCTGTACTTGTAGGTTAATACTCTATTTCAAGAACATCATCACAACTGTTCATGACTTTGTCGTGGTTAAAATAATTGTTTTCTGGTACTGGTTCAATGTACAATTTATTCAAGCTTTTTTGTAACGTAATAATGGGTGAGTAATTTTTTACACTACTTTTACAGCCCCTTTAAGCTTACAGATTTATTGCAGGACTGTACAAGTTAGTGCGAGTCAAAGAAATACTGTACAATGTCAGGACATTGTACCTGCTTTTTCACGCTCTCGCTTCAAGATGCGGCGGGCAGCCTTCTGCTCTAGCTCCTCATAGTGCTCTGCAAACATCAGCTTTAAGGAAGGGTACAACAGTGGCAAGGTAGGCAGGTCTGCAAATCCTACCTGTAACATGCACAGGCAATACCATGCTTTAATTACAGAAAATTACAGAAAACCTGAAGCCATGAAACACATTATGTGTTTATATCTAAACAAATACTTTTCTGCAAAACTAGGACTTTATATAGGTAATAGTAAGTATAGTTGTATAGTAATGAACTTTTACTTACAGCAGCATGACCACCTCTACCCAATGACTTCACATGGATTGTTAGTCTATATACAGTCAAACCTCGATGGTACAGACACTCACAGTTCCCCAAAATATGAATGTACAACCGAGTTGTCTGTATGAACCAAAGCTGCCAAATTTCGACCTTAGTAGCCTCCCCTCCCCCAAAACATAAAAATTGCATTCAAACAGCATATTTTACTAACTGGGTACATGAAGTCATATTCACACATCTCAGATGGAAAAATTATAAGTTTTTATTGATGAAATTAAAATTTGTATATTAAGGTAATGTATTCTGAGTAAAATGATACCAGAGTTATGCAGCAAAGACTTCTGAGCAATGCCGCACATATGCTTAATAAAAACAGCTACAATACAACCAATGTTTGCATTTTCCATGAGGAATTAAAACATTTCATATTGTTACATTGATTAAATATAAATTAACTTAATAGGGTAATGGATTTTGAACAAAACGGTACCCCAGTTATGCAGAAAAAACAACTGAGCGAGCTAAAATTAACAAAAAAGCAGACTGCAACATCGTGCATACAGCGGTGATGCAGCTTGTGTTTTACATTTACTGTCAGATCATTATCAATTTTATATTGTTTTCATTGATTAAATATAAATTAATTTAATATGGTGTTGTATTCTGCGCAAAATGGTACCTCAGTATGCAGAAAAGACAATGAGCAAGATAAAATTAATGAAAAGCAGACAACATACCCACGCATATGCTTAATAGCAGCAGCAATACAGCCAGTGTTATATCTGCCGCGAAGAAATTAGACATTTTACGTTAATAAAACAATAATATTTTAACACATAGGCATTTTCTCTTCAAAACTGTGTATATACACTGTCATGACAAAAGTAATGGGATAGCATTATGTATAGGCTGTTCACGATAAAGTGAGCCTCCCAACAGGCATTAACAACTAATAAATATATCCTATTGCAGCCTCACGCATTAAATTTTGAGGGTGGTGAAATATATACACTGTGTTTATTGGTCACATTGCAATGCTTATATTGAAAAGCAGCAGGAAGATGGAAATTGATGAAAGGAAAAATTTAGAAGGGCCTTAAAAAGTGCTCACTTTACCGTGAACAGCCTATAACTGAATAACTCGTGGTGCCACCGCAACAGAACGACATTGCACAGCCTAAACTGGTCTCAGTTGTGAACAGTGGTATGTCATTCGGATTGACTGTTGTTTACATGCTCATGGCAAGGCAACGTGAGTTATCAGAGTTTGAACGGACATGATTGTGGGTGCCAGAAGGATGGGACATTCAATTTCAGACATTGTGGAGACTTTCAATATTCCTCGATCCACGGTGTCACGTGTGTACAGGGAATATCAAAATCAAGGCATTACGATCCACCATGGACAACGCAGTGGCCGTCCCAAGTTATTTGATGATTGTAACCGGCGGAGGTTGAGTAGAATTGTCCCTGCTAACAAAGCAGGAACACTTGCTCAAATCACAGCCATATTCAATGCAGGAGGTGTAAGACGTGAATCTAGCAGATCTGTGCAATGTGCATTAGTTTCCATGGGATATGGAAGCAGATGACCCACCAGAGTGCCCCTGTTAACAGTACAACACTGACACAATGCCTGACTTGGGCTCGTGAGGTTGCTAATTAGACCCTGGAGGATTGGAAACATGTTACCTCAGCCAATGAGTTACAATACAGGTTGTTTTGGGTCGCTGGAAGGGTTCCGGTATGTCACAAACCTAATGAGCCCATGGATCCCAGTTGTCAACAAGGCACTGTGCAGGCTGGTGGTGGTTCCGTAATGATGTGGGGTGTGTTCACATGGCATAGGTTGGGTCCACTTGTCCATGTACCCACAAAACTCAATGGTAACCATTACAAAACACTCCTTGGTGACCATTTGCAGCCATTCAAAGACTTCAGTTTTCCTAACAACGATGGGATGTTCCAACAGGATAATGTGCCGTCTCATCGAGCTGCGGATGTCCAGGACTGGTTCATAGAGCATTCTAGAGAGTTTAGAAAATGGAGTGGCCAGCATATTCCCCCAACACGAACCCAATCAAGCATTTATGGGATGTGGTGGAGAGAGCCATTCACACCCAAGATCCTGCACCTAGAAAGAAATACCAGGGAACTTTGGGCAGCTATTCAGATAGCATGGATTAACATCTCTCTAGAAGTCTTCTGTCCAACTTGTGGTGTCCACGCCACGCCGAGTTACTGCACTTCTTCGGGTTAGAGGGGACTCCACAAATTATTAAACGGGCATCCCATGACTTTTGACATGTCAGTGTATATCTAGCAGATGTGAAAAATAATTATTAAGAAAAACTAATGCTATTACATACTCAAATAAAACGTCACGTTGTGAGTAAATGAAGTTTTTATAAATAATATCACAGAAAAATAAAATCTCTGTGTATTAAAAGTAAAACAATTTTAATTTTTAAACATGTTGTGAATAAAATGTGATACATTCCAATTGATTTAGAACAATATTCCTGTGTAAAAAAGTGGCTTTAATTGGTATACAGTATGTTTAGGAAACGTGTACAAACTTGGGCACGTGATTCGTGACCAGAAAAGAGGACGACTGATATAGGGCACCCATGGTCCATCTCAAATAATCAGGGCTGTAGAAACCCCTAAAGCCAGAGGGTGATAAGCATATTACGTGGGATATTAAGCAAAGCACTTGCGTTAGAGGAACATAAATTTGTATACGGATTAATTAAACCAGTATCTTGGATAAAAGGAAGGTATGGACTGTCGTACACACCCCCATCATGTAAATAATAGAGGTTGGCACTCTTTGATTGCATGCAACATTTACACAGTGAGACTAAAGTGATTGTGAATACCATTGGATGAAGCAGGATGTCATAGTTAGAAAATAAGCCCCCCTACTTGCAACTTTCTAGGACCCATCGTTTCTGGTTAAATCACAAAGGGTACAGTGGTAGCAATATAATGACCTAATGAGTAGGCAACTCTTCCTGCACCGTGATTCCCCGTCGAATCAGTGAAGAGATTTTGGCGGCTCATAACAGCGAGGTCTTAAAAGCCGATGAGGGTGATTGAGGTAAGTATGGAGCAGTGCCGGAATGAAAGGGCGGGGCAAATGGAAGATCCCCAAGAAAACCCGCCGACCAGCAACATCGTCCGGCACAACATGTAACATCGTGCATCATACCACCAACATGTGTTTAAGCCTGGTGAAGTACGTGTGGCCTACTCACCAGGCCATGACCTTCATTTGTACCCTTCATTTGTATTTTACACAGAAACGGTGGATCCTAGAGCTTATTTGCTAATTACGACGTCCTGTTTCATCCAATGGTATCCACAATCACTTTAACCTCACTGCCCTTCTGGTGATTACCTCACTAACTTGGTTCCTTCAGAACACTACCTCAATATTCAATTAGGATTTAATTGATTAAATTTGGCTTTTATTAATTAATCCTTTTTTGCTGAATTAATTACACAACGTAACAAATAGCTTTCTCATCTGGGTCACCTTCACCTGGCAATTCAAATAGAGTTAACTTCAGTTAATTTAATATTACTATATTAGGAGAGTGTGGAACCACATGTCCAAATACTTTATTCAATAAAATATATTTTTATTTAAAACCTAATTTACTTAAGAGTTATTACTACTAGCTTTGAACCCTACTCTAAACCCTTAAGGTAATGTAAGATTTTGGTTTGGTCTAAGGTAAAGCCGGCTAACTCGTGTATTTAACCACAAAGGTAAATACTAGAGGTGGGTTAAATGTTCAAATTTTGAAACAAACATCTTTGACAAACTTTCAAACAAACTTAATTGTTTACTTGTGTATGGCACACCCTTTTTCCCCAAAACAAAGGATGCCTGCTATACATGAAAAAAAATTATGGAGGCGGAATGGTAGTCATAAACTGGCTGGTGATATTTAGGGGGAGTTGTAGCGGAACAGACTGTTATCTCATATCTCATACTTATACCACTTCTCTCCCTTCCCTCTCTCTTTCTCTCTCAGCGACCCCTTCAGTTCACACCTCCAGCCCTCCCCCTTATCCATTACCGCTAATGCGTTCCTTTTTTTTTTTTTTTGGCTTTCATGTAAGGCAGAGTATAGCTAACTATGATCAGGGGGATGAGAAGGGAGGAGGCAACGCTGTTTTTTTTTTTTTTAGAGAAGGGAAGTGCCACATTCCAACACTGCAAAAAAAAAAAGACCAGCATGGCAAAAAAAGATCAGCATGTCACTGCGTAAAAGAAGAAAAAAGGAAAAGAAGAAAGCAGGCCACCCACCGCACTTGTTGACGCTTTTCTTTTAACCAGTCACTGCATAAAATAAGCAAAAGAAAAAGGAAGTTGGCCGCCCACCTCACTTGTTGACAATGACATTCTTCTTTTAACAACCATAGGTTACTGTGATCATACATCACACCACAATGTTGGCGTGTGTGCTACTGGGGGTGCCTATCTTAGATGGCAGGGGAATTATGTTGACTCCTTTTCCAAGCCTAGTTGGGCCTACCTGGGCGGTTAATACGGGGTCTACCATGTCCGTGTATCTGGATGGTGCAGTAAACAATATTATGCAGTTTGTAGATAGGTTTATACAGGCTTGTAGGGGAGTCAAACCCCAGAGTGAGGCAGATGGAAGTGGCTGCCCGTCCAGGGAGCTCTATCCTCCTCAATGTAAGGGTCACCAATATGCAGGATTCCAGCGATCCCGGGTGAATGGAATGAGATGGTGATTAATTGGTCGTAGAGGTGGGGGTGTGTGTTCTGGCAGAGGAGATTTTAATGGAACTCGTGGGTAGACACATAGGAACAAAATCAAGAAGCGGTGGTGCTATGCGGGGTTGGTTGTCTGGTTGGGCCAGGAGTCGAATCCGTACAACTTTCCCAGGGGCTAGCTTAATGGAACAGAATTTCGGAAGTACGGTGCCTTCTGGATGTAACACTCGAATTAGTCTCCCCAATTAGAGTTTGACATTGCTAGTTGTTTTAGCTGGTTGCCTAGCTGGGGTGTCACAGAGAGTAGTACTATCCTCTGAGATAAGTACTTTGATATGGTCTTCGTATTCGGTTGTTGGATACCCTGGCCAATGGGAACCAAGAAGGTGATTAAGCAAGGTGGTGATTTCAAGTGGTACGAAAGGGGAAATTGGTTGTGGAACGTGAAAAATTACAAATGGTAATTGATTAAATCTGCCTGATCTAAACACTTTAATTAAGATGGGAATTACGTAAGTAATAATAAAGGCGAAGGTGACCCTGGAACGGGAGGAGTAAAATCCTCAGGATAAGAAATTATAGACACGCAATTTTACAGAGGCTATAAAAATCTCACAAAGCTATAATCACGCAACTTGCCATGCATTAATTATTTTGAAGTTACTCAGGAAAGTTACTCAATAACGTGCCAGCTCGTTACCATGTAGTCACAGGAATTAGACGGTGTAAGAGGATACTGGTTTAAGGAGGAAGGGTTACCTGATGAAGCATAGCTACCTCACATGTGGCTGAAGTTGGCTTATCTTCAGTGGAGGTTGTGGAGAGGAGAGAGAGTCACTTGCAGACTTCGTTGGAGCCTTTAAGCGGAGTCTTTGGCCAGCCTCGAGGTAGGATAGGTTAAGGTAGGATTAGAGTGTCCTTAGTCGCACTGACAGGAGAGTCTTTATCAGACTGAGGTTGCAGAGAGTCTTTATCAGATTAAGGTAGTGGAAAGTCTTGGGCAGATTGAGGATAGGTAGGAGAGAGGAGTCTTTAGCAGATTCAAGGTAAGTTGGGTTAAGGTAGGTAAGGAGAGTCTTGACCAGACTCAAGGTAGCGGGAAGTCTTGGGCAGACTCAAGTCTTTGCAGACTGGGGGTGGCACGCATACATCTTGCCCGTTGGCCCCGACGCAACTGCTGGTCCAGGCTGCTGGACTTCCTTTTATACAAATTTTTCTCATCTCTGGAGATCTCCGGGGTGCAGGAAGTAGCATAGCCTTCCAACACAGGGGCAAGTTATCGGGGGTGCTGGAGCGCCGCTCATTTCTTATTGCACCGCGTGGAGGCGACAACAAATTAAAACCCCTGTTCGTGAGGCTGCCTGGGCGTGACACCACAAGGCCATGGGGGTGCTGCCATCTCTCGAGGTCGGAGGAACTTCTTCCAGGGCTAAGCTGCTAGTAGTAGAATTCTCATAATATTCATTTCAACAGCGGGGGTGCCTTTCACATGCATAAATCTGAACTGGCAATGGGGATTGTAATTACGCACGTAATTTACAATGATGTAATCGGCTACCCAGGCTCGTGGGCTTTCTTAGCTTGATACATTTAAGTTGGTTTGCCGCTTATATATTTCACCCCTGAGCGCACGTGGCTCGTAGATGGGGCAAAGTCGTCCGTAGAATGCGCATTCTCACAGTGCAGCATGTTGGCATGCGTCAATGTTTTGGCTTTTAGTGCTGCAAGCTATTTAATTAAAATATTTCCCAAACATATCACAAGGCCTTGGCTAGTGGTAGATGGCCGCCGCCTGAAGTCGACTGTCAGATCGCTCCTGCATTAAGTTTTGGTTTATGCTTATAAAATTCATTGCACTTTATTTTACTATGAATGTTAAGATTTTTTTTATTGCCCTTTGAATTTTAGATAATTTACTTGTGCTTTGATTATTAGTTTGAAACAAATAAACTAAGTCTCTTAGTTGCTTGCTTGCAGGCATATAGGCACAGGCCATTGGCAGCTTTTTTCCCTCTTGGCTTGTGCATGTAAACAAATATAGTAAGACTTAACCTAGAACTAAGTCATAAAAAAACCTTTCAAGTTTTTATCTGCCGTTCTAATATTTAGCGGAGAATAAGTATTTGTGATTGTTTTGTTTTACATTTTGTCTACATTTGTTCCCATAGGCCTAGCTTGTTTATGTAACGACTTTTAACTACATACTAATTTAGGCTTATAATTAATTCAAAACATTTTACCTGGCAATGGCTTCTGGAAATATTCTCCACATCATCAGGAACACACACGATTTAAACACACTAGCAGATATTGAAACAGAGAAGATGAAATTGCAGCAATTTTTAGAAATAAATGGATGTAAACATTGCACGTTAGTGGTTAAATCAGGAATTGCGTGTGATCACTGTAACAGATGGTTTCACTATCCTTGTGCCAGAGTTAATGACAATGCTGTTCCTGAGGGTGATGAAGTATTTTCATTGCCATATTGAGGGGAAGCTGGACGAAGCAAAACTGCTTGTTATTGTGCTTCAGGAAAAAATGGAACAGAAAGAGAGAGAACTAGAAAGAATGAAAGATGAAATTGAACACTGGAAATCAGAGCACTCAAAAACTGTCAGCAAGCTGACAGCAGTAACAAGGGAGAATAGAGAGTTACTCAGAGACATCTGTTCATCCTCTGAATTGCCAGTCTCCCAAGAGACCAAGAATGATTACAGAGTTTTTACAAGGAAGTGTAAGAAAAACAAAAAAACCAGTGATCCATTCCCACCACTTGTCAGTTCACAGGTCCACGAGAAAACAACACCTTGTAGCAACAGCTTTGCTGTCCTCGCAGACCTGCAGGAAGAAGAAGTTGAGTTCATCCCCCTCCCAGCACCCAACAACCCAGCAAAGCCCAAGAGGACAGTGCTGACCCCCAGAAGCAGTCACGCAAGATGCCTAGGAGGAAGCATGAAAGACAAAATGGGTGAAGGTTATAACATCATGTTTTGTGAACCTAATGCAGAGAGAGAGAGAGAGAGAGAGAGAGAGAGAGGAGAGAGAGAGAGAGAGAGAGAGAGAGAGAGGAGAGGAGAGAGAGAGAGAGAGAGAGAGAGAGAGAGAGAGAGAGAGAGAGAGAGAGAGAGAGAGAGAGAGAGAGAGAGAGAGAGAGAGAGAGAGAGAGAGAGAGAGAGAGAGAGAGAGAGAGAGAGAGAGAGAGAGAGAGAGAGAGAGAGAGAGAGAGAGAGAGAGAGAGAGAGGAGAGAGAGAGAGAGAGAGAGAGAGAGAGAGAGAGAGGAGAGAGAGAGAGAGAGAGAGAGAGAGAGAGAGAGAGAGAGAGAGAGAGAGAGAGAGAGAGAGAGAGAGAGAGAGAGAGAGAGAGAGAGAGAGAGAGAGAGAGAGAGAGAGAGAGAGAGAGAGAGAGAGAGAGAGAGAGAGAGAGAGAGAGAGAGAGAGAGAGAGAGAGAGAGAGAGAGAGAGAGAGAGAGAGAGAGAGAGAGAGAGAGAGAGAGAGAGAGAGAGAGAGAGAGAGAGAGAGAGAGAGAGAGAGAGAGAGAGAGAGAGAGAGAGAGAGAGGAGAGAGAGAGAGAGAGAGAGAGAGAGAGAGAGAGAGAGAGGAGGAGGAGAGAGAGAGAGAGAGAGAGAGAGAGAGAGAGAGGAGAGGAGAGAGAGAGAGAGAGAGAGAGAGAGAGAGAGAGAGAGGAGAGAGAGAGAGAGAGAGGAGAGAGAGAGAGAGAGAGAGAGAGAGAGAGTCAATGTCGCCAGCCGGCCGACATTACTCCACGTCTCACACGTTTTGCTTCACTGGGCGCCCTGAGCGCAAAGTACACCTGCCGCGACAGCGGTCAAGCACCCTTACTTTTGGAGTCCCGCCTACCTGTTTACAAATTTTTTTTTTTTTTGTGCTACCTACCTCAGCACGTCTACCCAGAACTTCTAGAGATCTTCTAGACATTCCAGAGAGGGGGCCTACAACTTTCTCCACCATCTTTTCCATGACAAGTCTTCATTGCAACGGAGAAGGGGGGGAGGGGGGGGGGGGGGGGGGAATTGACATGTGCTGTTTCAACATCTATTCAAATACGATTACGACTCCTAGCCTAGAGCACCTCTTCCATTTCTATGGGTATGAACAAAACATTGCCTACCCTACAGGCAACGGGAAATTCTGCATTTTTCCTTCTCACCTGGAGAATATGCAACACAGCAGCCACACCCCCCCCCCCCCCTTTTTTGACAGGCATTCGAAGCGTACAAGTTGCCCAGCTCTCGGGCAAGGCTGACCACACCCGACGAGTCACAAAGCCAGAATCGCTAACGAGAGGATTCTCACGTCACCCAGGCCCCGAAGGACATCACGCCTCCTCCGCACCCCTCGCCGGCAGTCTACAAGCTACCACTATATAAAGTCTGGCCGCAGCAGAGCTCGGGAGTCATTCTTTCGCATCTTTAACAACCTCCCACAGCACTGCCAGTACTCGGGATCTTTGGAGAAGTTACCAACCTTCGAGTACACCCTCGCGGCTACTTACTACGTACGTCAACGATCAGTCGACCCAATGACATATGAACACAAACATTTTCTTTTAGCTTCACTTTGTCTCCTCTAGACACCTTTATTTAGTAGTTTAACTTTAACTCTTTCTTTTTCATCTAGAACCAGTATTTCCCTTTTACTTAGAACCAGGTCACCTACACCTGGAACCATGCAGATACCTTCATCTATCCTTGACTTGGTAGGAGGTAGCACAGGTCACGTGTTTATTGAGCTATCCATAAACACACGTTTCTCTCTACCTTTCTGTTTTTATTTCAAAGGTATTTCTTTGTATCCACAGCTGAAGGTAGATTACGCTGTCCACTGTCGACGGAAACCGGGAATTTTATTAAACCGAATTAAGCCATACATATTAGACTGCTACCTATTTCTTTCCAGCTACACATCAGTACTGTGAGTGCTCGCGGGGGAGAAACAGCGATGCCACAACTACTAGCAACATGTCCACACCAGGAGGCACAACAGAGGTTCTTCTAACCATTTGCACTGGTTAATGTGCGGTGACTGTGGCCTGCAATGTTGCCAGGCATCCTAGTGTGAACGCACAACCAGTAGAGGCTTGGTGGTCCACACGGTTCCACGTCCCTGATCAGCCTGCCTACAGTGGGGGATCAGTGGTGACTCTTACCGTGCTCGAGCCGGCAAGTCACTATTGGGTTACACTGTTAGTATTTCTGTCTCAGTGCACTTCGTGAACTATAGAGCTGTTACTCTATGCCTCACGGGAGGAGGAGTGGCAGAAAACGCAAGGAGCATCACCTGGCTCACCCTGTTCTCAGGCCAAGGATAGCATCACCCCATCCTAAGCAGGATAGACACGTGGAACGGGACTGCGACGCTAAACTCAGACGACAAGCAGTTGCGCTTGCTCCGGTTGTGTTCATTGACTTTCCACCATGTGTCTGCATCCACACCAAGGGTCACCCGATTGTCACCGGACTTCTAACCGGTATTGAAGTGCGCCTAGGCTGGGACAACCACATTTTCTGTTCTAAAGAAGCTCGTCTATGGAACATTCGTTCCAGCATCGACATAATTTGTCCCGCCTAAGGGCATATCTACCTAGAATACACAACTAGAAGTAAGAGTGTTCAAGAACTAGCCAACACCCCTCGTCTCATCCCAGCAACCTAAGTCGCTTTTGGTCTAGCGAATAAAATCCTCGACTAACATGTCCAGCTAGTCTAATTGGACACTTAATGTTCAATAAAGTAGTTGTGTTATGAATCCTGAATTGTTAGTGAACTAGTAGAGCTACGCCCCAGAACACGTACACCTACCTCAACCTAGTCTTGACAGCAGAGTGCTTAAGATATTATTAGTTCAGTGGTTAGAATAGGAGTTAGGAAGGGAAGGAGCAACAGCACTCAATGAGTTAAGAGTGTGCGGAGAGATTATTGATCAGCAGTGTGTTCACGGAGAAGGGGAAGCTTGATCAGTGGGAGGAGGCAAACGTCCTCCTCCACGCCATTATCAACACATGGCAACACCTTATACAAGTGGCAAATATCTGTCTTATACTGCAAAAAACCTTGTAATTTTGAGGCAGAAATGAATAAATAAGTAAATTAAAATATATTTCAACACTGTCTTTTATAATTAATCATCCAAAACCAAATCCTCTGATTTTCCCGTATACTTATATCTGTCGCAAGTTACGCTGCAATTGAACTCCGTGCTTACCCATTATTAGATGGCAAAATGTGTCAAATAGGCCCTTAGAGGATATCGGTCAAATCAAAAGAGAACGTGTATTGAAATAAATGAATACAAATCCTGCGATTCACCCACAGAAAGATACTGAAACTAAACTTTATGCATGGTAATACAAGTCGCTCAATGTTTAAACAATTTTTTGGTGAAAATGCATGTAAGGGTAGACAGCAAGCCAGACTTGAACTGCGCCACAGACGTGGTGGGAAGAAAACGACCACTCACATTTTCAGTACATTGAGAGTTCACTGTATTGAGGTTTGTGTGTATTTTATTGCAATTGTTTGATTTGAAGGGTCTTATGAAATTTTGTTTCACCTCTCTTCTGTCTACTGTCTTGTCATGTCTTTTGTCTTATCATGTTTTGTCTGTCTCTACATCCATTCTATTTTTGTCTCACTATACATTACACCTCACTCACATTTAACTACTCCAGTGCTCTTAAACAAAATAAAGAAGCTGCTAATCCTCACTTAACCTGAATGTTTCTGAAATAAGTAATAAAAATAATACAAAAATTGAGTATCATCAAACTGCTCAGGGAACATTAATTTCTTGATCAAGTCAAAGCAAACATGTTCAACCCAAACATGAATGCATCATAGTGTTTATGGACTATGAAAATAATTGTCGATAAGTGGGAGACAATAGAATAGTCATGCTTTTTGATGAGTGGGAGACAATGAATTAGCCATGCTAGAACCAACAGAGCCCTCAACACGATAAATCCCCAATGCACTAGCTTCAAACTATCCAGAAAGAGCTGGAACAACAGTGAACAAAGCACAGAAAGTACCTTCATATTGTCAAATGCAATGCCAACATTTTCAGCAAAGTTGTCATTGAAACGCGGAAGCTTGGCATAGCGTTGGCTGAAGTGGGTGAGAAGGGTAAAGTGAGCACCCATCTTGCGGCCGACCTCAATGGCCTGGGATGTGGTCGAGTGCAGCTTCAGCTTGGCTTCTTCTACCAGCTCATCCTCCATGGTTGCCTCGTGGATCAGTAGGTCGCTGTCCCTGCCTGCGACAAACACACACTGCAATTAGCTCTACATACACTACAACAGTCTACAGTGATTACATAAAAATATAGAGGAATCAAATGATAGCAAATTAGCTTGGCAGAATGTGTTAATATAGGTTAAGCTGCAGGGGTCATAAACCTATAGGAGGCAAGTACAGTCCCAACAGGCAACAAGACAAAAAAAAAAAAAAACTAAACCGAATGATAGTCATACCAAGTTCTTGTAAGGCAGCACAGGGCATGGTGTCACCAGAGTATGTGATCTTCCAGCCATCACGGTGAGTGAATGCCACACCAAAAGCATTAGGACAGTGGTCCACCAGCACTGTGCTAATATTGGCCATGTTGAGGGCATTCATAACCTGAACCAGCAAGGGCGACGTGTCAGTGCAGGACGTACTGTTTATCTGCAAAAAAAAAAAAATGTATATACCTCTTGAGCTTACTGCTGACAAAAACGAGTTATGCTGTGAAGAGTAAAAACCAATAACCAGTAAAATAAAAACTCATAAAAAAAAAAAAAAAAAAAAGTATTTATTTGAACAAGTTTAGTGTGCCACCCAACAGTAACAAGAACCAATGACTCAGTGGCACATTATATACACAGGAGAAATACACTAATTACACGAAGACAAAGACCACCATATACATACAAGGACAAAGACAAGACATACACAAAAACATAACACAGACTTAAAGAAAGGAAAAATTAAATACTAAATAATATACCAAAACCAGAAATCTAGTTACTTTACTATTTACTGAATTCATTAGGAATAATCGAGTCCAAGAAAAATTGCAAAATAGTTATCATTATAATAATTATACAATGTACTTTACATAAAAAATAAAAACTACAAATGAGTATCAAAACACTACCTAATTAAAGTTCTATAATATTTAATACAATGTAAGGTCAGATAACTGAATATTAATATAAACTAAAACAGAAACTTACAAACTACACTAATGTTTATATAGTTCCCTTAATTTATATTTTTCCCCTTAAAGCAGGCCTGCCGTTTTAAAGGATTTTATCCGTTTTTACAGATTTTGAACTTACTAGAAAAACCCAAACCCAAACTCGAGACAATGATGGATTTCTTCTTCTTCTTCTTATAATGGAGGTGGATAATTAAGCAAAACATTTTTGACATACGCCATTGCTTCAATAGTGCATGTTCAAAATATTGTGCTTTATTTTTCACAGGCGTGGGTATACAGTTATCTATATATTTCTGTTCCTGGCTGTATGATCACATGCCAAGGCCATTACTGAAAAGAATCTTTGCCATGAATTGCCGTTTTTACACACGCAACCCGAATTTGGTGATTGTGTTTTGCATTTGACATTGATATCACAATAGTGAGAAAATGAAAATTATCGCAAATACAGTCGTATAAACAAAAGTATAAATGTGAGTGGAGAAAAGAATTACCATGGTTTGTATATTCCGAACCATGACAACTACATTAAATACGTAAACATCTTTCATATCCACCTTTTTTTTCTGTAATTTGCAATTTTTTCAATTCCAAGGATTTTACAGGATTTAGGCCAATGATTCCAGGATTTTACACAATTTTTACATACAGGAACCAGGATTTCAGCTTCAGGGCTGGTGGCAGCCCGGCTGTAAAGAGATCGTAATTGGAAAAGTATTTATTGAAATAATTTATGCATCTATTGACTAAATCCATTTTACTGTTTAACAAAGAGAAAGTGGGTGATATTCTATGTTTATATAACTGGATTTTTAAACCTACTTTATTACTAATTGCCAAACACGATGAATAATTTCAAAATGAATTAATCAGGAAAAAAGCATTTAAAACAGCTCTACGTTCTGACACAAAAAGAGTTTTAAATCTGTTCAACTCATCTTTATAATTTTATGCCGTCGGATGAGACACGAGACGAACGATGACACTGTTTACTTACTGCAGATGGGCGCCAGCGGCGCTTCCCATACACCGCACTTCAAGACTCAAGGATCTCAGGGATGCTGTGGGTTCTGTGTGTCCCATCTCACCCAAACATCTTTACAAAGCACTTGTCAATACTAAACATTTATAACAAAACACAGTACTCAGGAGGTTGCTGGTTGTCAACGCTACAGGAAAACATATTAATTGCACTGTTAGGATTGTTTTTATTTTTCTTCATTACATGTCGTGCCAGAAAGATTTTTAAATGTTAACCTCGGATGTGACTAGCCAGTTCCGGTGGGTGAATCCCCCCGTACGAAACTCAACTTGCGCACTCCTAGATGAATGATCTCGTTGTGGTACCAGATGACACAGTCTCCACAACAAAAGAGATCTTACATGAATAATGATGACATTACTACGGGCTTATCCTCTCACTAATGCTTACTTGTTGGGACTCATCCCCAAAACCACGTGTCAGTGCGGCGACGGTCAAACACACAGCAGACTAGGATCAAATAATGTTGCCGTACAAAATTTCACAAAATATCACTTGAGAAGGTGGGACATGACATGAATAGGCAGACTAAACATGTGAACTCATGAAAACAATCTTATATGCACAGAAGCCGTTGGATGAAATTTGTAGAGGGGCCATGTGGTATAGGTGAAATTGCAATATTTTCTGTAAAAATCATTGAAATCCTGTCGGATAAACTCACGGCGGCATTCAGAAAATTATGCTCTAGGTGACTCAAACATTCAAGCGTTTCTAGTTTGCCTGCTGGTGGAAATATCCACAGTGCGGTTGACCACGTGGTCAGACATAAAAGCATCAAACATGAAAATTTACAAGAACCCTAAATTTAAATAATACATTTAACCCTGAGAAAATTCTGGCACACATTAAATTACAAGAAATTACATGGTAAGTGTAAGGATGGGGCAAATATGGACTTAGCGTCTAATGACCGCCAGGTCACAAATTATGTGGCCGTAACACAATTAAATATAACAAAACGCTTAAATACGCACATACAAATTTACCCTTAATACTGCTCATGGCAATGAAGCAGAAATTTCAATGCAAAAGCCCTTAACATGGGCGGATGTCGCCTGATTTACAAAGTGCGCGGGCCGCGTGGCCTCTCTGCCATTACCTCTCTCCTCATCTTCGTTTAAGATGCAAAAAGCCTCAGGGGGACAAAATAATTATTTAAGCGGAAGTATAATGCTGGGGATGTCTGGCAAAATGTACACAAAGCAAAGGTTAACCGGTATACTATATGAAGACTATTGAAACCTAACTCAATGTAAAAATATGAAGTGCGTACGTGACAGCGTCTTACCTTGCCAGCTCTCCTAGGACAACTGCCCAGAGGCAGGGGTCGCACGGACCTACCATGGCTGCTTACGGGGTTCACACAAGCATATGTGCTATGCACGCAGAGTGAAAATGTTATTATGTGAAAAGGAATGGCACTTAAATTATTTTCAATACAAAATTATTAAATCAATTTTAAATAAGAAATATCACTATCAAGAAATTGTCTTTTGAAAGCGTTCATGCTTGAATATCAGTTCAGCACAGCACGCACTTTAAATTTCAAAAGCCAACATGGTGCAATATTATGAAAAGAACATTTTTACACACATTTTACACTGAAAGAAAGACATGTTACACTGGCACAAATTTAATCCTGCAAAATAAATATACATAGAATTAAAATAATTCCCTGTTGGGAAAGTCCGTTATCATGGCGGCTGAGCGCACGTGCTGCCCACGTGTGGGTGACGAGTGCCATCATGACCTCTCTGTCGCTAGCTTTTAGCTGGCGTCAAATTAAAATCTGCTTGTACTAGAAATCTATTATATAATACTTTAAAAGCCTTCTTTTGAATGTTTTCCAACCTGTTAGAATCTGTTGCCATAATATTATTCCAGATACTATAACAGTGTTCTATCTAGATCTAACTAATGCATTATATAAACATAGAAAAGAATCTGGAGATGAATCAGAAAAAGTAATATTTTTAACTAAACTAAATAATTAATGTTGCTAATTAAATTATCTAAATGTTCATGGAAATATCATCTAAAATTGGTATATTATTAACATAATATTTATGGTATTAATTAATTTTTTTATTTATTTAAGCTTAATGTGCCACCCAACAGTTAAAAACCAATTACTGGATGGCACAACATATACAAGACAACATTAAACAAACACATAATAAAATACAATACAATAACAAAAACAGTACAAACACAAAAATACATTAAAAAGATAAGAAAACCCCAAAATGACCCATCACCAGTAATAACATACTCTATAGAAGTACACACAAAATAATTTAAAGTTAGACCTTATTACAAATTTGTGTAGTGTTTAAACAGCTCTAAAAATGTTAACTTTTTTCCAATAAAAGGATCAAAGTTATAAAAGTATTTGTTATAGTGTAGTACACATTCATTAACAATATCTTTTTTAGATGGTGAAGTTACAAAAGTATTCATTAATCTATGTCTATAGCTAGGTATCCTAAGTCCTACACAATTATTAACAGATGAGCAATTAATAAAAAATAAGAAACTATTTACTAGAAATGAGGCATCATTAATTTTTCGTTGAATTAATAATGTTTGAGCATCATGTCTTAGCAATTCAGTATCATAATTAAATTTTTGATCTATTGGAAATCTAAAATGAATAAGTTCAAACAACATTTTTTGAACATTTTCTATCCTAGAGGAATCGGTGGCTAATAAAAAGTTCCAAATAACAGAACAATAAATAGTTTTGATCTAACTAATGCATACTACAGACACAGTAAAGAATCAAAGGAAGAGGTTGAATAAGTGATTAATTTAACTAATCCTAATGTCCTACTTATGTTACTTAATAAAAAATTGACATGATGATGAAAGTACAATTTTGCATCTAATATTACACCAAGGTCACGTATAAAATCAACTTTACTAATCAATAAATTATTTATAATGGGATTTGTTTTCCTAGTATAAGATATATGCACAAACTTAGCTAAGTTTAAAGACGTTGAATTAACATTACACCATGTTCGGATTACATTTACATCATTTTGTAGCAGTTTACAATAGTTTAAATCTTTACTATTTTTGTAGATCTTAAGATCGCCAGCAAACAAAAAGAGGACTTGAGTGTCTGAAAACTGAAATAATATCATTAATAAAAATATTAAAAAGTAACGGCGATAAAGTTCCTCCTTGAAGGACTCCTGACAAAACTTTAAAAGAAGATGATAATGAATTTTCAATGTTCATAACAAATTATCTATCATTAAAATAACTAGAAAGCAAGTGAACAAAGGGTTTGTCTAAACCTAAAGCATGTAATTTTTCAACTATAATACTGTGCTGGCACGTATCAGCTTTTTGCAAATCAAAATAAATTACATCAATTTGATTCCTATAAGTTATATTTCCGTAAAGTTCATTAACAAAATTAAATAAATTCGCTGTAGTTGTTTTACCTATTTGAAAGCCATGTTGGTAGTTTGTTATTAGACTTTTTGTATAATAATTAAGATATCTGTGAATTATCTTATCAAAAATTTTTGAAAAACTGCATAACAAAGATATTGGCCTATAATTATTGACTTCTTGTTTGTTTCTCTTTTTATAGATTGGAACTTCAATGGCTTGTTTCCATAAACCAGGGTAAATATTACAAGATAGACTGTAGTTAAAAATATGTGTTAATAGAGGACTTAAAATATCTGTGCAGCCTTTAATTAAAAAATTTGGGATATTATCAATACCAGTAGCTTTACTACTCTTGAGCTTTTTTATAGTCCACAGTACCAGATTTTGTGTAATTGTGGGGGCTGATAGCTGCAGATAATTATTGGAGCTTTTACTTAGATAGTTATTACAATGTGTATTATTCAGATACATCTCAGAAATATGTTTGGCGAACAAGTTTGCAATTAATTCAGGTTCATGAACTACAGTACCACTGGCTGAAAAATTAATTTTTTCTCTATAACTTTTTTTCATTACTTTGACGTAATTCCAAAAAGTGGTAATAATTATTATATTAAATTGAAATTATACTAAATTGAAAATTGTAAAACATCACTTACTATATCTCCATTAGCAATCAACTTGAAATCCTCTAATATGGGTTCAAAATTGTGGTGGTAGAAGTTGAGCCAGAACATGATCTGTTTAGGTGCAATGAGGTACACAGGTTGCAAGACATGTTTTGCACGTAAACATGCTTGTCGCCGCCCCTTCAGCACACCGATGAAGCCAATGTGGTGGTCAGCATGAAGGTGTGATACATAAAGAGCCTTGATTTTCCTGAGCACCTCATCCACTTCACCAGGCCCGAAAAACCGCACCAGCTGACCATAAGTTCCTTCTCCACAGTCCACCAACACATAACAGTCTTCACTGCAAAACAACAAAAAGTAATCTACACCACACATACTTACACATGTCAAACTACTGATTAACAAAACTATATGGTTGATCAACATTGCTTATCATTAATGAAAGGCAGATACATACAGATTACAACATAGATATTGTTACGAAGTCATTTATGCAAGGTTATTTTTTGTTAGGATCCATTTAATTTTTCTGGGGAGCACTCTGTTTTTTCTTATCATGCACTAGGTAATTTGAGTATTTTTTCAATGGATTTTAGGATTATTTTCTATCAATCGTAGGCATGGTTCAGTTAGTTGGGGTCATTTTGGGGTTACGTGTATGGGTGGGATCCTCGACACCACGATACCCCAATACTTTATAGTATTGAGTATCGCATGAGAATGTAGAAAAGTATCGAATTCCAACACCCATTTTCTTGCACCATAATTATGGTGCACACGTGCCATAACTTCCAGAATGTGTACAATAATTATGAAAAATATATACCACAGCTTTCAGAATGTATACTGTAATTTTGAAAAGCATACCAGAATTTAAGTAAAGTGTGCCACACTATACCATATTTTATTGACAGCATAATATTCACACAGCTGTGAGCACCTTGACGTGATTTTGGGCAACCCATACATACCACAATTATGATTTTTGACATTTACTTTTATGGTACATCATAATTGAAGTACAGTAAAAAACGGTTTGAAAGTTGTGAGCAGGCGCGATAGGTGCAAGTGAGCAACTTCAGTAGTTACTGTACATCCAATACACACCACAATTATATGCTGCACCGAAAATTTTCATTTAATTAATTTTTATCCCATTAATCACTTTTATGGTATATATTTTAGGTACAGTAAAAGCAGGCAGAGAGTTATGAGCGAGCGCTGATAGACACGAGAGAGCAAATTGAGTAGTCATTGTACATCCCACATATACCATAATTATCTGATACACCTGTCGTTAGAATCAAAGGGGGCCATGTTGGATTATCATTGGTTAAGGGCGTTTGGGTTACAAGTCATCCACCATTTATTTTCAGTGTAATGTGGGATTTTATATATTTTCAGTGTAATGTGGGATTTTATATACTTTCAGTGTGTGTCAATGACACTAGTAAAATGAGCAATCTTCTTGGCCAAGTTGTTTTGTGTCCATGATAATTTTAATTTAGTATTGTGAAAATTATTGGTATCGAGTATCGTGAGAATGTCTTGGTATCAAAACTGGTATCGAGTATCGAGAAAATGTGGTATCGACCCATCCCTGGTTAGGCGTGCCCTTCTTTTTATTTGTTCAGATGCGAGTCCTCCTTTTTGGTGTTTTTGTAATGATTTAATAATTTTAGTAATTTTAATTTTGGTTTTGGTTATAATTTTGGAAAGTCGTTTTGCTTCTGTTTTGATGTTCATGCAGTTCAGTATTTATGCCCTTAACATAGTAGTCGTGGTTTGTTTGGATTTAATTTATAATACCTTTTTAAAGTTCTTTTTAATTGTTTATTATTTTCTACACAGGGGCCATAACTTGTTTGTAATGGAAGTCATTTACAATTTGTTTTACTCTTTTTATTTTTTGTGAAAGTTCAGGTCTTGTAATTTGATCTGGTTCCAGATGGGTTTTATATATTTTAAAAAGGTATTTGGTTATAAGATTGTTAAGCTGACTACTTTGTCTTCTCGGGAATCGTCCTTAGACTCGCAATAGATAGTTCCAGAGCTGCTACAGGAATTATTTGCCTTTAGTATTGAGCTGAAGTCAGCCTCAGCACTCTTGGTATCTGCTAAAGCAGTGTTCCACTTCTTGTTTCCGCCGCTGCGTCTGTAACGTGCTGTCATCATTTATTACAAACTGTTTTGTGGTGCATGTGTGCAGTAAGTTCCCAGAACCGTAGCTGTCGGGGATGTTTTAGAGTCAACAGCTGTGGGATTGTGGGATGTGGCAGGGGAAGAGAGGAGGATTCATGCTGTGGGCAGTGAACAGAGTGTAGGCAGCTCAGGGGACAAGGGATGTGGCCTGGTGCTGAGAATGTGTTTGCGACAGCCCCACGTGTTCGAGGAGAGCTGTGATTGGCTGAAGGGTGGGTAACGCGAGTGATGACGCCAGGCGCGGCTTTGTTGTTGAAGCCAGCTGTGATTTTTTTTTTTTTTTAAGAGTCGTAGTAGGGAGGGTCGCACTCTCAGGACGGCACTCTTGGGTGGGCACTTGAGGAAGTCACACGTGGAATCGTGGAGAGAAGCAGAATCGCAAGAAGATCAAAGACGTAGCAAAGTCCGCACAGTCATAGCAACCAGGCTGGAGGAACCTGGTGGGCCAGTCAGCATGTCGGCCATCAAAAAGATAAGTAATCTTGGTTATGTAGATGTAGTTTTATTGTAGGGGCTCCAGTAGACAGCCTCAAGTTAAAATTAAGTTTTTAGGACTGTATGTTTTAAGGTAACTTCGGTGAGGAGGACTTCAGGTGTATTTTGTTTAAGTATGTAATCCTTTTTGGTTGACACCATCATAAAGTTGAGTTTTTATTGAGTCGGTAGCTCAGGGCCTTAGCTGTCAGAAAGAGAGTAAAATAGCATATAGACTTTTCTTATTTGTGTAAATAGATGTCTTCCTCCTGTTGATGAATTTGTGTTCCAGTATCATGAATGTAAATGGCAAAGCAAGTAAAATGTTTTGAAGTTGATTCATGATTTTGCGTTGCGAGTTTATTCAATTGGAGTAAAAGACCAAATTTATGTAAAAATCAAACGTTTTTAGGTGTCTGATGTTTTAACATTAGAAGATTTGTGAAAAAGTATTTATACCCAAAACTTAATTAATTAAATTGATTTTTAATTTTTACAGAAGGAAACAAATTTCTACTATTATTTTCTATTTCATACAAGTCAAATTCGAATAACATATTTGTTCACCTATTCAATTTATTGTTAAGGATAAGTATTGCTATGAAAAATTCTTTGCTTGTGGTTCCAAAAATTCTTAAATGTTATCAGATTGTTTATATACAAGAAACTAATTTTGATTTAACTATTTTCCTTGTACAAAATTTATGCCAAAGTTTTATAACACAAAAATGTATTTTTTGTGATACTGATATTTTTAAATACACTTTATTTATTTGGTTTTATTACATAACTTTCTTTAAATCTCATATTTTATTTCAAAACTATTAATAACTGCCCCTCTTTTTTTTTTTATGAATCTGGTGGTTTTGGAAATCAAAACTATATTTTTTTTATTTATTTTTTATTTTTTTATTTTTTATTTTATGATGGATTTGTGGCCATCACTATAAATAAAAGTGGTTTCTATTTGTCGTAGTTGTTACAGATTTCTGTTGCTTTCAGTAATCTTGGTACACCGCTACCCTTGTTGCTGTGATGTGTGATGGGTCGCGGTCCACTGGCAAGGCTGAGAAGCTGATGTTTTAGTGTATAAGCTTCTGATTGGTTGGGTTTTCCTGCCACGGAAGTGGCCATGGAATATTGCCACTATAGGGGGCGCCACGATCGTAAATACTGTGCTGCAGTGAGCAGTCTCAAGGTGGGGGAAGGCTGGTGAAAGGGAGGTTGGCGGTTATTTATAGATGTGTGTGTTGAGGGTTGGCAGAGACGCACCCCGCCGGTGAGTAGGTTAGAACCAAGGGTAAGTTCGAACCCTCCTTGGTAAGAAGAGAGAGTCGCCTGACAGTGATAGAGTTAAGTATGGCCACGAACAAATTTATCTTCTACAAGTAGGAACTTAGAATTTTTCACTCATGATGGTAACCAGACTTAGTTTTTAGATGAGTGAACGTGGGGACTTGTATATTTTTCAGAGGAACTGTTTGTGATGAAGATTGTATGAGAATTTTCCATCGCAGTATAAGGAAGCGGGCGGTTCTGGAACATTGGGGATCGAAGGAAGGAAATAACAGAGGGAATTTGTGGGAAGTCTGTATTGGATGAGACAAAGGTTTTATTTTGTTTTAAACAAAAACTTGGATTGGGACTTGGAGTTGAAGTGTATGTGTGTGGGTTGATTGAAGTGTGGAACAGGAAGTATGGACCACTTCGGAGGTTATCATGGGGAGAGAGTGTCCCTTGCCTATTTCACATTGGGTGGGTGGAATGAATGTCCTGTGGGGGCAGTACAGACCGCTTCGGTGGTTATTGTAAGGAGAATATCCCTGATCTCCACAGGTTGTTTGGTGTTGTGTTTGGGTGTGTGAGTGGTCAGATGAATGAAGTCCCCGTCCAAGAGTGCTGTAACCTGGAATGGCGGGGAAATGGTAAATGGAGTACTGTTGAGACCACTCACTATATGCAGATTGTTTTTGGTGTGAAGTTTAGTCAGGGTTGTGTCAAATATCTGCCGATATTAGTAATATCTGCCAGTCTTATACCAAGTATTAAACTGACAGATTATCACTCCAGGATGCGGGATATCCCTCCCTGCTGTGAGATAATCATCTACAGGAAGAAAAAAATTTTTGTGTGTGTGTGTGTGTGTGTGTGTGTGTGCGCGTGCGTGCGTGCGGGAGTGTGTGCGTGCGGGAGTGTGTGTGTGTGGGAGTGTGTGGGTGTGTGTGTGTGTGTGTGTGAGAGGAGAGAGAGAGGAGAGAGAGAGAGAGAGAGAGAGAGAGAGAGAGAGAGAGAGAGAGAGAGAGAGAGAGAGAGGCGCTTCGCCGGCCAGACTACCAGAGCGCACAGAACATGCGCCGCTACAGTGGTCCAGCAACCGAAATTAAGTGCCCCGCATACCTGTCTAAAAAAATTTTTTTCCCGTGCTATCTACCTCATCACGTCTACCAACACCTACCCAGACCTTCTAAACATTTCAGAGAGGGGGCCTATAGCTTTCTCAGACACCTTTTTTCACGATGAATATTCATAGCAATAGAGTGGGCAAGGGGGGGGGGGGGGGTGGCGAAATTGACACGTGTCGCTTAGACAACTAATCTAATATGATTACGACTCAGCGCCAAGAGTACCCCTTCCATCACTACAGACGTGAGTGACACGTTGCCTACCCTACAGGCAGAAGAAACTTATGAGCCAATCCTTCTTAGCTGGAGGATACGCAACCCGGCTCGCACGCTGCTCCCCCTACTACGCGCTGAGCCAACAAGCTGGCCAGACCTCAGGCAAGGTCGAGCGCCACCGACGAGGCACGAAGCAGAAACGCTGACCAGAGCTTTCCCACCCCAACCAGGGCAGGAGGACATCACGCCTCCCTCGCATCCAGCGCCGGCAGCCAACAAGCTTCCACTATATAAGTCAGGATGCTGCCGAGCTTGAGAGTAATTCTTGTTCTTCTCTCGCGACTTCCCACAGCACTGCTCAGCGCTGGGACCTATCAAGAACTTAGAAGCATAGAGTACACTCCTTGAAGCTACTCCACCATCGACGATCAGTCAACCAGCGAACAGGCTCACTAACACGTTAAATTCACTTTGTCTCCTCAAGAAACCTTTCTAAGAACAGTTTAGAAGTTTTATATCTTTCCTTGTTTAGATATTTCTTTACCGCTTTTCCATTAGAACCAGGTCGCCTACACCTAACCAGCATATTAACCTTCAGCACTCGATTGTTTGGTAGGAGGTAGCATGTGTCGCATGTTATTGAACCATAAATAAACTGACGCATGCCCGGTTCGACTGACAGGCACGATGGTCAAGGATTTTGTCTGCTTGACCAAAAGCGGGGTGGTTTAGTTTAGATAGACTGTATTAGGCGAGGGGTGTTGACGATTGAAGAACACCATCGTTTTGGTTACAGATGGATATGCTGTTCGGGATTACAACCGAAGCAGGCGCGAGTGCTTGACGTCTAAGTTCGGCGGCGCGGTCCCATTCCACCTGCCTCTCCTGCATAGGATGTGGTAGTGCGATTCACAGTTTGACTGCAGAGTGAGCCAGGAATTGTTCCCAACATTTTCCACAGTTCCTCTTCTCGTGAGGCATAGGGCAAACAGTGCTATAGTCTGCGCGATGCACTTAGACACAAACGTTGACAGTGTAACCCATTAGTGACTTGCCGGCACGAGCTCGATAAGAGTCCCCACTGAACCCCCACAGTATGCAGGTTTATCAGGGACGTGGAGCCATGGGGGTTGCCATGCCTCTACTGGTTGTGCGCACGCACTAGGATGAACGGCAAAACTTCAGGCTACGGTCACAGCGCACTGACTTAGTGTGAATGGTGACAAGCAACCTGAGTTCGTGGTGCCTCCCAATGTGAAGGTGTTTCTAGTGGTTGTGATGTCGCTATTTTTCCCCCACGAGCACTGACTTAGTGCAAATGTGTGACTGGGGAGAAACAGGTAGCCGTCTAATATGTATGTCTTCTGATGTACAGATAGCTGAAAAGGATTCACAGTCAGGCTAACACAATTTAACAAAACTCCTGGTTCCTGTTGGCAGTACACGGCGTATTCTGTCTCCAACTGTTGATACACACAAATACACTGGAAATTAAACACAGGAAGGTAGAGAACAATGACTGTTTATTGAAGGTTCAATAGACATGTGACCTGTGCTACCTCTTACCAAGTCGTGGAGAGCTGAAGATAACTGCGTTTCCAGGTGTAGACGACTAAGTTCTTAAATAAAAAGGGCAAAGCTGGTTCTAGATGAATACAAATAAGTTAAATTAAACTGCTAAGTGAAAGGTATGTAAAGGAGACAAACTGAAATTAATTGTGTGATCATGTTCGCTGGTCATCAGGTTGACTGGTCGTCAACGTACGTAGTAAAGTAGCAGTAGAGGCGTACTTGAAAGTAAGAAGATTCTCGGAAGATCCTGAGCACTAACTTAGTGCTGTGGGAGGTCTTTACAGAAGAATGTGTAAGAACGACTCCCGAGGCTGGCAGCGTCCTGACTTATATAATAGAAACTTGTAGGCTGCCGGCGCGGCATGCAGGGGAGGCGTGACATCCTCCTGCTCTGGTTGGCGTGGGAATACTCTGGTCAGCGTTTCTGCTTTGTGCCTCGTTGGTGGCAGTCGACACTGCTCGAGATCTGGGCAGCTTGTAGCCTCTCTGCGCAGGTTAGGGAGGGCGGAGTGGCTGCTGGGTTGTGTATCCTCCAGGTGAAGAAAATACGCTCATATGTTCCCGTTGCATGTAAAGTAGGCATGTTCCCGTTGCATGTGTCACTCACGTCTGTAGTGATGGAAGAGGTACTCTTGTCGATGAGTCGTGATCGTATTAGATTAGTTGTATAGGCGGAACGTGAAAATTCGCCCCCCCCCCCCCCCATTACAATGAAAACTCGTCGTGGAAAAGATGGTGGAGAAAGGCGTAGGACGCCTCTCTGGAAGGTCTAGAAGACCTGGTAGGCGTCAGTAGATGTGAAGAGTTAGATAGCATGGAAAAATTTTTTTTGCAGACAGGCGGGACCCTTAAGTGTAGGGTGCTTGACTGCTGTAGTGGCAAGTGTTTTGTACGCTCGGGTGGTCTGTTCGGCAAAGCAAAACATATGGTGGTAGCGGGCAGCTGGCAACCATGATACTTTATATCTTTCGGGCTGCGTCCTTCTCTGCCTCTCTCCCTGGTTATCAGGCTTTGCTGATGTGGCGAGAGTGTGAATTTCTCCTCGTGTTGCAATGTTTACGGGTCAGGAAGCCACGTATGTCGGGTGTCCCACCGGTCTATTTTTCATATGTGTAACATTGACAAAAATCACCATAGCGCTGGTGGATATTACATTGGAATCGTACATAACTACCTGAAAGAAAAACTATATAAAACAATGGCACGTCAACATGAGGGGATTAAAGTAAGAATAATTATAATATGTACTAGCCTTACTTAAGGAAGGTGGGGAAGCGCCACTACTATCCTGGAGCTTGCTGCAGTGAGTTAAGAAAGAAAAAGGAAAATTTTTCCAGGGAACCTTTGTGTCTGTCAGCCAGGTAAATAGTTACGTGTGACAAATTACGAGGTGCCAACCACAGGCCCTTCAATACCTGGTTTGACCAGCTAAACGAATACAAAGCGAGTGCACTACATGCATGACTATCGCAGCCAATGTGCGCACATTAGTCACTTATTACAATACACATAAACACTCACAATTGGAAGTTAAAAATATCTTGCACCACATTTGGGGAGCTTAAACGCTCAGTCTTTGGATGATAACTGAGTAGGTGCACAAGATATTGCAAACAAAAGCACATGTAAGCATACACGTAAAAATAACCTCCTACAAAACGACTCTTTTTTGTAGGCGATCTTCACATATACCATTCCAAAACGTATGAAAATATTTAATTGTGTGCCTACACATCACATCTGATTTAATGATAAAAAGCATTTAAAAAAAAACTAACCTAGCTATCCCTTACGGAGTCCATCTTATACGTAGGTCTAACAGCTAGTATGTACACTGTGTATCTTCATTGCAATGTTCAAGGTACGTTCCTGAGGAATGTTTACTTTTTTCCGTGCTGAAAACACACTCTTACACGACGGCATTCTTCGTGTAAGCGATCTTCACATAAACACTTCCAAAACGTACAATGACATTTATAGGTTTAGCTACACATCAAGTCAGGTTTATGGATGATCATTACAAAAATATAAAAAAACTAACATGTCATTGTAATGCCGAAGTCTCTGTCTTTAACTTAATCACTGGCACTGTGGTGAGTGCCTTCACGTGACTCACTTATGGTAGCCGTTACTGTAACTTTGATGAGCGTCCATTCATAATGCTACCTACTTAAGTGAGCTGTCAGATACTGTAACACAAGAACCGAGAGGTGTAAAATGTCTATAAATAGTTACTGACGTACTGCTTTTAACGGCTGTATTAAAAAAAATAAGTTACTTAGCACATAGTTGAGTGACTAATTACTGGTGCATTTACTTCGTCGGTTCTTTCTACTGTAACTATATTGAATACTTTTGAATTTTAATTTAGTCTACATGTGATTGTTCTGCTTACGTCACTGTCTTTGATCAGCGGCTAAATTAAATGTCGTGCACGTAACCAGTCTATAACAAGTCCTTTTGCCACGTGCACGTAGTAGCAGTTTTCGTCTACTACACTGTTTTTAAAATTCGCGCACTTATTGGTGATCTTCGGTTTCACTTGCCACCCCCACCCCTCCCCCTTCTTTTGTCAAAGGGCAGCGTGCAGAGATTATGGCCACATATACCTAGCTGCGGGTCTCCATGGCGATTCCCAGTACCGGCCAGGCGTGTGGACAGCCTTGACAGTACGTGGGGGCATCAGGCGTCATGAAGCAGCCTGGGGCGTCATGGCTTCTGCTGCAACAAAGTGGGAGGGCAATCGTTCAAGGGACGTTGAGGCAGTGCGGGGGACTGTCAAGCCTTCCATCCCGACTGCACGGGTTCCTACCCATAGGGCAGGTTGTTTCCCTGACGGGGAAGAGTGGGGGAGAAAGATCACCACCCAGGCTGCTGGCAGCACAACTCGTCATGGTATGAGGTCGTGGGTGGCATTGACAGTCTCGGTGGCCATGTCCTTGGGCGACCAGTGGAAGGGAGATTAAACTCGACCTCCACTGCGGGTGATGTGTCTGTTGAGGGGTAGTGGGTGGCATCGACATTCTCGAAGAAAGCGGCCTCTTGTGGAACAAGATGACAGGGCAGAGCACTTCCAATGTGGCAGCCTGATGTCCAGGTCTGCGGGTATTCCCGCGTTGCAGGTCCTGGGGTTGGAGCACATCTGTTGCAACTCGACGGCCTGGGTAGTAGAGTTCCCTGTGTAACAGGAGTCTGGGATGGAGGACTCTTCTCCGATCACCATCCTAGCTGGTTGGGACAGAGCACTCTCGTCGGAGCTCGACCTCCCAGGTTCCGGTGGTCTAGTGGCATCTTGTACTTCTTCGTCGGGGGACAATTTTGCTGAAGTTGGGATGGCCTTGACTTCCGGCTCCATAGTTGTACCAGGTGTAGAGGTAGGCACCTGGGTGATTCCTACCCCTCTCACCAAAAGTGCTTCCGATTGCTCACTGATGCTGCTTGATCGGTGGGGTGTTTGACGGGGTTTTCTGTCATGGGGACTTCGCCAGGATAACTCGGACCAGCTAGATTTTGATTTGGTTGCTATCTTCTCTGTGTAGCTGCGTGGCATATAGGACATTGTTCTGACGGAGAATGCACCTTGGCATTGTTCTACAGTGGGCTTCTATTGCACGATGTAACTAGGTGCCCTGTCAATCATGATGGGCGTCGGTTCGTTTCTTGTCGAAGGTCCTTGCTCATTATCAGTTTCTACTTTTTTGATCGGGTGTTCGTCTTCATCCCATGATTGGCCAGGTGCTCCTTCAGTGACGCCGTCCCCAAGTATCGACATTTCCCTGGGTATGGTCGTATCTGACCTTGGGTGGCCTTACGAATCCGCCCACATATATCCTCAGCCCAGTAGACGTCTCGCTTGCCTACAATGCAGTACGGTCCATCCCATTTGTCAGAAAGGCCAGCGCTGAATTGGTTGCTGGCTTTGCTGAGGGGGTGACTTTGCAGGAGGACGGCTTCCACAAAGTTGAATTCTCTTATCTCTGTCTTCGGTTGGGGATATTTCTTTAAAATATAGGCATTCTGAGCTTTCTGGGCGTGCGTGGTATGGGCTAGAGCTGCTAGCCGGATGTCCTCGGGTTGAGGCATACCAGTGGGCTCACTTTTCCACTGCTAGTCTCCTGGTCGGTGCAATGGTTTTCCCAGGAGTAGGACGGTCGGACTGATGTCAACGGCCTCCTTCGTACAGCGTCAAAGGGCAAACAGTATGGTGGGGATGTGCTTATCCCAATGATTGTGATCATTACCCACTTCTTGATTTCCTGGTTCCTTTGCTCCGTGGGGTTGGCTTGTGGAATGTAGGGAGGGATAGTCCAGGTTTCTACCCACCACTCTTGACAGGCGGTTTGCCATTTACGGCTTGTAAACAGGGTGCCATTGTCTGTCAGTGTGGCTTTCGGATAACCCCATCATGCAAAAATCTCCACCTCCATTTTCCGTATGATTGGGGTGGTTTTTTGGCTGGACAGAGGAAAGGCCTCTACCCACCTTGAAAATTGATCTTTACTGTGAGTAGGTAGTGGTTTCCTTTTGTGCTACGTGGAGTGGATACGGGGTCATTATATCGGCGGCGATGTGGGTCCAGGTCATCTTGAGTCTCCGTGGTTTGCTGAAGGAGAGGGAACAGCGTATACTTTGCCACGGCAGCACGTGATACAGTTGTTAACGTATTGCCGGACATCGCGGCTTATCCCGTCCCAATTCTAATGGGTTTTAATATCCAGTAGGGTTTCCCTAGTACCCAGATGACCAGCTTGTGGATGGTCGTGATGGTGTCTGCATATATCAGCTCCAAGCTGTGACGGAACCCAGATATTACACTGCGTATTGGGCTGCCCACTACTTATTCATACGACGTCATCCCATAGTGCATACCGTTGGGGCTGTTCCCGTAGTATGCGTCGGATGTCGGGAGATTCTCCTGTTGGCTTAAGGTTATTTGTTGCCGGGTTATTTGCAGCTGAAGAAGTCGGATTTGTTCTTCCGAACTTGTTTCACTGTGGGGGGGGACATTTTCTCCTCCTCTTATTCCTCAGATTTCTCCTCCAACGTCAGGGAACGAGACAGGGCGTCTGGCAGGTTGTTCATCTTACATGGGCAACGTTGGACCTCAAAGTCGAACTCAGTGAGGAACATGTCCAACTGGCCGAGCTTGGCCTTAGAATTCCGGGATTCGTATAGCCATTGGACAAATTTAGAGTCGGTTTGTAGAATGAAGTATTGCCCTTGAGATAAAACAGATATTTCTTCATGGCCCAGATAACGGTCAAACACTCCTGCTCATTAATGTGGTAGCGCTGCTCGGTTTAATTTAAGCGGGTTGATGCAAACGCTATCACATGGGGCTGTCCTCCTATGTCTTGCTGGTATAATACTACACCCAGACCATTTTGACACGCATCCGTTTGCAGTATTTTAGGTTTATCTCCTTTCCGCCGATGGAGTTGGTGAATATTCTTGTAGCTGTTCAAGTCGGAAAACACTCATTCCGGGCCCCATCGCCAACAGGTGTCTTTCTCGAGAAGTGGATGCAGCAGTGCCACATATTCCTCAATGTTTGGAATGAAGTTTCGTAGCCAATTACACAGACCCAGGTACCAGCGAAGCTGTTGCGTATTCGTAGGTTCTTCTGCTTCTTCAATTGCTTGTATTGAACTGTGTTGGAGAAAGTTTCCCTCAGACGATATGACATGTCTTAGATAATCCATTGATGACTTGCCGAAGAAGGTTTTTGATAGCTTACAAGTCATTCCATGTAATTTGAGCCTTTCCAATACTCGTTGCAGATGGCCGAGATGTTCCTCCCAGCTATTAGAATATATTACCCCATCGTCGTGACAGGCGAATCTGAACTCGCCAATGTAACCTGTTAGTACTTCCGCAGACATTAATTGTTGGAATGTTGTGGCGGCGTTTTTCAAGTTGAATGGCATGACTTGAAAATGTATGGTTTCACCCTCGGACGTCGTAAAGGCTGTATATTTTTGACTGTCAGGATGGACTGCAATCTGACAGTATCCAGACTCAATGTCAAGAGTATTAAATATTTTAGCTTTGCCAATATCTCAAAGTGTATGAGACAAGTCTATAGCTTGGGGAGCAATCGGATGAGTTTCATTTAGCGATTTGTAATTTACGCAAAATTGCAATTTTCCATCCTTCTTAGGTACAAGGACCACGTATGAGTTATATGGGGAGTTCGACGGTTCTACGATATCCTGGTCCTTTATGTCGTTTATCTGTTCCATGATGAGGTCACGACGGCGGGCTGACATTTGGTAAGGATGGATGTAGACTGCTACGTCAGTTGTAGGCCATATTTCATGCTGAATTGATCGGGTTTGCCGTAAAATTCCTCTCTGTCTGAAGGCGCGGGTGTGCTCATCTAGGATGGCTTTCAATTGCAAGAAATTTGGTCCTCCGAGTTCATGGTTAATGCTCATTGGATCAATGGGCATTGGCGGGATGTCGTCTGTTTTTTGGTACCAATTGACAGTAATGCAGTTGGTTTCTCCCAAGTATGCTCTACGTTGACCGTGATCGATAATACATTGATGGTGTATAAGCCATGGACTTCCTAGTATAACATATTTGGACATGGTTTGCAAAACAATAAATTCTGTTGGGGTGACTATATTTTGTATTTTTATGTCCAAGGTAATCCACCCAGTTACTTCCAGAGTTGCAAAGGGTTGCGCCATTCTTACCACTTTGTTCTATGGACGGGATTCCACGAGCTGGTTTGCTGTTAGCAGATTCCATCTAATGAAATTTCCTGTAGCCACAGAGTCAAGCAAGGCGAGTACTCTGTTGATATTTAATTCCACCTCTATTTGTGGGGTTACAGAAACCAGTGCTTACTCACTTAGTCCTTGGAGGATGGGTCCTTGTAAACCAGGGTTGGCGGCCTACTCCGTACCGCGGCGTTGGCGTTTCCTGGCTTGTTTTCCGGAGTTAGTTTGCTAGCTGGTCACTGTGGGATATTTGCTGACGCGTTGCCTGCTCAGTTGGGTGGAGCGGTGGATCCCTCTGGTTTCCGCGAACAATCTTTCTTCCAATGATTCTCTGGGCAGAACAAGCACTTGGGTACAAAGGCCATATGTAGGGTTGTGGTTGTTATGCCTTTAGGAGGTGGCAGGGATGGCGTTAGCAAGCCGGGAGCCCTGGTGGAGAAAGGTTTCTCAAGGCTCGCCTGAGCGGCGAAATTTTACTCAGCTTCTCGACCTCAGTTGACCAAATCATCCACAGTCGTAGGTTTCGCTGTCAAGAGTATGTTGCGGAGCCTTGGCAGTAACATGCGCCCGATTGAGTGAACGGCTGTAGCATCATTGACACCTGGAAATACTCGTCGGAACATTTGCTCTTTTCTTCCTATGAAGATTTCCGCTTCCTTGTTGAGTACCTGGGCCTGGCTGTAGAACTGGGTGGTTAGCCTAGTCAACACTTCCTCATCCGTAAATTCAGTTGCTATGCGGTCGCAGAATTGTTTCCAATGGGTTAAGAATTCCCCGTAACGCTCCCACCAGGTGAGGGTGATGCCCTTTAAATGTAGTTGAGCCCGGTCAACCCATTGTTTTGGTGGTAGATTTGTATCCTTAAATTCCTTCTCGCACTCCTGAGTGAATACGACGGAGTCATCGTGCGGGCAGCCTGCAAAGTCTGTTATTTGTATGTCATTGTCTCTACCCATAGCTGAATGGTCAGGTGCCATTCCTAGTTAGATGCATATTTGGGAAGGCCTGGATCGGCAGGAGAAAGAGGTGTTTCCTCCGACATCTTTCGCACTGGTAGGCCATCCCGGGCATGGAGACGTGTTCGTCGGGCCACCCTATACACAAATGGTGATAGGGCTCACTACACGTGGTGCACCTGTTGCAGTTTATGCCCCACCCAGGGCACGTTACCTCATTACAGAAGCTTGTGGGCTGTTGTCAGCATGCTATGCAGCGCTACTCTAAGCTGTCAGTAACCCTGCTATCTTCGGACCAGCCTATACAGGCATAATGGAAGAGTTTTGTGCAGTAGGTGCACTCGACTCTTAGTGTGCCATTGCCTGTGCAGTCAGTATGGCTACATAGTAAGTTAGATACATCGTTGTCATTGTCAGGGTTGTCGTCGGGGATGGAGTTAGCCACGGTGTCTTACATGGTCGGGGTTACGGGTTCCACGGGGAGTTTCAAGGACTCCCCAAAGTCTGCTTGTTTAATCGTATTGTCCCTTAGATATCGGGGTATGGATGGTCTATTAGCGCCTTTCACTGTGCACCGCTATTCACCTGACGCCCCACATTGGACGCCAGAAAATCTCTTGACACATGCCCAATTAGACTGACTGGACACGGTAGTTACAGATTTTACTTGCTAGACCAAAGACTTAGGTAGCGGGGACGAGGCGAGGAGTGTTGGCTAGTTCTGATACACTCTCACCTCTAGTTATGAAGTTGAAGTAAGTTTAGTCTTAAGCGGGGTGAATGCCTGCACGAATGTTCCAAAGTCGTGCTGCTTTCGTCCAGACGACCAAGTTGTCCCAATCTAGGTGAACTTCCACTCCGGTTAAGATGCCATAGACAACAGGGTGATACTTGTAACTGGTATGGACACATGGTGAAAACTCAATTAATATTTCCGGTGCAGACGAGACTGCTTGACTCCCGAGTTTGGCGGCACGGACCCGTTCCGCCTGTCTATACTGCGTACGATAGGGTGATACAATCCTTGGTCAGGCAGCAGGGTGAGCAAGGTGTTGCTCTCTACGTCTCCTACCACTCCTTCTCTCATGAGGCGTAGGGTAACAGTTCTATAAATGACGCAGTGCACTGAAACGGAAATACTAACACTCTACCCCAATAGTGACTTGTCGGCCAGCTCGATAAGTGTCACCACTGATCCCCCACCGTAGGCGGACTAATCAGGAACGTTGAGCCGGAGTCGTGCCAACCCTCTACTGGTTGTGTCCACCCAGAATACCCGGCAGCACTGCAGGTCACCGTCATCGCGCACTAATAGTGCGAGTGATGCGAAGCAACCCGAGTGTGTCATGCCTCCTGGTGTGAAGGTGTTATTAGTAGTTGAGAAGTTACTGTTTATTCCCCATGAGCACTAATAGTGCGGTGTGTTTGATGGGAAGAAACAGGTAGCCGTCTAATATGTATGTCTTGGTTCGGTTTAATAACTTCCCCGGATTCAGTGCACAGCATAATCATCCTCCAACTGTGAATACAGATATATACCCTGGAAATAAAAGTAGCAAAGTAGAAAGCAACGTGTGTTTATTGAAAGTTCAATAGACACGTGATCAGTGCTACCTCCTTTCAAGTCGAGAATAGCTGAAGGTAACTGCGTGGTTCCAGGTGTAGGTGACTTGGTTCTAAATAAATGGGAAAGGCTGATTCCAGACGAAAATACGAGTTACAGTTTAACTACTAATTAAAGGTGTCTAGAGGAGACAAATGAAGTTAAAAGAAGAAAGTTCATATTTGTATGTCACCGGGTTGAGTGGTCGTCGATGTACTTAGTTGATTGCTGTGAAGGCGTACTTTTAGGCTTCAAACTTCTCCAGAGCTCCCGAGCACTAAGAGTGCTGTGGGCGGTGCAAGAGACGCAAAAGAATGACTGCAGAGCTAGGCTGGGACCGGACTTATATAGTGGTATCTTGTAGGCTGCCGGCGCGGGAGTGGGGGAGACGTGACGTCCTCCATCCGTGGATGGCGTGAGAATTTTAAATTTTTTGTTGAATTTATGTGGATAGTAAGTGTGACGCATACCATGTAACGACAACTTTGTTTCATCTGTGTGTAATCTCTCTAGCGCATTGGATGGACCAAACCAGTGTCATATCTATCAGATTGCCTACATGTTACTCTCTTGTTGCAGGGAGTAATACAGACCCGTCAGTATTATAATACTCATCACCTGCGGTCAGTAAGCTATGCCAAGCAGACTGCCCTTAGCTCCACCCAAGAACAAGTAACTGGCCACCCCCACCATGCAGCCCTGGCAAGGGTCGGCCAGCTGGTATGAGTACCCATGCATGGCCGAAGATCGCCAGTTGTTCATTGGCTCTCTTCGGAGCCAGTCAGCTCCAACATGTTGGTTTACCACTCGTGGATGCTAGGGCTCTCTGCCGACCCCACTTCTTCAAGCGACCTCCCAGAGTTGTTTGCCTGCTCTTGTAAGAGCCACACAGCCCCAGCAACTCGCTCCGCCTCCTCCTGTGCTGGAGCTCTCTGACCACTCTTCGTCGCCTAAACAACCCAGAAGCTCTTCAACACCTTTGCCAGCATCTACCAGACCTTCCAGAAGATCTCCCCCTGCAGACCTTGGAGAAGCCGTAAACCCCCTTGCCGATTACCCCTGGTAACAGCCACTTCAAATCCCTTCACGAAGTGGGCTCTGTAAGTGCCTTCTGGACAAGTGAGAGAGTAGATATGGTAAGTTAATTGCTACTAGGGATAGGACCATCCATACCTTGATACTTTAGTATCGAGTATCGCACAAGAATATCCAAAAGTATTGAATTTTAACAGCAATTTACTCATGCCATAATTATGGTACATGAGTACCATAACATTTGAAATATAAGTACGATAATTTTGAAAAGTGTACCATAACGTTCGGGATCTACAATGTAATTTTAAAAAACATGCCATAATTTAAGTACAAGTGTACCATAATATACCATATTTTATTCATAGCATAATATTCTCACAGCTGCGAGCACCTAGAGGTGTTTTTAGGGAACCCATAGATACCACAATTATTATTTTTGAAAACATTTACTTTTATGGTACATAACTGATGTACAATATAAATGGGTTGAGAGTTGCAAGCAAGTGCCAACAGGTACGAGTGAGCAACTTGAGTAGTTACTGTACATCCAATACATACAACAATTACATGCTGCACCTGAATTTTTCAATTCATTCATTTTTATCCCATGAATCACATTTATGGTATATACATATCAGGTACAATAAAAGCAGGTAGAGAGTTGAGAGCGAGCGCCGATAGGCACGAGCGAGCAAATTGAGTAATTATTGTACATCCCACACGTAACCTAAATATCTTGAAGCGTGCCGCTTATATCAACAATTTAATTATGAGTGCAACTTATCTCACTGCAAACCTAGTATACCTACTTCTACCCCCGAGTGAGTCAAACCCCGTACCAACCCGTACACGGAAGTCATGGCCTGCCACAATCCTGGAGGGCAGCCGGACACATGGATACAAGAGGTTGCGTAAGCAAGTGGCACGTCACCCCTCGTAACCCCTCCCCAACCCCCTTGCTGAGAGCCAACAAGACGTCAGCTGCCTCGGGGCATGCCCAAGCCCCACCAAAGTTACGCGAAGGCAGAGATATAACTAGAGGGTGCTACCCCCACTCCAGCCTCACAGCAGAAGGACATCACACGCCCTCCCTGCGGTTGCCGCGACACACGCTACCCTGACTATATAAGTCAGTGCGTGGCAGGCCTCGCAAGTTGTTCCTGTGAGTCTTCAAGCACGCTCCACCACTTCCAGTGCTGGGGCCCTCCAACTACTAGTAGATCTTTGGGAGCCCTTCCAGAGGCTGCCACCAACAGGCCAACACTCTTCAGCAGCCATCCAGAGGCTGCTACCATTGGCGTCAACGAATCAACAGCCATTTGTGGCTGCCTACCTTGGATGTTGTTCAACAGTCTTCGGCAGCCATCCGAGGCTGCCTACCTTGGACTTTGCTCAACAGTCTTCGGCAGCCACCAGTAGCTACCAGCATTGACGTCAATAGACTTGAGCAGTTACCAGCGGCTACTACCATTGCCGTCACTGTTACAGCTTTGCAGTATCCGCAACCTGATGCTCCAGTAACACACCCAGTAGTAGGTTTTCGGCAGCCACCAGTGGCTACCGACATTGACGTCAATCGAATTACCAAGTTACCAGAAGTTTCTTCAGTAACTAGAGATATACCACACACCACCTTCACCGTGTTCTAGTTTTGGCGTAAGCAATTTTCATCAGTTTTATTTCACTTTCCCTAACTAGCCTAGGACCAGGTCACCTACACCTGGCTACCATAGGTTTACTTCCAGTCACCCGTCTGATTGACAGGAGAGCACGAGTCACTGTGTTTACTAAGCGATTAATTAACACAGCTTTGTTTCTTCTAACTACGAATCTCATTCATACAGTACTTTTGAACCAAATGCTAGGAGAATCCATAGCCAAGTACCACCAACTGAGAATGGGAAATTGTTACTACGATTTAGCTACAACTGGAGACTCCCCCTCAGGAGGCTCCAGTACTGATACACACATATTAGATGGCCATACTTTTTATTCCTACCAAGTATACAGGTACAGTAGAACCTCTCTATTACGACCCCTCACGGTTCCCAAGAATAGGGTCGTTATATAGGGGAGGGGGGTTCGTCTCAACAAAAAATTTGGAAAATTTTGGGCCGATTTTGACCCACCTCTAATCCCTATGCCCCCAAACTTGCCACTTTTTGCATGAAGTTCATGTTCAATCATCTCTGGCGCATAAAAATCCACTTTTTAAATTAAATATAAATATGTATGTATATTTAAATAGCTGGACATCTCCTGATTAATTTGATACCCACGAAAGGCATATAGGACCACCCCTTGCCGTAAAAAAGAAGGCCTAAACACAGTCTGACATGGCCATTAAAAGTGTGTGAAAAGATTAGACTATGTATTATTAAAATATAACTAAACACTTTTGGAGATGCCTTATATTTGAAGGAAAATACAGAACTTTATTTATTGATAATATATATGAAGATACATTGGATCACTCGTGTGCTGGGGCTAGCAGCACGAGCGAATACATTGCCCTGCACAAGTAGCTGAGCAAGCGCCTAGATCCTCTGCAGTGTGGCGACTTGCATCTGTCGATCGGTCCTAGATCCTCGGGGCTGGGCAGCTGTCGGTTGGTCGCTACAAGATTATTCTGGCGGGCGGGTGTCAGCTGGCCGCTGCCAGTGCCATCATTACAGGGCCGGTTCGCTTCATAACAGCAGCCCGGTATTGATAAAACATGCTAATAGATGCGATTCACGCCAATGTGTTGAATTTATACAAAATGTAGGTGGCGTGTTGGCCTCTGCACTGGCACAATGAGGACCGGCAATGTTTATGGGAATATAAAAATTTTGTGCAGTCTACTTGAAATATTAACTATCCCGAATTTTTCATTAAAAAGTTCTGACGTGACCTATACACGCACACTGCCTTGCTCGCCAAAATATGATAACATAAGAACACATTTTATTTGTACACACTCCCCTACCTTTATTCACTTTATACATAAAATTGACTTCACAAAAGGGGGGGGGGGGGGGGGGGGAACAAATGCCCACCTTGTACAGAGGTTGGAGAAAAGATCTACAGAAACAAATCTGTGCATAACTGAAACTGCGGTTCAAGATACTGTGGTTGGTGAGGGAGGACTGTACTTATTTTTAGACATGTCTCAAATTTTCGACTTTTTCGACCCAAACTTTTCACGGTTCCTCGGGATTGCGTCGTAATATAGAGGTGGTCATAATAAATGGGATCGTAATGGAGGGGTTTAACTGTACTGGAGGAATAAAATAAAGGAGCCCCAATCAATAGAAACACTTTCCATTCAGGAAGAGACAGTATGCCTTAGTTGTACCCCTACCGGAGCACCTAGGTGCTGGCGGGGGTATTTGCTTAGGTGCTATGGCCTGGTCTTGGTTGGAAAACCCACACCCAGTAGTAGCAGTGGTAGCCCACACAGCTTCAAAGCTTCCGGTTCGCCCGCTAAGGTGGGGGAGCCTTCTGAAGCACCGGGCTCATGCTACCAGCCACTACTGTGCAACACTATTCTAGGGTCACTCGTGTCCACGGTGCTCAACTCACAGTTCTCAGCAGCCAAAACTCGCTCTATGCAATTTAAGGTGAGACACAGCGTAAGAAGGGAGGAGCAAAAAGTTGCTTGCCTTGCTGCCAAGCAGCCAGGTGGTTTAGCTTCCCCTACAGCAGGCCGACAGGTAGAACGAGACCAGCATCAACCATCTGCAGCCAACCACCACTCGCCATCAAGACGTCCATAATTAAACCCAGAAATGCACAACTGGCCTAAGTGCAACCAAAGCCACACGACCATGATTCAGCCTTAACTAATGGGACATGCGTCAATCTGATGCAACTGCATTATTAAATATTCACAAAAATAAAAAACCATAATTATCTGATACACTTGTTGTGACCTAGTCTGCGTATTCCGCGGGCTAGGACACGATGGGTGCATCAGATAAATACAATAGTAATTTAACGTTACAGTAATTTCCTTGAAGTTGCAAAATAAGTGTATACTGAGCTACCATTTTAATTAAAGTTTAATTACAGCTTTTACTGTGGAAACATGATTCTATAGAATCAAAGAAGACTGTGTTGGTTTATCATTGGTTAAGATCGTTTGGGTTACAGGCCATCCATCATTTGTTTCCAGTGTAATGTGGGTTTTTATATAGGTAGTAGTTTCAGTGTGTGTCAATGACACTAGTAAAACGAGCAATTTTTTTGGCCAAGTTATTTTGTGTTCGTGACAGTTTTAATTTGGTATCGAGAAAAGTATCGGTATTGAGTATCAGGAGAATGCTTTTGTATCGAAACTGGTATCAAATATGGAGAAAATGTAGTACTGACCCATCCCTAATAGCTACCTAGTTGAATCTGTCATCCCCTAGTTTAGAACCAGGTCCCCTTCACCAGGAAGCTGCGTAGTTTATACTTCCGGTCAGCTCAAGGTAGAATGGGCCACCGTGTTTATTTTCCCTGGAATAAAACACGTCCTCTTACCTACTCTGACTTTCATTTCCTTAGGAGACTGTGAGATCCCCCGTAAACATCACGCCCACCACAGTGGAGCAGAAAGACCAGGTTTTAAACCACCTGATTTTACTGGAGGCTAGACAGTCAGGCCAGTTTGCACTCCATCCATCACACCATTTGAGTTGCCGGAGGGAGTGTTTGACTGGTTCTGGGGGGCCTGACCGCCTTAGGGCTTACACCCACCGCTATAGAGAACCCGTTCTCCAACCACCACACCACTGTGTTGCACGGCTCTGCCTCAGCCTGGCTGCCGCTGCAGTAGAACACGCCTAGCCAGCGACTAATAGTCGCCTGCTCCCTTCTTGTGCGGCAGGTCATAGCACCCATCTATGCCTAACACGAAAAGGGGTGGTATGGATCTGCAGGAGAGAAAGGCCACCACTACTTACAAAGCTACCTAGAGCTGCACACCATTCGATAAGGCATTTTGCCACAATAACCCTTGGGACCGAGCTCAAGCAGTCTGACAGCAGGTGGGGCTTCACACCCCTGTCCCTCCTCTTCTCACTTTTCAGCCCCTAAGAAGATGCCAGGGACACCACACCCCGTGGTTGCTGCATTCCACCGTGGGGAAGAAGTTCTGCTGGGCATAGCCTGCCCTTGGTTCCGCAGGAACCGCAGCACCAGCCCTGCCCGGATATCCTTCAGCGTTGCCAATCACAGCAGCATCTGAGGATCCACCAGCTCCGCCAGTGCTTCTAGTAACCACTACCAGCCTGCTCGACCAACAACAAAGCTGAGCTATTTGAGCACTAGCAGAGGTAAACAGGTGACCTCTAGTCAATACCATCAGGCACGTAGCCAAGCCTGGACTCAATTTCGTACCTAGCCGCCAGGTGACTCGACCCACCTTCTACACTGGTCGGCGCCCTGCCGGCAAGTGAACTTGAACCAGCCAGTTTTGACCCAGTGTGTGACGGGCCTGCACACTAAAAGCTCGCTCTTACAGTGACGTAGCTTTAGACTGTTCCTGAGAGCATCAACCATCAATACATATAATTAAATGTAAATTTTAGGTAGGAACCATCTGTCAATATAAAAATTAGTGCTGCAAATTGCAAAAGTCATTTAGCTTAAATTTTAAATTTCTAATGATAAAATAGTATTTAAAAAAACACCACATTTGATGTAAGATTAGACCACTTTTAAAAATAAATCACAACACATTTGGCTCTTACGAAACCTTAAAAGTCCATGTGTCTATGCATTGCTAGTAATACATTCCACAACATTAAACCAATTCGGTACCAAAATATCAGAACAATTTTGACCTATATTTCTATGTAAATTTATAGTTCATTATGGATAAAATGTTGGAAATATGTGTATGAGGTGCCCCACTACACTGCTGCCAGGTAACTATTTGACTTAAGAAACACAGATGTGGAGTGTCACCTGGTCTGCAGCAGAATACCACTGGTGTTGCGAGTCTTGTTTGGGATGCAAGAGCCCGTCCCCAGAAACAGCACCTGGGGAAACTGCTGCGGGGGCCCACCACTGTGCCCCCCCTGTGCTGCCAGCTTCTTGTGAAGCTTCTCAAGTTCTTCAAGAAAACCTTCCTCACTTAAAGTCTCTTCCACAAAGGTCTTCACATCCAGGGTCAACTCTCCTTTCCTGCAACATTTGTTTCTCACCAGTGAAGGATAACAACAGTGATAATACAAAATTTACAATATTTTTACAATAGTTTGACAAGTTCAAAATTATTATTTTTTTTCATTACCACCACATAGTATTTTTTAGTGATTTTGTTGTCTGCATGTCGGCATCTCTAGCGTACAGAGATGATGCCATCCATCACACTACATCGAGTGATACTTCTAAGGACATGAAATTCTACTCAGTCACCTAAAATTTGACAGCTATTTGCAAATTTTATTGAACTTTTAACATGTTGTGGAATTTTAACTTTTGTTTGAAGAAGTTAGTTCTTTTTTGTCCATTTGACCACTTTATTGAATATTACCGGAGGCCATAATTTCGACCTTTGCACTATTGACTAAGCTTTCTAATAAATTATATTACGTTGTCAGTGAATTGCCTTTGGTAGCTGATACACATTAGTGAAGTATAGTATAAAGTGTCTTTGTCAACCTCGTTTATTGCCCCCATCTTTCTATAATGACTAGTTTTAGAGAAACCACAAATAATAAATTTGCTGCACTTTTTTTGGTTGCCACATTGCATTTCTATTGGTGAGTGCTGTACCAGATGTATGTGACATCTAAAAACAGATACCACCCCCTCCTCATGGCCACCAGCGCTAGCCAATACCCAATGATTTCCTCCGCCTTTCTGCTTTCCTCCACTCCTCAGGTGGCCCAATATTTCTGCACACAACTACCATTATTGTGTTCTTGCTCACTTCCCTTCTTACTTTGCTTGTGTTATTACAACTAAGATTTATCTTGATTTTGAATTGGTGTTTATTAACGATTCATGCTTAGTTTGATGCATGCCCGATTAGAATGACTTGGCACATTGATCGAGGTTTTTCCATTAGATCCTAAAAGCGGGGTGCGGGGGAGGCGTGACGTCCTCATGCCCTGGTTGGCGTGGGAAAACTCTGGTCAGCATTTCTGCTTCGTGCCTCGTCTGTCATGCTTGGCCTTGCCCGAGTTCTGGGCAGCTTGTAGGCTCTCCGCACAAGGTAGGGGTGAGGGGGCTTGACTGCCGCCGGGTTGCGTTTCCTCCAGGAGAAGAGAATACACTCTTAAGTTCAAGGTGCGGGTGAGTAGGCAACGTATCTCTCACGTCTGTAGTGGCGGAAGAGGTACTCTTGGCGATGAGTCGTAATCGTATTAGAACAGTTGTATAAGCGGCACGCGTCAATTGCCCCCCCCCCCCTCCTCCTCCACAATTGCGATGAAGACTCATCGTGGAAAAGGTGGCAGAGAAAGGTGTAGGCCCCTTCTATGAAGGTCTGGTAGGCGCCGGTAGACGTAAAGATGTAGACAGGTAGGCGGGACTCTTAAGTTTGGGGTGCCTGACCGTTGTAGTGGCGCGTGTTCTGTGTGCTCTGGTTGTCCGGCCGGCGAAGCTAAACATGTGGAATGCTGGCGGCCGACTGGCAACCTTGATTCTCTTACTCTCTTTCGAGCAGCGTCCTTCTCTGCCCCTCGCCCTAGTTAACGGGCTATGCTGATGCGGCAAGAGTGTGTATTCCCCCCGTGCTTTAAAGATTACAGGTCAGGAAGCCGCATGAGTCGGGTGTCCCACTGGACTACATTTCATATGAGAGCCATTGACAAAAACCACCATAGCGATTCTGGATATTACATTGGAATCATTCATAACGACCTGAAAGAAAAATTATATAATATAATGGCACGTCAAAATGAGGGGATTAAAATAAGAATAATTAGAATAGTGTATCTACAAGCCTTCCTCGCGGAAGGCCGGGAAATGTCACTACTATCATGGAGCTTGCTGCAGTGAGTTAAGAAAGAAAAAGGAAAATCTTTCCAGGGAACCTTTGTGTCTGTCAGCAAGCTAAATAGTTACATGTGACAGATTGCGAGGTGGCCAACTACAGGCCCTTCAATACCTGGGTTGACCAGCTAAATGAATACAAAGCGAGTACACTACATGCATGACTATCGCGGCAAATTGTGCGCACATTGGTCACTGAATACAATACACATACTCATATTTGAAATTAAAAATATACTGCACCAGATTTGGGGAGCTTTAACGCTCGTAGTCTTTGATTGATTACTGAGTAGGAGCACAAGATATTGCAAACAAAAGCACATAAAAATCAAACCATACACATAAAAATACCATCCTACAAAACTACATTGTTTCTTGTAGGTGATCTTCACATATACCCTTTTAAAACGTATGAAAATATTTAATTGTTTTCTACACATCAAATCAGATTTAATGCTGAGAAGCATGAAAAAACTAAACTAGCTATTCATTGTGGGAGTCCATCTTATATTGTAGGTCTAACAGCTAGTATATACACTGTGTATCTTCGTTGGAATGTTCAAGGTACGTTCCTAAGGAATGTTCACTTTTTTCCGTGCTGAAAACACTCTCTTATATGACAGCATTCTTTATGTAAGCCATCTTCACATAAACACTTCCAAAATGTATGGTGATATTTATAGGTTTACCTACACATCAAGTAAGATTTATGGATGACCATTATAAAAATGCTAAAATGTCATTGTAATGTAGAAGTCTCTGTCATTAAATTCATCACTGGCACTGTGGTGAGCATCTTTACGTGATTCACTTATGGTAGCAATTACTGTCACTTTGGTGAGCGTCCATTCGTAATGCTACCCACTTAAGTGGGCTGTCAGCCACTGAAACACTTGACTCATGAGGTGTAAAATGACTCTCAAAAGTTACTTACGTACAGCTTTTTAAGCCTGTATTAAAAAAAAGTTAATTAGTACATACTCGAGTGACTAATTACTGGTTCATTAACCTTGTTAGTTCTTTATACTTGAAACTGTACTGGATACTTTTATATTTTAATTGACCATAAATATGATTGTTCTGCTTAAGTCACTTTTTTTGGTATGCGGCTAAATTAAATGTGGTGCACGTGACCGGTCTATAACGAGTCCTTTTGCCACGTGCACATAGTAGCGGTTTATGGCTACTACACTGTTTTTAAAATTCACGCACTTACTCACGATCTTCAATTTCACTTTCAACGGGCCTCCCTCTTGGGCGAAGGGCAGCGTGCAGAGAGTATGGCCACATATACCTGGTTGTGGGTCTCCATGGTGATTCCCGGTACAGGCCAGGTGTGTGGGCGTATTCGGTGGTACGTGGGGGCATCAGGCGTCGTGGAGCACCTTGGGGCATCATGGCATCTGCTTCTGCCGCAACAACATGACAGGGCACTTGTTCAAGGGACGGTGAGGCAGTGCGAGGTAGTGTCAAGCCTTCCACCCCGATTTCACAGGTTCCTACCCATAGGACAGGATGATTCTCTGACAGGGCAGTGTGGGGGAGATAGATCTCCACCCCAACTGCGGGCAGCACAGCTCGTCGTGGTACCAGGTCGTGGGCAGCATCGATCATCATGGTGGCCAGGTTCTGGGGGCGAGGCAGTGGAAGGGAGATTTACGTCTACCTCCACTGATGTGTCTGTTGAGGGGTTGTGGGTGGCATCATTATTCTCGATGAAAGCAGTCTCTTGAGTAGCAAGATGGCACGGCATAACACTTCCAATGTGGCAGCTCAACATCTTGGTAGGCGGGTAGTCCTACGTGGCAAGTTGTTCCTGGGATGGAGAAATCTTGTCCGAGCTCGAACATCCAGGGTGGCGGGAGTTCCTGCGTTGCAGGTTCTTGAGGCGGAGCACATCCGGCGTGGCAGCTCAATGTCCCGATGAGCGGGTCTTCCTGCATGGCAGATGGTTGGGACGGAGCACTTTCATCTAAGCTCGACGTCCCGGCGGTCAGTTCTTTCTGCGTGACAGGGGGTTGGGGGGGAGCTCTATTGTCGGAGCACGACGCCCCGGGTTCCGATGGTCTAGTGGAATTTTGTACTTCTTCATCGGAGGACGACTTCGCTTAAGTTGGGATGGCCTCGACTTCCGGCTCCATAGTTGTACCAAGTGGAGAGGTAGGTACCTGGGTGATTCCTACCCCTTTAACCGAATGTGTTTCCAATTGCTCATTGATGGGGCTCGATCAGCGGCGTGTTTGGCGGGGTTCTCTGTCACGGGGACTCCGCCAGGATAATTCGGAGCAGCTAGATTTCGTTTTGGCTGCTATCTTTTCAGCATAGCTGCGTGGCATCGAGGGTATTGATCTGACGGAGAATGCACCTTGCTGTTGTTCTACGTCTGGATTACACGACGCGACATAACTGGGAGCCTTAATAATGATGGGCGTTGATTCTGGCCTCATCGAGAGGTCTGGCTCTGTATCAGGTGCTACCTTTCGGGTGGTGGTTCGCCCTAATCCCCTGATTGGCTAGGTGTGTCTCCAGCTTTGTCATCCCCAAGTGTTGGCATGTCCCCTGCGTATGGACGTATCTGGCCTTGGCTGGCCTTCTGGATCCATCCGTGTATATCTTCGGCCAAGTAGACATAATCTAAGTTGCTTACTATGCGGAATGGTCCATTCCATTTATCAGCAAGGCCATCGCTGAATTGGATGCTGGCTTGGCTGAAGGGGTGACTTTGCAGAAGGACGGCTTCCCCTATTTTAAACTCTCTTACCCCTGTTTTTCGTTGAGAGTATTTCTTAGAAATGTACACAGCCTATGCTTTCTGGGCACACGTAGTGCAGGCCAGGGCTGATAGCCAGATGTCCTCAGATTGAGGCATATCAGTGGGCTCACTTTTCCACTGCCAGTTGCCTGGTCGTCGAAGTGCAAACAGTATGGTAGGGATGTGCTTATCCCAATGCTTGTGATCATTTCCCACATTGATAGAGAGGCACTTCTTGATCTCCTGGTTCCTCTGTTCAGTGGGGTTGGCTTGTGGATGGTAAGGAGGGGGAGTCCAGGTTTCTACCCCCCCCCCCCTCTCTTGACAGGTGGTTTGCCATTGACGGTTCGTAAACTGTGTGTCATTGTCTGTCAGTATGACTTTCGCATAACCCCATTGTGCAAAATTCTCAGTCTCCATTTTCCACACGATTGGGGTGGTTTCTTGGCTGGATAAAGGAAATGCCTTTACCAATCTTGAAAACTGATCTGTGACCACGAGTAGGTAGCGGTTTACTTTTCGGGGATACAAGCCCATCAGATCGGCGGCAATGTGGGTCCAGACCGTCTTGTATCAAGGAGGAATAGGGTCGGCTTTGCCATGGCAGCACGTGACGCAGTTGTTGATATACTGCTGGACATCGTGGCTTATTCTGTCCCAATTGTAACAGGTTTTAATATCCAGCAGGGTTTCCCTAGTACCCGGGTGACCAGCTTAGCGATGGTCCTGATGGTGCAGGCATATATCAGAGCGTAGTTCCGGCGGAACCCAGATCTTCCACTGCGCACTGGGCTGCCTGCTACTCATCCACACGACGTCATCCCGTAGTGCAAACAGTTGAGGCTGTTCCCGTACTTGACATCGGATGTCCGAGCTATTTTTTGGAGGTTTATTTGAAGTTGAAGAAGTCGGATTTGTTCTTCCGGACTTCTTTCGACCTGAGGATGGGGGGGGGGGGGGGATATTTTCTCATCCTCATCTTCCTCAGCTTTCTCCTCCAATGTTGGAGAGCGAGACAGGGAATCTGGCAGATCATTCATCTTACCTCGGCAATGCTGGACCTCGAAGTCGAATTCAGTAAGGAACATGTCCCACCGGCTGAGCTTGGTCATCAAATTCCGGGATTCGTGTAGCCATTGTACGACTTTTGAGTCGGTTCGTAGAATGAAGTGTTGCCCTTCGAGATAGTACCTGTATTTTTTCATGGCCCAGATAACGGCCAGACACTCCTGCTCATTGACGTGGTAGCACTGCTTGGTCTCATTTAAGCGAGTGGATGCATACTATATCACATGGGGTGGTTCTTCTTCGTCTTGCTGGTATAATACTGCCCCCAGGTCGTTCTGACATGTGTCTGTTTGTAGTATTAAGGGCTTGTCTCCTTGTGATCGATGGAGCTGTTGGATATTCTTGAAGCTGTTCTTCAAGTCGGAAAACGCTCGTTGTTGTTGTTCCGGGCCCCATCGCAAACAGGTGTCTTTCTCGAGGAGTGGATGTAGCGGTGCCATATATTCCACAATGTTTGGAACGAAATATCTTAGCCAATTACATAGACCCAGGTACTGTCGTAGCTGTCGCTTATTTGAAGGTTCTTCCGCTTCTTCAGTTACTCGTATTGAACTGTGTTGCGGGAAGGTTCCTTCGGGTGATATGATGTGTCCTAGATAATCTATTGATGACTTGCCAAAGAAGCTTTTTGAAAGCTTGCACGTCATTCCGTACAATTCAAGTCTTTCCAATACTCGTTGCAGATGGCATAGATGTGCCTCCCAGCTATTAGAATATATTATTACATCGTCGAGATAGGCGAAACAGAACTCCCCAATGTAACCTAATACTTCCGCAGACATTAACCACTAGAATGTTGCGGGGGCGTTTTTCAAACCAAAGGGCATGACTCGAAACTGAAGGGTTTCGCCCTCAGGTGTTGTAAAGGCAGTATATTTGTGACTGTCCGGGTTGACCGCAATCTGCCAGTATCCAGACTCCATGTCGAGAGTATTGAATATTTTGGCCTTTCCAATATCTCAAAGGGTATGAGACAAATCTATAGCTGGGGGAGCAATAGGTATTTGTAATTTATGCAAAATCGTAATTTCCCATCTTTCTTAGGTACAAGGACCATGTGTGAGTTATATGGGGAATTTGATGACTCCACAATCCCCTGATCCTTACTGTCGTTGACATGCTCCATGTTGAAGTCACGGCAGCGGGCTGACACTTGGTAGTGATGGTTGTAGACTGGAACGTCAGTTGTAGGCCATATTTCATCTTGTATGGAATGTGTTTGTCATAGCAATTCTCCTTGTCCGAGTGCTCGGACATGCTCATCCAGTACAGCTTTCAGTTGGTGGAACTCTGGTTCTTCAAGCTCGTGGTTAATGCCCATTGGGCCGATGGGCATTGGCGGGATATCTGGGTTTTAATCCCAGTTTACAGTGATCCGGTTGGTTTCTCCAAGATAGGTTCTTCGTTGTCCGTGATCTAGAATGCATTGCTGGCGGATGAGCCATGGGCATCCTAGTATTACTGATTCGGACATGGTTGGTGAAACAAAAAATTCTGTTGGGTTAACAATAGTTTGAATTTTTATATTCAGGGTAATTCGGCGGGTTACGTTCATGATGGAGTTGGGCTGCTCCATTTGTACTATTTTGGTTTGTGGTGTTAGTTCGGCGAGCTGGTTTGGTGTTAGCAAATTCCTCCTGAAAAAATTTCCAGTGGCTGCCGAGTCAAGTAAGGTGAGTACCATGTAGTTACTTACTTCCACCTCTACATGGGGGGCTATGGGAATCGGTACTTCCTCACTTAATCCCTGGATGATGGGCCCTTGTAAACCCGGGGCGGTGACCCACTTCATACACCGGCATCAGGATTTCCCGGCTTAGTTCCGGTAGTTGGGTTTCCAGCTGGTCGTGTTGGGATATTTGATGGCATTTTATCAACTCGGTTTGGTGGAATGGCAGCCCCCTCTGGTTTCCGAGGACAGTCCTTGTTCCTATTGTTCTCTGGACTGAACCAGCATTTGAGTACGAATGCCATGTGGGGGGATGAGGTTGGTGTGCCTTCAAGGGACGCAACTGGTGGCGCTCATACCTCAGGGACCTTGGCTGATACTGGTTTTTCGAGACTAGCCTGTGCTGTAAAGTTTTGCTCAGCTTATCGGGCTCGATCAACTAATTCGTCCAATGTGGTGGGTCTAGCAGTCAGGAGTGCGTTCCTGAGATTCGGCAGTAACATTCAATTGACGGAACGAACTGCGGTAGCTTCGTCTACTCTGGGGAACACACGTTGAGGAACATTCGTTCCTTCCTTCGTATGAATATTTCCGCTTCTTTGTCGAGTACATGGGTCTGGCTATATAACTGCATCGTTAGTCTAGCCAATAACTCCTCGCCAGTGAATTCCCACCAGGAGAGGGCGAGGCACTTCAAATGTAGTTGGGCCCTGTCGACCTATTGTTTTGGTGGCAGGTTGGTTTCTTTGAATTCTTTTTCGCATTCCTGCGTGAATGCTAATAGGACTTCGTGTAGGTGACCTACAAAGTCAGTAATCTGTATGCTGTCCTCTCTACCGGTTGCTGGATGGCCAGGTGCTGTTCCGGGTTGTATATATATCCGGGATGGCTTGGATCTACGGGAGTGAGAAATGTATTTTCTTCGGCACCTTTCGCACTGGTAGGCCATCCTGGCCATGGAGATGCATTCATCTGGCCACCCTATGCATAGGTGGTGATAGGGCTCACTGCACGTCGTGCATCAGATGCGGTTTATGCCTTGGCCAGGACACGTAACCTCGTTGCAGAAACTCGTGGGTTATTGATAGCAAGTGCTACAGCAGTACTCTAATCCGTCTGTATCCCGGGCCTCTCCAGGTCAGCTTATGCAGGCATAATGATACGAGTTTCATGCAATAGGTGCATTCTATTCATAGTGTGCCATGGCCTGGACAGTTGGTATGGCTACAATGTATGTTGAATAAGTCGAGCTCGTTATAAAGGTTTTCGCCGCTGGCGGCATTGACGTCAGCGTCTGACATGGTAACGGTTAAGGGTGCCAAGGGGTGATTTGAGGACTCCCCGAAGTCCGCTTGACTGATCATTATAACTCTTAGTTCTCAGGATATGGTTGGTCTAGTTCGTGCCGTTTACTGCACACAGCTATTTGACTGACACCCCACATTGGGCACCAGAAAATCTCTTGATGCGTGCCCGATTAGACTGACTTGACACGTTGGGCGAAGATTTTTCCGGTAGACCAAAAGCAGGGTAGTTTGATTAAGACAGTCAGCATGAGGCGAGAGGTGTTGATTAGAATTCACTCACTCCTTCTTGGGTGTTGCAGTTGGGGTTAATTTCACCTAATGGAGCGAATTCGGTCTAGGCCGGACTGTAGATTCCACAAGTGTGAGGATACCTAGTGGGAAGTAAATCACCAGAACCGGAGCACGCGCAACAGCCTGACATCTAGTTCGGCGGTGCAGTCTCGTTCCACCTGCCTCTCCTGCGTAGGACGTTGTAGTTCGATCCACTGCTTGAGAGCAGAGTGAGCCAGAAATTGTTCCCTGCGTTTTCTACCACTTCTCTTCTCATAAGGCATAGGTCAAAAAGTTCTATAGTCTACACGATGCACTTAGACAGGAAGGTCTGTCTAAGGTGCACTACGTAAGCTAGAAAACCGTTACCCTATGCCTCACGAGAGGAGGAGTGGTAGAAAACGCAGGGAACAACACCTGGCTCACCCTGCTCTCAGGCCGAGGATAGCATTACACCATCCTACGCAGGATAGACAGGTGGAACGGGACTGTGCCGCCGAACTGAGATGACAAGCAGTCGCACCTGCTCCGGTTCTAGTAATTGACTTTCTACCATGTGTCCACATCCGTACCATGTGTCACCCAGTTGTGAACGGACTCTTCACCAGAACTGAAGTGCACGTAGGCTGGGACAATCTCATCTTCTGGTCTAAAGAAGCTCGTCTGTGGAACATCCACTCCGGCATCAACCAAATTCGTCCCACCTAAAGCCATACCTACCACGACAACAACATCCAGGAGCAAGAGTGAGTAAGTTCTAGCCAATACCCCTCATCTCACCCCAGCTATCTAAACCCAGTTAATCCATTTTTGGTGTAGCGATCAAAATCCTTGACTAACGTGCCAAGTCAGTCTAATGGGGCACTCGTAAAATATTTCATTTTTAAAATTTGTACTTTTGAGACAGAGGCAAATACATATGGTTATCAAAATTGGTTTCCTTATGACTTACAGTAACTAATAACTCAAACTTGGGATTTTTCGTGCTTTACAGGTGCTTGGAGCTTGTGCATTATTTGCCAACAAAGAGGTTTTGTATATGCCCTCCCAGGATATCAGCTTATTTACTAGACACATGTATATTGAAATAAATAAATATTGCAGTAACAAATACTCATATTTTCATGCAAGAAGTCACTGAAAATTTACTTTGCAACTGAATTAAATTACTATTACATGCAAAAATCAAGTTTAATTTACACCAGAGATGACTGAACATGAACTTAGCAATGCTTGGTAAAACCTTGCACCGCTCTATGTTGAGACGTTGCAGATTTTATATTTTTAATAGTTTTTATAATAATTTTTTATTGGAACATTTGGTTAAATTCCTTTTTCTTTTGCAAATGACTGTAATGTTTTAAATTTTTTCTTTGGTGCAATGTGGAGCAGGAGTGGTTTATCAGTATTAATTTGTGGCCATGTTCAAGGGTTATCGGGAGTGTGTTTACCGTTTTCTGAAGTAGTATCGAAGTTGCGTCTGTATTTGGAGATTGTAATACGGTTGTAAGCAGTTTTTGTTCTCGAAGTTTGATAAGGTTAGCGGCAACACATTTTCGATACGGCACGTGGAAAGATTTTGTGCTACGATGCAGTATGATAGGAGAGTAGTGGGGAGGCACGTGGCAAGGTCAGCTTAGTTTGTACGCTGTGTCTCTCTGGTAGACATTTTCGCTGGTGTGGAGCATGTTTATATTAATCTCACTACGCGAGAGCAAGAATTCCTAATTAACATAGTACTGAATTACTGCGATGCTGTTTGGTCATATCGCTGAACTTACAGTGCGTGTATCTACATTTCTGAAAGTGCTATGTGCAAATAAAAAAAAATAAAATTGAAGAATTAATCTGAAACTGAAATTAATTTTCTTATTTACAATGGCGCCCTTTAACATCTCTCGTGTATTTCGACTGAGCTAGAACGGGCTGTAATGCTCTAGTCACCTATTTTGTGGAAACAACGAACGTTGCAGTGTTTATAACGTTTGGGAGACACTGTCAGGCTAAGTACCTTAAGGATATCTCTTTTTCAGATGACATCCACCTATTAAAATAAACTTACATCTAATTTTTAAAATGTGTCATTTTTAAAATGTGTCATTTACAGACCATTGAACATGCTCTTAATGCAAAAAATAGCAAATGTTTAAATATAGGGGTTGAATGCAGGGTCAAAATTGGTCCGAAATTTCCCAAAAAATCTTCAGCAACCAATTTATCTAAACGACCTTATTTCTGGAAACTGTGAGAGGTCATTTTTAGTAAGAATTCTACTGTAGTTATAACTTTGAATTGTTTCCACGTTTATACATCATATCACATATCGTAATGAATTTTAACTGTGTTTGTGAGAGAAGTGACTTAGGTAAAAGCAAATTTACTTTTTATTACAATCACGTAATTTACCATTCTTAAATAGAATAATTTAAGTTTTATTCACTTGTAATGGAATGCAATATTAAGTCCTAAATTTAATTATGATGTCAGTACATTTTCTATTCCATTTGCCGTCCATTCACATAGTAAATTTGCTACTGACAAACCATTTCAGTAAGTTTCATTACTGCAATGGATACAATATTTCTTCTGGGTTTTTATGTCATTGGTTCCATGTCCTTTTGCTCAATTGAAGATTTTATTGTACTTTTTGAAACTAACGTCTACTTAAGTGTTTTATGTACATTTATTTTACAAATGGTGAAAAGTGGTCCTTTGCTTCACTTTCCTGATACTATTTACACTAGTTGCATCCTTAGCCAATTTTAACTTGTATACATCATTCAGCATTACAGACTATTGATCATAATACCCAAGAGTAACACATGTTTCAAACTAACACACATACCTTATGATTCCACAAAGTTGATATAATGAATATTATGTGTCATCAAATAACATAAATAGTTACACATTACACATTAAGAAAAGACAATATTTACAAGTAAATCAGAGGGAAACTATACAACTTAAAAACCTTCATTACCATAATCACAGTTGTGTGCAAGTAGATGTTCATGACATAACATAGAAACACTAATGCAGAAGGGTCATATTACAGTATCATCATCCATTATGTGGCCAAAAAGCTAAACTTGTGAATCTCATACTTTTGAAAGTTTACACTAACTGATTTTAAACATAATACATTATTGTTTCTGCAGTAAGAACGAAATTGTATGCAGACAGGCCAGGCATGCAGCTAAATTTTACAGGGACTCCAGCACTGAGGAAATGACACAATAAACTTTGTGGATTGTTATAACATTATTCTCAAGGCAAATTTCTCAGGACCATGCAAAATAACACTTTAAATTGGGAAATGGTAAAAACTTTATTAATATACTGTTGTACAGGCTTTGACGCCTCGTAACGAGGTCTTGAGAGCCAATGAGGGTGAAACAAGGTGAACATGGAGTAGCACTGGAATGCAAGGCCAGGGGACACAGGGCATGCCAGAGAAAACTAGCCAGCTAACTACATCACCCATTTTGATTCCCACGTGCAAAAACTGAGAATGACCCCTGCCAGAAATCAAAGCCAGTTTACGTTGGTTAGAGACAAGCCCCATAGCTGCTGCACCACCGCTGCCTCTATTTAAAAAGACCCTTTTAAAAATTATATCTCACGAAATGGTCAAACACTACCTCTGGACCCCTCTCTTTGGTCGTAACCAGATGCTGCACAAAGTTCGCCCCTGCACCATAGGCACATTGGCAGACGAAGGGTTATCAGTGATAGCACATCTGCCTGCATCCAGGGCTGGGATGCTGTGGTCCTGCAGCAAGGGGAAGATGCCCTTGTGCAGCAGATGCAACTTGTGCTGTATCCTATGGACAGCAACACTGCCCATGCAGCAGTTGGAGCTGTTCAGCACCAGGTGCTGTGTGCTGGGACAGAACTGCTCCATCCACTCACGATACCTGCCAAACAACCACAAGCTATATAAGAAAAGGCCTGTCTAGAGATAGCTAGGGCCCCATTAACACTGGAATCTTGGGCCCCCTACCCATCACCACATTTTTCACCGTTCAACTGTTGGAGTATGGAGGCTTTCAAAATTTTCAAAGATCTAATTGATTCAAAATATCAGAACTATTGTTTTCAACATGTAATTTAATACAATATGAAATTTTCTGTAAACATTCTTTTTTAATTCAATTGCTTACATCAAGAATTTCTAGCCCGTGTAGCAGCGACCACGTATTGAGTGAAAAGGTTTGGACGGTTCTTAACATCGGGGTCTTAGAGGACAAGAGGGTGAAGCGAGGTGTGTATGGAGCAGCATCGTAACACAAGAACATGGGAAACTGAAAATCTCAGATAAAAAAACCCCCTCATCAGTGGCATCATCTGGCAAAACTCCTACGTGTGAAAATCTGGGAGCAACCCAGTCTGGAATCTAACCCTGTTTGCCTAGGTGGGAGGCAAACACCCTAGCCACTGCATCACCACAAAACTCATGATCGAGTATGTCAACAAATTATTGTACACACAATATATGCTAATATTATAAAGTGGTAATGTGATTTTGTTTATATGTCTCAGGTAATCTTGAAAACTACACTGCCAATTCCTATAATTCTTTCACTGTTAGAAAGCTACATACATTCTTCCGGATGAACATAGGCCATGTTTAATTTTCAAAAATAATCCTTGAGAAATTTCAAAATTTGTATACCAAGTCGGAGAAAAATGATGTACTTGACTGCTTTCTCAGCAAGCTCTAACAAAACCATTAAAGATATATTGAAACAATGTTAGAAGAAATTATGTAAAAAATCGCAAGTAGTAGCAGATAGTTGCAGTAGTCACAATTAGTTGCAGGTAGTCGCAAGTAGTCATGGGTAGTCATGGATAGTCAGTGTCACGGTAGTCAAAGTCACAGGTTGTCACAAGTAGTCGTAGGTAGTCGTAGATTGTCATGGGTAGTAACAGATAGTCACAGGTAGTCATGGGCAGTCACGGGTAGTTACATGTAGTCGCAGATTGTCAAAAGTAATCAAAGGTAGTCGCAGGTGGTCACAGGTTGTCGCAGATCAAAGGTAGTCGCAGGTGGTCACAGGTTGTCGCAGGTGGTCACAGGTTGTCGCAGATCAAAGGTAGTCGCAGGTGGTCACAGGTAGTAAGAAATAGTCACAGGTAGTCACGGTTAGTCGCAGGTTGTCACAAGTAGTAGGAGGTAGTCACAGGTTTGTTGCAGTTGTCATGGGTAGTCACTGGTAGTCACGTGTAGTCGCAGTTAGTCACTGGTAGTCACAGATAGCCACGGATATTCACATTTCAGGTATGTATTTTAATAACTTCATGAAACCTGAACGAAGTGATAGCAGACTGCTAGTAAATATATAAGAAACTGACTGTCCACAAAACTAAGAGCCTCATAAATATTTATATAAACAAATGGAAACACCTCAGTTCGTGAATGTTCAAACAAAATGACAATCCTATAGGTTTGGCGCCATTTTTGCAGCACCAGCAACACCTTTTCATCAAGACTATCTATCAACAACTTTCATCTCAAATGACAGTACACTCTGTTATAAAACTGTGATGCCTATGGGATAGACAGTAGTACTCGTTATAAGGTAGCTTCGACCATGTATTACCGTAGGTAGACTAACTAATCTATAGATACCACTATTTAGCTCTTACAGAGGGCCATGCATAAACTGTATCTTCCTAGAGCACTGGTCCTATCCAGAAGTTGCATTTATCCAGTACCAGGTTGGAGATACAATAAGTGGGGTAGAAGGTGCTTGTGGCTTTTCTATGGCCTGGCAAGGTTCCAATTGCACCTGTACTCTCAAGGTGTTCATGATATATAGTGTATAATACTATTTAGTGTGTGATTTCATCTGTTTGGCTGGTCATACTGGCACCAATGTTTTGATTGATTCAGTGCGAACTACCATGGTGACAGGTGATGGTTTGTATTAGTTCATGCTTAACATTTTTTCGTACTAACAACCCAGATCAATGTAACCTATATGTGTAATATGCATAATTACGTGCAATGTTACATAATGAGGTGTGAAACTTCTGACGGCTTTTAACACTCACGCGGCTAAGTCAACTAACGGGATCTGTAGTTGAAAGGTGGAAGTAACTATGCTGTGAATAGGACAAAAAAAATGCCATGGTGATACGTGTAACGGGTGAATGGCAGCATGTGATAGTTTGCATTCATTTGTGCTCAATACAAGCCCTATTTCTCTACATATTTTTGTGAATTCGCTTGGCCGAAAGTTGTCTTCTCCCCCCAGATCTTGTTGTGTGGGTACGAACCCAAAGGGGGTCCCAAAAGAGCCAGTGTAGCTGGTCAGATGATGGCAGGGTGAAGAAAGGTTCAATGTAAGCTTGCTGCCGTTGTCTTTGAACACGGTTTTTCTCCCTATCCCTAACAATAGTAATGACTGTCTCTGAGGGGTGATGAGGGAACTTATCACGGAGAGTTTTGGGTAGGGTTACTACAAGGTAGCATGGTAAGTGGGTTCAAGGTGGTCCCTGATGTTTGAGCCTGCAATTCCCCTACACTCTCTCAGTATGCAGCCAAAAGTCAGAGGATATCGACCTCTGCCTCTAATTCTCTGTCCCCGCAGTTTGAGATATAGTGAAAAGAACAAACTGGTGAAATGATTATTACCCTCTCCGCACTTTGGGTTGTGCCACAGGTCTTGGACCACGAGCTCTCATCCTCCAATCCTCTGCCCTGGCAGATCTAGATGTGGTGGAATGAACAGAGGTTGTAAGTAGAGAGATGCAACTCCTGATTCACCTTCAGTATTTCAAGAGTTGGCCTACAGGTATCATGCTTATGAGTACTATCCAAATTATCGGAGATCAAGTAGGGTCAGCCTACACCGCAACTGCACTAGGTGCCACATATGGAACTGATCCCCCTTAGGGTGCAAACACTCCCGCCCCTAACTATATTGTAGCCCAACTCTATTTTCCCCTCTGTCCCTCTTGTTGGGAACCACCTAACATGGCTTGTGGCTGTAATTAGGGTAGAAAAGAATGTGAGTGATAAGAATGTAGAGAGACATGGTTTATGGGTAACTTACTCAAAGTCAGTAAAACACACAAAATAGACTGGTATTGCAAGTTTTATTGCCTCTCAGCCAAACGGAATCAATCCCCACGGCACAAATGTTAATGGTACAAAATTTCTCACACACTCCTAATTACACATGAAGGTGGCTAAAGTGGTACGGCGAACATAGCGGCCGAAGACTTTAAGGAGTGCTAGCTGGCTCAACTTTGCTAACTGGTCTGGTCTCAAGGACCAAGGTGTCCAGGTCCCCTCAAGTGGAAGAGGGAGATCTGGAGGCGTTGGTCATTGGAGATGAACTGGCGTTTTTTGGCCTGCAGCGCAATATATAGGCACTGTGATGGGTCAGGGGTACGTGGGGTCTTAGCCATCCCCACCTCTTCTTGCAGAAACGGACAAGCTGCACAGGTAACAGGGGGTGGCATGTCTGGCTGCATGCTCTCAGAGAAGTTGGTTGTTGTGAACTCAATTAGAGGCATGCTTCCCTTCATTTTCCTTTCCTGGACGTCTTCTCTGCTATTTGGTGCAATTACTGATTGTGAAAGAAATGATTTCCGCAGCAAAAATTGGTGGTCAGAAGTGTAACATGCTGCAAATTCTTTTTAAAGAGCTGTTTCACTGTCACATCAACAGTACATTATCTGTGTTCATATCCTGCTGTCATCATATAAAAGTTGTCTATCTCAAACAATTTATACAGTGATCATGTGTTTTTAAATTATTTATATCCACCACAGAAAAGATAAAAATCTAAATAAATCTGAATTAGGTGACATTTGTTCATAAGAATTTTATGCTAAAAATGAGAATTTCAAATCAGAGAGGTGCTCTCAATACATGTCCTGCGCTGTTTTTAAAGACAGAAAAGAAAAAATAATATCATGTGGCTAAAGTGTTTGTGTATTCAACATGTACTACAGGTCAAAGGCTATTTTCAGCTAATTATTATTTATTACGTCTTTTAAGTGCTCCTGACCAGCAATAAGGCCTTAGAAAGTGTGCAATATATTGAGGAACAGAGGACAAATCAGCCAGGGCCTGTATTAAGAATCCATCCCAGCAATTTTCCCTCAAGTGATTTTGGGGAAATCCTGGAAAACTGAAATCAGGATGCCTTATATGTTGCTGTAATCATATAAACATGTAACATTTTGTTATTACTGAAATCAGGATGCCTTATATGTTGCTTAAATGTGTAATCATATAACCATGCAACATCTCGTTATTTCAAATACAGAAGAACAGAGTGCAAATTCACATAAGATATTGGTGGTAAAAATAATATACTTGATTATATTAGAAAAATGAGTTTGTTAGGTCATTTAAATTAAAGCCACCATTTATTTTTTAATTACTTCCTTTATGGGTAAGGTAACTGCAATAATATTGCAAATAATAACTAGGGAAAAGCAGATACCACATTTTGCCGATATCAACGATACTGATTCTCAGCTGCCGATGCAGCTGATTACAGCTATGCCGATATCAGTTTTGATGAGCACAATTATAATTCCCAATTTCCAATATTTGGAAATACTTTTGTTACTTAAATTAATGAGAGATAGTGCCCCTACTTAGCTCCGCCAAGAGGAGCAGCTTACATGGCCCGCACTCCCACACCCTTAGAAGAGGGCGGGCTGGCAGAATATATGCCCATATGCTGCACAGTAACAGCAGTTGATCTCCGGCAGCTCACTTCACCACTTTGGGTGCTGGAGCTCTCTGCCTAACCAGCACCCTCGAGGCCTAATGTCTACCAGATCTTACAGAAGGTCTTCACTACCAACCTCTGAACAAGCCTTCAACACCCCTTTGCCATGCCTACCCTTCTGGTAATGGCAACCCTACTGCCCTTCTGGTACTGGTAAACACACACCCACTGCCCTTTTGGTAGTGGCTCCCGCAAGTCCCTTCTGACAATGGTATTATAAATATTTAGGGTCAGTTGTTTTTATAGCTACTTAGCTGCAGCTGCCTTGTCCAGGTTTGATCCAGGTCCCCTTCACCTAGCTTAAATAGATTACTTCCAACCAGCTTTTGGATAGTTAGGAGGTAGTACAGGCCACCTTGTTTATTCCTCACAGAATAATTACGTATTCTCTCTAACCTCCAAGTATTCATTTCTAGGGGTGACTCTGTTGGTCCTCTGTAGGCACCTGTCCATCAGAGTGAAGCAGCATACCGTGATCTTTGTCTAAACCAGTTTCCAAACCTAGTGTACGACTGCGGACTTCCTTCACCACGACGCACATACATCAGAACTCATAATGCTTGAAGGCCACTAGTGTACAGCAAGGTACAGCCACAACCATTAGAAAGACAGTCACATGGAGGCTAGTCAACCAGCCCAGTCTGTACTCCGTCCATGGCGCTAAACTGCTGCTGAAGAGAGTACTAGTCTGGTCTTGGAGGTCTAACCCTTCGGAACCACCACACCACTGTGTTGCCAGTTGGGGTAAACAGATACGGCTCTGTGTCGGCTCGGCTTCAGTTGTGGTAAAACACCTAGTTAGGGACTATCATCACCTGCTTCCCTCTTGCAAGGCCGGTCCTAGTGCCTATCCTATGCCTTACACTCAAAGGAGTAGAACCAAGTGGCAGGAGAGAAAGGCAGCAGCCGCCTCCAAATCTAACGGGAGCTGTACCCCAGGCATTCTGCAGTAATAACCCCAAGAAACGAGCTCAGGCCACCCACCAGCTAGAGAGGCCTCCCCTCCCAGCATCCTCCTCATCCTTATTTTCAGCCCCAATGAAGACACCAGGGGGCCAGTATCAGATTGTGCCTACGTTTTGTCAAGGAGAGTACATCCCCATTAGTATCGCTAACCCCTGGTCCCAGGGTCACCGCAGCACCAGCCCAAGCCAGGTGCACTAGAGTTTCAGCAGCCACAGCACCGTCACTGCACTAAGCAGCAGCTGCTGGCAGTCACAGTCACTGGGTCAGCTGCGTCCCCGGGCACCGCCTATCCACGTAAACCCGTGGCATTGTACCACCCTGCATGCCACACTGTGGAACCAGCAACTCACTTTGTACCGAGCTGGCAAACCACACACCCTGCGCTATAAACTGGCCTTGCTCCAGCCAGCCAGTAGAAAGGACAGACCAATTTTCCCTATGTTACTGACCGACACGATAAAACCGTACTTGCCCATGACGTCGTCCTCTGTCACCCACTCTCACACGCCAATCTGTTAAAACTTGGTCTATGCAGTTGTACTGTTTGTAGTTTAGTTCTGTAGGTGTTTGTTTTATTATCACATATATGCAATTAAAATTTGATGCAGATGATGACAATCATCAAATTGATGTTTTAAAACTTGAATACATATAAGAATCAACTAATGCTCTACACACATTTTATTAATATTTGCGTTATGAGGAATCTCACCCCCTATATCAAATAAGAACCAAATGTAAAAATAGCGGTAGAAAAATTCCTGCATAAATATGTGCCTGATCAAAAAATGCAATAGAAATGATTATCAGAAATGTTTAGAAAAGACTGCATTATGTTGCTGATTACCTGATATCTTCCATAACCTCAGGGGGTGTGAAATGCACCACCAGGTATGCAAAGTCTTCAGTCTTGGAGGCTCCCAACTGGTGCTTCTTGAAGGCACGGTTGCTGACCATTGTGTCCAAGAGCTCTAGACGGGGACAGTCTACAACTGTCACCAAGTAATACTTAGTACAAGTATCTTTTCATCTAGCACATCCTAAATAATGCAAACACTACAGGGGTACCACTTATTTTAAAAACCTACAAACACATATACCTTTTAGATATGTACTTCTCAACACATGCCAACTTTTGGAATGCAGAATCAATAAAACACAACTAGTAGTAGGGTGTAGTTTGTTCTGGGGCAGGATCAGGGTCAGAGCATGCAGATCGCTGGGTGTTCCGACCGCCATATTTGATTCCCCCATCTTGGAATTTCCTGTTGTTCATACAAAATTGCTTGTTTTTACCCAAAAATAACTTCAGAAATCCATTCTTTTACCCAAAAATCACTTCAGAAATCAATTATCTTACCCAAAATTCACTTTTATCCATTAAAAAAATTTTCCTTTATCCCCAGCTGCCAAGAAAGGCCCCCTGAAAAGGCCATTTTCAGCCCAGGGCAGATAGATGGATCAGCAACCCAGACGACTTTGGGGTCAGGGAAAGAGGACTGGTGTGAACTTGGGACCATTGACCTTCAACCTTTCACTCCAAAAATCCCTATATATATATATATATAATTTAAAGTCGTAAGCATTGAGCGTTGCATATCACCAGACTTGTCTTTTTGAAGTGCATAAGATCGTGATGTCATATAGATCATGTAACCCAATGCCAGAACCACCATTTTGAAAGTTAAGAGAAAAAAAAAATTGTTAAAAAATTCCAAAAAATCACTGAAAAAACTAAAATTTTCCCGATGTCACCCCAACACCAATGTTTCACATTGGTTAATTAGCAGGCCTCCACCAATTACTCACTTTCGTTTGACCCCCCTATCCTATACTCATTCTATTGCATGCCACCATCTTGTTTTTTTTGTCTCCCACCTGCGTTCAACTGTCATAGTGGATTTCATGTTTTCATCACTTAGGTGGCACTAATTACTCACTTTCGTTCGACTCCCGCACAGTGGCAATTTTTCTTCTTTTTCTTCTTCTTTCCCCAGTATAGGTTGCACATTCGGCACCCACCCTCCACATTAGATTCTATTTTTCAACAGATATACGTAGTCTCGATTATGTCGCCTGATATAGGCCTATACCGAATGGTGACACTGACTTATCATATTTAATTTTTTATTTGTTTTATACTTAAATGTAAGTATTTTTATTTAAAATAAATTTAATTGAAAGTGGAGGGATTATTATAAAATAAATAAAATGTACAAATATTTTTTACACAAAATTTATTGTGAACATAATAAAAATATAGATATTATGCAAAAAATATCACTAGTATTTATTAATCTACTTCGAGTCGGACAATTTCGTGTCTAGTTGAAGGCAACAGATTCATGGTCCAAGGACAACGCAAACCATTTGTGCAGCAGCTGCACATACTTCAGTGTGCAGATCCAGTCAGGTTCTGACCTGTGGCAGACATGTTGGTGCTGGTCGTTAAGTTTTGCCAGCTTGTGCAGCGAAGGACAGTCATACTCGCCCTGCACATTGATTTCAACCTTTTTTTTTACATAAGTCGCTCAGTCATTTCTTCTGCTCGGGCCCCGCCATGTAAACCAGTCCTTGCCGATACTGCATCAGCAAGTCACACAGCACATGTTCCCCACTTGGTGGTATGGAATCTTACCTTCGTCACACTCCAGTCCGTGGTAGTACTTGGTCAACCAGTACTTCATCTTCTTGCTTTTTTCATCCAAGAGTTTCACGTATAAAGGGAAGAGGGGGAGGAAAGGAGCATGTGCATATTTTGCCATCGTCGTCATAGACCACTGCGATCTCCTTGAGCACATAGCTGCTCTGGCTCCGGAAGCCTTGCAGATTACAGTAAATCTTGTTGCTGTCTATGTTCGAAGTCAACTAAACAGTTCTAGTGTATGAGCAGTTAAATTTATATAATCTCAGCTGCGCTCATGACAGTATTTTCAAAACCATGTCTCTGCAATTGTACGATACAAGCTGGTTGCGAAATATCAGGCAGAATTTGTACATGTTGGCAGTCAATATTTCCAATGTGTAGTGAATTCAATTTTGCAGTTAATCACGTTGGAGCGGGACCAATTTCTTGAAGCTATCAGGGTTCAATATCATGCATTTTGGAATTGAGCATATATCTGATATGCCACCACGTACTGTCCTTTGCAAAGTTTGTATTAATGTAAACACACAGGGTAACTTTCGCTATTACAAATTTTTTCACATTTTCTATTTGATATGTGTTGAACTGTGAACTGCTTATTCTTACACTGTACTGCCTTCCAGTCTGTAGCCCAATGATGACGTACCTCGGTTTCTCAGAAGAAAAGCTGAACTTCACCATCCAGTTAATGCGCTGGCTTGCTGGCAGTCCAGGGTATGTCTCAAGACTCCAAGACCTGAAAGTCACATCAACGTTTTTACCATCTTCAACATTCTGCAACATTATGCATTCTGCAGTGCTCAACTGCACATGAGGCAGCAACCATTCGAGAGACTGTAGTTTCAGTTCCACTGCCTCCAAGTTTTTCCCCATGCCTACGATGGTGTCCACATGCATATTGGCTAGGAGCAACTCCAATTCCTGCTTCGAATTGAAGATAATTTGTTTGTAGTCTTCTGCAAATCCCAATAGCATGGACAACAGAACACACACTTTGAACTTGCCTCTGGTGTAAATGGGAACACTGTAGTCATCTTCGATTCCCAAACCAACCATCTTGGCTGCAGACAGCTTATTCGGTGTGAGCGAAAGGTAATTTTTGATCGTTGAGGTTATGCCCACATCTCGTGACTGGTCCTCCTTGACACAGTTGAGAAAGTACGTGATACAATTGATCAGACCACTGCTCGTTATTTTCGTGGATGCTGGATTGGACACATCTCCTGTCGTTAAGAGTCCCTCTGATTCGTAGGGAAGACTGGCAAGGAAGAGTGCAGATATCTTGGTGTTGGACCGATATCTGAACTTCCAATGATAGTATGTAAGGCCCGATCAGGAAAGGTTGGTATGCATGAAGTTCCACCTTCGTTATGCTGTGTTCGAAAATGGCTGGCTCTTCGCTGTCTAGGAAATATTTTATGGCAATCTACCTCGAATCGACGACAGCGAAGGAAAAATCTCTTTAGCACGTGTTAACGCTTTGGAGGTCGGTGATGTACTGATTGTAGGTTTTGCACAACATGTTCTTTTATCGCTGCTGGTCAGTGTAAATCTTATTCACATTTTCTCAAATGCAGGCGTAGGGTGATTTCTTAGTTTTAAAAGTTCACCAATTCTCCGCACTGGTCGACGACTAACACTACCACATAATGTGGTTCCACGCACTACCAGTTTATAACCTGGAGGAACCATCGGAGAAAACTCATTCTGCATATTGCTCGGCCTGCCATTGAGGTATGTACCGCTTGCCAAATTACAGTTTATTCGTATCACATTGACTCGCAAGACGTTCACGGGCTGCGATGATTCATGGATTTTTCCAGCTTCGTATATGCGTGGCTTGAGCCCCAGCATTGGTCTGATGGAATCCGGTTTCGTAAAGTCAATATTTTTGATGCATCTGATAACACTCATCACAGTATTGGGATTCCCACATAGTTCAAATTGTGTCTAATTCGTAAGAGCCTATGGGCAGTGACACCTCATGGGAAACATTACCACTTTTTACGAAGTACATCTTGCAGTTTATTTCATTGATGTTCAATATCGCATTGTAGGTCTGAAATTCGACCAAACGTATGCTCCATTCCCCTCCAGGGTGAGTGGCGAAAAAGTACCGCATGCAGCTTGGAGCTAAGGCCCGTCAAGTTAAGCGTTATCAACATGACTGACGGTTTCTTCACTGTGTATAGCCAATTTATACAATTACTTGTACGAGCGAACCAGGAAGCGAAGAAACAAGTGCCCACATTCCACGTGTTTGGCATCTGCTCCATCTAGTAGTTGTAAATCAGTTTGCAATAATTCAGGTACAGTCGCAGCTCGGGTGGAGAATGCAAATCACTGAAACTGTCGTAGTAGTCTGCACAGTTGCCGTGTTTGACATCCGTTACCCGGTGCGTACCGAGCCTGACTGTTGTGTCCAGATCAATTATGGTGCACTCATTACATTTTGGTTTAGAGGGCAAAACATCTCGCATTAACACTCCTCTAAAATTAGGTACCTTCAATTTGCGTGCCAACAGTTCCAAATTCATGTTCATGAGCTGTCGTTTAGGTAGAGATTTCATTATCGCCTCGTCCTGCTGCATCGCTTTTGCACACTTCCACCTTCTATTGAGTATGGCCTTTGGTAGGGGCCTTGGCCATTATTTTACCCATAGTGATAGCTTCCATATTTGTATTATGTCTTTGGGCCTCGGACAACTGCTTCAGTTTGTTCGATGCTGTGTTGACAGCTCAGATGATACCACTTGTGGCTCCGATTAGTGCAGGCAAAAGCAATGGAAAAATCCGCCGGTAGACTTTTCTTGGCCTTGCATGCTTTTCTTTATTTTTTCACTGCTTCTCATTTCACTTGCGCCTTCCACTTGCTCTTTGCACCCATGACCATCTTTACTTTGGCTTTAATCACATTCATATTGGAAATGCCCCACGCTGCTATTTTTTTCTGAGTCCAATGTCTGATGAATTTCTTATTTCGTCGGCCTTCTGTGCACGTATCTTGTCTGCCTGGTGTCTGGCTAGTAGATCCTTATGTTGGGAATAGGCAATGTCGTGCTGCTTGCATGCCTTGTCCAGTGTGTTGATGCCTGTGTAGCCATGTGACAGCCTTTTCGTTTCAGTATCATTATAGACGTGGAACAATACAGACATAAAATGGCCAATAATGCATCTGCTTTGTCGCTTCTGCGGTAAAGCATTCACAAATGTGTGGAATTTATGACGAAATTAAATAACAACCTGCCGAATGAAAAGTTCGAGTGTGACTGCTGAATACAAATTCTGCCAGAAGCAATTCACACAGAGTGATGCTTTAAAGAGACACACTATAATTTGCAGCACTGGTTCTCCACCACCACCACCACCTGCTCCAAAGTACGATATAAACCAAATAGAAGAAAACAGTTTACAGATCGTCAGATGTCACTTTACCTATACGCATTCATGCTGAAGATGAAGATACTTTCCACGAATTGTGACATGGAAGCCTATTTCCGAATACAGTGAGGTGCATCAGCGCGGGACAATCGAGTTGCGGCAAGAGACATGCATCCTACTGAGCCTGCTGAAAGAAACAAACGGCCTTCGGTTTGAGAACGTGTACCTACATTCTAAATCGCTCCAGTAACCAAAATACCGGTGATTGGAATGAGCACTGCAGGCCGTGGAAGGCTTGGGTTATTTCCCATGCAGCGATAATGAAATCATCATGCCACTGAGTGAAGCACTGACAAACTCAATATTTGTCTTCAATGACATTGCCTGCGAGAATCAAACTTGCATTCAAGAATACTTTCGCATGGGACAACACGTATACATGGACTGCGTGTACTCTGCCACACTGTACTGCGTGTACTCTGCCCAAACAGATGCTTCGCGATAATGCTAATGTGTTGGTGCTGTTTCGTATGGACTATATGAATTTACGCCATATTTAAGATGGTCATGTAAATATGGACATAACACTATCAGATTTCAAGAGTCTGTGTGCTTTCTGCTGGAAAGACAAGTACGTATTTTAGACGATCATTAAGGACTGGCCTCTATATAATGGCAGGTCCTGACATGGATTCGATCAGTTCGTCGACCGTCGAGAATGAGTTACATCATATCGAAATTTGGGCAGAGTAGACTCAAGTTGCGGCTTGACAAAGAAAAAGATGGAGGTTGTCTCGTACCAAGAAATGATGAAACCTGTGATGTTGGTAGATGAATAATTCAAAACGTTGGCGAACCCGAACAATCCGAAAATGATGCTACTAAACATTTTGTCCTCGAAACTGGTAATGAAATCATCTTGGAACTGCGCAGTATGTTGGCCAACAAAACACATTCTTTCACACTTACTTGTCCGAGCTCTGGGCAAAGATGGATCATGTGAAGACAGAGACGGTCTGCGATATGGTGGCCATGGACAAGCAAGTGATGAGTGTTCAAAGGCAAATTACCAACAGATTGAATGTGGCATCTGCACAAAATAAAGAGAAACTAAAAGTGCTTAAAGATTCCATAGAGCATACATTCGCTACCTAAATTTCCCACCTGGACACGAAAACGAATATTCAAAATTACAGCAGAGACGTGTTGGATGTCTGCAACAAACGCCTGGGCAAGATCGAAAGTATTTTGATGGAGACTCACGACTGAACTTATAAAAAAGAGCAACAGTAACCATTTGTATTCAGTAAGATGTCGGACATTGCCAGCGACTTACATCAGGTGATTCAGTCTGTCTGCTCATAGTATTTGCTCTGTCACTTGTTTTCATTGCAGGAATCATTCAAAGAATTACTCACTGTACCACTTCAAATGTAATTAAGAAGCAGAAAACATGATTGCACAAAAAACCTGAGTTATCATCCGCTTTTATGATAAGAGCACAGCATAGTATGTACTTGTGATGACACACACCTACGAAAACCGGACCTGGATCATCCGGCAGGCAGACATCAGCTGAGCGAACCACCGTCCCATCATTCAGCTGCACATCTTCACCGGATTTCAGCCTCCCCAGCAGAGGGCCTGGGGGAACCCCCTTCTCCACACACTTCTCCAGGCATAGTGAACCTGGCTTTGGCTTCAGCCGGCAGATGTAGCACATTACTCCACGACTAGTAACCACTTTTTGCGACTTTGGTCGCTTTCTATCTGCAATAAAAGGATCCCTCACACACACTGGGAAACACTAAAAATTATGATTACCAACATACTGTACATTTCACTTAAATATAGTACATACCACATACTGGCCATCTTCCATTAAATAACCCTTACAATATGAAAGCTTATTAAAATTTTACATACTTACAGCACACACAAAAGTTTAAAATCTCTGAAATGTTCAAGTCTTTTTTTAACATTTAAACACTGGATATGAAAAAATGTAAGAAAATATAAACTGTGCCTTTCTTGAAAAAGGCATAGATTTTCTTTTGTTTGGCACCGGAATTTATATTTTTGTTTATAACACACCATGCTCAAATTGTTCTATTATTTCGAACTTTTCCATGATAGTTTACACTGTCCTTTAACGCTTTATTGACATTGCGAAAACGAGTGAACAATGACCCGCAGACGCAAGACGTGTTTCCTACGGGGTTGGGGGGAGGGGGTAACTGTGGCCATGTCCAAAACCATAATGGCAAATTCGTTATTTTGAAATTTGTCATTCGTTAGTTTCACTTTGGAAGTTGTCAACAATCATTTGTTTAGCATTTGCGGTGACACATTTTTACATTAACAGTGAAAAATATTTTTTATCCAAATTTAATGCTTAAAACGGACGTAATACTTCTACAATCATCACTGGAGTGCTGCGCATATGTTAATAAATAAAAAATAATAAGTTGCAATAACGACTTCAAAAAATTTGTTGCAGAACTGATAAACAAAGCACAACAGTTGCAGCTTTTTAAATATCCCTAGTGTATTTCATGAACAATTATTTGTGTTATAAAACATTTGTGCATGTGTTAATTTTGCTACCATCTGCTGTTAGATAGAAAATACAAAATAACCAAATACGTCACCATTTTTGTGTACAAGATCAGGACACGTAATAATTTTGTCAACAAAATCTGCCATTTCGGACACAGCCTGAGAGGAGTCAGAGTCTGATGTGATTCAATGGACGGAAATGGATGTCTCATTGAAGTCTCTGTGACACGCTGACAGTTTAAAGAGATAAACATCAGCTCACACAGCACAGCGATAGACGTACCATACCGCTGCTTGTTAAACTACACACTTTACAATGACAGACACCTGACCGCCGCACGGATAAGCCGAAAACCGGCTAAGCGAAGCACAATTAAGTGGGAGTGTACTGTACAATCACCTGAACATTTGTATGTTTAATAAACAAATATCTTGAGTCGTGAACAGATTCACTTCACTGGCATTACACATCCTCGTAAGTCCCGGTGATTTAATTGTTTTCAGTAATCTTTTAGCCTCGCACAGGGCGCGAATCAGGTATTCACCAAAACGATTGCCAGTGACTTTCAGTGCTTGTCAGCAGTATCAGAACCATAGCTGACATTACTAAAATTACTGGCCAGTGAAGTTATTGAGTAATGGAAGGCAGTCACCACATCTATCTTGTTTTTAAAAATTAGTTAACTTTAAAAAAAAAACCTTCCTCCTGTTAATGAAGGTGACAACCTTATATTCTGCTCCAACTCCCCTCCCTCCCCTCAGTCCCTCCATCAAATAATTCTCTTCTAGTATCTTTTTTACTTGTGCCACATACTTTTATACTACTTTCATTATAAGCATACCACACATCTGTCATGGGCTGGCATCAAAGAAAGAGTTTAGTCATTGTGTGGATAGAAGCAGAGATTAAAAAAATTAAACCGTTTGAAATTGAGGGTAGTGCAGAAATGACTAATTGTGATGGTTACCTCTTTGTAAAACTTTACTGTTTCTTTTTGTTTGTTCTTTAACTCGTAAATATGTTCTACTATTAACATGTTAAGATAATTAAGTGTTAAACACATCAAACATTCCCTGCTCATTTTTTTTTAAATAATGTGCTGTGATAGTTATTTACGCTTGCTTTATTACGTACGCGAATAAGGGGTTCATTCTGAAAGAGCATTATACTTGTTACACACGTTCAAAGAAGAACACATGGCAGCAGAAGTGTATAGCGACACTGTAAGTGCAATGAGCATAAACACAACTGCAAAGCGGACAGCGTGTCGCCTGTGTCCAATTTCCTAGATGAGGAAAGTGCAAGACACAGGCCAAGGGTCACATTTATACCAACCATTTTAAACTATCTACAGCAAATAGGGAAAGAGAAATATTAAACCATTGGGTATTACACATACTGTCGGAAAATCACAAACATCAGATGCTGGACATCTTGTTGGTTTATCACAACAATGAGCCCCTCACATAAGTGTACCAAGATGTATAAAGAGAAATAGATAATCTACAATATTTACATTGGTGAAACCCCCAAACATTAGCAAAAATCATGAAACAGACGCTGGATGAACTGAAGTATGGTGAGATTATGCATGCTCTACTTAGCCCCATCAGACTACCAGATGTTCATGCAGGTCAACCATTCCTGAAGGACAGAGGATTTAAAATAATAAAACTGACACTTCATTGTCACACTGGAGCCACATTCCATCAGGAACAAGACTGAAACACTCGTGAATCACTGGCAGAGATGTATCACTGCAAATGGCAACTATTTTGAATGCTTCAGATATGTTCACTCCATTTTAAAAGCAAGTACCTGTGTGATGTACAGGAATAGTCGTTTACATATTTCCAAACAACCTGGTATGTTATGTGAAGTTTGTGACAACATAACTTGTTTATGAATTACTACCTAGGTTCCCTGCCATCATAATATAATGAAATAATAAAAAAAAGAGAAATCAGATTTACACATGGATCCTGAATTACTACCTAGGTTCCCTGCCATCACAATATAATAAAATAAAAAACAAAAAAAGAAAGATCAGTTTTACACACCAATCCTGGATTATGCTAAAAATACACTGTAATGCAACAATTTACTAATTTTATTGTTAACCTCAAAACTTATACAGTACATAACCTGGTGAGAGACTCCTATCTTCGGAATTTGGACGTTTCTTCCTTTTGCGCTCATGTGCATAGTAATCAATATCATCATCATCATAACACGAGGAAAAAGTATTCTCGACTTGGTTGCCATTAGTTGCAGCAGGCAAGTGCTGAGATGCATCTGGCCCTTTAAATTGTGTTCTGTTTTCTTGCAATGGAACATACTGAACTGTCATCACAGTATCTTCAAAGTACTCTCCTTCGAAACAAGGAGCCATGCGTATGGACAGATCCTTCAAAATCACAAACCTTCGAGTAGCAGAAAATATTTCATTCTGTTAAACAACGAGAATATTAAAACAAAAAGTTTACACTAAAAGAAAGTAATACTTATATACTGAGACAAAGGGCAGATATAGTATATAACTAATTCCACTGTCACAGTAAGTTAAGGAAGAAAAGGAAGAGAGCCAATTGGCCCCTTACCATACTTGTATTCACGTACTACTAATTAAATACTCATAACGTAAGCATACAATTAGCGCACACACATAAGCTCTTGCACATGCATTGCAGTACATAATTGTAAGTGACAATTTTTTATATTTCCATAAATCAAAATGAACAAATAACTTAATAAGTGTGAAAATCAATAAAATTGTACCAAAAGCACCAGCATTAACTCATCCAAAAATAGGTCTTCCTTACATGATTCCAAAGCAGCAGAGTTGGGTGTCTGGGCACTGATACCTGAATTAGTGTTCTCTACTATGGCAATCTAAGTCTTTACTACATAAAATATTTCACCAGATACTACCCGACAGATATTAGATTTGCCCCTACATTATGTAGCACCAATTGTAGAGTCAAGACTTACAGCCAAGGTGGTGGACTACCTCAATCAAATACCCCAGGCAATCTGCTGTGCTGTTGGTGAATGAGCTCACGAGCTGGACTTATCAATTGCAGCCCTTGTTCCTCAAACAACTCCCCCACTTCCCACTTCAGGAGGGTGGGCCCTCCTGGCTGGGTCCTCAACTAAACACTATATCAACGGTGCTGGGGCAAATGGTGCAACTTTCACTGGTGTCGAGGTAGGTCCCCTTTAAGCCTCACAAAAATAATAATGCTTCACAGGTCTCTAAGCCAGAGTTTGTTAAGATTTGTGTGTTAACAGCAAAAGACAATTATTGAATTTTTAAGTTTCCTCAAGACTGCAAATTCTCTTTTTATCCTGTGAGTATTAGAGACAGAGATAAACTAAACTGAATATCAATATTAATAGGAATACACAATCTTTAGTACAATATTTGTACAGTTATATGTCAAAATTTTTTAATATTAATTAGAAATTTGAATAATCTGAAGCGTTTTAAGTAGAGATGGGCAGATGCCAATGCAGACACCAATTAACCAGCCGATACCATGACCATCGGCGGCATCTGAACATTAATATCCAATTATTATTCACCGATTAGTAGCACTAATTTTAATAACACAGGGTTAAATAAACCGGCATGCTACATCTCATAAAGCATTAATTTACTGCATCCATCAATCAGATATTCTGTCCGAAACCCAAAATATATTCAGAACAATTGTTTTTCGATGATTTGTAACCGTTATTTACATTTTTATTTCCTGTTAGTACATTCGCCAAAGTTTGTGTGCATCATTCATTTTTGGATGCAAAACAATGTGGATAATCGACAACTGGTGCTATCGATAGTATTCATTACATCCCACAAGAGTTTTTTGTGTTTCATTTTCTTCTTACGTTTTTACTGCATTTGTAGGTTGGAGACAATGAGAAAGCAATCTGTACTCTTATTCTTCTTATGCATTTACTGCACTCGTTGGTTGGCGACAATGAGAGCGAATCACACAATGGTGTTGTTAGTGTAAATGGAAAGTGAAAGCAAATACACTAGATTTTTACGGGCGTAGTTCTCATTGGAAACTGTTGGCTGCGGTTTTGGTTAAAATGTTAAAGGTCTGAATAAGACTTGGCAAGTACTAATTGACAAAAATTGTCGCAAATATATCAGCTGTCATTTTAACCAAGGGATTGAGAATGTCTCGGCCATCGAAGGAATACTAAGTGTAAATATTAATACATATAAATAAAAAAATTTTTTTTCTCAATTTCAAGTGAATATTTAATAATAAATTGATTTCAATAAGTTCTTTTTAATGACATTTTTAGGCAGTTGGTTTGCGGCAAATTTATTGGATGGTTACTTGGGGATTGAAACCCCGATAAGCAATTTGAATTTGAATGTTCCATCATACACTGTGCGTGTATGAGTGGTCATGGTGGCCTTCAAATATTGTGATGATAACGTCGCGGTGATCATACACAGGGGAATTAATCCCGTTTGGGCAGAAAGCCAATATAAAGCATACAGCGTGTTGGTTAATGGGAGGGAACAAAGTCAAGCTCAGCAGGTCGCACATTTCTCAAGACGAGTTACCTGGGGTATCTGAGGTAATGGAGCTATCCTCTGCTCCGTTGACTGTGCTGGGGCAGCTGGCTAGGGAACAACGGCCAACTCTGGTTGCGGTGGAGAAATGCTCTCGCTGCTAGATGAAGTTGAGGAAGGGTGTTTGGGTATGACAGTGTATTCCTCCGTAAGAGCGGAGGATTCTATTCCAACCACTGCATTACCACAATGTAATAGTACTAAATATTCATATGGCAGTCTGCTTACAACCCTTTAGGGTAATGAAAAGAGTGAATTACTTTCTTGTGTTTCAAGAGTTATAATATTTATTTCTTTCTATAGGAACTTAAGAGCTCGTTTAAATCTAGTCTTTTTTTTTGTCTGCTCTTATGAGCTCATGGCATGAGGCAGTTGTGAGAAGACTCAGATAAATGGGAAATGAAATAAATGAAATATATACGTAAGGCGAAGCTGGGTAGTACACCAATCCAATAGTGTTCGTCCAGATACACAACTATGCCCAATTATCTCACCTTATAACTCCTCCTAGCCATACTCTAGCCCGGTTATACAACAGGGATCATGTTGGCAGTCGTAATATCTGGGTGCATTGAGTTCCTAGTGAAGGGCTCCCCCAAAGATTAGCCAATGCAATATGCTGAGCATTACCGTAGCCAAACTCGGAATGCAGCTTGGTGTTACTTGTATCTGCAGTTTGGCGGGTTCACAAAGCCGGTGTTACCTTACGTACCCAATAATTAAATTCAACTTATTCTCAAAACATTTGGGGGGAATTAGGTTACTGTTGAACAGAATTGAGAAGACCCTACAGTTTAAATGGTTATATTTATATGATTTTTATTACATTAACGTAATTTATAAGAAGTACAATATAGTGAGGTGAAAACTAATTTATTACGTGAAATAAATTTAACATAAATATCACTGCAAAACTAAATAACTACAGAATTTACATGAAATTCAGGTGAAGCCAACCTGATTATACGTCACGTTTATGACACTGTTATAATTCAAAATTAATTGAATAACAAAAATTATTTAAACTCAAATTAGCCCAAGGGATCTTTACCTTAATTAGGGTTTGTCCAGAGGGGACCTAGTAATGGAGTATAAACGAGGTTCTTTACCCAACTGGTAAAGTTGTGGCCAGGCTAGGAGACTACTTCGTCGCGTCCTTGGTTTACCTGGAGATGTAGTGTGTTAGGAAGGTGAGGACGACGTGATGGAGCCTCTGGCGGTGATGACCCAGGGTACTGGAGGCGTTGGAGAAGTGGTGACCTACGGGTGGCAGCATCCTCCATGGTGGTGGCGTCGTCATCGACCACGGGCTGGATATCGGTGCGGCTTAGGGCATCCAGCCCTTGTTAGGATACCCCAGTCTTCAAAGTCAAAGAGTGTTGAAAGAGTGCTGCCGCAGATGTCATTTCCGGCCGTCACAGCCTGGAGGACGATGAGCAACTCCTGACGCCTGGTCGGGGGTGCCTTTTATACAAATTCCTTCCAAAGATAGGTTCTCAAAGTGGTGGGGGGAGTTTAACCCCACCTCTTAGGGATGGAGCTTGTGAAATCACATGCATGAGCCAAGGATCCTTATCTTGCCTGTCGCTCGACGCGTGGTGTTGAAATCTCAGGTCCAGAGGCGCTCAAGGAGGCAGTGACTCTCTAAAGATTAGCCCGCTTCCTTACAGTGGCATGAGTTTCAAACTGTGTGATGTGTCTCTAGCGAGAGTGGCGAATTAGAGCAATGTTTCTTTTAGGAAGCGGCGATGACGTGACTGCTTCTTGTAGTGTGGGATGATGGTACACGCAAGGAACACAGGGCTGGAGGTGTGTCGAGGCTCAATCAACATTTGGTAATTCCCACGTGTGCTGCTTTCGAATACCGTTAGTAATAGTAATTGACTTGCCCGTGGTAGTTAGCCAAGTTTCAAATGGGGCTAAATCGGTCATTTGGAATGCGCTTTCTCTAGGCGCAAAATGCATCATGCGTCAAATTTTAAAATAAAATGTATTTTAAAATTTTTTCTGTAACAGAAATTTTTAAGTATACTGACACTACTTTAAATACAATGATCAATGTAGCAATATTTAGTATTCTGCCAGTAAAATTCTGAATAACACTGAAACTGCTAAGAAAACTTAAATCTATTTGAAGTTGAATAATTATCACTTTATTTAAAGTGGATATTTTTACCAGTAGAAAAGAAACCTACAACAGTGCATGTTGATTTTTCTTTAAAGTAAGTACTTTAATTTTTTGTAGTTCTTGTGTAGCCAAAAGTTGTGTTTGTTTTATACTAATTTGGTTTTAGAATAGTCAACTATAACAGTATGTTGCCCCATGCATTCCTAGTACCACATGTAGAGACAAAATTATTAAAAATTATACATACTGATGCATACCTCTTATTAAGTTATACCAAATGACTACAACTTATCCTAACATGTTATTACCAATCCATGAAGGCAATTATAGATGGCAAGACACATGGTATTCTTGATGGTTCCAGATCCCATTTTATCTCATTACTAACACAGTTCTATGTAAACCGAGGAAGAGTCAAACCCAACACGTTATTAACGAGTGCATACAGGAGCGCTCCCAGCTAGTGGATGGTTCCAGCACGTGAAATAAACATATTTCCAAGAGGCTGCATAACACGTCAGCTTCCCCAATCCACCTGGCAGACAGAATGTCGCCACACCAGCGAAGCTTTCCAAAGATGACAGAGTGCCCGAAGCCATATAGTCGAGCACAGAGGGTGGATTCTCTAACCCCATTCACTCCAGGCAGACGTCACAGAGGGACCTCAAAGCATCCACTCCAGCCCAGGCATTGGGCATGCAGACCACACTATAAAAGGCAGTGCACGGCCAAAGACGCCAATTATCTTCTCCAGTAGCTTGCCTAAACACTTTGTGTGCTGGGGTTCTCTATTGACTGCCAGGGCTTCCAGATCTTCAGCAGACCCCAGTGGCTGCCACCACCAGTTAACAGCAGCTTCTGAAGCCTCTACCACTAGCAATCAGAAGCTCTATTGCCTTCAAACCACCATCTGTATCTACCAGACGTTCTCCATCAGCAAGCCTGCCAAGACACCATCACACCTTCCGTTGCTGTTCCTCCTGGTTCAGCAGCCGCCTCTACTTGTTGGTAGAGACAACTATACCCACTGCCCTTAAAAGTAGTGGCCCTTTTTTGGAAAGTCTCTTCTAGATGTCCCTTGGTTAGAGTAGCTGCGACTGAGTTGTTTTCATAGTGTCAAAGTCATTCGCCATCTTGATTAGTCTAAGAGCAGGTCACCTACACATGTTTACTGGAGGTTACTTCCGTATCATTCTCTGCTTGGTTAGGAGGGAGTACGCGTCGCCATATTTATTATTCCTAATAAATAAGTCTTGTTCCTATCCTGAGTGTGTTTCTGTTCTAAAGGTAATACCAACAATCATTAGAAATTATATCTTCATATAACGTCAACCAAGACTGGGTGTTACAAGTGTACAAACCATAGAGTAGGATTACAGATTGTATGTCAGAACACACACCAACTTTTGATGGCCACCTGTTTTATACACTCCAGTGAATAGAAAGGTAGAGCCACAACCACTAGGAACTGATCCATGAGTGGCGAGACAGTTAGTCTAGGTTGTACTGCTACCAGAGCAATTATGGTGCTGGAAGGAGTATTTTCCTGGGTCTGAAGGTCTAGCCCCTGTTGCGACCACACCCAGTAGTGGTAGGAAGACAGTCCACATGGTTCACCCATCCAGGTTCATGTGCCAGAGATGCAGGGCTGATTGGAGCACCGGACCTGTGCCGCCGTCAACCACTACTGGAAGTACACCTAGCTAGGGTTCTGTCTCGAGTTCATGCCGATCGAAAGTATACTTAACTATCAATGAGACCTCTATGCCTTCTGGGAAAAGGCACAGATCTCAGAGGAAGAAGCAAAAGGTGGCGTATACTGCCGCCAAACGTGTGTGCATAACCAACCCATCCGCACTTAGCTGAGAATCCAATGAGCCAGCATCAGAACCGAAGATTCAAGCATACCCCGGTAAGAGAGGTATACTGAGTGGAGCCAGTGTTCCAGTCCAACACATTGTTGTACCCGCTAGTGCTGATTGTGTACCCAGCTGCCAACCTACACTTCCGGTGCTAGTTTCTAGCCAGAAGATTACCAATAATTATTAACTTTGGTTATAATCTCAGAACACCTGACCTAGTGCAAACAAACCACGTTGACCATGTCACAGTTCCATAATATAGCACGCATCAGGTAATTTTCTGGCGCCCAACGTGAAGCCTAGCGATGATTACTGTTAACCAGTAACACAGAACCGGGTCAGAAACAACCCGAGTAGCTGAGAACCAGCCGGGATCTTTGAACCAGACTTTGGGGAGTCTTGAAACACCCAATAGTGCCCAATACAATATAATGTTGGAAGTAGACATTAGTACCACCAAACTACTAGGCAGTGACATGGCAAACGCACCACTCCCAAAACCAGGTCAAGGCCCACCAGTGGGCCAGAGGCCCAAAACCCAGAGACCAACAGGGAGCAAAACTACTCCAGACCTAAGAAAGTACACTACACCTTATGATGGGCGAGTCCAGATGGCCCAGGCTGGCCACCTTCTCCATCACCCTCAATATCAAGAAAAGGTTTTATTAAATCCATATTTAATAACATTTTTACTAGCTGTACCTCTTTCTTGGTACTATGCTCAAAGGAGTTACACAACTTGTGCTCTGAACCCCTCAAATGACTTTTCTTTCCATGATTATATTAACCTATTTTTAAAACTAATCCATAACTCTAAGCATCATAATATAAAACATTCCCATTTCACTTTGAACTGCACCATTTCTTGTAATGAAAATATAGAAATGTACTAAAACCACCAGGGTATGTTTCATAGCATTACCATTAGAAAGTAACACATCAACACATATTATTACTGGAGTACAAACGTATGCTGATTACCTATGGTGGTAAAAGAAAACCTATTATTACTGTCACCTGAAGCACAACAGTGTCACATTCCCTCTTGCTAAATGCTGTAAACTTCCCCTCCCTGCGGCTTGTCTCACCACCTTTCCACAACACCTGCACCCTTGGTAGTGTGGTACATCAAATTTTCAGTGTCCACCATCCATTCACTGGCACACAACCTCAAAACATATACTAACAAGTAGCCTTAACATTAAGGTTCAACAATTTCTTTGTGTAGTAGCAGCGGTGATTCACACATGATCATAACCTAGATTCATGGGGCCACAGTTATCAAATGGTTGGCCTTAATACAAAAACAAAATTAAAAAATTAAGGGCATCCAAATAAAAAAAATTAAAAATTTTGAAAAGACACACCACAACTTAATATCCAAAGTTTTTACTTCTCAATGCAGTGTTACAATACATCATATTTTTACATGTTGTATAGGCCTATATTTGAAATCTGTTTATACATTAAAACACAGAAGAGTATTCTGTAATGTCCAGTCAATCTAATGCAGTACGGTACATACTGTGCGTTCAGGGCCATGCAGCGTGATCTCTGGCACACCAACATCCTGTATAGTGAGTGCCACTCCTGGCAGCCCCCCTATGTTCTCCCACACAGGGTTTGTGATGAAAATGTGCTCCAACTTGGACAGCTTCATCTTGTGCTCGTGGGCCAGGCGCTGTGATCCTTCACCCACATTGAACAAATATCTAGGAAAAAAAAATGCCACACCTCAGCTGTTAATATGGTGCTGAAAAAGAGATTGGGGGACCAAAAACACAGTTCAAAAACACATGGTTGCTTGTAAATAAATTACCGAAACGTACACTATGTACATTTGAATCTCCCTGCCACATGTTATAGGTACAGAACTGATGAAACCACATGACCACCAAAGGTGCTGTGTGACTACAGGTATTTTGCTTGGTCAAGGTCTAGATGTGTAAGAGACCTACAAAAATGCATTACATGCCTCATTGCCTCTATGTGCAAGGCACTGAACTGGTATGCAGTCTTTACAGCTGCAACTTGCCTCACTGGATTTTCAGAAGTGACTGTGCCATTTTATAATGTAAAAATAAACACACAATTATGCTGCATGTCCCTACAGTATGCTAAGTACAAAGTTATGGAAATGTCAAACTTACATAAAAATGAGATAATTTGGATTTATATTTGTTTTACCCCAATTTCCCTGATCATAGCCCTCCCCACTATCTTATTTGTAGCTTGTATTGGTAATATTCTCAATTTAGGTATTGTTCGGTTAGGTCTTTTTGCAATTAAACGTATTCTTGTGAAAAAATATTATAATTATGTACATATTTTTCCTCATTTTACTCCACATTTTCCCTGATCATAGCCATCCCCACTATGGTTTTTGGTGTTTCAATAGGTCAAATGTTGATGCCCCTAGTAAATTAGTGTTCTGTGCAATTAGTACAGTGGAATTACCTATACCACTCATGGAATTTTTTTATTATTTTTTTTTCAGAAAAGCCCCTATTCTTAAGAATTACCGAAGTAGGACAAGGCTGAGACTGACGTAGTAAGGATGGAAGTCGGGTAGAGGGGGAATTGGGTGGGTGAATAGTGTTGGTGAGTGTTGAAGAGGGGAAGGGAGTGGGGGAGTGGGAGAGTGGGTTAAAGGCGGGAGGGGGTTTGTAGGGATGATGAGGGTGGTGGCCAAAGCTAATAATAATAATTAATTGTAACCACTTATTGAAAATATACTACGAACGTAGGACCACCGATCCGCAAGTCATTAGCCTGTGCAGCATTAGTTGAGTCTCTTTAGTATTAACGTAGTAGCACTATGAATAATGTAATATACTATAAACGCCACGTTACCTTGACTGATCTGTAAACATGTACAACGATTTCGCCGTTCCATCAGCACCACTCCCTAAAACCTGCAAAGACACAGTGCCGGGCACGTATTTCTGTCCCTTTTCTTTTAACTTCTGTCGCTGCTTTTGGAGTTCCTGCGTAATTTTCTTTTCTTTCGGCATTTCGTTCAGCAAATTATACAGCTTATGGAAAAGCACACGCTTGGTTTTAAGGAATTTAGGAACACATTTTTTACAAATTTTGGATGTATATAAATACATCGATCGAAATACACTGTGTATTCGGGCTTGATCGAGTGTTAAAACATCACTTTAACTATCGCTATATTCTTAACAGCAATGAAACATAACCCTCTCTCTCTCTCTCTTCCAGCAATACACATTTCTGTTTTCATTTCTACAAATCTATTGCCGCATGCCGCTTATACTGCACGTGGCATTGACACAAAATTCCAATGGCCACATATAGTGCAAGGTAAACATAAGATTACGACCAGTGGGAGATGAGATGCTTTCTATGGATGCTGGGTCCGTACTTTTTGTACTAGATGATGAGCGATACTAGGAGCAGCACTATCGCGTTTAACTCGTAAGCGTATTCGAACAACAGCATGTGTGGTCATTGGCATTGCCTACGCTATTTGTATTGTTACAAACTTTTATTTAACTTGCCTTGTTAGTTTATTTGTACGTTCGGGTGAAATCATGCAAGAGAATTTTGACTCCCCTCTAGGTATTCAATCAAGATGAAACTTGGTATACATATAGGAACACAATGACAATGCAATAATATGGTGACAGCGATCTGGTGCAGCATTGCTTTATTAGTTTACTTGTACATTCGGGTGAAATATTGCAAGTGAATTTATTCCCACTTCTAGGTATTCAATAGAATTGAAACTGGTATACATATAGAAACACGATGACAATGCAACAATATGGTGACAGCGACCTGGTGCTGTAGCCAGGATCATCCACTCACTATGCGACTCCACAACGGTTAATAGCATCCACTCGAATTTGGGCTAATTTGTTTGCTCTTGATGAGACCTTTCGACGTAGATGGTCAGTAAGACCTGATGATGGATTCGGAAGGTGGTCATAGGAACTTCATCAAAGCTAAGCGTGGAATCATCAGGTTTGGTCTCATTTGACTAGGCAAGTCGACTGTTTGTTTCTCCGATACTCGTGGGTACACCAATGAAAATGTATAACAACAAAATCAAAGAAACTGCAATACAACGAAAACGAGCATTAGAGAAGGCGACGTTAACATGTCAGCAGAAACTCGCTAATGAAGATAATGAATAATAACAACAAAATCAAAGAAACTGTAACACAACGAAAAATATTTTTAGAGAAGGCGAAGTTAACACGTCAGCAGAAACTCGCTAATGAAAATAATGAATAAAAATGTCAGAGGCTAGAAAAAATACATGAATGTGAAAAAAGAACATAGATAGCTCAACAGTGCATTGAACGAGCAAATACTCGCCTTCATAAGTTCCAATTAAGATGTTCTCTCACTCCTGAGCAACGCAAACTTAACTTGCAAAATGAAAGACAACGTACAACTGAATTGAGAGCATCTGAAACACTAAAGCAACGCGATGCTCGTTTAGAGAATACTAGGTGATATCAATCTAAAAGAGCACATATGAAACACCGAAGCAACGTGATGCTTGTTTGGTAAATGCTAGGCAATATGAAGCAGAAGATAGAGCATCTGAAACACAGGTGCAACGCGATGCTCGTTTAGCTAGTGTTCGACAAAATATGTCATACATACATACATACACTCGCAATTAGGCTACCGCCCGGTGGCGAGCTCTCTCAACTCTCCTTCACCCAACCAACTCCTTTTCCACTCCCTTCCTGAATTTACCAACCCCTCTCACAGATACCAATTCTTCCCTCAACATATTCCACTCCCTCACAGACCTCACAAGCATGGACTGACTACCCTGTTCTGTTCTCCTCCACACCCTCTGAAGCTTCTCACTGTTGTTTCCTCTTCCCCTAAACACCCCCTTACTTAGCTTGCACTGTAGCCCTCCCCATCCTCCCTCTTCATTCACCATCCTGTACATCCTGACTAACCGTTCAACTTTCCTCCTATCCTTCAATGAGCTCCACCCAATTTCTTTCATCATCACTGATGGCCTATAGTTCCCTTCTTCCTCATCATCCTGCCCTTGCCTTCTCCACCTACCCTTCACCCATCTTGCTGCCTTTCTCTGCACCTTTTCCAGTTCTTGCAGCTCCACCACCACATACGGGTCCCATACTGCTGCGGCATATTCTAACATTGGCCGTACCATTGTGCTATACGCCTTCTCCTTCACCTCACAGCTGACTACATTTAGCACCCTTCCCAGCATACCCAGAGCCCTTCTTCCCTTTGCTACCACCCTCTCTACCTGTTTTTTTCACCTGAGGTCTCCCTGCAGTACAATCCCTAGATACTTATATTCTGCTGCTTCTTCTATCTCTTGTCCCTCCCATCTGTACATGTCCCTGCTTATCATCTTCTTCCTTGTGAACCTCACTACCTTAGTTTTTCTTACTTTTATATTCATTTTATTTTTCTGGTCCACAACCATATCTTATCAATGTTCCCCTGCAAATTTCCGCCCCCCCGCCCCTCTTCCACCTCAGCATATACAACATAATCATCTCCAAACAATCTTATTTTTCCTCTAATCCCCAAACCCATGTCATTTACCATTATGGTAAATAACAAAGGACCCAGCACACTTCCCTGTGGTACCCCTGATGTAACCTCCTCTTCCTCCGATATTTCCTCCCCCACTTTCACCATCTGCCTTCTCCCCCTGAGGAAGTCCCTTATCCATTCAATTACCCTCCTGTCTGGTATCAGCGCCTCCACTTTCCTCATCAATGTTCCATGGGGCACCTTATCGAATGCCTTCTCAAAATCTATGAAGCAGGCATCTACCTTCTTCCCCTCATCAACTACCAGCACCAGATCCTCTAATAACCCAGCCAGCTGAGTCTCACATGAGTAACCCCTTCTGAAACCATACTGGGACTCCTCCAACCAATTCCTATTGTTCATTACCCTCACCACATACTGCACCACCAGCCTCTCCATTACTTTTCCTGTACTTGATGTGAGACTCGCCGGTCTGTAGCTGCCAGGCCTCCCTCGCAATGTCAATTACAAGAACTACTCTAAACAACGACACTGATCATTTTGAAAAAAAAAATTAACATATTTTGTGATAAATATTGTGAAATTTGTACTAAAAGATGCTACCCTAACCAAATTACAAATTATAGAGTTAATCTTACAGCTGTGCCGTACTTGCCAGATGAACTGGTCCAAAAAATAACATTAACTCATTGTCATCGCTGCAATAGCAATGTCATCAGTAACAAAACAGTACCACCGACAAAGCCTTACTGGAATAGCTTGGACCCTGGTGCAATACCTGAGGTGATTTAAACATTAACACAGCCAGAACAACATATTCTGTCTAGAATCCTATCTTTTGTTAAGATTATCAAATATGATGGACTATTCGGACGATACGATATGGATTTCCTGGGCAGGCAGTTTTGTTTGCTCAGAATATTTTTGAAGTAACTGAAAAACTGCCCAATATGTTACCGACGTCTGTTAATAGTATTAGCATGGTAATTTTTACTGAACAAATAGAAAACTTGAATGTATCACGAGAATTCGCGATTTCACACATAAAGAATATAATGCTTTATGTTGGCTTATAACGAATAATCCATTGTACAAAGACATCAATGATGACATACAAATAAATCCACAAGATTTGGTTCGACTTGTGAATAATAATCACGCTGGCAATTCTGATAATTCAGACGTACAATTAGAGGACATTGGATGTCAGGAACAAATTGCACAGCAAAATGTGATTTCTTACATTCCAATCAGGTGAAAACAACAAAATTCTTCGAACGTCGTGGCATCAAGTGACTCTGGGCATTTTCACATCGAGATATGCAGGTGTTCAATGCTGCACAATAGTCCTCGCAAATATTGTAAGAGCTTCAGTTCTCCCTCCTAGTCAGTGGTCTACGAATACTTTAAATGAGAACATGATTGACGGTGACACTTTGTCTGCAACAGTTAGATCCTTATCAGTGAATTATCCATTAGCATATCCTATAGAACAAAGTATTGGTGACAATGACAATTCCAATCTAGCTCGTTTATTGTAAAACTACTGTTCGTTTTATCTATATCCGCTGTATTTAATATTCAGTAATATTGTCTTTCCTGTTGTGTACATTGAATTGTGTTGGCCACACTGTTATGTAATGTTTTTCTTTTATTATTTGACTACACAAGATGCAAAGTCTTTTTAGCGATCTGTTTGTAAGCACGTTTTGTGATGTAGCCTCTTAGTTATGCATAATATAAACCATACTTAATTACTGACCCAGTGGTAGTTATTTGTTTCCCTGTGAATACTCTACTAGGTTATGGGTCCAGAGTCAGTGGAAAACTACTGGTCAAGTGGAAATGTTGGTTTTATTGGAAATATACAGTTTTGGGTTAGTGGCAAGAAGTAACATGTGTGTATGGCCGTTTTCAGTGTACATCATCTGTTTTACCATATAGTTTACGAGTATAGCAAGTGCGGCAAATGTAAATGTACCATTTGGAATGAAACAATTTGATGTTGTGAACTTCAGAGACTGGTGCTACCGGATGAAGTCATTGCTTGAACAGAATGGAGTGTTACATGTTTTGTCAACTGAGCTTCCGACTACAGAAGCTGATCTTAAAAAGTTCAAGCATGAAGATGCCAAAGCAAAAAATGTTCTCGTTCAAGGATTGGCCAACAACATGTTGTCGATGATAATTAGTAAAAATTCTGCACAAGAAATTGTGGACACCCTAGCGACTACATATGAAAAACGGGGAATGAAATCTATGGTGACGGCACAGATAGCTTAGCGAAAACTGGAGTGGAGTACAAGAAAGAAAAACATAAACAAGAATTTTTGCAGTAATTCGAATCAATGGCTTCAGAAGTCAAAGTGACTGGTGGGAAGCTTGGTGAAGATGAAATGATTAATTAATTGCTGGCAGCAATGCCATCTGATTTCGATAGTGTTGTTTCTGCAGTGGACATTTCGTATAACAATGATAAGTCAGCAGTTAGTCTGGAGTATGTTGGCAGAAAAAGAGAGTCTTATAAAGAAAGATGATCCACATAATTTTTTTGCATCATACAGAAGACCAAGAGGAAAATCTGGTCAGTACTCACAGTTCAGGTATTCTAAGGGCAGTAATGTTCCAGGTATAAGTTTTAATGGAAAATGTTATTGTTGCAAAACTCAGGGACATATGAAAATGAATTGTCCAAACTGAAGTATAAGGAAACAGCTGCAACCACAGATGAATAGGTGGAATTTTCCTTTTTGACCTAATTGGACAGTGAGAGGTCAACATGTAGTCACGTGGACAAAGAACATTCTGCAATGATTAGTGTTGAGTCAACAGAAGTGCTTTTTGTTATTGATAGTAGCTGATATAAGAAATATCTAAGTGAAGGAATTGATGTGAATTTTGACATCAGTGTGGCTAAGGCTAGGGAGTCACTGAAAGTGGTGAGTAAAGGCAATATTACTTATTTTTCTGATGAAGGAGAATGCCTTAAAGTATGTTGTATTTTTGTTTGAGAGGACTTGTCATTCAATTTACTCTTTGTCCGCATGTTAGAAAAGAAGGATTTAAAATGATCATTGAAAACTCTGGTGTTTAAATTATGTATGATAGAAATATTCTGCTGAGACAAGTTTTTGGAAGGTTATATGTAGTGAAGCTGAATCTCCTTCCAGAGCATATGAATGCTGCAATAATAAAGATGTGACAAGTAAAATAATGTACAGGAGAATGTGGCATTCTCCTTTGTATCCCATTGAATTATGTGATGTATTTTTGAAAGGTAAGCAGACTAAGTTACCATATCTTAAGACTATACCAGAGGAATGGAAAGCAAAGAGAGTACTCCAGCATGTATCTACTGATGTGTGTGGAAAGATAACCCCACCAATGCAAGATGGGTTTAACTATTTTGTGACATTTATTGATCATTGTAGCCATTTTTGTGTCTCATATTTGTTAATAAATAAGACAGAAGTCTTTAAAAAATCCAAAATGTATAGAGCAATGGTTGAGGCTAAGTTTAACGCTCACATCGAAAATCTGATTTGTGACAGAGGAGGTGAGTATGAATCGTCAGATTTTAACAGTTTTTGTGATGTGAGAGTAATTCGTGTAAGTTATTCTATAGCCAGAAATCTTTCTCAAAATGATTTAGCAGAGAGAATGAACCGAACTCTTTTGGAGAAATACCAGGTGCCTCTTGCTGGATAGTAACTTTGGCAAGAAGATGTGGGGAGAGGCCATTATGACAGCAACCTACCTCAGTAATAGACTGACTACATCTGCTCTTCCAAAAGGAGTTACTTCGTGTCATGAAAATAAAGTGTTAAAGTTGACCAAAGCTGTGTATGGGCTGAGGCAGAGCCCAAAAGCTTGGAAAGACTATGTCAATACCGAAATGATCAACCTGGATTTTGTAAGATCAAAAATTGATCCTTGTTTGTATCATATAGGTTATTTCTACATCTTATTATGGGTAGATGATTTCCTGTTGTTATCAAAGACTGTTGTAGATCTTATAGTCACAAAATCTGCTCTTAAGTATAAAATGGGCAAAAAGACTTGAGCTCAAACGAAAATTTGCACTTTTTGGGCTAACTGCCTCACAGGAGGGGAGCGTTTGAAGTCGACTGAGCCCTTCAGACCGCTTGCCCAACAAGGAAGCCAGTGAAACACAGCCGACACCGGACTCTATCGGCGCATCCACGCGCGCCAGGGTAGTTTGGCGGTATTTTCGAACTGAAGTCGAACACACCGCATCAATGAGTGGAGTTGAACCACATTGACATGTGTGAAGCAAGGAAGTGCTAGGAAGGAAAGTATAGGGATGCAATGCGACCGAGTGCGCTCGCGTGCACGATCTGAGGAAAGCGTACTTGTGAGCTGTCCAGGGCGGACATGTAAATAAACACGAGGAGAATGCCACGTAAGTAAGGTGTGCATAAGCAACACTAAAAGAAACTCTCCATTAAGCCCTAGAGGCCTTAATAGTCGAGTTCCAGTGATTTTTATTTTCCACTCACATGTTTATCACCTTCACGTCATCCACTAGAGTCTATGTTATATTATATGTTTGTATTTTGCAAGCACGTTTATTTAAATTCAAGTTCTGATCATGTAAGGTGAGTGCAAGTGTAGATGCAATGTTTAGCAAGTGTAAGAAAGTAGTACCACAGTCCACCTACCGCTAATTCGGCCAGCGTGCCACACTACAAAATTCAGTCATTGTCCCGTGTCTTGAGAGTGTGAATGCACTGTCCGTCATCTCTGTGATTTCCCAAGCACCCGGCAGTCTTCAACTTTTGTTTACTCACTTCACTTCAAAAGTCTTTAATTAACAGGAACTTTTTTTAACAGCCATCCAGGACTCACCACCTCTCACTTTCCCTTGGTTTGCATCGCCAGGGAACGCTTTATGTACAAGTAAGTTTTATCAGCTTCATGCCATTTTGTTTCAGCGCTACCCTTTCGGCGGGTTAAGCCTGACACTGTAATTGCAAGTTGTTTCCAGTAGAGAAACAGTAATAAACCCATTGGAATCCACATGTATATGTGGATATGCATTTTTCATTGCGGTCGCCTTCGGGTGCTTCGGGCCGCTGGCCCCCACCTTCCCGCCAAAGTGTTTTATCAAGCAAGTGTCTTTCAAGTGTTTATGTATCCATGTAAGGTTTTGTATTCATTTACTTAAATTATGGTGTGTGGATCGCCCAGAATTCACTGTGCAATAATTCTGTTTTAATTATAACCACAGAGGAATTTCAACGCCGGAAGGATCGCCGACTTTGGTCGTCGGCACACGACCCAGAGAAACACAGTCAGCTATACCACATCACTGCATTGTCGCTGGACAATGCCTGGTGCCCAGGTATTGTATAATCCTTACCAACATTTTCCCTAGCAATTTATTTGCCGCCCCAAAAACCTAAGTAATCCCTTCACGGCGGCCTGAGTACCATCATAGTAATAATTAACGTAAAGTGTAAAGTTAATTAAAGAGGGATTCTTACAGATATTTACCACTATCCACCTCTCCTAAGGGTTCAAATTACTGTTCAGCGTAACCCACATAGTAAGCAGTAGTGACACAGCACGTATTCGTTCAAAGTAACAGTGTATCACAATTCTGCAAATTGCGGCTGTGCCAGCACGCACGAGCAGATACCTGTCATGTTGCAAATACCTTGGCCATACAAGTCGCCCAGTGTATTGTAGATTACTGTGCGTGTGCATTCACTTCTTAAAATATTAATGCATGTGAAAATCATGGCTGCTTTTCAGATCGTTTGTCTTTACCAAACGCAAACAAATTCCACATAACCTATTAAAACAGGCCACTTAGGTTTTGACTGAAACACAAAAGAAGATACAAGCCTAAGACACAAACACCAGTGAAAAGTTTCAACACCTCATAGACTCGGTAGTAAAACTTTTACATGAAAACCCTAGCCTAATTGATTAATTTGACACAAATACTGAACGCATCGTGTACAGCCTTTTTAAGAAAATCACCAACAATGACCATCTGCTAACTACACCACCAAACACATTAGAGAACATCGAAACCACTACTTCAGGCGACTTATCATGCATTCAGATTGATCCCACAGTAAACCTCATATAGGAAAACACGACATTGGCCTCACTACAAATCAATGCAGATCACAAAACTGTTATGGCCAACCAACAGCAAATCAACATTGAAGTACAGCAGCCAGTAATGCTCTCAAAGATTTCAGTAGATAATAATGAAACCATGGGCGAATTTCTTGACCAGAATAATTTGGCAACAGACACGAACAGATGGGACATGGCAGAAAAATGTCGCCGCCTCAGGCTCTACCTTAATGGAATAGCGAAACATATCCTTGACAATTACACACAGGCACAAGGGGGACAAATAAGCTGGGAAGGAATAGTCAACAAACTCAAAACCATATTCACCACTCCCACTACTGAGGAATGACATAAACAATTGATTTACGCCATCAAACATAAACTAGGGCAAAGTGTGCAAACACACATAGAAAACCTTCTATATTACAGGTGTAAGTACAATAACAGTATAATGGATACAGACTTTATTTCCATTGGTTTGTGTTCCCTTTTACCTTCCATTGCCGACAAGATAATCGCGCTCAAAAATTACAGTATTGCAGACATTTTAGAATACCTTAAAAGAGTGGAAATTTGGCATTTCCGAAACAACCAGGTAACAACCAGGGCACAAGTAGGTCCGAAACAGATTCGTTCAAGGCAGAAGTGTCTATACTCAAGGAGAAAATAGCAAATCTGTCTCTCAGCCAACATAATTATATCCAGTGAAACCACTGATGTACATACATACAACACAGTCAACCCCCACCTAAAAACGTGTACAGGTGTAACCAAAACAGTACAGACCCAGTGCAAACAGAAACTTCACGCTTTATTTCATCACCCCTCACCCACAACTATAAATTCAAAACAGATGGTTTTACAGACACCAAAATACATGCAACATCACCCAAAATTGGGATTCAAACCAGGTCAAATACAATCCACAAACTAAGAAATATCAAAACCGCACCACATATGACAACAGATCAAAAAACTACCTTACAAGAGGGCAATAAGCACCTCCACTATGGACAGAAATAGAAAACAATTGCGAGCTACTGAAACCAGTAAACAAAGTCAGGCAAACCCCTTAAGGGAGGCCAGGAGTATGCAGGAATGTCCGCCCGGAAATCCACACATTAAAAGTCACAAGAAAACTCTGTCACATCCGATGTGAAAGTTAAACGTATAATCAATACATGTCAGGTGTTTTTTGCGAAATGTGTACCACATCGTTCCTATGCAGACATTACGCTCTTCAACGCCAAAAGTGGAAATTTTGTTCAATATAACCAGGACAAAACACAATGCATACCAATGCCCTATTCAAATCACTGTAACAACAAAGTTCAATCACAGATCTCGTTTCAATGCTTTCCAACCAGGGAAGAAAAGCAGAGCAAGGAAAGAACCACGACCCACAAGGACAACTGAGTTTATCAACACCGGCAGGCACCCGTGAAATGCGAGCTCTACGTACACAAGGAAACAGTCAACCCAGCCAAGCTGGCACCCCGGAAGGAATGCGCAACATAGTAAAACTGTGACATCACAGGCACATCCGTGGCCTTCATAGCAATCATAGGAATGCGGTCACAGGTGGCCTTCACGTGCACACTCGATCTGTATACAGGCCACAAGGTGGCTGATTGCCCATTGTTCCCCAACCAACACACAGAAATTCGAACAGATATCGTGGCGCGCTTTCGAAAGTTTGAACAGTGCTTCGCGATTGGTGCAACAAAGCTCAAGTTGCCACGTGCAGGAGAAACAGGTGCTATAAACGCAAACAAGGAACCAAGTGGCGATGATTACAAGCCTCAGCGCAATCTGACCCAACAACCCTAATTATGATCTGTACACAAACAAAATACACCGGTCACCAAAGACGAGTGTCGCGCTAGATAAATGAAAATGTCAACTCCACACATCCTTGTGCCGCTTGGCGGGAAAACATATAATGCATTGTTGGACACAGGTTGTTCCTGCTTCTATATGGCATAAACTTAGTGACGAAAGAGAAAAGACTTCCGGTTACTGAAATGTTTTCTTTAGTAGGCACCACACAGGATATTGATGTCTCGCAATTTAAAACTAAAGTTAACATTATCATCCATGGACATAACTTTTTCCAAGAATTCTTGTTAATTGATAACCTTAAACTGGATATTACCTTTGGAGATGATTTCATTAAACTATATGACGTGGTTCCAGTTTCAACAAGGACATGATGCTTATCTATTCGTCCAACAAACATAAAATTATTGATATCCTTATCAACACCAACTCTACTGAATATGACAGGAGCAATTGCATAGAATATCACGTACAATAGATTAGCGCTATGGATACTCAGCCGTTAAACGAAGTTCTTGTTAAAATTAATTGTTAATTACATAGGCATCAACAAACGCAATTGAAATACCCACTTACTCATTATAAGGACCATTTTGGAATTTAAATTACTAAGCTTACAGAAACTAGATATTATGAGATAAAATTAGAGTTAATTAGGGACAAGCCCATTCACACACGCTCCTACTGCATTAACCCTAAACAGCACAAGCAAATGCTCACAAAAATACAGCAGATGTTGGACTCCAAAATCATCACCTCATCGGATTCTCTCTATGCTGCACCAAGTTTGTTGATTCCCAAATGGCGAGGAGGTATTGGTTTTTTAAGAATATCTGCCTATTAAATTCACACTTAAAGAAAGTTCAGTATCCTATTCCTATAACAGAGGATATTATAAATACTCTCCAGAACTCTAAATATATCTCATCTATTGACATGTTTAGTGGGTTTTATAAGCAATTTCGGTATGTCAACAAGACAGAGAAAAACTGGCATTTAGCATCGACGGTGCCAGTTTATACAAGTATGCTCGTATGTCAATGGGCCTAGCCACTTATCCAAACTACT